>JAQPPZ010011524.1:2420000-3620000 GCA_028583015.1 Wollemia nobilis
GCAGAGGAGTGTCTGTCAAAATAAGCTGATTGATTGTAGAGGAGTATCAATCAGTTGTAGAGGAGTTTCGATCGATGCAAGATGATCAACATAAGTCGATCGGTTGCAGAGTCGTGTCTGTCAGTATAAGCCAATTAGTTGCAGAGCTTTGTCTATCGGTATAAGATGATCGATTACAGAGCTGTGTCTGTCATTTGCAGAGGTGTCGATTGGCATTAGATTATCGATTGCAGGGACGTGTCTATTGGTATTAGTCGATCAGTTACAGAGATGTCGATCAACATTCATCTATCGATTACAGAGGTGTCGATCAGTTGTAGAGGTGTCAATCGATTATAGAGATATTGATCGGTTACAGAGGTGTCGATCGACATCAATCTATCGATTGTAGGGACTATCTATAAACATTTGTCTATCGATGGCAAAGGTGTTGATCGACATTAATCTATCGATTATAGGGACATGTTTATCGATATTAGTCTATCGATTGTAGGGACGTGTCGATCAGCATTAGTCTATCAATTACAGAGGTGTCGGTTAGCATACCTGCAACTGATTGTCATACCTATTATCGATCATTATATCTACACCTAATTGGTATTCTTGCAATCGATCATCATATATACAAGCGATCGGTATTCCTATAATTGATCATCGTATCTACACCAAACTGATATTCCTGTAATCGATCGTCATACCTACAACCGATCGTCATGCATACAATCGATCGACATTCTTATAATCGATCGTCATAGTTACACCCAATCGACACACCTACAACTGATCATCATGCTTACAACCTATTTTCATGCATTCCATCGATCGTCATGTCTGTAGTCAATCATCATATCTGTAGTCGATCGTCATAGCTACATCTGATCGTCATGCCTACAATCGATCGACATTCTTGCAGTCAATTGTCATACCTATAGTTGATCATCATGCCTACAACCGATAGTCATATCTAAATGTGATTGTCATATCTATAGCTTATCTTCATCCCTACAACCAATCATCATACCTGCAACCGATCGATATTCATGCAACCGATTGTCATACCTGCAATCGATCGTCATGCCTACAACTGACAGTCATACCTATAATCAATCGATATTGCTGTAACTGATCGACATACCTACAACCGATCGTCATACTAACAACCGATCGTCATGCATGCCATCGGTTTTCATGTCTACAATTTATCGTCGGCCTACAGTCAATCATCATACATGTCTCAGATCGATCAGCATAAATCATAAAGGCTAAAAGTCTTTCATGTTGGCCTAAAGCTTTTAATTTTGTCGTACATTTTTAGATTTTGCAAACCGATATTCATAGCTCCCAACACGAAAAAATTGACCACGGTTTAAAATTTTTTTGAGATAAATTAATGCAATTTGCCATGGTTTAAAAATTTTTGGAGATAAATAAATGCAATTCGCCATGTATGCTTCTACAAATTTCATCAATATTCTAATACAATTTGCCTTGATTTTATAAATAGATTTCGGGGTCGACCCCTTATGCATAACCCTACATGAAATTGTATCTCTATTGAATCAAGATCTCAAGTATCCATACTTCCATATTACAAAACATGTCATATCCTATACATATAGGATGTAAAGTGACTCTTCATATGGAGCACTCTTGGCCTTCACTCTTCTAGAGACTCTCCAACTTCCTATTCTATGGACTCATGTGCACATGGACAACTATGCACATTTACAATACCAAAATACTTTGCACACTTTAATAATACTTGTGCATTTATTACATTGCATAAAGTAAATACTCAACTTCTAATCTAGGACACTCTTTCCTAATCTAAAGATGTACCAAAGGTGGTACATTAGCATGTACCAAATAATGTAATATATTCCAACACCCCCTGTATTACATTATTTGGTTATTGAAGACTTTAGTCTTCAATATGGATCTTCATCTTGTAAATACTTTTCATCTTGTCCATGTTCTTGTTCTTCTTTGATCTGTAGATGTCCTTGTAGTGCAAACTTTTGTTGTCCTCTCATTTTCCTTCATCTAAATCTTGTATTCCCCCATTTACTTCCATTGTAGAATGATTCTCTATTTTCTATAGTCTATCTCTCATAAAAGACATTAGTATTATCTTGAACCATTACAAGCTCTTGTGAAAAAACAATAGAATCTAAAGAATATATTCCATTGTTAACTGATCCAGTAGCCTCTATTTCATTTAGACTTTTAATAAAATACTTATTCTTCCCATTCACATATTTGAATTCTACTGTTCTTCCACTTTCAATTAATTTGGTTACTGAGATGAGATTTATTGTCAACCCTGGTACATACATGACATCGTGCAATATAAAATGTGAGTAAGATGCACTAGGTACTACACATCCATTTCCATGAATAGGATATTTCTTTCCATCTACTAGCTTTAGACCAAAATTATTAGTAACCTCTAGACAATCAAACCAATGTAGATTTCCTATCATATGATGACTTGCTCCTGAATCAATATACCAAATATCCTTACCAACTTGAATAGTAGAATTATCCTCTTGTGAAATAATTTTACATTGTTGATGAGGAATATAAAGAGTGCTTTGTCTTTGCATTTTATGATGATATGTCCCTCTTGCTAATTTATTCATAATTCTCTTACTTTGTATAATATACCTTTCTATTTTTTTACTCTTGTGGTTGACTACCTTATGACTCCCTAGTTTTGAATAGTAAGTTAAAGATAATTTTGAAAGCAATTTCAAAAAACTCTACTTTTGTTTCACCTTGGTTTGATTGATAGACTAAAACCAATTTTCAATTTTAAGTTGACAACCTTTTATCTCCCAAAAATAACTTCTAAATTTCTCAATCCTATGTTGATGTTGAATTCCTTATAACTCCAAACTTAGAAATTTAGAAATTCCATAAAAAGATATTTGCAAATTTTATAAATTTAATTTGATGTAGAAAACCTTATTTCTCCAATCTAATCAAATTGCAAATATTTTAAATTGTTTTGTAAATGCAAATAATCAAATTACAAAACTTTAAATTACTCCTTCAAATTCTTCAACCCAAATTTTAAACCTTCATAAAATTCTCTAATAGCAATAATTAGATTTCTAAGGTTTCAAATATTAATTCTTATCCCTCCAAAATAGTTTCACTTTTAACCTTAGAGAATAATAATTATAAGCAACCTTATACCTCCTATCTTAAGCTTATAAATAACTTTAAATAAAGTGAATTACCTTCAACCTTGAATGTGGTAATTCCCTTGGTCAATAGTGCTTGACCATATTCTGATTGGCGCTCTTTTGCACGTACGTCTCCTAATTGGTGCTCTTATGCATGTATGAAATCTTTGTTGTACTTTGATCTCCTTGGAAAGATTATTCTCTTTCCTCTTGGCTTCAACCTTTACGAAGGTACTTTAATTTGCACCTTAATCTTGTTGCTGCAATAGTCTTTGACCCTTTGACTCCTTCATTGCACGTAACTTGAATCTCTCTCTTGCAATGCCAAGTGGTGTATCTCCTTCTTACATTCACTCAATCTTCAATTAATGAATCTGCCTGCACATTCTTCTATTTCCAGTGCTTCTCTATGAATTGCTCTTCCACTCTTCTATATTTAGCTCCTTAAAATACATTCTCTCCTTGAGATGGGTGCTTGAAATTCTTCAAACCTATTGACCTTCCACTTTATATGTGCCACATGGCACTCAGACTCTTCCAATGCTCTAAATTCACCTCCTTTATTCTCCTTAAGCTCATATAACATATTCTTGCCTGGGTGGATGATAGTATGACACTTTGGGCGTTACTATTATCAAGTGTCTTGCTTCTAAATGAAGATTTAATGCCTTCTTTCAACCTTGGTGCTTATTTGACACCCAAAACTTTTGCTAGCTTATCCTTTGTCTTCTCTAATGCATGTCCATTGCATGTAACGTATCCACCAATCCTCAACACTTGTAACTTGCCCTAATTTTCAGTCCTTCTATCTTCTCTACATATTCTTTTGCACTCTTTTTCAAAAACATATTCATTTGGACTCCTTGGGAAAAATTTGATAGCTTGCTCTACATTTTTGATGGTGGCTCTTCTTTAGATGGTGGTGGCTCTCCCTTGAATGGTGGTGGCTCTTCCTTGAGAAATAGTAGCACTCTCTCTTGGACTATGGTGGTGCTTCCTTATATGGTGGTGGCTCTCCTTTGAATGGTGGTGGCTCTTCTTTGAGCAATAGTGGTACTTTCTACTCCAAACGGATGCTTTCACTTCTCCTTTGGACTGTGGCTACTTAGTGTCTTTAGACACTAAAAAATCTGCTTAATTTTTTAACCCTTGCTTGGTCTTAACCTTGCTCAAACCAATGCTCTTACTTTATTTTCTTTTACACTAATAAATCTGCATTCTTATGAGCTAAAAAATAACATTCAATAATAATGTTATACCCTTCTTATTTCTCCTTTCAAAATAAACTTTTACTTAGATTTTTGTTGTTTTAATCTTGCATATTTTAGGATGCAAATGCTATCAACTCCTTTTGCTTGAAGACTCCTTTTTTCAACTTCCTTCTTCAGATTTAATAAAAGTAATATGGTGCTCTCAAATGCTTAATGTAGACTGGTTTTAATACTTCAATAATAAACTTATGTAGCACCAATATTGCATACCTTTTTTGATCTCCTTTTGCAGCTAATGTCTTTTGTGATTGATTCACCCTTTTGCTATCTTGATCTTGTAAGTTTTGCACCTTTACTTTCTTGTGCTTTGCTGCTTCAAAACCTACCAATCTTGTAGCTCTAATTGCTGCTCAAATACCAACTTGCTTGCTGCCCAAATACTCTCTCAAATCTACCCCGAAGTTCTCCAAAATCGTAGCTCTCTCTCTCCTTCTAATGTTGTCCACAAATCTGATTTTGTGGCTTCAAATCTCCTCCAAATATGTTCTCTCGAACTCTGAAACTTGTAGCTATTAATGCTGCCCAAATGCTGCCAAAAAGTTCTGCAACTTTCCAATCAATTCCTCCTTTGTTTCATTGTCCAAAACTACAACGAAAATCTCCAAAATGTTGCCTTCTTTTGCTATCATGACCTCCTTCAATCTCCTATTCAAGGGCACTTCAAAATATACCCAAATATTCTCCAAATCGTAGCTCTATACCTCCTTCAATTCACTGTCCTGCAACTCTTCAACTCCTACCTTGAAAATGAGCAATCTTCCCTTTTCAAATCAGCCTTCAAAAATACTGTGGTTGTCCTTAAACTTCTCAAAACTATGGCCTCTTCAATCTTCCCTTCTCCTTCAATCTTCTTGTCGATTTCTGACTTCAAATATGATCTCCTTCACTATCTTCTTCCTCAAGAATCTGAATGTCTTGAGATCTTCAAAACTCTTCTCCAAAATTTGGCAAACTTCTTGCCAAAAACTTCTCCCTCTTGGGCTTGTTGTCGGATGGCGACAATTGTCCCAAATCCTTCATATCAAAAACTTCTCCTTGCTTGGCTTCCTTCTTCCTTTAGCTTTCTTCTCAACTTCTCCAATGGCCGCTTCTCCAATTCTACAATAAGGCTCTCTCTAGCCTTCTTCTCCTTCTCCTTGCTTAGCTTTCTTCTTCCTCTAGATTTCTCCAATGGTTGCTTCTCCAATTCTGCAATAAGGCTTTCTCTAGCCTTCTTCTCCTTCTCCAAATTCTCTTGAGACCACCTCTCTTGGGTCTTCTAATTTTGTAGCTCCTCAACTCTTCTCCTCAAAACTTCAATGAGACCTATCCTTGATTTCTTGGATCTCCAAAATCTGCTGCTTCTGAATTCTACAATAGGACCTTTTCTTAGTCCTTCTCTAGCTTCAATCTCCAATCTTCTATCTTCCAAATCTAGAAGTTCTTCAATGTGACCACTTTTGGGTCTCTTCAACTTCTCCAATATGCAGCCTTCAATCTTCAATCTCCTATGAGACCTCCTTCTTGGTTCTCCTCAATATTCTTCCTTCAATCTCCAATGGGTCCTTCTTTCTTGGACCTCCTTAATCTTCAATGTCTATTCTTTTGTTGCAACTCAAAACTAATCCCTGCACGAGGAAAGCACATAGACTTTTAGGCAATCAAAGGTGAAATTCTTCTCTATCTATTGTAGGAAGCTTCTCAACTTCTGAGAACTAATTTTCTGCAACAAAAAACTTAGACCAACTGCATTTAAATTTCTAGAATTCTAAAAACAATAAACTTCACTAGCTATTCTCAAAACTAGTGGAAAGAATTCTATGTTGAGTCCTAGTCTTCACGAGTTCTCCTTCAACCCTATGGAAAGACTCTAGCCAACTTGCAATCTAGAATCTCCTTCAATATCTCAAACTCTCCAATAGGACCTCCTTCTTGGGTCTCTCAATCTCCTCAATGTCAAGGTCTATCTTCAAGACCTATAATCTCCTTCTATTTCGAATTTGCTCTTGGAATAGGTAAATCTCCAAACTTCTCTAGTTTTCTTTTCCAGAGGTAATTCCTTTAACTTCACTAGTTTCTCCTTAACCAGTGGAAATCTCCTTTGCAACTTTAAAACCTATGCAAGTCAAAACCTTGTTGTGGCTCTGATACCACTGTTAGCTTTTGAAGCTAAATACTTAAGATAAAATCAACCAAAAGATCAAAAATAAAGTTGCAATATAAAATATATAATAATGGCAATATTCTAGAAGTATAAAACTCATAAATAACTTCAACTATAACTCATAAAATTACCATTAATAAATGCTCACGAAAATGTATCTCTATTGAATCAAGGATCTCAAGTATCCATACTTCCATATTACAAAACATGTCATATCCTATACATATAGGATGTAAAGTGACTCTTCATATGGAGCACTCTTGGCCTTCACTCTTCTAGAGACTCTCCAACTTCCTATTCTATGGACTCATGTGCACATGGACAACTATGCACATTTACAATACCAAAATACTTTGCACACTTTAATAATACTTGTGCATTTATTACATTGCATAAAGTAAATACTCAACTTCTAATCTAGGACACTCTTTCCTAATCTAAGGATGTACCAAAGGTGGTACATTAGCATGTACCAAATAATGTAATATATTCCAATATTTGCATCATTATTCTTAAATTTTTATTTTCCAACTTCATCTACTAGCATGTCCTTTGTTCCATATACTATATCCCAAAGCTTTTCAACAATGAGAATTAATTTTATTATATTTTTCCGTGATGTAAAATTTGGCCCTTTTAGAAGTTGTGATTAAGAAAGGATTTTTTTTGTATTTGCCATGATAGAACTGACTCAATTTCTAAAAACCCAATTAACTCAATCTTCAATTCAAATTTTAAACATTTAATTTCCTTATACCTCTCATTAATTCCTTAAAAATTCCTCTAAAATTTTAAATTTATCTGTATAATTATCAATATCTTATAACTCCCAAATTTTAAAAAAATCAATTATCTCCTTCAAATAAATAAAACACCCAAAAAATTTTATAAATCAGATGCACCCTTTAATAATCCCAAAGACTTAATATTTTACCTTAGTCTCTATCATGTCTTAGTTTGAATCAATTTAGGGCATCCAAGATGAGTGTATCAACATAATCACATTCCAGGTGGTCTTAGGCATTACATTTAGAATATTTCAACATAGTCCAAATCTTATGCTATCCTTCTGATGTTTTATCTATGCTTCGATTCCAAATACTCAACACCCCTTCGACCTCATTTGAATTCACTCTGCTTTAGGCTTCTCTTAGATTCCTTCAACCTCACATTCACTCTACTTTAGGTTATGATCAAGTTTCTTTGATCTCACAATTTCACTCTACTTCATATCTCAATGTTCCGTTTTGTTCCTCCTTCCAAGATCTCAATTTTAATAGCTCCAATGTTCTTCACACTATTCATATCAAGCTTATGCTCTGCACGTTCTCATGCTCTTCACCTTCAAAATTTCTTCACTCTAATAGCTTCTCCAATCTTTGTTGTCCTCTAGCCAGTTGCTTCGCAATCACTAAATTCTTCATCTCCAAGTATTACGTGGAACACTAGTTCAATATTCAATCTCCATCTCCTTCAAATTCACTTGTCCAATATTCAATCTTCGAGGGGCATCAGTCAAATATTCACACCAAATAATTGGTGTTACTTTTTTTCAATCCTCACATGTACATGTCCAATGCACACGACCAATAATCACACCAGAATTTCTAATGCTAGGTTTTTCATTTTCAATTCTTCAATCTCTAATCTTTCATCGCTTCTCCAATATCAATCTCCACATTCAAGTATTCACACCAAAATATTTTGATGCTAGCTATTCTGCAATCTCTCCTCTCACAAATATTCCTTTCACTCCTTACCCTAGATAGGGCTTATTAAAGTGGCTCTGATACCACTGCTAGCAAGTGGGCCCAAAAATCATAGGTCCAATATTTCCCAAGATCTCATTCAATCACAATAACAATGTTGCACAAAGTAAAACTTTATTGATGATAAAAACTTGTTCACATTTGTTACATTGCATGGAGCTTTATCTCCAATAAATAACCTTACAAAAGACTCTTCAATACTCCTGAATTTTACTCTCCTCTAACCCACGAGAGATACAACCTTTCATATGCCTTTCTTACATTATGAAAAAGCTTATAATGATTAAATAACTTCCTACTTATATTCTTGATGCATCTCACATGAATCTTTACTTACACATTTGACACTTAAAACTCATGACTCTTCACTTGCACATATAACTCACACTTGTAAACTTACACCTTTCACATACTTCATACTTTGACATAATTTATAAACACAATCATAATCTATATAATTAAACAAATACTCAAGATATCAAATAATGTAATACCGCTAACCTAAAAAAAAATGACTACCTATCGAAACCCATTTGATGTGCTGCTTGCACCTCTCAAGACCTAAAGGATCTTGCTCACACCTTCAATTAAAATAGAAGAGAGCGATGTCGTTTCGATTTATGGAAAAGGTTGTCTATATGGAAAACAAAGGACATGTATGATCGAAAAGGGAGGGTTTTGAAATCTTTGCTAGGATCCTTTTTCAATATGAAGATCTCCAACCTTGAAATAGAAAATGAAGCCTTCCTAAAACGACACCTTACATCAGAGCTTAAAAATCTTCATATTATAAATCTTATAAATCTGACTCAAAACTGCTCTCAATCACCTCCAAGCTCACCAATTGCTCTATTTAATGCCCAACATTCCTAAATTTATAAGGCATGATCATAAGAATGGACCTGATAGACAAAGATGTGCTTGAAACAGGTTGGAAAGGTCAAAATGGGTTAAGGTTTAAAATTGGTTTAGAAGGTCGCAACGGACAGGAGCGAAACTGGTGTCAAAGTCTAAAATGATCCCCCAAAAGACAAAACAATATAAGCTCGATCATGCCATTGGATCTTCACGGGCATCCTCTTGAGCTCAGCATCATGGCTTTGAAACTATGCATAGGACTTTTTTAACATAATAAAAGTAATATCTGTTTAGATTCAATCATGATATTGTAATTCAAAGTTGACTACATATAGTTTAACATTTATCCCATCCTTTCGGAAGCCTCAATTGAGGTGAGCATAAACATGATACTGTAAAATTCAGAGTTGCTTACAAAATAGTTTAACATTCATCGCTTACAAAAGCCAAGAATTCAGAGAATATAGTTAAAATAGCCCAATTAATAAAGGCCATAATTCTTCGTTGAAGATGAATTATTATATAAAACACAGACTACTCTTGAGGACCCAAATCAAAAGCAGACAAAGTTTTTAATACTTCCTATAACTAAAGCAACCTAAACTAAGGAATGAGATGATACAGGTCGAATTCAGTTGGACTCCTTGAGCTTCTTGACCTTCTGGTCGAGCCACTCAAGACGAACTGCCAATTGAGTGACGGCGAAAAGAAGCCAATAGAGCAAAAGCACCGCTCCGATCAACAGAAGATTGCGCTCCATCTTTATCATAGATTTCTCGTGGTGCAGATGCTCAATGGGACTGCAATTCTCGTGATCCTCACAGACGGTCATCTTAGTCTCATACTTCCAGTAGATATCCAGAAGCATAAAGAAGCATAAGGGCACCATGGACACTAATGGTTTCAGGGCATTCCTGCTCACAGCAATGAGGCCCCTTCTCAGAAAACCCAAGCCAGGGAGTGTCAAGAAGAGAAGCATGACGGCTTCTGCACTTGCTGTGTATGCCAGCATCACCCACTCCAGTGCCATTCTTCAGCTGGAAGAAAAGAAAAAAAAGTAACACTGATTATTTTGGGTTTTTATGAGCTTGGTGGATCTCAGAGAGGGGATCTCAGTTCAGAAATAGAAGAGATTAGGCTGCAAAATCCCAGTTTCTTACTCAATTGGGTCTGTTGGCTGTGAAAATACCTAGCTTGCTCTCATGCAAAGGAAGAAAAGAAGGGATTCTAGGAAGGAATAGTGATGAGGCAAAGCCCAAAGTATCGGAGGGAAGGGAAGAATTGGCTAGGTGGACATGTTTCTTTTCAAGGAATGAATATGCACTTTGGCTTCAGGTTTAAGGCATGGCTCATGGCGTTGGGATTTAAATAACTAGTGTTTTGGTTTGCTAACAAATTATACATGTTAACTTAAATTTACAAACCAAGAAATTAATAGAACTCCAATCATTTATATAATTCAACAGATATCAATCTTACCGAATTCAATTCATTCGAAAAAATCGAACTGATACCAGTTCAACCATTCAAGGAATGAACAGATACCAAAAAAAAAAATTATTGATTACAAAAGGACACTGACCAGAAGGACATTATTGAAAGGTACCAGTACTTCAACAATACACGCAAAGTTACATTCCTTCCACCTGGGCATGGTATGGTTCAACTTATTGTTAAAGAATCCATGTGAGGCCTAAGAGGATTTTTAAATAACAATAAATGTTATCATTCTCGTGAGTGTGGTTTATTGGTAAGAAACGTCATTTGCATTATCGGTGATGTAACCCGGTACAGTCCCATGATGGATGTGTATAAGAAAAATTATTAATGGAGTTTCTAGGTGCAGTAAAGGCAAAACGAAGAAATTTAATATATTTTTATTTAATTAATATTTTATTATTAATATTTAAATAAATTATATATAAAATTATTAAAGAATATATTATTTAATTTTATTACTTTTATATAACAAATTAAAAGATCAGGTATTCATACCATTTTTTAAATCATTATAAATGTTTGTTTATTTGTTAAGATAGATCTAACTTTATAGCGAATTAAATCGGGACAATCTTGTGACAAGCACTCAACTCTTATCAATTAACTTTCCTTTTCTAATTTCGTCCTAATTTTCCTTTTCTAATTTCGTTCTAATTTAAACCTAAGTCTCCTTAAAAAATCAAACTCAAACTAGTGAAATCAATAAGCAAAAACATGAACCCAGGTGTTGCAGGTGAGTTGGAGAGGAGAGGGCAATCCTCCAAGGGAGGTCCCAGGTTCGAATCTCCACCCTACCAAAAAGTTGAATTGGGTACCCAAAATCCAATTGATAATGTTGGTGCGGGCACGGCTGGATGCGACTGCGACCCCCGGGTGACTTTGACGGTGTAGAACCCCCTGTTTGTGGTCTCTTAGACCAAGGTGGCCTCGCAAGGGGTTTTTCGCTTTTAAAAAAAAAAAAAAAAAGCAAAAACATGAAATCAATAAAAATATGAACTTGTGTGATTTTAAGTGATTGTGTAATTAAGACTAGTTGAAGATTAAGGCTTAGTAAAAATAAGTGATAGGTTATTTAAAAATAAAATTTTATTAATGTAGAGGAGTTGGAGAGCAAGCGGGTAGTTAAAACTCTCTAGTTATGGAGAGGCCCAGGTTCAAATCTCTCCCCTCGCATGTTGCGGATATGTTGTATATAAAAGGTTCCTCATCAAAAAAAACAAAATTTTAATTTATAATAATTTATTAATGTATGTGATTAAATAATATTAATTTAAAAAATTTGAAGTATAGAATTTTGTTTATAAGATTTTTTTAGAAAAATGTTTTATTTTTAAATTATATTTTTGCATAGAGTTGTTTGAACGATTCTTACATTATTTTATGTAAAATTTGAAGAGCTTTAAAATGAATGGTCATGTGAAAAAATGCAAGCATTATTGAGGGAAATATGTTCATACGAAGATACCAATTCGAGACAATGGTAGTGTTAGGGCAAATTTCCCAAATAACGTCTCATCTTTTAGGAGCCATATATTTGCAAAGGGTTGTTCAATTTAGATGATTCTTGGACCAATTTCTATGGAATTTGAAGACCTTTAAAATGAGTGGCTATATGAAAGAATCCAAACAATATTAAGGGAGATACAACCTTAGGAAGTTAGCCATTCGAAACAAGGATAGTGACGATTTCTCAAGTCATGAAATAATGAAATTGTAGATATTTATCAGCTAGGGTTCGAATGATGGGAGGAGCAATAAAGGGCTAGGGCATCAATAAGGTAGGAAATTCCATCTAGGTATAGAATTTTTTTAGCTAAGTTTCATTTACTACTTCATTTTCTTCAAAGTTTTGCATGCAAATTATTGTAGGTTTATTTTAAAATAGTATAATCACTTAAAGATATATTGGTAAATTTTACTAGATATTGAGTTATGTTATCCTTCCTATAGACTGATTTACCGCTAAATCTTTAGAATAATCTCTAATAGTAAAAGTTAGGGAAGACTTCACAGAATGGTGATCCTCATTGCTCAAAGATAAGGTAAACATTGGTAAATTTAATGGGTCTTGGCTAAAGGCTTTAGCTCTAAGAAAACGAATTGATAGGAGATGGAATTCTCCAAGAGTGAGTCTATCCTTTCTTCTGAAGGTTACTTCCAAGCCATTTTTTGTTTCGAGAAGGAAAGAGAGAGAATCCTGAAAGGGGATCCTTGGTTTATGAGAAGAAAATCACTCCTCCTTACCTGTTAATTTGAAGGCTTTGCACCTAAAAGTTTAAATCTATCCCTAGTACCAATATGGGTCAGGATGTATGGGTTACCCATTGAATTTTAGGAATTGGGTACCTTTAAGGCAATAAACAACACTCTAGAGAATTCCTTAAGATTTCAAAAACTACAAAAGATGGAGTCTTGTCTGGATATTTTTCATGATTGGTATCAGTAATACTTTACCAAAATCAATCATTCTCAAGTATGAGGGTAAGTAAACCATGTATTATGAAAAATATATATTAGATGTAGAAGATGTCATGAGGTGAGGCATATTGAGAGATCATGCCCTAAGAAGAGTCTAGTAGAAATATATATAGAAAATTGCAAGAGAAACTTACAAATGGATATGGAAGAGGATGGTTTTTAATTTCCAAAAAATAAATCCTGAAATATGAAAGTAAATAAATAGTGGAGACTAGTAAGGATAAAATATTTTGAGGCTATAGCCTATGAATAAAAAGCATATTAAAGCTTAGAGGACATGGGACAACATGATCAAAATATTAACAAGGAAATGTCTACTCAAATTGAACTTGATTTAGGGATGAACATTCTTGTTGAACCTCAGGAATGTACCTCATTAAATTTTAAATACTCTCTTAAAGTAGCATGCACCATTCATGAGAAGGAAAGTGGTAGAGAAACTTAGTGTAAGATGTTAATACCTCTACTATTAACAAGAAAATACCAGAAATGAGCAGGATAAGTCAAAATCTTCCTTAGCAAAGTCAAGAGAGGATATATCTAATGAAAAGGAAAGTTGTAAAAGAATATTGAGGAATAAAATAATAAGACCTACATTTGATACTAGTAAGTAAAAAAGAGAAAAAACTTTAAATTATCAAGCAAGATTCAAGCAAGCAAGAGCAAACATAGAAAAGGGAACACAATCTATGTTGGTTGAACTTCTCTTTACCAAAAAAAAAAATGATATTGGTAATTCATAGGAGGGGCCAAAAACCCCTAATGAAACATAATTACCATCTCATGGGATATAAGGGATGCTAATTCCCCCTTAAAGCAAAGTTGTATAGGGACCTTTGTTTAAGTAATAAGCTTGATATTCTTTGTATCCAAGAAACTAAAATGACAAAGGAAAAAGTTTCCAAAACTATGAAAGCAATATGGATAATATGTGAATGAGATGTTGTTGATTTAGGAGTGATAGGAAGAATTCTAACATATTAGAATCTGGTTATAACCTACTATGAAACTATTCATAAAACTAGGCATTGGATAGCCTCATTAATCACATGCTACTTTGTAGATATTCATTTCATCCCTATCAATGTTTATGAACCTACAACTTAGTCAAGCAGAATAGAAGTATGGAGTGGTATTGAAGCCTTAATGAGAAGTAAAGACCAAGAAATCTAATTCATGACCATAGAAGATTTTAATGCCATAACCAAGCTAGATAAATTTTTTGATGGAATTAGGAAAATAATCCAAAGTATGAGAGATTTCTTAGCTTTCCTTCAAAATAATAATCTTTGAGAGGTTGAGTTTGAAGAGGACATCTATGCATGGACCAAAAATAGGATAAGCCAATACTTGATAGCAAAAAAATTGGTTAGATGCATACTATTATATCATTGGATAGATGAAGAAACTTGTGCTAAAATTAATATCTTGACAAGGATTGGTTCATATCATTGGCCAATAAGAGTTAAAATGGTGCTAAGTTAATTAAAAAATATCATATTTTAAACATGAGAAGATGTGATAAGACCATCCTCAATGTTTTGATATGATAATGCAAACATAGAATTTTTTAGGAAATAGAGGGCTATATACACTTTCAAAACAAATGATTTCAATGACTTCTAGATTAAAATAGTTGGACAAGAACACTTTCGAAAAAAATTGATAAGAAAGAACTAAAAGAGAAACTTTTAAAATTCCAAAAAGATGAGCAAGATAATCCAAGCTTGGAAGAAAGGGAGTTGCTTAGTGAATATCATAATATTTTGAGTAAGAAAGAAATTTTGGAGATTAAAATTGAGACAGACTTGGTTAAAAGGAGATAAAAACACAATTTTTTTCATAGGATGGTAATGTTATAGATATTAGCATCTAGAATTAGTAGAATTAAATCAATAGAAAGAGTTTGGATTGAAGACTAGAGAACAATAAAAAAGGAAGCAAGGCTTTTTACTAGAATATTCAAGGATCAAAGGAGATTGAAGTTTTTAATATTAAACTACTATAAGAAGTACCTTCAATTATAATAGATAAAGACAATATCAAACTAATGGAATCTATTACTCTAAAATTTCATTCAAATATTTTCTATTTTGATAAGGATAAATCCCTAGGTCTAGATTAAGTCTTTGCAACATTTTATCAACATAACTAGGAAATAGTGAAGGATTCTTTATTGGGCATAGTGGAAGAGTTGTTGGATTTTTAAACCTTATACTACCACAAAATATCATAGGTTATCTTACGTAAGTTCCAATATAAAATAACCACAATATAATAAAGGTCAAGATAATAATATGAGTGGATACCCCTGCCTCCTTGGGTCTTACCCGAAAGTGGCATCCCTTTTGGGATGTTTTCTACAAATTAAAAAAAAAAAAAAAATATGAGAAAATTAATATGTATATCAATGCTTACAATAAATCAAATAACATTTGTTTATATATTGAAATATGAATGTAAGTAGCCTGAATCCTTCATGTACTATACATGAAGAACAACTTACAATATTAATTGCTCAAAATATATACAAGCTTTGTTTCTTCTCTTCTTCAACTCACAATACTTGATCCTTGAATGAACTACTTGCTTTCCTATGGAGTATTATATCCATAATATAGTAATAGTAATGTGACTCTTCAAGTACTTGACTATTGCTCTCCATATGCAATGTATCATGATCCTTGGCTTATCTACTTGCCACTTGCATACTTGATGAACACTTGAATCTATAATACTTGCACACCTTTACATGACTCTTACACTCCTACTTGCATACCTAATCTAGGACACTTGTGCATATCTTTACATTATATTTGTTCTCATACATACAAGACACTTATGCACATTTAATCAACCTACACTTGCACTCTACTTTACATGACACATGCATTTCCTACACATTAACACTTACATAAAGAGGGAAATACAACTCACCCTCTAAAATATGACTCAACCTTAATCTAATATTTACAAATGGACCATGAAGGTACCATGGGGATACATTAATATGTACCAAATAATTTAACATTCCTCAACATCCCATGTATTACATTATTTGGTCACTTAAAACTTTAATCTCAATCTTGGTCTTCATATTCAATATTTAGTCGTCAAATGTTCTCAAACCTTTGCTTGAGATTCATCTTTAGTCCACCTCTTTTAGATCAATATTTGAATCTGCAGTATATGGTTCTTCTTTGGCTTTGGACTCAAATATTCTATTAGCCTTCCTTGTGTGATTTCTTCTATTTTCTTCTTCATATTTAATTGTGATGTACCTGATGATGTAGCTTCTAAACATTGATTTAGTAAATCATCACAATAATACATATTTGATTTCAATGATTCCTCATTGAAGCTAACATAAGCTTCATTCAAGTTGTATGTGTCATCTTTCTTTTCTTATCTCTTTTCTTGAAATATATCAAAACTAAGTAATGACAAATACATCATTAAGCATTCTTCTAATGAAATTATAATGGTGTTTTGTGAATTCCACCATGTTCTAAAAAGTTTTTTCATGAAGATAGCTTATAAGCATTGTGAATTTTTTATCTTTTGCATATTTGACAAATAAAGATAATTTCTCTTTTAAAAAATTGTCATTTGTTTCTTTCCATTAAAGTCATCTATTAATATTTGAGAATAAAACTTAAATTTGTCACCATTTCTTCACTGTCTTCATTGAATGTATTTTTAATAATTTTTTCCATGGTATGCAATTCAATTCTATTATCTATTTCCTTTTAAGTATAAATCCTTATAACTCCCAAATTATAAAATGAATCAAATATAAATTTTGCAAATAATTTTCTAACCTTTGATGTTAAAAACCTTGTAACTCCCTAGGTTGAATTTGAAAATTTCAAAAAATTCAAAATTTTTCAAAAACCCTAATTATTCAAAATGTCCAAATAACCCTAAATAACACTTAATACCTTATATCTCTAAAAAAATTTAATTTAAAAAACTTCTAATAATTTCAATATTAATTTCCTATATCTCCATATTTTAAAAAGCTTAGATAAATACAAAATTTAATCACTACCTTATATCTCCTAAAAAATCAATCAAGGTGTGTGATTCAAATTCTTTCTAAAAATATGAGTGTTGTTATTTCCTGACAATAATCATGTGAGATGGTAGGAAAATGTTTCCTGTGTTTTAGATGTAACACTCCAACATTACACCTTCACTCTTGCATGGATGGTTGTGCATCTGCTTTTCCAATCTATCTCTTTTTGGAATTCTTTACCTCTGGTTCCAAAACACTCTCACCTATTCTATTTGCTTCCACTAGTGCTCTTTCTCTTCATTATTATGCTCTTTACCTTTTTTGTAATGATCTTTCCTTTCTATTAACTTCCACAACCACGTTCTTTTCCTTTACTATGATGCTCTTTTCATGACGAGTTCTTTCTCTTCACTCGTTTTATTACTAATGATGTTCTTTCTTTGATTCATTTTCTTAGAATGATGATTATTTAGTTTGTTCTCTTTTCTAAAAACTTTCTCCTTTAAACTTTTCTCTGGTGCGTTCACCCAGTTAATGGTGCTACTCATAGATCTTGCTTCTTTGTATTGCAGGTGATCCATCAAATTCTAGTTGAGAATGCTTGCTAGATTATGAACATAGACCCAGAGATAATGCTAATCACTTTCTTTATCATTCAACCATAATTTGCAATCTTTTAATATGAACTTCTTAGGCTATATAGAATCAATATGTTTTACCCTTATACTTATGCTCTTTGGTCGAATGACCTCCTCTCCTTTTCTTTGGCTTGAGTTGATCGTATGGATACTAAATTTACTCTTTAGTCAAAAGGCCTTTACTCCTTTTTTTATGTTGTACAAATGACCAATTTCTTTGTTGTATAGATAAATTTCCTCTAAAATTTTGGCTTCTTTCACTAGCCAAATAAGCTTTGCAACACTTACTACACTATCTCTTTAATTTGGCTGAATGAATGACCAATCCTTTCTATTCTTATATTGGCTGAATGAATGGCCAATCCTTTTTGTTATATTATCTCAGACCTTTCTTTATATCTTAGGCCGGTTTCCAATATAACGGTATTATTGACCCTTTCTCTATAATATTGGATTCTTGAGCCTTCTTATATTCACTATGGGTTCTCAACCCTCTTATATACTCTACTACTATTGCTACAAATATGTTAAGGTCTATGACCTGATTATTATCTTACTACTTATGGATTTTAACTAAATTCTTGAAGCTATATAAAGTAAGCTTTGTATGCTTCTTTATCCTTCTTCAAGACTAATATATATATATATATATATATATATATATATATATATATATATATATATATATATTCTGCTACAATATTCAATGTTAGGTTGGCTTCAACTCTAAATGACCAGCTTTATCTAAGTTGGTGCTTCCTTATTTTTCAATGTCAAGGATTGGCTTTATCTCTAAATGATCAAATTTCTCATAGTTGATTTACCTTTCAATATTTAATTTGTAAAAACTTCAAAAAATTTAAATCAATGTCAGCATGGGCTTTATCCTTGAATGACCAACTAATCTTGAGTTGGTACACCTATCAATCAATATAGTTGAGTCTTAGTCTTCATTGGTTATTCTTCAACTATGGAAAGACCTGTTGGCAGTTTTACCACACTAAAATTTTGATTGTAAATGCAAAAGATAAATAATGCAATGATTGTGCTAGTCTTCATTTTGCTATAATTATTTTAATATAAAGTTTCGCTCCTTTATTTTTTTGATTTCATCAAAACATTAAGGAAGAATAAAGGTTGCTGTAATTTTTACTGGAAAATGAATCATGGCCATGGTGAAATACAAGGAAACGAATGTGCTCTTAAAACCGAGATGATTGAAACCAAAATGCAAAAGATGAATTTTCAATGAATTATTTTAACGCAATGATTGAAACTGAGATTGGTTGTTACACCATTACTAAGCCTAAAAGGCTGAAGTAAAGGTATCTGATGATCAAGATCCTGTTCTAGATCAGTTGTGGAAACTCTACTTTGATGGTGCAAGATGTAAAAATGGAGTAGGAGCTAGAATTGTTCTCATCTCCCCTTTTGGCATACAGAAGACATATTCATACCGATTGACATGGAGCTGTACAAATAACACTGTTGAGTATGAAGCATTGTGCTTAGGCTTGAAGAAAGAAGAGAAACTTGGGATCAAACAACTCTAGATTTTTGGAGATTCAGAGCTGATTGTCAATCAAGTGACTAACAAGTGTGTCTCCAAACAACACTATTTGAAGGTGTATCACAACAAAGTCTGGGATTTTTTTGAAGCCTACATAGTTCTTAGCATCCGAGCGATTTTGCGGGAACAAAATAAACACGTAGATCTTTTGGCATCCCTTGGCACCAACTTTTCTCCAGTTGAGCACATGGTGAAGAAACCAAAGACCATGAGGTTGGTTTATAGGCCTTCAGTTCCCGATAAGAATATTTATTGGCAAGTGTTTGAGAGTGATGAGTAGATCATGAACTTCCTGATAAAAGAAGCTAGTAGTGTGGAAGGAAGAACACTTGATGAAGAAGAATCTGAGGGACTGATCCAATTAAGAAATAATCATATCCTGAAAGGATTGATTTTGCTCGAAAGTCTCTTTGATCAGAATGATAGAGCTGAAAAACATAAGATCAAAGTAGATGAGAAGGAGTACACCGAGCTACAGTTGGAACCTAAAAAGTCAATCAAGGTTGGAACTGATTGCACTCTAGAAGAACTTGAGCAAATCAAGGAGCTATGCCATGAATTTCTAGACATTGTCGCCTAGAGTTACCAAGATTTCAAAGGTTACGACAAGAATGTGATCCAACATACTATTGAACTGCAAGAAGGAGTGAAACCCTTTAGGTAGAAACAAAGACCAGTCAATCCCAAAATTGAAGTTTTGATGAAAGCTGAACTATTGAAAATGCTAGAAGCTAAAATTATTTACCCAATCAAGCATTCTACCTGGGTAGCTAATTTGGTCCCTATGCAAAAAAAGAATGGAGATATTCGCCTGTGTGTTGATTTCTAAAATTTAAATCAGGCTTCTCTGAAGGATCATTATCCTTTGCCACAGATTGATCAGATTCTTCACATAGTTGTAGGAGCTCAAATATTTTCTCTGTTAGATGGATTCTCTAGCTACAATCAGATATGGGTCAAGGATGAAGACCAATACAAAATGACATTCACCACAAAATGGGGTACATTTGCTTATCAGCGAATGCCTTTTGGTCTCTCAAACGTTGGAGCAACCTTTCAGAGAGCGATGGATGTGGCTTTCGGTGAGTTATTAAATCGAGTCATTATTATTTATTTGGATGATATGACTGTCTTCTCTCATAACAGGGAGGAGCACAACTTGCATTTAAGACAAGTGTTTGAAAAATACTGAGAGTTTGGGATATCCATTAACCCAAAGAAGTCTATCTTCGTGGTGAAGGAGGGAAAGCTCCTGGGCCATGTAATCTCATAAAAAGGGTTAGTTGTTGATCCAGCTAGAGCTGAGGCTCTTTTGAAGCTTCCACTGCCAGCCAATAAGAAGGGTTTGCAGTCATTTTTTGGTTAGATTAACTTCGTTCGAAAGTTTATTGCAGATTTTTCCCAAGTTGTGAAACCAATGACTGAACTCTTGAAGAAAGATGTTGAGTTCAAATGGACTGAGCAAAGGAAGCAAGCATTTAGGGAAATCAAGGAAAGAATTTCTCAAGCCCCTATTTTGATAAACCTCGACTATTCGAAGGATTTTATCCTTTATGTTGTTGGTGAACAAGAGAGTTATGCGATTGTCCTTACACAGAAGGGAGATGATGGAGATGAGTGGCCAATCACATTTTTAAGCCAAGTCATCCAACCGCATGAAGAAAAGTACAATTTCATAGAGAAGCAAGTGTATGCAGTGATGAAGTCCCTGAAGAAGTTTCGACATTTCATTTCATAAAGTAAAACAATTGTTTATGTTGTTCATCCGGATGTTCGAAGTTTCATTATCCAGGGTGAGCTTGGAGATAAGAGAGCTGGTTGGGTTTCTAAAATCCAAGAATATGATATCAAAATCTGGCCAACCAAGTTGGTTCGTGGTCGAGCACTATGTCAAGAGCTTGTGAAGAGCGCTACTCCCGAATCAATGGTTTACCAGTATGAAGATTCAATAAGTGAAAGTAATCTTGCTAATCATTCCTCAGTTGACCATGATTGGACAGAGGACCTTGTCGAATACTTCAATTCAGGAAGGTGTCCTTCACATCTCAATGCTTCACAAAGAAGAAGATTTAGACTACAGGTCCTCAGGTATGTTATGTTGCCAAGTGGATTGTTCCATAAGAACATTGATGGAGTGCTTCTTAGATGTGTCAGAGAATCAAAAAAGCAAAAAATCCTGGAAGAGTTTCATTCTAGATTGTCAAGAGGCCACTATGCGGGAAGACCCATGGCATTAAAAATTATCAAAGTAGGTTATTTCTGGCCCACCCTTTTTAGATGCATTTAAGGTCAATCAAAATTGTGACAAATACCAAAGGTATGTCGGTAGGAGCATAAATGCACCTTTGCCTCTTCACCCGATCCAAGTAGAAGCACCATTTCAACAATGGGGTTTAGATTTTATTGGGGTCATTGATCCTAATTCATCTACCAGACATAAATACATTCTGACTACAATTGATTATTTCACCCGATGGGCTGAAGCAGTCCCAACTAAGAAGGTAGACCAGGAGGTAGTCATCACTTTCCTTGAAGGATTGATCACTCGCTTTGGCATACCAGATGTGATTGTAACAGATAATGGAACTCCATTCATTGGTGCCAAAATCAGTGAGTTTGTGGGTAAGTATGGTATTTATTTGAAAACTTCATCAAATTACTATCCGTAGGGAAATGGTTTGGCTGAATCTACGAACAAGAATCTGCTTAGGATTTTGAAGAGGACTCTTGGTGACAACAAGTGAAGTTGGCATTTGCTCTTAAACCAAGCTTTATGGGTTGATCGCATCTCAATTAAAAAGTCTATCAAGACGTCCCCCTATTCTTTGGTGTACGGTAAGGAAGCAGTCTTTCCCATTCACATTGAGTTGTCGGCTCTTCAATCTTTGCAATTGCTTGATGATGAAGATGATGAATTTGATCCCATGAGCGCAAGGTTGGCTCAGCTATTATGGTTGGAAGAAGAAAGGGAGAAAGCATATAATGCTTTCATGGAGCACGCTCAGATGACAAAAAATTGGTTTAGAAAGAAGACTTTAGAGAAGGCATTTAAGGTTGGCGATCTTGTGTTAAAATGGAATGAGAACAAGGCGAAGCCAGGAAAACATCACAAGTTTGAGGTAATTTGGGAGGGCCCATTTCAGATTTCTAGTGTGAATCAATTTAATTCATATTATTTGCAGGATATGGATGGTCATGTGTTGCCGATTCTAGTGAATGGTCTTCATTTGAAGGCCTACTATCAGTAAAAAATTCGGGATCAAGAATGTAAATATGTACATAGTTTGCCAATTTGATTCTTATGCTTAAAAAAAAAGGAGCGAAAGTCATTTTAGCTGAGCAAAGTGTTTTCGTTGGCGAAAATCATTTTGCCAGCGAAGATCTTCGCTCCTCAATTTAAAAAAAAAACTTCAAGGAGCGAAAGTCATTTTCGCTGGGCGAAGGTAGTTTCGCTGGCGAAAATCATTTTTCCCACGAAATTCCTTTTCACCCCTTCCTTCTCCTTCCAGAGTGAAAACATGAACTTCGCTTGATTTTTGGCACCCAAGTTGGAAAATACGCTCAAAAAGCACTCACGTCTTGCTTTTTTTGGCAGTGAAAATATCAAAAGACTTTGTCAGTGCCTTGAATCAGTGAAAGCACATGCAGGCTTTAAAAATTGTGCTTTTTTGGTACATGGAGTTAAGGGGCACTCAAATTAGCGAAAACACTTGATATAAAAGAGGAAAAAAGAGAACGGCTCTGCTCAAAAAAGGGATTTCGCCCATGCACATCTAGCTTCGCACCATCGAAGAATATTTTTGGTGTTTCGGGAGCTCAAGTTGGCGAAAGCCATTTTCGGCGTCCAAAAGAGCGAAATTGCTTTTCGCCTTGATTTTTTTAGCGAAACTCCTAGATGTTGCTTTTTCGCCAGAAAAATTAGAAAAATACATTGTAACAAGTGCCCATCACATAGTTCAAGGTGAAAAGCAAGTAGTGGCACCTCCCAAAACTAACCGTTAATGATAGGTTGCGCACCCCAAAAAGGAAAAAGATAAAGCAACCTATCACGACGCCCGAGAAAGATATGGCGAAACTATTAGAAATCATGGGAAAGCATGAGATTTAAAGTGCACGTTCACCCCAATTCAGCAGGTGCACCGCATGCATTAAATTTGGTAGTTGTGGTCGAAAGCTATAAGAAGGGTGAACGTTTCAGTTGAACAGAGAAAGGAAATTGCAGAGCTCCTGTGTGCAAAGTCATTGCTTGAAGTGTGGGATTGCTTTTGCTCGAGGGTTTTGTTGTTTTTGAGTTTTTTGATATTTGAAGGTCAAATATGGCAAGGAAAAACGTAGAAGCGAAGAAGGAGAAGGCCCAGAAGAAGGTCGACGCTGGAAAAAAGCAACGAAAAGATAAAAGGGATGAAGAAGAAGAACTAGTGCCTTATTATGATCGATTGGAAAAGATCAGTGATTGTGAAATCACAAACAAAGGCATGGAAAAATTATGGCAAGACATCGAGTTCGCTCTTTAGAAGGTATCTATCGAGAGTTCATGCACCATGACATTCTATTCTCATGTTTATTGGTATCTTTGTACGTCGGTGCATACATGTCCAGAGTTGGTGTGGGCGGTTGCTCGATTTTATGATTCTTCCACGAGAGTTGTTCGAAATGCCAATGGAGATAAGTTGTTCAACATTTCAGCTAGCTCCATCAGAAAAGCTTTCGCTTGTGGTGCAAGACCTCCTCCTGACATCATTTTCAAGAAGCTCAATCTTTCAGAGTAGGAGGAAAGATACCAGTCCACAGTAACCATGCGATAGTTCATGGAAAGCCAATTGTTGAAGATGCCTCAGTTTGGAGAATTGCTAGCCTTGTCAAAGTTGCTGAAAGAGTTTAAGAGCCCATACCTGTATTCGATGCTGGCATGGATTGTTGGGCTATCCACAGACTCCATAGTTTATAAGTGGCAAGCACTAGTGCAATGTATTTCTCAGGTTGAATTTTACCCCCCATACCATGAAGGTGAATACAAATCCCATATTCTTTGATTGGGTAGATTTTATAGCTCGAAGGATGCACACTCAGTTGGAGAAGGTGCAAAATGGAGAAGACGTCACCTTCAAGCATTGCTCTTTCTTGGTCTGGTATTTCTTTTATTTTTTGCATCATCATTTTGCTTTCGTAGCAGTGAAGAAAATAGATGAAGCAAGAGAATATTTTCTAGTTTATTTGTGGACTCAGAGTCTGTCAAAGAAGGAGTCCTATTATAATTTTAACCGGATATTTTTGGGACCCACCCTTGAGCTTATTTACGACACGTGCGATAGAGTGCCAAAGTAGATGAAGGAGGAAATCATTGAAGAAGAAAAGGGTGACGTATTTTTGTTGACGCAAGGAGTTGTCATTAGACTATTTGGTTTCACTGGCAAGCCTTTTCTTCTACCATATTTTACCATGGAGCATCTTTTTGCATTGGAAGTAGCCCAACAGAGTGACTTTATCAATGATACATATGGCTACGGTAGGAGAAATCCAAGCACGTGCCCCATACCTTTTCACTTTGGTGACATCGAAGTGACTCAATGCGGGCAGAATGAGTTGATTGTTGAAATGTTGTACGACCATGGGTTAGTTGAGCTTCCCCAATGATGGTGATATGACCCTTTGGGTATTTTTGGGAAGTTTATCAAAGCCAAGAATTTTCATTGCTACTCTAGAGAAGACATCTTGCAGTAGAGGAATAATCCCAAGGGACGTGATCTTGAATGGCATATTGAAAATATGATGATGTCTCCCTCCTTGGCATGATTTCTATGAGATTGAAGTCGAGTATGATCCCACAAATAATCTGGAGCAGGTTCCTCCAAAGAATTTATTTAATCAAATGAAAAGTAAATTGCTCGGATGGTCTGATGAGAAGATCGCCAACTGGTGGATCATGAGGGTACACCGAGGAAAGCCTGGATCAACTTATCCATTGACTATGGATGAAATATTTTTGTAGATTTATGATGAGCACTATGATAAGTACCAACCCATCTCTTTCGCTAACCTGGTGCCTCGAAGTATTCAAAGCCCTGACAATGAAGAGGTCGTGGTGAGAGAGGAGAAGTCATTGATTGAAGAGGAGCCAGTTGTCGAGGAAGAAGAGGAACACCTACCCGAAGAATAACTTTCATTCAGAAAGAGAAAAGTTGGTACAAAGTTATTTCTTCCTAATATCATAAAGAAGCCCAGAACTGGTGCAGTTTTTGCTCCTAGCGCAAACCCTCTTTCTTCACTACCAGTTGAGCAGATCGGTTCTAAGGAGGCACCCTCTTCGGTTCAGCAAGGATAGTCGAGCCATATGGTGAGGATAATATATCTCGAAGTAGAGGAAGTGGAAGGTGAGGAAGAGAAAAATCTAGTAGTGCAGCAACCTTCATCGTCGGCTCAAATGGTGTCAGAGCCCATAGGTATGCACTTTCTTTCTTCCTCTCTTAATGACAAGCATTTGGTGACCACTGTCTCCCATCCTGTAGTTTCTACTTCCACTTTGCTTCCATTTTTTGTACCTATTTCTTCTTCTCCCTCCTCCATTTCACAGTCATAGGTCACCAATGCTCCTCCCGCTTCTTCTGTTCCTTCTATTCCTCTATCTTTTAGTTCATTTGCATCCGCTCCAAATCCATTTTCCCTTCCATCATCCTCCATTCCATCTTCCACCCATGTCATCTCCATTGTCGCTATAAGTACGGAAGCCCCTCCAAGGGTAACCATAATTGTAGCACCTTCCACTTCTACTCCCCTTATTGAGCCAAATCCCCTATAGGTTCTCTTCCTATTTTCCTCTATTTTTGTAGTACATGAGGTGGAACTTCCAGAGTGCCCTGTAGTAGAGAAGATAAGCAGAGCATGACAAAGTTCCTCATGATGGTTGAAAAGTTGCAAGAGGAAAGATGCGCAAGCCCCAACTAAGGTGATGAAGAAGGTGACTTTTGATCCGGAGGCTATGGAGGTGCACACTATGAAGATGATCCCGCAGGTCCAGAAACTCCAAGGAGAAATGATGCCGAAGGACTATTCATATCAGGTCATCACTGAGGACCTCACAAAAATTGATATGGTTGAGAATATGGGCAACATACAAGTGGAAATGAGCTCGATCTACTTGCACGATGAACATTTCAAAGATCATTTCTTCCAAGCTGAAGCGAAGATATCAGAGCTAGAAGATGCTTTAGCTGAATAGAAGGCCCAACTGGACACTGCACAGTCGAAATCACAATGATGGCAGCAGAGAGTGATAAGCCTAGAGGGCGAGATCGAAGGATACAAACAAGCGGTCGAACAACATCAAGCGGCATGGTAGGAAGCTGAGCAATAGGTTCAAGCCTTGAGGGACCAGATCCAAAATCTGTAGGATCAGTTGGTAGAAAAGGTGATGCAATCAATAACCCTCATGAAGGAGAAAGTCAAGGAGGCTCATAGTCATCTACTTATTGATTGTTCAACCATGGCATCGAAGGCAACGTTGGTTCTCATGTTTCTCCAAGAGGTGTGATAGGTTGTTTCATATAACTTGCACATAGTGGAGTATTCATAGGACTTAGAACTAAAATTGGAGATGACGATGAAGATCCAGGTAATGACTAAAATGGATCTCAATTTTAGCCCAATGAGAGATATGGTCCAAGCTTGGACAAATGCCAAGATCACACTGCACACCTATTTTTCTAGGTTGGATCTGGTTAAAGAAGCTCAAAAGCTGCTAGATATATTTGAGCAAGAGAGGCGCATTTTGCTGGTCTATTTTGAGACTATAGTGAACAATGGTTTTCCCAGTTTTACTGATAAGTAGAGGAATATTTTGACAAATAAAGACTTGGATGCGATATGGGCTATTTTCTTAGATGATACTTCAAAGATTGACGACTAGGAAGAGCCCATCATCGAATATCATGTGCTACCATTGATGAAGAAACTTACTCACATTAAGTCTAGTTTGTTGGAGCTTCGCCAAAGGGCCAAATACATTGATCTAGAGTAGGTTCAAACCTTTTGATACCTTTTTGATACACTCTAGACTCGTCAGGTGATCAGTATTGATGCTTGGACTGAAGCTGTTATGGTATATGAAACCACATGTTCACATATTAAAGGACAAGAAAATACTGGTGCAAGCAACAGACAATCAGATGCAACCGGTGGTCGTAACTTTACACCCAATGGATAAAGACCTAGGGTCAATTACATTCAGGTGAGCTGAATACCATGCGAGTAGCCAAAAATGTTGGTATTTTTACCACATTCAAATTTTACCAAAATTTTTCCTAAGTATGAAATGAGTTTCGCCAGCGAAATCATCTTCTGGCAGTTTCGCCAACGAAATCATCTTCTGGCAGTTTTGCCAGTGAAATCATCTTCTAGAAGTTTCGCCAATGAAATCATCTTCTAGGTAATTTCACCCTTGTTTGTAGTGAAATTCATTTTCACCCTATTTCTTGGTGAAATCCCTTCTCAGGCGAAAGAGTGAAGATCCCAATGAAAACCCCTTTTCGAGCAGTAGTTGCAACGAAATCAGTTTTTAGGTGAGCTCCATTTTCGGTAGCGAAAGCCTATTTTAGGTGAAGTCCTGGTGAGGAGGCACGTTCGGGAGGAAATCCAAATGAAAATTAGTAAAATCCTTTTGGGGTGAGCTTCTCAGTGAAATCCCATTTTCAGTTCACAACCCGACGCAATTCCATTTTCACCCATATTTTTAGTGAAATTCCTTTTCGCCCCAATGCTTTGGCAAAATTCATCTTTGCTATTTCCTCCAGGTGAAATCTTTTTCATGGGCACTTTCAATGCAGATCATTTTTGGAAAAGATCAAGGATTGGTAAATTCAATTCTTGGGGCAAAAAGGTTAATATCTCCAGAATTATTGCTGAAGGATTGTCGAGATTAAATGTTGTTCGCTTCGCCCTTGACTCTGGTATGATTCTGTTCATTTTCGAGGCACCGTCCATTGTGGTGGATGCTCATTTTTGAGGCACCATCATGAAGGTGAAAATTCTACCGATGATTCTTGCTGAGTCCCGATATGCCATGTGATGAAATTGTTTGTTGCTTCCCAATGTACCACCAGATTGGTTCATCGTTGTTGTCGAGGAGAAAATTGTTGTTGATCAATCTTTGACTGACCGACATTTTATTTAATGATCATTTAATTTTGGAGGCAAAATCCTCTATAAATACTAAGAAATTTGATGTAAAAAGGGGGGAACATTCTACTGAAAAACTCTTGGAGTTTAAACTTTTGCCTCAATTGAAAGACTTTTGACTCTGGTTCCTTGGATCAGTTGTGTATGTGATTGCTTTCTACCTGTCATTTCTGTTATATTCATGCCTTTGTTAGATAGATTGAATTTTGCATTTGAATTTAATTTTCTATGAAGAAGTGAATGTTGAAATGTTAATTGGAAGTCATATTTGCAATCTGTGATTGGTTCCTATGTTGTTCTTTCTGTTAAATGTTGGTTAGAACTTGACTTGGTTATTTAGCTGTTAGTTCATCCCCACTCTATTTTTCTGGCTTACAACCATATTTCCCATCTCTTTCTGTTAATTTCTCTCCCTAAGCTTTATACCAATTTTTAGATTAGTAAGGGAACCAACCCTCTCTGGAGATTGGCCCAAAGGACATCTCTTTCCTTTGGCCTTTCAATGTTGGCCGGGTCTAGGGCGCATATTTTTATACTTAGGCAGATTCATGACCAATAGATTTGAAGATTGAATTTGAAAATTGATGAATGATTGATGTAATTTTGAAAATTGAAATTAAGAATTTGGGAGTTATAAGAAGTAAATTGAATTCATTGATTTGGTAGTAATTGAGAGATAATTTAAAATTGATTTGTAAAATCATTATGGAAGAAAGTAATCAAAATGCATTAGTAGAAGAAAGCAAATAAAAATTGAAAGTATTGAAAATTCACACACAACATTTGATGGAAAATTTTGATGAACAAAGGGATATATCAATGAAATTGAAGAAGTATTTATACTCAATCTACACAGAAGCCAAAGATGAAAATTTTGAAATATTTAGCAATTATTTAAGTTCAAAAATCATTGAAGCACATGAAAATTATATAGATACTATTACATTACCTATAGATATAGGTATGGTAATGGTAATGTATATGACATCACTCTCTTGAAATAAATAAAAGAACCAAAGACAAGAAGAGTTTATCAAAATCCTAAGGGATATACCAATGATAAATGATAGTAGTTGTGATATAAATGACTTATGCCATATGATAGTAAATTATCTTCTTCAAGAAATGCATTTGAATATAGACAAAGAACATGAAAGCAATTATGAAAAAAATAAGTTGTTGATACACTCAACATATGACAACAAAATTGATAATAAAAATTTATAAAATTAAAGTACTTATAAAATCTATTATTGTGATGACTTATTGATTCAATATCCAAAGTCTACATCAACAAAGATAGAGAATAAAGAAGATGAAAATAAGAAAACTGAAGACTCATGACTAAAAGTCTTCACACCAAAAAATGTAATACAGGGGGATGTTGGAGATATTACATTATTTGGTAACATTGAAGTACCATTGGTTACATTTGTAAATATTAGTTTAGGACTGCATTTTATATTTGACTAATGTATGTGTCAAAGTGTGAGGTGTGTATATGTAGTCATGATGCCACTTTCATTTACCCATTACTAGAGGCTCAATCAATGGAGGGGTGGTCTATACCAACCAATTTTGGTCCAAGACCAATAGTTTAACATGAAGCTTACATTCATGTCCTAGAATGTGAGGGGTTTAACAATGTTGGTTTGTGAATTCAAGCTTAAGGACTTAATTTTACAATAGAAATATTATTTTAATACAATATGCTAAATTTCAATTCCTCCATCTATACTTTGCAATGCAACAATTTGGGCTGGTGGTCTAGACCTCTTAATAGAGGCTCAATTGATGAAGGGGTGGTTTGCACCAACTGATTTGAATCCATTGCCAACAATATGATATGAAGCTTACACTCATGTCCTCAAACATGAGGGGTTTTACAATCTTGACCTGTAAGTTCAAGCTTAAGGACTTAATTATACAAAGGCAATATTAGTTTGTTACAAGAGGTTAAATGTCAAATATTCCATTCAGACCTTGTAATGCCAATAAGTTGGGGTGGTGGATTAAATTTTGCCTCTCACCTTGAGGAAAAATATGGTAGAGTAATTTTAGGACTAACTTCCTAGATGTGTTTTATGATTATAGCTTATAGGGAAACATTTGATCATAAATGTATTTAGATATGTTTTACCTTTCATAAAATATTTTTTGCTATTTGTTTTATGCCTAAAATGACACTTCAAGCTAAATCAATTTATGGAATTGGCTAGCCTTAAGGTTATTCATGATTAAGTTGGTCCTCAAGGGGCAACTTCAATATAGTTAAATCAAGCAAGTATAGGATTTGAGGAAAGCTTTTCCTTGTCTTTATTTGAATTCAATACCTAAATTATGTGCAAAAATAGCCTGGGCATTTTTATCTTGCTCACAATTCTAATCCTAAGATTTTCTCTTGGTGTAATTGATGCATAGGATATAAATGAAAGTATAGTTAGATCAATAGATTTTATGTTGCTTCTTCTTTATGTCCAACCTATAAGGATGAGGTTTATTGTTATTCTTCCTCAATCCTTTCAAACAATCTCCTTATTTTATTTCAAATCAACTTTTTGCAAATGGAAAACACTTTTAAAGGAATGCACTGTAAGCTTAATTTTTGTTTTCTGGATCAATTTTGCTACATGAATGCTTTGACTTATTTGTGGCTTCCTAAATCCCTAAGGAACAAGTGGTTGAATACAATTATGGAATAAATACCTTATTAAATGTATTTATTTTTTATAGACTAGAATAAAATGTGTCACCCATTAGAAAAGGAGAGAAAAGGCACTAAGAACAATCATCTCTTTCTTTAGGAAGGCTATAGTAAAAAAAATATTTTACTTGTAGGCTAGGTGGATATTGAGTTGTAAAATTGGAAACATATAAAGAGAAGGGAGCTAGAATACACTTTATAGACTCCACTAGATGTAATTTGGCAAAAAGAGGGTGATATTTTTTAAAGTTTCTTAAACAAAAGCATCACAAATAAATAAAAAAAATGGAGGTCTATAATAGTCTTGGTATCATCCTTAGTCATGACAAGGATATTAGGGATGCCTTTCTAAATCGCTTTTAGGTTATTTTAGGGAAGAGAACAATGATATTGAAAGTTCTAGTTTGGCTAATTTAGCTAACATTATCCCCTATAAAATTGATTAAGAGCTATAAGCCTCCTTGGAGAGCTATTTATCACTGAATGAGATTCAAAAATTAAACTTCAAAATGATTTTTGAGAAATCCCTTGGCTTAGATACAACTTTTTCAAAAACTTTAGCTAATATTGAAGGATGATTATATTAGGTGTATGAAGAGGTTGAACACCGAGGTACCTTGAATGTCTATCAATAAGAGACCAATCATGTTAATTCCTAAAAGCAATGGGTCGTACTCTTTTATGTGGTGAAACCCATCTATTTGTTGTCACTTATAAAATCAATGCCAAGAGTATTGCTCTTAGGATTAGCCCTATTCCTCAAGATATTACTTGGTCAAAAAACAAGTTTTCTCTATGGTCATTTGTTCTTGATAACCTAACCCTAGCCTAGGAAATATTGAAATGAGTTGCATCCTCAAGGCAAGATGTGATATTTTTTGAGCTTGACTTTGGTAAATCCTATGATAGGATCAGTTGGAAATTTATCATCAAAGTCCTTAGGTGACTTGGATTTGACTAATAACTTTTTAGAAGAATCTCAATGTTGTTTGTTGATGATTTGACAATCATGGTTGTGAATGGACCCTTACAGAATTCTCTCTTTTAATACTCCATTTGGTAGGGTTGTCGTATGGGATATATATTTTTGAGAGGCTTCTTCATAATGGCCTTCTCTAAAGTATTTTAATACTAAACAATATTATTGTCAATTTTCATTTTGTTATTAAAACACAAAATAATTAAATTTGTACACATTAAAAACTAATGTATGACTTAAATTTAATTAAATATACACATATTAACTAAACAACATCTTCACTAAAAATCATCTTATATAAATTATAGTTGTGTGGAAATAAAAATCTGCTTTATTTAACTTCTATAAACTGTACTACTTTACTTTTACAAACTACTGTTTTAAGTAACCTACTCCTATCCTATGATATAATTTCATTATACTTGAATACATAATATATAAAATAATAAAAAATATAATAATAATTCTTGTGCATGTTAGCAACACGGTAGAATTAAAACTCGATGTAAGATTAACATTCATCCTCGTCAATAAATCTGATTGAAAACCCATTCTTTGTTTGATAGTGTCACACAATTTGTTTCTAAGAATAATTGTTCTTAACAAATTTAATGTTCAAATCTTGAATTAAATTTATTAATGTTCATGGCTACTAGCAGTACATGCCCTATGCTCCCACGAATTAACACTGTATTTCAATTTTGAACATGAAACAACAAATGGATTGCATTAAACATGAATAAGAGAATAGCGGGGTGCTAGTTGTAAAATGATCAACAGATTGAATTCTTTAACATTTTATAATAGCATCAGTAATCTCAGATCTAGTATACTTGAATCATCATAATAACAAAAAAAGAACACAGTCCATAATAAAAGATTGCATAATGAACAAGTAAAAGGTTGCATATTGTGTCACTTCTTCCACACTGGGTATACCAGATCCGAGTTTAAAATCCAAAACCCTAAAAAATAAAGCCTCCAAAAATCCATGTAAACCAAACAAAGGATGATATCATTCCACCTCATGTGGACTTCTTGATCTTCTTGACCTGTTTGTTGATGCCTTCAACACTAGCTGCCAATTCGGTAACAGAGAAAAGAAGCCAATACAGCAAAAGCACCCCTTCGATCAAGACCAGATCACGCTGCATCTTTATCATCGATTCCCCATGGTGAAGATGCTCGTCATCGCTGCAATGTTCGTGATTTTCACATATGTTCATGGTGTTGTCATACTTCCAGTAGATGTCCAAGAGTAGAAAGAGGCAGAAAGGAACCACTAACAGTAAAGGTTTCAGTGCATTTCTGGTTATAGCAATGAGCCCTCTTCTCAGAATACCCAAGCCAGGGAGCGTCAAGAAGACAAGCATGATAGCCTCTACAGTTGCTGTGTATTCAAGCACAACCCACTGTAGTGCCATTATTCAATAAAAAACAAATACTAGGATTTTGGATGTTGGATGGTCCTCTTCTATATTTAAATGAATCATCCATTGAATTTGAAGACAAATGCAACGGCTATATTCAAATTTTGAATATTGTTGAAAGAATAAAATGCATGAGATGTAATGGGTTTTTTAGGTCTAGTATTTTAACTTAATTTTAAAATAAATAATAACTAATATGTAATAATGGGTTGTGATAAAAGAGTTATAAAAAGTATTTTTTTAATTGAGCATATGAGATAGCAATTTTTTATTTGTATTGCATTACACTTGAATTTTAATAATTTAATTATTAAAATTAAAATTAACTAATTAAACTAATTTTAATATATAAATTTTTTCAAATGTAAATAGATCTTATGAGTAGGATAATATATTTTTTATATATAAAATAAATTAATTGTTTGAAGGGTTGCAATAGGTTTTAATATACATTAAGATGGAAACCATTCACTTAGAATCTAGCATTAGTGGAATGTGTAATTTTTCATTAGTATTTGATTTTAGTTGTTATTCCTGTAATCTATACTCAAGCTTGCCTAAATACAAATATTAATTTTCATTCAAAATTTAAATAATTAATACATTTAAATTAATTAAATTTAATTATTAAGCGGTATTAGCTCATGTGATTAGATTCCTTGACATTTTAAAGAAGATATATTTTGTCAAAGGATACATGTATAATATTCAAGCTTTGTTGTAATACCACTATGTGGTGATATGTTATATGTAATAAGACCCATTTCAATTTCATATAATAAAAAAACTAATCAAACTTAATTCAATAAAATTAAATTTTTAATTAAAGATGTTAATCTATATGCATAAACCATAAATGTAAATGTATTTAACTTTTCTCTTCTCTTAAATTAAGATAAAATATTGGTTTGACAAGGACATTAACTGTATTGTGGGACTTGAGTGGTTTATAAATCCCAACACTTGACATACTCTTTGCCAATGGGGTAGCAGGCTTAAAGGTGCAAGTCCTTGGTCCCAATTTGTGGGATTCCTCACCCCTGTTAACATCGAGTTTGGGCATGTGTGTGGGGGGTTGGTCCTCTTACTTTCTAACCAGTTAATGTGATCATGTAAGTTTAGTGGCATATTCCACGATGTTAATACCTATCTATTTATCTCGTGAGGTCCAAGGTTCAAACAACAATGCACCTAGAAGGAGATATGCCCTAGTTTGATGCCCTAGAAGGAACCAATAAACTAAGATTTATAGTCCCCTAAAAAGACCCAACACACTAAGGTTTATATTAATAGCATCCAATAGTATTACTCATTCTCTTTTGTATTAAGTTTTTTTTTTTTTTTTTAAATAGAACACCCATTCATTAACTTTTAAAAGAGTCTTTTTTCTAGAAAAATCCTTAACTTAATAAAATAATTAATATATAAATAAAATATTTATATATTAATTATTTTATTGAGCTAAGCCAATCAAGTAAAAGTAGAAAAATCCTTAACTTAATAAAATAATTAATATATAAATAAAATATTCTTTTAAATATAAAATAAAATAGGTTTACATTAAATATTAAATTATTAAATGAGAAGGTTAAGAAGTCACGTGGAACCTATTGTTTTTAAAGATTGAAGACCCATTCATTAAGAAAAATCCTTTTACTTGATTGGCTTAGCTCAATAAAATAATTAATATATAAATAAAATATTCTTTTAAGTATAAAATAAAATAGGTTTACATTAAATATTAATTTATTAAATGATAAGGTCAAGAAGTCATGTGGAACTTGTTGTGAAAAGTTTAGGGTTTTCACACTTAGGTCTTGTAAGGGTTTTAACTCTTCTACAATTCCTTATTTTATTTTTACATTTATTTAGAAATTTATTTTATTTTTACATTTAATCACATACATATTAACTTTATTAATAATATTTAATTAAATTTTAAATCTCATTATTAATGGTTTTTTTAATGGGTTTTATGAGATTAAGTGAGCCTCACCTTTATTACATCATCACTACATAGTGGTATTCCAACAAAGCTTAGTGGTATTACAACAAAGCTTGGATATTATCTATGTGTCCTTTTTTCTCTGAAATGTTGAGGTATTTAAACGGTTGAGCTAATACCACTTGATATAAAATTTAATAAGTTTACATAGGTTTTTATGAGGGGTCTTAGTCCCTTCAACTGAGTGGGGTTTGAACCTTAGACCTTTCAAAGAGAGGCCAAAGCCCTTAGCACTACACTAAGCTTGCGACTATTATTAATGGTTATTATTATGTAACATTTATATTATATATTTTTTTAATTGGTTAAATGAGATTGAAATACATCCCATTGTAATACATCATTACCATAAAGTGGTATTACAACTAAGCTTGATATTATCCATGTATAGCTTGGCAAGATTTGAACCTTGGGTCTCCTCCTTAAATGTTAAGGAATCTAATCGATTGAGCTAATGCCACTTGATATCTTATAATATTATTTTAATATCCTTTTCACTTTTCCTCTATCACACCATTTACATTTTATTATTTTCAACCCTATTCAATAACTTCACCATAAAACAATAATTTATATTTACCATAGCCCTAGCATTTATAATATAATTGCAACTAACAATTTTCAAATTATAATATACTGAGGGGGTGGGTGAGTGTGTGAGGGGGTGGGTGAGTGTGTTCATCAAAATATATATATATATATATATATATATATATTCAAATTACAAAAAGTGGATAAGAGGTCACATATTCATTACTCAACTTCTATAAAATCATTAAAATCATTATTAACTATACATATAAATTGTTTAATAACACCTTTTGCTGCCATTATAACCCTATCCTGCTAGGTAAAACAAAGTCAATGGTACCCCAACCCTCCAACACATGAAACAGGGGTAGCCAACTAACAAACACTTAGAAACTACATAGTTTGAACATTGGATCTCCCTATCAATTATCTATTATAATTAAAAGTAGAAATGAAAGATAATTTTTAAATTTATTTAAAATAATAATTTAAAGGTTTTAAAACTTTAATTGGATGATTCATCCATCATGGAACATGATGGGCTTGGAAAACTTATCTCGGCTTATGACCTCCACCTCTAGTTGTTGGCACTATTCTTTGCAAAAGGGGTATAAACCCTAGTTGTAGTCAAGCGATGGAACAAAGTAATAAATTTGGCTATAGTATTCGTGAAAGGAATGCAAACCCTAGTTGCAATCAAGTATTGAAGGAAGAGGATTTTTCACATACCATCTCTTCAGTCTATGAGAAAACCTCTTCGATCAAAAGAAATATCTCCCAGGAATCTTTGGGTTTGCATGTGGATGAACCCCTACCCTCTATCAGTATTTGAAAGGATGAATTTGGGTTGGATCTAATTGATCATGAAACCCAAATAATTATATACAAAATCAAGGGTAAAAGACCAGTCTTGGAGGAGCTCAAAGGATACATTAAAGATTGGTGGACCAGTATAGAATTCCAAGTAACTCTCCTACCCAAAAAATTCTTTTTTGTTTCCTTTTCTAATTTAGTGGATAGAGATGAGGTAATGGATTATAGATATAATTGATTTTTTGGACAAAGGGTGTCTATATAAGACCTTGGAGTCCTATTTTCAATCCCTTTACAGAAGAAGATAATGGCTTCCCAATCTGGGTGAATCTTTATGCTCTCCCTATGGATTTTTGGGAAGAGAAGATATTCACCAAAATCGATAATGCCATTGGTGCATTCTAGTATATGGATGTCCAAACAGAGTAAAAAATATCTAGTTAAATTAATATGAGTAAAGCAAGCTTGGTTGTTTGGATGGATGTTTCAGTTCCTGGGCCTCAATCCATTACTATCTCCTCAAGCAAATGGAAATGGATCTAAAATTTTGAATAGGAAAAATTCTCCCTAAGATGTTATGGCTATCAACAATATGGCCACTTAAATAAGAGATGATCAAAAATCCGATCATGCTTTGATTCCTCCTTAGGGGAGAAGGCCCTCCATGCAAATGCTTTAAAACCTTCAAATATCCCAGTTCAAAAGGAAGAATCTCATCCTCTAGATGCACCAATTATCCATCAAGAATCATGCAAGCAACATAAGACTCAACCCAAAAGGAGAATTTGAATCAGATAATTGATAAAATCTAAATTATTATTAAAGACCATCTAGACGTTTCCATGGAAAATATTAGCACCTAAAATGGTATACTTGAAGCTAATTATGAAAAAATCAGTGATGGTCAATTTTATAAAAATTAAGATCCTACAAAATGCGTTACAACTAGATATTATCGCAGGAGCTTGAAGTGCAAAAATGTATTTGTAGATCTTGCCACTCTAGAGGAGGAAAAACCTCTACTACAAAAGAAAAATAATTGAATTGATTTCCTCTTTGATGGATGACTACCATGTTTGTTTTTCTTCTATCTATTGAATTTATGTGTCATGTAAGGGTTGTTCTTGTTGTTAGTTCCTTAACAAAAAAAGAAGAGTTGATTATGAAAACTTAGCAGTTTGAGGAAGATGGAGAATATCTTTGATAGAAAAAAAAGATAAATATGCTTTAATTAACTTGTTAGAAATGTAATGAGATCAATGCATTATTTTGTTTTTGTAATGGGAGTGGCTCCCAATATAAGCCACACATAGCTTATTAAAAAAGGTTTTAAACTTTAGTTATTGCACAATGATGTCCCAACAAAGACACCACAATGACAAAATGCAATAGTCTTTCCTAATGGATATCCAAGTTCAATTGATGAGAAGGATTGCCCTAAAATGCCCTCAAATTTTCAAACAATTCAAAAAAACTTTATTGTGCAATGATAATAATAAAATAACATCAACTTATGTTAAAGGAAACTACAAGAAAAAGTATAAATAAGAAGTGAGCTTCATTTTTTCTTATTTTAGATCTTTGAAGAATTAGAAATAATAATTGATACTTATAAGAAAATTTTAGGTAGCATAGAAGGAAATTTATTTATGAAATCCCTAATTAGAAGTAAGGATGTTCTATCTAAAAATATAGATGTCCTAGATGAAGACAAAAGGAAGAATGAATCTATACTAATCTCTATCTAGCAATGGATATTATACCAAAAGTGGTTACCAAGGATGTGATTGTCAAACATAATATTTTTTTGATCGATAAGAAAGAAAATTACTATTAGTGTAAGGGTTTTTATAGGATCCCCAAAATCTTAATACATCTAAAATAGAACTGGATTACATTAGGCTTTTTAACCATCCTAACTTAGCCTATTGCACTAAATAAAGATCTCAAAAAACAAAAAATATAGGGCCACAAAAATTGGGGGGATAATCCCATCCCTGAGGTCAATCCCATCCTATAAGAGGACCCTGTAGACTGGGTCGATCCTTCAGTTGTTGTCATGAGTGGCACGAATCTCCACTGCATCATTGAAAATAGTGTTGAGTTGTGAGCAGGCAGCCTCCAAATCATTCACCACTTGTTGGATGACCGTCTACTCGGACTTGACTGCTTCAAAAATTGTAGTGAGGGTGGTCATAGAGCTAGTCAGGTGGTCAAGGATCATAGAACAAAGAATATTCTTATCAGATGTAATATTTACTAGTCTCAAAAAGCTGATACTATCAATCCTTATGTCTGTATGATCTAGATTTTTGTCAGGGGATGAATCATAGATTTTGTACTGTTCAATGGATTTAGCTACGGATGCCAACTCAAATTTTAGTTTCTTGAGTTATGGAGAGGCTCTAGTGATGAGAGGACCCTGGTTCGGGAGTATTTTGGATGAGGAGTGTTTGACCTCTCTTGATTTAGGCTTAGAATCCTTCTAGGCTTCAATTTTGATAATAGGAGCAATCGATGTATGAAAACGAAGGTCCAAGTCATCACTCGAGACCTCTTGAATATTAGTTTCAATGTTGGATCTACTTGTAGACTTGATAGGGGTTGGTTAAATGGGAGGGCAAGAGGGTGAAGGGTCATAATACGAAGGAGCATGAGAGTGTGGGCTAGGGGAAGTTGGTTGGGAGGGACTAGAGGCAAAGGGTCCCTAGGCAGAAGAGCCAATGGAATCAGTGGGAGAGAGCCATGGGGGAAGGGGAGCATGGGGGCCAGGGGCTATGGGGGGTGAGGGTTAGAGGGACAGTAACAATGAGGGTATTTTTGCCAAAGGCATCTAATGTATGCTTGTAAAGGATATAATAGATGCCTTGGTGAATGGTGTAATGGGCTTTACCAGATTGAACATTAGTAACAGATAATTTTACGGATCAAAACAAATAGTCAAGGATATTAATTTTATGATTGCCATGGAAATAGTTTAGAAATGTAATGTGAAATCTTCTTAGGGTACAATCAATTTTATCTACTGTAAAAAATTGGAGAATCGAGATCATGAAACAATCCCAGGTAGCAAAAAGTTTATTTCTCTCCACACCCCTATCAGTAGTAAGAAGGTCTTTACCTTTGTCAAGGAAGAACTCCAATTTTGATGCCATGGAATACTTGTCTCTTTGAACACTCCTCCCATCCATGGGTAATCCTATCACCTCAGTAAGCAACTACACATCGATGGTGAACTCAAGGCCATGCACAGTGATCTATCCATAATTCCATGTGTTTATAATGGCATGTGTGATATCATCTTCATTATCAATAAACTTTTTGAGGAAAGGGACACAATATTGGAGGATATCCTCGACCATAAGGTCGAGATGCAGAGTGGATGGCTCGATAATTGCCATGGGTGAATTGCCTTTGGGGATGATGGACTTAGAGTGAACTGTATGTGGGTGGGGCTTGATGGACTGGAAAGGTTTCGAATACCAATTTAAAAATATGATTCGATCGTCACACATACCAAGGATATCAGGGTTGGAGCTGCATTGGGATGTCGTATGGTGTGGATAGCGGTATTTCATGGAATGCGAGACCGTTAGCATCATCCCAGATCTGTAGAGGAAAAGAAATATGATGAGGTGATGAGTGTCATTGGTATGAGGAGTAATCATGGTATGAGGATTGAGAGCATTCAAGAAAGATTTTTCATGGTGATTTCTTGAGGTGACGTAAATAAGAATAGTGTTGGGATCACGCGTGTGATTGAAACGATGTGCAAGAAAGGTCATAGTTTGAGAGCGACCATGGATTTGGTTGAAAAATATTTGTTGGTTAAGCTCATGAGGATAAATTTACATGATCGAGATGGAGTGAGGCACAGTGGATCTGGCTCTCAGGGCAAGGTGGATATTGGAGCTTGAAATTGGCATTGAAAAAGGTTGAAAGTGGTTGATTAGTGGATAGCAAGGAAAATGAGGGTGATGGAAATCAGAGTACACAAGGGTTAGTGAAAGTTAAAGGGCACCAATGCAGTTAATGGTGGGTCAACATGAATGACACTTGGGTGGTGAGGGAGGTGACACATGAGGAATGACACCATCCTGGAAGTCCAAGACTTGGGATGAAGGTCAAGGATTAGGTATGGGGAGTACGATCCCCATAAATAACTTCAAGAAGTTATAGAGGGAAATAATTATGCCAAACATTGTATCCCTGTGAGTGGCCAAGATTGGCCAACATATCAGAAGCATTGTTGGCTTCTCTGAAAACATTTTGCACAATGCTCTCTTGGTGGCTGAGGAGGAACTGTCTTGCTTCAGAGATGATGTTTCTTACTCTCCAAATTGGGTTATTTCTATTTTTGATATAATTGATGATGTTGAGTGAATCTCCTTTGATCACTAACTTGTACTATAGTTGACTTGTGATCAATCGTCCTCGATGGAGAGCTTTAGCTTTTGTAGATTTATTAGTAAGTATGCCTAGGTTCTCATAATATGCCAAGATTAAGTCCTCTGCATGGATTTTTACAATTCCACCACCACCAGCGGGTCCAAGATTACTTTTAAAAGAACCATAAAAATTTATCTTAAGCCATCCAATTGGGTGTGGGGTCCATTTGGATTTGTTTCTGGGGTTGGGATGAAGAGGCGGGGTGATGGGATCCAAGGAAAGGCAGAGGGAGGTAAAAATGGAAGCTTCAATCCTAGTGGTAGGGAGTCTGGAAAAAGGAAAAAGGGAAAAAATTTTGGTGGTGGAGCTGATGATCCTATTGAAGATCACAGGAGGGTCCTTAGGGGAGCCCAAGAATACACGATTGTTACATTCATGCCAAATTTACCATAGGAAATTGTGGAGGCACATTGACCATAAAGATTTGACTTTGGGGTTCTTGAAGGGATTGAGCCATTGGTTGAAGAGGTCACAGAGGGTGCTTAGATGTGACTAGGTGATGTGGAAAGTGGTGAATAACAAACCCAAGACTATTTTAGTGAAATAATACCCGAGGAAGATGTGGTTAACTGATTCCCACTCATACAGACAAAGATAGGATCGATTGAGAAGTTGAAGCCCTCAGTTAATGAGATTATATAGAGTGAGTATTCTGTTTTGGATGGCTACCTAGGAGAATAAACAAACTTTGAGGATAAGGTTCTTCAACCATATAGATTTGATAGGGATGGTGCACTCCAAAGGTTCCATCAACAGTAAGTAAGCATATTGGACCAAGAACTCATTGTCATCGCACTCTCTTCAAATGGGATAATCAGAGGTAATGCTAGGGGTGGGGATGATGAAGGAATGGAGAATAGAGGTAAGAAGAGAGGCAACATTATTAAGGTGAAGGAGCAGGGAAGGTATGGGTATGGTTTTCCAAGAAGGTCTCCCTAAGGTAAAGGTGATGAAATTGGCTACCTTGCTCCCAAAAAGAGTGTCAGTGAATGGTTTAAGGGGGGCAAGGGTGGGGTTGGCAATGAGGGGTTGGTCAAGGATCCAGGGATCATGCCAAAGGTCGATGGTTTACCCATTGGAGAACTACCATATGGTGCCTTTGGAGATGACATCTCTGGATTTCATGATTGAGTTCCAGAAAGCTAAAACTATAGGTGGAGGGTCATCCTCCCAAAAGTTAAATCACTACATGTACTTTCTATTTATGATGGAGACCCATTCCAAATCAGCATTTGTTGATGAGCCATAAAATTGCTCATTTTTTGTACTCTTTTACCCATAATGTGCGGCATATATTATTGTAGATATAAATATTTTATGGAAATTATATATAATTGACAGTTTATTTTGCATGTTCTCTAATATTTGTCTTTAAGTGTAATTTGTGTAGATTTAGTGGAAATCATTGCATTTTGGCATATTTTTGTCGAGGTCCAACTTGGACCTAGAACTTATAAATAAATGAAGGGAAAAAATTTATAGAATATCTATAAAGAGGCACGAATTCAGGTGCCCAAATCCTTTAAAGCACCTGACTTCCGTTTGGCACCTAACTGTTAGGCGCCTAATTTTCGTTAGGCAAAGGTGCCTACTTCCCGTTATACGACAGAAGACATCTTCTTCTTGTTATATGGTGGAAGGCGCCTACTTCCTATTTTACGGTGGAAGGTTCCTACTTCCTATTATGCGAATGAAAGGTGCCTACTTCCTGACTTCTTCAACGACGGTGCTTTATTCTCGTTAGCGTCAAAATTTAGTACAACTTTGCATAATAGAGCGGACACGTCGACAACCAGCATAAAAGAATTTCTAACATCATAATTGAGCATGGGATAGTGTCAAAGGTGATTCATCACCTATTTTTTAGCTATTATGTAAATTAATTTTGTAAGTTGGGCAAATCAAATATCAGCATATTCTGGAAACAGAATATGATGAAAAATCATGATATTTTACCTAATTCAAGCAACCAGCTATAATAGTGAATCACGTGTTGATTCATTCTAAAAATTGTAACAAGGTTGGTTGCATACTTTATAAATATGTAGGCCACCCCTAAAGAAGATCTCCTAAACTTTTTATATAATTTTCTCAGCTGCAAACTGTTAATAAAAATCTCTGCATTGTTCTTGTAAAAAGCATTTTCTAAGCATCCGGTGAACATTCTACCACGAGCAGAACCTACTGGAAGCGTGGGCCCACTTACAATAGAGTTCTTCCCCATTTCTCTTGTTTTTTGTAATTATTTTAATAGATTAGTTTATTTCCAGCATTTTCCCTATTTTCTATAATTTTCAGCAAGGTAGTTATATAGAGTTTTAATGTTTTCAGTCATGTTTCTTAGACTTAGCATAGGATTATTGGTTTAAACATAAACTTCAATGAACATTAAACATCTCCCCAACCCATAGTCCAAGGGACTCATCTCCGAAGTAGAAATTACAAGCATAGATTTTGCATGGTTGCTCACAAGACTACGAGCTACCTCAAGTTGACAATTAAATGGAGGTAATTAATTGAACTATAGAAAACTAACCAATGTTTTGCCCAACATTTTGGTTTCGTTGTCGAGGAGTAGCCATTGTAATTTATTATTCTGAAGAAAAAATAGTTACAATAGTCTAGAGTGTTTTCTTCAAAAACCTTCATCTAAAACTTTGCATGAGTCCACCTAAGAACGGGGGACCATATGGTAGTTTTATCATAAATAAAGAAGTTATTTTTCAAAATCCTTCTGCTTCAGTAGAGCCTCAACCTGAGACTGAACTCTCACCATCTCAATCTCCACCTGTGCATTGGCAGCAACACCCACTATTTGCATAGGATCCCTCTAAAATAATTTAGAAGAATCCCAGAGCAGGATTAGAGATAAGCAGAGTTTAATCTGAGGAGGATCTACTAAATGTTGAATGTTGTAAAATAGTGTTATACGAAACTATCTCAAAAGCTGACTTATCCCTCCTGAATGATAAAATAAACAAATTAGAAGCATTGAAAGCTGCTTTGAATGAAGCATGGGTAGAAACACCAGTAGTAGACGAAATGACAGAAAATATAGAGGAAACATCTACTAGTTTTATTTTTATAATACGAGAGGCAGGAGGAGATCACAAGATGAAACACATCTCTCCTACCCACCTTCCAACTTTTAAAGGACTACCAATAGAAGATACAGACATGTTTTTGTTCAAATTTGATGTTTTATGTAGATTTTTAGATTATACTATAGATCCTCAAAAACTAAAATTATTCCCTTCCACTCTTGATGATTTAGCTTTGTGTTGGTTCATCAACTTGGGGGATAAACGGATAACTACTTGGGAATAGTTGAAGAAAATTTTTCTGGATTAGTATCAAGATTTTGGCAAAGCAAGAGATGTAAGAGAGGAAGTCTTAGATATGACCCAAAAGGAAGGGGAACCCATGGAAGAATATTGGGATAGGTTTAGCTTCAATTTGCAAATATCACCCCATTAAAAACTAGGAGATAGGTCCCTAAGAAGAATTTTTTTGAAAGGACTAAAAAATGAATCCTTGGAAGCTTTAAACATGATCTATGGGGGAGACATTTACCAACACCAAATGGATGATATTCAACAATTGTGTCAAAATTTCTCAAGAAGAAAGGGTAAATTAACCTCTAGAAATGTTAAGCAGTCAACCATTGTCACTAAAATAGAAATAGGCAACATGTTAGAAGACCTTAAGAGCGAGATGTTATCATCTCTGGATCTTCAAATGGATACTCTTCTGCTTTAGAGAAAGAAGCAGGAAAATGAGGCAGCATTGGCCTACTTCTGTCCTAAATGCAGAGGCAAACATCCCAAAAATGAGTGCCCAAAAAACAAATTTTGTGTGTGTTGTTTGTAATAAGGATCATAAAACGAAGTTGTATCTACAATTAATGAAATCTAAAGAGGAACCTGAAGTAGCCAAGGCATACTCCATGGGTAATAGGAGGAACTGGAAATAGTATCCTATGGGTAATAATATGCAATCAGGAATGTCATCCTATGGGGGCAGTAATTACTAGAATCAAGGTCAAAACCAGCCATCCAACATGGGTTGATATGGTCAACAACCTTGGAATCCATTTTCCCAAGGAGCAAATCCTTACAATCCTTATCCTTGGAACCAATATCAGTAGCCTAGGTAGCAGTGGAGAAATCAAAATACTTGGAATCAGTATCCACAATATACTGCTCCAGCTCCACTACAGACAAGTCTACCAACTTTACCTGCTCCAAGGACTTCTTAGTTATTGGCACAACCAAGAGTAAACCCAAACAACAAGCAGCCAACCTATCATATGGAAAATGAGATGTACCCTATGTATAATATCAAGGTAGATTATGATCCTATCCAATTAAGGTTAGGAAATCAAGTAGGTGTAGAAGTCACTCCTCTTGTAGAAGAAGAGGAACCAGTAGAAATAGAGAAAGGGGAATCACCCCTTATAGAAGAGATAGAAGAAGAATCAACACATGTATATAACAAATAAGAGGTTCCACATTTTCCACAGAGGTTGTAGGAACCCAAGAAACCAATACAAATAGAGTTTGATATCCTCTCTAGTTTAAATATCTTAACAGTCATAATTCCTCTCTTTTAGGCTCTTAGAGACATACCTATCTATGGGAAGGCCATAAGGGAGTTATGCCTCAAGAAACCATGGAGGAAACCAACTAAATCAATCAATTTGGTAGGTTATTTAGTTGATATTATGCTAGGAAATACCTACGACCAGAAGTATTCAGATCCAGGAAGCCTTTTGCTAATTGTAAAAATAGAGGGCTATATTTTACCCAATACACTAGTGGATTTGGGGGCTGCCATCAATGTCATGCCCCAGGAAACCATGCAAAAACTAAAATTGACCAACCTGAAGCCCACTAAAACTCTGATGTAGTTGACAAACAGGTCTATAGTACTTCTTGATAGAATATTGGAAGATATCACTATTGCAGTAGATGCATGGGAGTATCCAATAGATGTTTTAGTATTGCAATCTAAGTCTGGACTAGGTGGATACCCATTAATCTTAGGTAGACCTTGTTTGGAAACAAATGATGCCTACATAAGATATAGATATGGGAAAATAATCATTTTATATGGTCAAAATATAAATAAGTTGATCATACATCCACCTACATAGTCTGCAAATTTGTTGGGAGAACCTAAGGATGAAAATAAAAATGTTGATGGTCTATCAATGCTCCAACCGGTGATGACACTTGAGGAATTAGAAGATGAAAATTATGAGGATAAGATAATCTCCCACTTTTTTCAAGGAGAACCTTCTTTTCCTCCTCTTGAGTTACCATTAGTAGGAGTAAAATACTACCATATTTATCAAATAGAAGTTGAACCTGGTAGAATGTTGAATGTAGATAACAAGTTGACAACCGAACAACAGACCAAACTAAAACAAACATTGGAAAAATATCAAGATGTCTTTTCTTGGGAGTATTCTAACATGAGAGGAATAGTTCTTGATACCTATACATATAGTGTTAGAGTAGGTTTTTTACCTTAGCTCATGTTCATCTAGGTAATTTATTTCTCTTTATTTAGTTATTCCATGTATTTTCCCATCCACTTATGTGTGGATATTTCATTTATCTTATTTAGATATTATGAGATGTTACATATATATTTCTTAGATATTATGTAGATATTTTTAGGTTTGACTATTTCTAGGTGTTATGGGGATATCTTTAGGTATATTTGGAGGGTTGATATTCTTTCTCCCCATAGCGGTTACAGATCTATGGACCATATCACTTATTCCTTTTGTACGGTGGATATTTATCCTTAGATTGATCCTACCACTATGGTTGATCATACTTGCCTATATAAGCACCTTCATTGTACTCATAGTAGAAGAGAGAAGTTCCTTATTCAGGTATAATATATGATATTTTTGCTCATTGTTTTGCATATCCATTTGTAAGCTTATGCTATCAATTTGCTTTCAGATTCTTTTTTTGGTTGAATGTTGTGTTCTGTTAACACTTGAGATCCTTACAGCTTGGAATAATCTGATTATCATTCCTTTCACATAGAATATATCTGGAAGACCAATTCAGACCAGTAAGACAACCACAGAGGATGAACCCAACCATGAACAAAATTGTTAAAATAGAGTTATGAAAACTCCTCACAGTTGGATTCATCTACCTCATTTTAGATAGTGAGTGGATATCACCATTAGTGGTGGTGCCCAAGAAGAATAGAAAGTGGAGAATTTGTGTTGATTATAGGTTGCTGAACAAAGCAACCAAAAAGGACCACTTCTCCTTACCATTTATAGATTAGGTCCTTCATACCTTAGTAGTAAAGTACTTTTCTTTCATCGATGGGTTCAGTGGATACAATCAGATCCAAATAGGGGAGGGATATCAAGATAAAACCACATTCACTTGTCCATGGGGAACATTTTCTTATCGAGTTTTACCATTTGGATTATGCAATGCACCTGCCACCTTTTAGAGGGTAGTTATTAGCATTTTTTAGATATGATTGGAGAGACTGTGGAAGTATACATGATGATTTCACTATATATGGTGAGACTTTTGAAACTGCCACAAAGAATCTAGAAAAGACACTTAAACGTTGTGAGGAAACTAACTTGTCCTTAAGCAATGAGAAATGTTATATGTTGATGCAATAAGGGATAGTTTTAGGACATCACCTTTCTATAGAAGGGATAAAAGTAGACAGAAAGAAAATTGAAGTCATCCAAACTCTACCTACTCCCAAAACACAAAAGGACATTCGTAGTTTCCTAGGATCAATCGGTTATTATAGGAGGTTTATATCAAACTTTAGAAAAACTGCTAAACCTCTTACCACATTGTTAACAAAAGATGCAGAGTTTGTCTGGACTGAAGAATGTGAACAAGCATTCAACACCCTAAAAGAAAAACTAATTACTGCTCCAGTGTTGAGAGGTCCAAATTGGACCATACCTTTTCACATATATGTTGATGCATCTAACAATGCAATAGACTCAGTACTGGGATAGAAATATTGTGATGATTTTTATGTCATCTACTATGTTAGTAAAAACCTTATAGGTGCTAAATTAAATTATACTATCATAGAGAAAGATTTTTTTGCAGTAATACATGCTCTTAAAAAATGTTTTCATTATATTATAGGTTATTAGGTATTTGTACACACTAACCACTCAACAATCAAATACTTGACAAACAAACCTGGGATTACTGGTAGAATTATCATATGGTTGTTGCTCTTGCAAGAATTTTATGTGACAATAGTAGATAAGCCAGGAAAGGATAATGTGGTAGCTGATTTCCTTTCCAGATTGACACCTCCAGACTATGTAGCTATAGAAGACAATTTCCATATGAGCATTTTTTTCTCTAAATGATCATATACCTTGGTATGTAGATATGGCTAATTATTTAGCCATTGGTAGAGTATCCCCTACACTTTTACCTCATAAAAAATAGACTTTAATTAAGAAAAGTGTAGATTTCTCATGGATTGATGGGTGTCTATTTAAAATAGGACCTGATCAAATCATGAGGAGATGTGTTGCTAGAGAAGAAATAATTGAAATACTAAAGGCTTGCCATGATGAACCTTGTGGTGGCCATTTTGCAGGAAAAAGGATTGCATATAAAGTGTTGCAGGCTAGTTATTACTAGTCTTCACTATTCAAAGATGCAGCCAATCATGTGAGTCAGTGAAATAAATATTAGAGGATGGGCAGACCTACTCTCAGAGATGAGATGCCACTCCAACCACATGTTCATATTGAACCATCTGATAAATTGGGGATGGACTTCATAAGACCTATTAATCCATAGTCAAAAGGTAAGAGGTATATCCTAGTTTGTACTAACTATGTGATAAAGTGGGTTGAAGTACAAGATTTACATGATTCAAAGGAGAAAACTGTAGCAAACTTCTTATATTCAATAATTTTTACAAGATTTTGGGTCCCAATGGAGATCACAACAAATAAAGGACCTCATTTTACTTAAAGGATGATCCAAGAACTCATGCAACAATACACAATTAGGCATAACAAAACCAATCCCTACCATCCATAGGCAAATGGGCAAGTTGAGGTGACCAATAGAGAATTGGAGAATATCCTAAAAAATACAGTGTAACAACACAGGAAGGACTAGGCTACTAGATTACTAGAAGCAGTGTGGACCTATAGGACCACCTGGAAGACTACTACTAGTTTCACACCATTTTAGTTAGTCTATGGGAAAAATGCCATGATGCCTATAGATTTTGAATTTAACGCACTTAGGACTATTGTAGAATTGAATATCAATCTGGATGATGCATAAAAAGATATATTTAGCAGCTTAATCAGCTAGATGAATACCGCCTTGAGGCTCTACAAAAAATAGAGATCATTCAAAAACAAAGTGGCATGACCGCCACACCTAGCCAAAGCAGCTTAAAGTGGGAGAATGGGTATTACTTTATGATTTTTGATTCCAGGAAAGAAATAGCAAGTTCATGCAACGTTGGATGGGGCCATATGAAGTAATTGAAATCATCAATAATGGGGCTGTAAGAGTTAGAACAATAGATGACAGCAATATTATATTAACAGTCAATGCCCATCGCTTGCGTCTATACTATGTGTCTAAAGCATACATGATTGAGTCTAGATTAGGCATGGGGGAGACCCTAGTTGATTCTGATTTTATCTTAAGTCAGTAAGATATGGACCTAGTCCACATAGTCCCAAAGATAATTAATTTTTTAATATATTTTTTTAGTTGTGTTTTTTTTTTGTAGGTACAAATGTCCTTTGTGCAACTGTTAGGCAATCTGGGAGACCTAGGCCTAACAAGCACCAGATCCATGAACCTACACTTTCCAATATTTCTATGAGAATTTGCTTGCAATAAGAGTAGTCAGTCCCCATTTAGAGAGGGAAATACTAAACCTGAACCTACACAAAAGTGTTTGGATTGGTCTTTTTGGACAATAAAACACTCAACTACTAGTTCAGGGGCAGATGTTGATGTTGTACCTATTTTTCAATTAGAGGAACTAAAAGGCTTGATCAACTTGACAATGCATGTACAAGGACAAATAAACACCTATACAATAAAAGGAAAAGTGCCATATTTTTATATTTTATTGGTAGGCACCTACTTCTAGTTATCAAAAAAAGCGTCTGCTTCTCATTGTATGGTGGAGGGCACCTGCTTCCCACTGTATGGCAGAAGGCACCTGCTTTTCATTGTACGCTTTATGGTGCCTAAATTCCAATATGTTATGAAAATGGAACTTGCATCCCATTTGCTAACGGTTCAATGCCTAACTCTCGATTTTTTAGGAGAATGGTTTATTGCCAATTTTTTGAGAAACTGACACCAAATATTCTTAGCATATGTAAAAAAAATTGTATAAAGTTTGTTTTATAAGTACAACACTCGACAGTTAGCAAAAAGGTGCATGCTTCCCATGATAGACATAAGTGCCTAATTACTAAGGCATCTGCTTTCCATGTTAAATAGAGTACCTAACTGCTAAGGGCCTGCTTCCCAAGTAAGCAAAGCATCTGATTCGTATGGTGCCTATTTCCTGTTTACAAGGTACCTATGCATCGTAACTCGAAAAGAAGGTGTTTGATTTCCATATGAAAAAGGCACCTAATTTTTGTTGATTGTGACCATTTTCTACCTTGACAGAATAACACATCAACCTTGGGATGTGGCCTGAGCCACATCAATACCCCCTACACGTGCAAAGTCAACTCCACTGCGAACAAAATTAAAATTTGACATCAACCAATTTCTAATGAGGGGACGTTTTTCATCCTAAGGTGCTATTTTTTTCTAAGTTTTTTTTTTTATTTTTGTAGGTTTTCTTGAATAACCCATAATGCAGCTACCAAGAACAAATTACGTCCAAGGAAATTCATTACATGGGAATCATGGCCATCGTTATCTATTGTGGTTTACCCCATCATCAAACGCCAGCCAATAGCGATGCACCATGGATATTTACAAATATGCACCCACAGAACAAATTTAGGTGCATGTATAAATCTTTGTTTCTTGTCTATATTATTTTTGTGAACATGTGTTTCTATGAAAATATGTCGACATAACCCCCCATTATTACCTTAACCACTTGAACAAATCCACTTGGCATGATGTTATGTGGCATGCCTCTGATTGGTCAATAGTTTATGGTTATCATCTTTGCATAATCAAGCACATGCTCGAAGAAAATTTACTACGGATAACCATAATCACTATTGAATATGGTAATTAACCGCCTATGTGCATAAACACAGTTGTTTTAAAAAAAAATTTACCAACTACTGTGCAGCTAACTTCAATAAGAAAAATACATAACAATGAGGCACAATGGTAATTCAAAGGGGAGACAGTAATATTGTTGAGTAAATTGTGAACCATAGGCAAAGCATGGGGGGAAATTTAAAAAATCATGACCTAAAGAATAGTGAGTCGATCTATTGCTCGAGAATTTTTACAGATGTCCTAATACGGTTGGATGATACAAAATAGATAGACTACTTTCAACTAGTCATTCGGGGCTAGGATGCAGCATTAGCAAACGAATTTGCAACATCGATGAGCGAGGGGGTTGTGCGCATGTGGGGGCTAGAGATCCTAGTCATTGAGGACTACATCACCAGAGTTACAGGCCTTCCTCTTACAAGGGAGCACATGTACAAAGAGGATAACCTTATCCTTTGTGTGTAGAGATATTTTGGAGCACCAACATAGTACCTAGCATGTGCTGGATTACCAAAATGGCACATTCCTGAGCTTTGTAGGGCCGTTTTCAAATAGATCGCTCGTTTATTCACATGCTCTAGTAGGTATTCCCACCTGAATGCCAACCACTTCCATTTCCTTAATTATATTTTGCATGGGGATAAAATCAATGTTCCCCACTACCTTGCATGTTGAAAGATGAGGCTAGGTGATACCAGGCAGGCACCATCTCTACCTTGGTGAGATATGCAGAGTCACATAGAAATGTGACAATTGAGGAAGCTACAAGCACTAGTGTAGTAGTAGGGGCACAAGCAGAGGAGGAGGTGCCCATTCAAAATGAACATTCAACCAAGGAGGTAACATAATAAGAAACGATGATGCATGTATCCCATCCTACAAGAAATATAGGGGAAGCAAGATAGACCTCGTTCCCTAATTTTCCCCAATTAGAGGAGGAAACAGGGCAAGATTTTTCCCCTTCTACACCCTAATTTGAGGATGAGATAGTGCAGGATTCCATACCTATCTCCACTAGGAGATGAAGTAGGATGGAATCAAAGGTTTTTTCAAGCTCATTCGACGAGGAGACACCCATCGATGAGCTCAACAGGGAGGAGTATATGGCCCATATTTTACAAGACATTTCCTGCGGGCCAACTCCTTAGTAGGAGGTGGAAATGGTAGATGTACCACTAGAGGGCTGGGCGAAGGATCTACAGCAGTAGTTGTAGGTTCTAAAAGAGTAGGCTTCCACTTGGGAAGCCAAATTCAAAGAGGAACAAGCTCTATTTAAAGAGTCTAGAAAGGAGGCTACCCTAAAATACATGAATTATATCAAACAATTTGGTAACTACGAAGACAATTGTAGCTATAGGGCAAACCAGAAGTAGCCGAGTAGCTGACCAAGTTTGATGTCATAGTGCAGACTGATGGGGTAATAGAAGTGTCCCCTACTGATAAGAAACCAAAATAGGGAGACATTGCTACAATGGAAGTAGAGCAGCCCTACTCTACGTCCCCCTCTGCAGAGTAGGTAATTCAAGAGGATGAGGTCAAAATTGAAGAACCTCCAAATGCAGACCATCCTGAAAAGGGGGGAGAAGATGGAGAAAATAATACGGAGGTCGAAGAGCCTCAAATTACAAATAGAGAGGGAGAGACAGAGCACTCTCCAATTAATACAGGGGCAGCTATGCCTCAAGAAGAAGTAATAGTCCCTGATGAGTAGTAATAAGTTGTAGAGGAAAAAGAAACAGTCCCTGATGTGCAGCAAGTAGTTGTAGAGGACCAAGAGACTCAGCAACCTACATCCCTTGTACACCAGGAAATACTAGTTGCACCAACATACCCTGGGGTACATAGTATTAAGCTGAGATCAAAATAAAAAGTTGTAAGGTCATCTCAGCGTCGACCCAAAACCATAGTAAGAGTTGTAGATTTGAAGGCCCTGGGTATTGAATTCGATAAAGAATCAGAGTTGGATTCCTATGAGGAATGGGAGGCAACAAAGAATATGTTTGCTGATCAAAAATAGAAATTTGAGGAGCTCAAGGAGGAAATTAAGGTAGACAAGAAGAACTGGAAGAAGGCCTCTAAGAAAACCCTTAAGAAAGCAAAAAATGAGGCCATAAAACAATCTTGCAGACCTCAAAAGAATATTCCAGTTGCTCAACTTGAGTTGTTTTAGCATTTGTATGGGTCATAAGATGGAAATTCTTCAAGGATGCAGGTGTATTTTAAGCGGATGGGATTTGTAGGCCCTATACAGAAAGAGGATCTTGTATCAAGTAGTAGAACACCCCCTGTGCCAAAAATAAAGATTAAATTTGAACCTGAGATTTACCCAATAGGGGAAGATTTACCCACATCTTGGGTTGCTAAGGAATCTAGCATACCATTTGGAGATAAGGAATCAGTGCATGTGGGTGAGAAGTTGCCACTTCACCACAAATACTAGAAAATGGTTGAGCCTGCATTCTAGAAGGATACCACCAGCTTCACTGGTTTTTATATGAATGTTGATAAGGGCAAGGTGACCTAGACCAAATAACCACCCAAGAAGAGGGTAGGGCCAAGTGAACCACTTTGGTGTATCAAACGCCAAAAGCAGTAGGGATAGGAGACAGTAGCTCCCACAACACCAAAGGGGCAAAAGCCTTGGGACAAAGAGAAAGCCAAGGCCATTAAGAGAAAAAGGACACAGACCAATCGGGCCTATTGGGATGAGGTGAACAGAACTGGTAATTACTAGTTCAAAGTGGCATAGGGACGTGTCACCCCTTAAGCATGGGGGGATGATGAGCCACAAAATTATGCATTTTTAGTACTCTTTTCCTCATAATATGCGGCATATATTCTTGTAGATATAATTTTTTTATAAAAATTTTATATATATATATATATATATAATTGACAATTTATTTTGCATGTTCTCTAATATTTGTATTTAAGTGTAATTTATATATATTTAGTGGAAATCGTTGCATTTTGGAATGTTTTCGTCGAGTTCCAACTCGGACCTGGCACTTATAAATAAATGAAATGAAAAAATCTATAGAATATCGATAAAGAGGCATGAAGTCAAGTGCCCAAGTCCTTTGAAGTGCCTGCCTTTCGCTCGGCACCTAATTGTTAGGTGCCTAATTTTTGTTAGGTGTCTGCTTCCTGTTGTACGATGGAAGGTTTTTGCTTCTCGTTATACAATGGAAGGTGCATGCTTCCAATTATACAGTAGAAGGCACCTACTTCCCATTGTATAATAGAAGGTGTATGCTTCTCATTATGCGAACGAAAGGTGCCTGCTTTTCGAATTCTTCAACCGCAATGCCTGATTCCTATTAGCGTCAAACTTTAGCTCGGCTTTGTGGTCGACAGAACAGAGCAAAAACATCGACAACTAGCATGAAAGGATTTCTAGCATCATAATTGAACACGAGATAATGTCAAAGGTGATTCGTCACCTATTTTTTAGCTATTACATAAATTAATTCTATAAGTTAGGCAAATCAAATATCAGCATATTTTGGAAATAGAATACGCTGAAAAATCATGATATTTTACCCGATTCAAGCAACCAGTTGTAATAGTGAATCATGTGTTGATTGGTTCTAAAAATTGTAACAAGGCTAGCCACATACTTTATAAATATGCAGGCCACCCCTGAAGAAGATCTCCCCAACTTTTTATGTAATTTTCTCAACTGCAAACTATTAATAAAAATCTTTGCATTGTTCTTGTAAAAAGCATCTTCTAAGCATCCGATGAACATTCTACCATGGGCAAAACCTATTGGAAGCGTGGGCCCACTTGCAACAAAGTTTTTCTATATTTCCCTTGTGTTCTATAATTATTTTAATAGATTAATTTATTTCCAACATTTTTCTTATTTTTTGTAATTTCCAGCAAGGTAGTTATTTAGATTTTTAATGTTTTTAGTCATGTTTCTTAGACTTAGCATAGGATTATTGGTTTAAAAATAAACTTAAATGAACATTAAACATCCCCCCCAAACCATAATATAAGGGAATCATCTATGAAGGAGAAATTACAAGCATAGATTTTGCACGATTGCTCACAAGACTACAAGCTACCCCGGGTTGACAATTAAATGGAGGCAATTAATTGAACTGCAGAAAACAGCCAATGTTTTGCCCAACATTTGTCACTATCTTCCATGCCTATTTAGCAATGAGAGAAAGGTTCATCTTGTTGATTCTTCTTAAGCCAATGCCTCCTTGTATTTTGGGTTTGCAAACAATGTCCCACGCTACAAGGTAGAATATCCTTTTATTTTTTGGTCCTGTTCAAAGAAACATTTTTTGAATTTACTCAATTTTAGAGTAAATTAGGTATGGGACTTTGAATATAGACAGGAAGTAAACTAGGACACTTGGAAGATAAGCATTGACCAGAGTAGCTTTTGCAGGTTGGCTAAGAAGGGCCTCCTTCCATCGTGTGAGCTTCTTAAGAAGTCTATCAATCATGTTGTTCCACATGCTATTAGAGGGGTTACCACAGAAGAGAGGACGGCCGAGATAGTAAGTGGGGAGAGTGCCAATTGGGCATTGGAGGACTTGAGCAATTCGATGTATTGTCAAACATAATATCATGGTTCTTAAAAGTAGAGAATTAATATGCTTATTCCTACCCAGGTGTTGTAGGTGAGTTGGAGAGGAGAGGGCAATCCTCCAAGGGAGGTACCAGGTTTGAATCTCCACCGTACCAAAAAGTTGAATTGAGTACCTAAAATCCAATTGATAATGTTGGTGCGAGTAGGTCCGGGTGCGACTCCTGGGTGACTTTAACGGTGTAGAACCCCCTGGTCATGGTCTCTCAAACCAATGCAACCCCACAAGGGGTTTTTTGCTTTAAAAAAAAATTCATTCCATATAATGGCCAAGTTTTCTAGATATTTAAAAATAGAACAAAAAAGAGGTGTGAGTTGAATTCAAATTACTCCATGAATTTTCTTTTGAATTGATATTTCTTCATCATATTCTCTAGTTCAAAATTCAAGAATAAAATAATGTATGGTTGTCCATGGTTTAGGGGAGGATATTATTTATATTTAAGGCCATGGAGTGAGGTTTTTTGTGGAGAAAAAAATAATAAAAAAAAATTAGCATGGATTAGGGTTTTTGGACTTCGATATCAACTTATAAATATATAAATTTTTGTAGATTATTGGTAAAATTATAAGGGGGTTCATCAAGGATGAGCCAACTATTAAAGAGGGCAAGAATGTTACATATACTCGAATATTTGTTGTCATGGATTTTAAAAACATTTACCAAAATCCTTTTAGTTTAAATTTAAATCAAGAGAATGAGATCAACAAGTAAATTATGAAAATATTGCATTCCAAAATCTCAAATGTTATAAGAATGAACACATGGTAAAAGACTATAAAATAAAAATGATTAAAAAAGAGAAAACTTTGGGTCATGATACAAACTATAATATGAAGTAAGGAGGTGATAGTTGAAGTTGAAATAGATCAAGGATTTTCCACTGTAGATGGGTAGGAAAACCTCATGTTCTTTTTCCTTTAATTCTAATTTAATTTCAAGTGTGCGCAGGGGAGATTTGTTAGAATATTTGCTTCCCTACTTGAGAGTCTCTTTCCAAAGGAGACCTTGAGGATATCTAGATTCTCAACACAACTAGACTTGTACTTAATGCTTTTTTCTATGGTTGTGTGTAAGTTGATGTAGTGCTTGTGTTATCGATGTTTTAGGAGTTTAATTAAAACAAATACCTAAATGTTTTGGATCTCTACCTATCTGACTCTTTTTTGAGCCTTAACGATTATTTGAACCTAAATTGTCAAGAATCATCTAAATGCAATACTAAAGCTTAAATCACACAAATGCATACAAACAAGAGCTAACCTATATGTAATTCAAGTTTGAATGAGCTAAACTAAGGAGATTTTGATTTTAGGGTAAAACAAGGAGGGATGCAATAAAATAATTTAGCCTAATGCAACTAAATGCTTTTTGTTTCTTTACCTATGTACTTGAAAGTGATGGAAAAGCTAAAATTCAGCCTAGGGTTCCTTAATTGATTGTTCTAGATATGTTTTATAAATAAATCAAAATGTTTTGTAAAGAAATTGCAAGGTATTGTAATCAATTAGGTTTTCTAGTCAAAATTCCTTAATTTGCCAAAGTAAATGTGATTTCTACTTGCAAAATGGTAAAAAATAGAAAGCGAACACAAAAGAAATGAAATTACAGAGTTAAGGAAGGCTCAAGTGGCTGAATTACCTCTAATAGAGCTTATCTACCAAATTTTCCACTGGAAAGTGCCAAATTTGCCACTATTGCCAAATTCACCAATAGGGTGGAAAATTTGGTAAATCTAAACAAAGGGTAAAAAAAATAGGGTTTATGATTTAATGGGTCTGTCTGAGGGCTGGATAGAGTATAACCTTGTCTAAATAGTTGATCAAACTCCTTTTTGATAAAAAAGTGAGTCTGCTTGCCTCTTAGGTGGAGTTTGGCTTGTTGCCAAATTCACCACTGGGTCTACCAAATTCTCCACCAGTGAATTTGGTCTAAGTGGAGAATTTAGTTTAGTGTAGTCTAGGTGCTAAATTCACCACTAACAGTTCAGGGTGGTCAATTTGGTCCTAGGATGAGCTTTTTGAAGTTTCAAAGGTTGATTTAGGTAGAATTTGGTGGAATCTCGAGCTAATACTGAGAGGGAGTGTCCCTAATATGATTTTCAAGGTCTATGATTGAGGAAAACAAATTTTTAAGCCCCTAAGATAGATAATTTAAGGACTGATTTGGGAATGACAAAGAAAAGGTGGAAGAACCCCAAAGGACTGTGAATTTGATCAATCAGAGTTGTGACAATATGAAATATGCAATGTATTTGATAAGGAATGCTCTCAATGCTATTTACTGATCTGAGTTCAAGATAAACAAATATTGATTGGATTCTTTACTAATTTATGACTTAAGTGAATGCTTGGATGGAAATATAGAGGAAGTGACTATTTTGAACAATCAAAGAGCTAGGAATAGATATCTGAGAATGTAGGGGGATTAGGAATATAGCAAGGTAACTTGTCTATATCCTAATCCTTGCAATATCTATGAAATTGATAAAGGAATCAATGTAGAGTGCTTAAAAAATGAAGGGAAATGCTATTGAAATGCTTAAAATGCTAAAATACTTAATGTATGAAAGTAAAATAGCATGGAAGTGAAATAAAATGGTTAGTATACTTGAAATGAAAGTAAAACAATGTTGTAGATGAAAATAACAACAAAGATTTAGGATGCAAAAGATGTTGGGAAATACACCCAAAACCATGTAAAATAGAGGATTAGAGGTAAGGTATGATAATGATATGAATGCAAACTAAGATAAGCCTACAAAGAGATGTTAGAGGTGAACAAAAGATGTTGCAAATCCTTGAAATCAGACCTGCAAGTAATGATGTTAAAGCCTACAAAACCAAAGGTGAGCTCAATATGATGATAAGTGTACAAAATGAAATGAAGTAAAAGCAAGTAAATGGAGTTAGTCAACACTTGCAAAAGCTAAATTAGGAAGCTAAAATAAAATGGATAGCAAGAAAATAAAGGAGAGAACTATGCTATATTTCACCTAGCTATGGCCTCTCCCTTGCATGAAGATCTTACCACCAAGCTCCCTTGCCTTGCCTAGTTGCCCTCCACAAATGCTTGCTAAATGACTCCTCAACACTTGAAATGCTTGAAGAGAGCTCTAAGAATGCTAGGAATGAGAATGCTAAGAAGAAAGAGAGAGCTTAGAAACTTTGGTAGAGCTTTGCTACAATGAAATTGCTTGTAGAATGCTTTCCCCATGACCTCCTTAAATAGGATTTGAAGGAGGATAGGGAGGAGAAATGGATAAGAACAATTCAAAATTGCTGCATCTAATGCATTTCTAAAGCATGGATAATTGATGGTAGAGGTGGAAGAGAGGTCAATTCGTACCTCTCTGGTTTGTGTGGAATATTCCTAATTTTTTTTGCCAAATTTGCCATTGTTGACCAAATTTGCCACTAGTGAATTTGGTGGCCTGGGTGGCGAATTTGGTAAGGAGCCCAAATCTTATTTTATGAGTTTAAAATTTGAAAAATTTTCAAACTTCCCATTAGCCAAAATTTCCATTGGTGAATTTGGTAGTGGCAAATTTGGTCAAAACTAATTTTGGGTGCCAAAGGTTGATTTTTGCACTTCGCCAAATTTACCACTCAACTTGCAAAATTTACCACTGGCAAATTTGGTCAGGGTGGCAAATTTGGTAAAGGTAAAAAATGATTCCTAGGATTATGGGGAATGATCAAATTTGATTTTTTTGGATTTTGCAACTAATTTTGAGAAGTTTTGAAGTTTTTGCGACTAGTTTTGTGAAGTTGCGACTAGTCTTGAGAAATTGCGACTAGTGTGTCAAAATTGGGTGTCTACTTTTTACCCCAATTTTGATGCAATGTCTGAGATGTTGCATCAAAATTTAAGTTGTGATACTCAATTTTGATACTATGATGGATTTTTTTTGTATTGTTATGCTGATTTGAAGATTTGGTTGTGATTTCACTATTTTTGATGATTTTGTATACATATACCTTGTTTTGCATGTCTTGCTATCTGAAGAAAATTGTTTTATCCCATGAATATTTTACCCTATGTCAAAGTCCCCTTTCTGATAACAATATGCCTAATGATAGGTTTTGGGATGAATTTTTAGGAATACGGGATGCTGAGTTGGTTAACGATAAGCATGTGGTTTAAAAGGTAAAAGGAAAGATGAAAGTGCCCTCATTTGCACTTTACTCATTTTATAAAGTTGGAGAGAGTGAGGCAAAGCTGCTAGAGAGGATGGCTCGTATCTAAGGCTAGATACATCATGCAAATGTGATTTGAGGGACAATCGATGTGTTGGAGTGAGACCGAGAGGCATATCTTTATTTCAAGCTAAAAATTTTGGTTTTGTGTCCATTTTTTCAAGTTTTTTATGGGTTGTGGTGAATTTGGTATTGGTGCCAATGGCGAATTTGGCCCTACTGGTGAATTTGGGAAAATATAGTAAATTTTATTTTTTACTTTTTAACCTTGATATGTGTGCAAATATAGGCATATATATACTTGTCAAAAATATCTTTTTGAGGGCTATCCAATGGTAGTATTTTTGTGAAATTTTGAGAAGATTTGATAGATTTTCTAACTTGATATTTTGGATGGATTTAGTAGGCAATGAAGACTTTGATGAGTAGGGAGCATCACCCTAAATGCTTGGGAAGAATCTTAGTGGTTGATCAAATATGGAAGGATGCGATGGTTTTGGGGGTGACAAGGTTGTATTATGTTGCCTACATGCCTAAGTTGGAATGTGATCACTTCTTATTGATGTCCCTTGTAGAGAGGTGGTATCCATCCATCAATACTTTTAGGTTATAAATAGACGATATGATAGTTACTCTAGAGGATGTATGGCGCGTCCTCAAGGTGCTTGTTCAAGGTGTACCCACTCATCTTGGGATGAGTGTGAGAGTTGGGAAGATAACCTTTTTGAGGAAGGGTGACTTCTTAGGAATGAAGGATGGAATGAGGATCAATAATACCTACATAGGATGGCATATTGATCGATGAACTACATTCTTAGCGATGATGATGTCAGGGTTGATGATGAGTGAAACTAGTAGGATTTTTATGCCATAAGGATGGGAACTGATCATAGCAAGGCTGAGGGATAGTCAGACTATCTATACATGGGTCTCTACCATCTTGGTTAGATTTTACCATACTTTGTATAGGGTGGTATACAGATATTGTCAAATTTTGACATATTGTACTTTGCTCTAGGTATGGGCATGGGAACATATGGCCATTTGTAGATCTATTGTAGTGATGAGGGATGTTGATCTTGAAATCCATGCAGTTTACATATGGGAGAGGTGCATCCATCCTTCATATTTCTCTCTAGCCTAGGTGAGGCATATTATTGATGACATAAGGGTGACACATGTTACATGGTGACTATGGAGGGATAGGTATATGTGGTCTAAGGATCACAAGAAGTTGGCTAGATTGAGGTGGATTCAATGGTTAGATGATGGGAATAATTTCTATGAGTTGTATTGATTTGATCATGTGACCCATCAATTTGGAGAGGTATAGGAAGTATCGATAGTAGGCAAGATTTGGATATGATGAGTGCATCATGAGACCTAGTGGGATACTATGGATCCAGTTACCTTTCTAGAGGTCAATAAGGATGACCAGTGGTCTTTAATATTGGATTGGATTATGTGGTAGTGGCAGTAGGGTATAGTGATTGGTATGAGTGGTTTAGGCCTCATCGACTGATAGCAGTCCTACCACCGAGGGATTAGAGATAGGTTTTCCATGATATGTTGAGTGCTTTGATAGGAGCTAGGTACCATTATGGAGAGAGGGATGGTAGAGGAGTATGAACATATGGGATACTAGGGGATCAACTCCTTTATATGTAGCTCTATTGACTATGATTCCACTCTTGTGCACCCCAAGTGGTGAAGGGGAATAGAGTTCATATTAAGCAGGACCAAAATTTGGTGGGACAAGGCCATACTTTGGTGGAGAGGCAAGACCTAGTAGGATAGTAGAGGAGGCTATGATGATAGAGTTGAAGATTCTTCATCTTAGTTTATAGAAGGTGAGGAGCTAGTTGGTAGCTTTTGAGGTTATGCAAGTGGAGGGGGTTACTAATGCCAGAGATGAGATGACTAGAATTTAGGATGAAATGGACTAGGTGAGAGCAGATAGTGAGGAGACCATTTCCAAGCTTTATTCGACTTTAGATCAAGTTACGAAGGAGCGAGCCATGGACCAAATGATCATTGTTGGTCTTAGATATGATTTGGAGTGGGTGATAAGAGAGAGATACAAGGTTGAGCCTCAATTTGGGAGAGGATTGGATAGTGTAGTAGTGGCCATGATTACGATGCCACTAGAGTGATAGTTGGAGGCTTCTAGAGTAGTATTAGAGAGTTCTAGGGTGGAAATTGAGACTGTGAGATTGAATCTCATAGATAAGCTATAGTATTCAGTAGTTTAGCTTGAGAGGGAGTGGGATAGGACCACATACTATTGCTAGTTGTATCATACGACTGTACCTATAGAGTAGTGGGTGCCATCTCCTTCGAGATCATGATCAAGGGATCTATAAGTGAGTTATACCTCTTAGAGGTCTACCAACTATCAGTCTCCTCCTCCACCATGGTGTGCTAGAGAGGTTGTATCCTCTTGTTAGGTGGTCTTAGGGGCATTCAGGAGTGAGTGTACCAATTTTGAGGTTGTGGTACATCCTCCCATTATGAGTTGAGTGTATCATTGTTCCTTTTTGTGATACACCTTCTCCATAGATATGTATAGTGTGAGGCATATATATATCTACATTGTGTGTGTGTGTGTGTGTGTGTGTGTGTGTGTGTGTGTGTGTGTGTGTGTGTGTGTGTGTGTGTGTGTGTGTGTGTGATGATATTTTCTTTTGGGACTTGATATGATGTCTTGATTCTTTTGTGGATTGAATTGATGATGCATTTATGTGTTAATGTGTGATGTTTTGATGTGATGTAGTTGACTAAGTAATTGTATTCTTGATTGAATTGCTCTAGTGATGGTTTTAGGATCAAATGTAGATGAGGGGAGATGCCCTATTTGAGATATGTGTTGAGTATTTTGGATGATAGATGACCATCCAAAAGTGTATGTTGTGAGTGGTGGTCTTTAGACTAGATATAGGAGAACGCTCATAATTTTTAGAGGTAAATATTTTACCTTTTATGTGTTCCCATAGGTGGTAACATGATCTCATTATGTTTAAATGGTGGCCTGTGATGTCATATTCATGATAACATTTAATGAATAACACAAGCTTATACTGAGAGAGGGGGTAAACAGTATAAGACAACTTTTTACTTTTCTTTCCCAATCAATATTATGTAATGTAAAGATAGAAATATAAACAAGTAGTAATCAAAGCAATGCACAAATCACCACACACAATAAAGATACCAATTTAACATGGTTCACCCAATGTGGGCTACTCCACGAAGAAAATATTTCACTAAATTTTTTTCAATCAATCTCTTGGGAATCCTTTCCTTATTACAATGTTTATGGACCTTTGTCCAAAGGAGACACCAATCCCCTAATCAATTTCGTGGACCTCTATCCACAGGAGAACTCCTTTCCCCTTAGCTATGGTTGGTGATCTTCTAGAAGAACTATTGCCCCAACTACTCTAACTAATGGATATCTATCCACTGAAGACACCTATCCTCACTACCCTAGCTAATGGATATCTATCCATTGGATACTATCATCCTCTATACTCTATCACCTCCAAAGCTTACTCTCAGCTCTATCTCAAATATGAACTAAACATAGTCCTTCGGTCTAGCACAAATCTACTCAATCTCTATATTTGGTCTGGCACAAACCTGTCCTCAAATTTGCACCAAAATATGTCCTCAAATATGTACTAAACATAGTTCTTCGGTCTAGCATAAATTTTTCCTCAATATCTATCCTCTGATCTATAATAAACACAGTCCTTTGGTCTAGCACAAATCCATCCTCAATATTTGTCCTCAAGCCTTAACACAAGGCTTGATCCAATCACAAATCAACACTGCCAGATCTACCCCAAACCTTAACTCAAGTTTTGAACAAATAAATCAATCAAATATACTCACAAGTCTTCTCAAAACTTATCTCAAATCTACCTTGTAAGCTTCCACAAAATCTCACACTAATTTTTCCACAAGTCCTCTCTAGAACTTGTCCAATCTGCTCAACAAGTCCTCATTAGAACTTGTCCAATCTACTCAACAAGTCCTCACTAGAACTTGTCCAATATGCTCAACTATCTTTGTCCTTAAACTTTGTATTGTAAGCTTCCACAAAAGCTCACACAAATATGTCCACAAGTCTTCTCAAATACTTGCCTCAAATATGCTCAACAAGTCCTCACTAGAACTTACCCAATATCATAGAAACATAAAGAGAATTGTTAAAGACTCAATATGCTTCACATTCATCACAATGCTCAATCACTTTTGATCACTCTTTTAGAAACATATAGAGAATTGTTAGAGACTCAATATGCTTCACATTCACCTCAATGTTCAATCACTTTCAACCACTCATTTAGAAACATATAGATAATTGTTAGAGACCCAATATGCTTCACACTCACAAACTCTCAATCACTTTCAATCTCTCTTTTATCACATAAACATATAGATATTTGTTAGAGACTCAATATGTTTCACATTCATCAATGCTCAACCTCTTTATCAAATCAATTCTGAATATAGAACAATTTTTTTCATAGACCTTGAACTATCACTTTAACACATCCACTTGACTAGGCTCAACCAAATCTACTCAACCAATTACTCACGAAAATAATCCTTGTTCACAAACCCTAGTCCAAGCATATGAACACCCACTCAAATTTTCCAACAATGTTGATCAACAAATCTCACATAACAATTATACTCATGATATTTACAAACCCTAGTTCAAGTTCTTCACTCAACCAATCACTTCAACAACAATGCTTATCAAACAAATCTCACATAACAATGATACTCATAATCTTTGCAAACCCTATTTCAATTTCTTCACTCAACCAATCACTTCAACAACAATGTTTATCAAACAAGGTTACTTTCCTTAAGCTCTATTCCAAAAAACCTTGAAGCATTAATTTAAAACACACTCAACAAGGAAACTTAACAAAGTTCTTTTCACTCCAATATTGTTTTCAAAAAATCTCAATCACTCACTTAAACCAAAGAAGAATATGACCATACCTTTTATTTGATGTAGAAGTGACCTTAGAAAACATGACTCAATCACAATTTTCTATTTTGCCAATTTCAATAGTTAGATGATAAAATATCACACTAACCTCTTCACAAAATAATTCTCAATTACAAAAGTTAATCAAACTTAGTTACACCTTATTTCTCCTTCTTAAAATAATATCCAAAACCACAAATCTTCGATAAAAACACTTCTTCCAAAACTCTAACTCATCAAAAGACCTCTTAACAAATTAATTTCATCATAACCCTTTTCAGAAAAATATCTCAAAAATAATCCAAACTCTACTTATGACTCCTTACTTAATATTGCATTGATTGAATAAATCACTTTAAAAAATAATGCAATAACTCAATTTCTCATTTTTCTAAGGTAAACCACTTTTAATTTAGCAACAATCAACCTTTCATATATCAAAACAATATTTTCTCAACACACAACTTATCTTCCACCTTATCTCTCCTTAAAACCTTAGCAAAGAAAATTAAAATAATTTCCAAAAATAATGCTACCACTTTTCACAATCCAGAGGGCTTGAAACTTGCACCAAACTCTCCACAACGCCTTGGTCATGGCTTATATACCGTGTGAGACATGTGCTCCACTTGGAGCCTCAAAGTGCAATACGTGCTTTGACTTCCTCAACCTCCTAAGAGCCCTTGGCTCTTCCTTCAATGCCTAGCGTAACCACACTTCATTCGATCGAGAGGCACTTGTAGTATTTCACACAAGCTCTTTGTATTTTTAGATGCATTAAATCTTATACCAAACTTTGGAATTGTTAAGGTATTAATACCTTATGCCTTCCTTGCCATACACGTCGGTGGAGGAAATACGTTGGGGAGTCAACGCTAACATTTGCCTTCGAATAATATTTATTTATAATTATTTAAATTCAAAAGAATTTCACGAGATTCCGGAAACAAAAGGAAAACTATAACTATGCAATATAAGACGAAATGTAACGCTTTAATCCTATGCACAAAAACAAGGAAAGGAGATAAATTGGAGACGAAAGAAAAGATGTAAGGAAATCATAGCCCTCTTTATTCAAATTTCTTATCCTCGGTTACATAGACGTCTCCTCCCTTTTTAGGGGCTAGGAGCGTTAAATTGGTCTTTGTTACAATTTGTGACTTAGTCTTCCTCCTTCCGCATGCCCACGTTTGGAATGGGCGGGCCAAATGTTGCCGTCGCTTGCGTTGGTAAGGTAGACTCCTCGCCGCTCCTCTAATGCTGCAACTCTGCACTCAAAGAAACAAACAAGAAAGTCAATAGCACCTGTGTATGAAAAATAAAAGATGAATCTAACGATGGTTGAAATGAATCTAAATGAAATGAAAAACTTGACAAAAGCATAAACATGAAACTAAAAGAAATACCACGATTATGAAAGCACAAATCGCCCGTAAGTGAACTAGCGACACTTCGTCGCTCAAAATGCTCCTTCTCTGTATATCTTTTTTGGGTGAGAAAACTCACCGTTTTTATAGACCCAAGGGGTCTTTTTGAATTAACATGCAAAAGTGTTTCTTTGCATGAATGCTTTTGTTTGTGAAGAGAAGACTTCTTCTTGATCAAGGGCTTCTTAACTGCCTCTGTGCATGTCTTTGCATGTTTTAGAAAAGCTCACTTGCACTCCCATGCAATGAAGGGATAGCTAAGTGGCAAATCTGAGTTGTCTTAAAAAGCTTACTCTCCTTCCCATGCAGTGAAGGGAAAGTCAATTGGCAGATGTGTGTTGTCAAAAGAACTCACTCGCACTCCTATGTCATGCATGAAAAGCTGAGTGGTAGTTCTGAGTTGTCATGCGTTGAGGTCTGACTTTTTGTTGGTCAAACCTGGCATTCGTCCCACCCAGAAGCGAGCGCTAGTAATCGTCCCTGGGTGAAACGAGTACAAATCCATACTCGTCCTTGGGTAGGACGAGTACAAATTCGCACTCGTCCCTGGGTGGGACGAATAAGAAATAAAGTGTCTAAAAGGTGCCAAACTGATTTTTGACTTGCAAAGCTCGCTGTGTAAGTGGTTAGAACCACTTGTTTAACCTCTGGGGGCTACCACGGGAGTTGTGTGTGTTAATGTGATCAGTGTTTGTAGTCACATAATCGGATTGGTGCTGTTTTGGTGTCTACAGATGCCCCTTTTTGGGAAGCGTTGTGCATGGCACAGCTCCGAGCAAAAATAGATAACCAAAGCACTAATGATTAGGGTTTCTCAGTAACCTAACCAACTCTTGATGCCCCAAGCATGGAAAGGGCATGCATTCTTGAATCCTTGCTTCCGACGAGCTAAGGAATTTGATTTCAAGTATTAACCTATTTTGGTGAGGTGTGACTTGAGCTTGGACATTGATCAGTCATGAATAGGCAAAGGGCGCAACCTTTTATCCATGGGGGAACCTTGTGTTCATGCTTCGGGAATGCCAAGTGTTTGATCAATTTTGTGATTATTGCTTGTTTGCTGCCCCAAGCAGGAGCGTGATTGTCTTTGTCAATGATTCTTTGAATGCATGCCATTGCCTTGATTGGGTGTGTTTTTGTTGATTGGTGACTTAAGTGTGACTACCCCCTCAAGCGACGAATCGATGAAGGAATGACTGACATGAGAAAAGCGACGAGTCGCTTGACCCAAGATGACTTAAGTGAGGGTGCCTTTAGATGTTGTCCGTTGAATGCGCGAGCAATTTCTCGATTTTTTTTTTGGACCTATTTTTGGTGGGTGTGAACCCATTTTGGGATGCCATTTGGGGGTAACATGGGCGAAAATCCGTCTTCCCGTGGAGCGGTCCGGCTATGGTAGCCTTCTTGGGGAGTAGGATAACGACAAGGTAGACCCCGACATCAATTTTCTAATGCGAAGAGGTTAAGTGCAAGAGCACTTTTGTCCGGCAATTTTTAGTGTTTTTGTTGGCATTTGTCATTTTTATATTTTGGTTGTTTTGTTGTGTTTGTTTTTTTTTTTTTTTATTTTGGTTGTTTTGCGTGTTTTTATGTATGTGTTTGATGTATGCAGAGGCGATTATGAATGTGATGTTTCTAATTTGTATGATGTATGGATAGGGAATGAATGAAATGAGGTGTTGATGATGTGTCGATGCACCATAGATTGTACAAGATTTGAGTGACTTGCTATACTAATGGGATGACTTTGTGAAATGACTTTGCATGTGAAAACTTTGTTTTTGTATTTTGCATATATTTTGATGGTGATGTACGGAATAAAATGTGACAGTTGTTTTTAAAATGTAGTTAAGCTTTTCTTAGATTCAGATATTTTAACTAACTAGCCAAGAATGTACATTTATCTCGCAAGACTTTTGAACAAGGTATAAATTCGACTTGAATTTAACCAAGTTATTTCACATCCCTGTGTGTGCAATTGAGTTCGTTTATGTGTTATTCATCAGGATACCGCCAATGCCAGATGGGCTTTCAACCGAACCCGTATGTGAGGATCACCTAATTAGCTCCACTAACTCCTTGATTGTGTTTGGTTAGATTAATCTACGATGCTATCTAGGATACCATAAGCTAGCTCATCCACATGCAAACATTGATCTATACACAAGTTAATGTGACAGATATATCGTCATGCGGGAGGTTTACTATCAGTGACTGATAGGCTATCAACCAAACCGATACTGAAGCTTGCCTCATGACTCGTCGAAATCTCTGAGAATTCCAGGGATTCAAGTTCGACTCCTCGCTTTTCTTCAATTGTATTGGGATACTTGCTCTTTATAGTGATAAGATCACTGTTTATTTTGTTTTATTGATGTTTTTTTTTTTTTTTTTTTGAGCAAGGGATAGGGAGTGACGAGAATCACTATTGTACGTGCCTTTTGATGTGTGCACTGTAGGATGTCAATTTTGAATGTTTTGACGTTTTGCAAATTTTTGATGTTTTTGCAACTTTTGAGAACTTGGGATTCATGGGGAATTGGGTAGGGAGGATGCTTGTCCTTTTGCCAACTCTCAGCATTCCTAGGGTCATTCGCACAGGGGGATAAGCAAGATAGTCGTTTCGCTTATGGTGACCTGGATTACGGTGCAAGTTTCATCTTTCGTTCACACAACTTAGGAATTTTTATGTGTGTTAATTTGTGTTGGGACGTGACGTAACAAGGTGTGATCCAAGTAAAACTTTCCCGTGTAAAATCTGTTTAACTGTATGCAGTTTTTGGCTAGAAATTTAAAGACATCTGAATGACGAAAACCCTATATACATTAGGAAACAACTGACTATGCTAAAATAAAAAGGTGATATGTTGGATGTATGCGTTTATGGAAATGGATTTGAGGTGGAAATGATGGAATTGCCAAGTAATGACAGCCTATGGTGCTTTTGACTTGTATGACCTATCGAAGTATGCAAGGGATGGATGCAATGTTTAATGCAACCTATATTTTTGTATTTTGATTTTTATGAAAATGCATGCAAATGTTTTGGTGATTTCATTTTTTTTTTTTTATGAGAATGTATGGAAAATGCAAATGTTTTTGTGATTTTGTTTTTTTTATGAGAATGCATGTAATTGAAATGCAATTGTTTTTGTGATTTTGATTTTTGTTTTTTTTTGAGAATGTATGGAAAATGCAATTGTTTTTGTAATTTTGATGTGTTATGAGAATGCATGGAATTGAAATGCAAATGTTTTTGTGATTTTGATTTTTGTGTTGTTTTTGTTGATTTTTGAATACTTATGTTGACCAAGCGATTATGGTAACTCTTGGAGCTTTTGGGTTGACCAAGCGATTGTGGTAATCCTTGGAGCTTTTGTCTTGACCAAAGGGTTTATAGATACCTTTGGGGCATTTAGGGTTTGACCAAGCGATTATGAAAATCCCTGGAGCTTTTAGGGTGACCAAGTGATTGTGATAATCCTTGGAGCTTTTTTGGGATGACCAAGCGATTGCGATAATCCTTGGAGCTTTTTGGGATGACCAAGCGATTGCGATAATCCTTGGAGCTTTTTGGGATGACCAAGAGATTGCGATAATCCTTGGAGCTTTTTGGGATGACCAAGCGATTGCGATAATCCTTGGAGCTTTTGGGGATGACCAAGAGATTGCGATAATCCTTGGAGCTTTTTGGGATGACCAAGCGATTGCGATAATCCTTGGAGCTTTTTGGGATGACCAAGAGATTGCGATAATCCTTGGAGCTTTTTGGGATGACCAAGAGATTGCGATAATCCTTGGAGCTTTTTGGGATGACCAAGAGATTGCGATAATCCTTGGAGCTTTTTGGGATGACCAAGCGATTGCGATAATCCTTGGAGCTTTTGGGGATGACCAAGAGATTACGATAATCCTTGGAGCTTTTGGGATGACCAAGAGATTGCGATAATCCTTGGAGCTTTTGGTTTGACCAAAGGGTTTATGGACACCTTTGGAGCGTTTGGTTTGACCAAAGGGTTTATGGACACCTTTGGAGCGTTTGGTGTAACCCATTGGCTCTTCAGGGAATAGAGGTACCCCCAGCGTGATGATCTTTGTGCACCGGATCTGGCTCTGTAGGAATTGGCACGAATGGATCGGCCTTATGCACGGATAGGAGGGCAAGGTCTGCCTTCGGCACCGATGGTGCTATGATATCTCTGGGTGGAAGGTGCTCGTGATCTTCCCAAAGGAGTGGGATCAACATGTGATGCCAGTGGGCTGGGTCTATGCGCCACTCATGCCCTAGTCTTATGCCTAGTTGGGCCATTAGTTCGTCATGGGTTACAGGGTGATTGTGTCGTCGTGCATGATTGAGATATGCCATCTCAGTTTCATCTTCGTAATCATTGTTGATGATCCAAAGGCCCTCGTTGGCCTCGATAGCTATCTGCGACATGCTAAGCTCGTCCGACTCGAGCAAATTGACATGGTCTTGATGGGGTTGTTTCGCGCTTTGTGGGGGGACCGAATTTTCCTGTAATGGCACAGGCTCGATGGGAGCCTCCAAAGGGAATAATGTTAGGAGAATTTTGTGATGCTCATCCATGGGGACCACCCTGTGAATTAGTGCTGTCAGACTCGAACGGGTCCCATGGCACTATTGCATATGTTGACTCGTCTTTGGCGAGAGAGTCAGGCTCATCAAATTTTGGTGATTCTGAGATATGGAAGACCTCGTCATTAGGTAGTTCTACAACTAGGGGTTGATCCTCTTTGAGAGGATTTTCATGTGAGTTGGGCATTTGGGACCCCAAAATCTTGATCTCTACCAACTCTAAGTGTTGTGGCAGCGCATTGCTTGTATCGGGGGATTTGAGCTCCTCCTGTTTGATTTGTTCCCGTTGCAAGTTATGGGAAACTTGATGCCTTGGGAGGGGTGGCTGGATAGCACCCCCCATGCTTTGGTATATCATTTCATCCGGCTCTTCTTTTCGCTCAGGTTCCTTAGAGGCTTTTTGAAGAATTTCTAGGGGTGGTCCATGAACCTGGGTGGGCGCCTGAAGAAGGCACCCGTCATTGGTATTAGGATTGGCCTCCCGCTCAAGTCTAGGAGGCATCGAGGGCGATGTTTGATAAGGTCGTAGAGACCTGTCTTGCACCCAGTTGTGTCTCTCATAATGTTTTGTCTTATGCATGCGATGGGTTGGAGTCTTCACCTGCATAGTGTGTTGGAACAACTCATCCTCCTGGCTCTGAATGCACTCTTGATTTAAAAGATATTGTTGCTCTAACTGTTGTTGTTCCAGCTCAAGTATCGTGAGTTGCATCCGACGTGCAATATGCTTGGCAGATTCTAAGATAGTTGGTCCTGTCGTCTCATGTCTAGAAGGCCTAGATGCCTCTCCTAGATATCTATCTCGGTCATGGTGATCCGAGATCTCTATAGGTCGCCTCCCTCTGTTGGGGGTAGCGGCATTCCCTTGAGGCTTTGGCCTCAATAGGTAATCCTGAAAGCTAGCAATTGCGGAGGCGTGTTGCTCCTGCGATGTATATTGTTCTTGAGGAAGGTAAAGGTTTTCCTCGTGCTCTCTTTTGTAAGTGAAAGAGGAACGGGAAGAGTTGGCTCGCCCCGCCTGAGGAGCCTTGTGCTCTATATTTGTCCTTGTAGTCCTGACAACTAGAGGGGGTGAAGGAGGGATAGTGTAATCATGTGGTTCCTCCCGTCGAACCCTATGTTGACCTAGTGCTTCATTGCATGGTGACCACTCATAGCGAGCATCTAAGGGAGCTCTCCTACGGATGTACCCCTCATGGGAGGATGCGTGCTGGGTGCTATGCTGAACAGGAGTGCCCCTAGAAGAGGTGCCCCTATAGTCCCTTTTCGTTAAGGTGTGTAGGGGACTGCCTTGTGTGTTAGGTCGCCAAGGTGGTATGACCAAATCTTGGGGACTATAACGGATGCGACTCGTGTTTCTTTGGACATTCGTCGCAGCGTCTGCCCATGAGTGGGCTTGACTACGGGTGAATACCATGGCGATGTCTCTCTAAAAACCCTAAAAATTGAAATGATTCAGATGGGGCCCAAAATTGGTGTGCGCATCCCTCTTATAGTAGATAAGACAAAAATGAAGTCTCAAGTCCTAACTCTAAATACATTAGGAGATATTGACATCCGAACAGCTCAAAAAGTGCAAAAAAATGCGTGCCCAATTTTAAAACCTAATTTTGGGGCACTAGATGATGGAATTTGGCCCCAAAAACTGAATTTTTTGGGAAAATAGAATTCTAGGGAATTATATTTGTTTAAAATTATCCCAACTAACTCCCTGTAAAATTTCAAGTCAATCGGAGCTACGGTTGAGAAGTTATGGCCCCGGCAAGATGCACTAAAATTTAGAGAAAAATATAAAATTTCCCATATTTTGTTGGATGGTCCTGCATCACTTATGGGAACCTTAGGGCACTTTTGGGTTGACCAAAGGGTTCATGGACACCTTTGGAGCATTTTGGGGTGACCAAGCGATTGCAGGAATCCTTGGAGCTTTTGGAGCGAGTGACAAAATGCGTAGATTTTTATCTTTGTTTATGATTTTTTTTTTTTTTTGATTTTTTTTTGTCTAAACAGAAAATAGCATACACACACAAGCAATGATTATCTCTTTTAAAGATTAATAGTGTGCCCTAAATCTGGTTTAGTGTGTTTTTGTTGTTTTGTTTTGTTTTTTTTGAAAATTTTGTGAAACTTTTAAATGCAATTATGAAGGCTCTTATAACTCCCAAAATGGTCGCCCCTTCAATATACCAGCCAGGCCGATATACCAACCTCTCTATATACCCGCCCTTACGAGAGGGAGACTATAGGTACGTGAGAGCGAGATGGTACGTGGTACGTAGGCGGTACGGAAGGGGGATTGTCCTGTTAATGGCACCTACCATAGAAGACTTATCCTCGCGCGCATGGGAATCACCCCGGCGACACTCGGTCGACTTTCGTCGGGATTTACGCCTAACAACGGTTGACAATCGGGGAATGGATGCAAAGCTAAGCCAAGGTGGTGATGAACCCACCGTTGGTCTTGCTCAAGGGTTGGGGTCTTACGACCAACGCCTTGGTTTAAAATGTAACGTGATGTGTGGGGTTCGTTTTAATTTTGCAAAATTGAAACAAGCAAACGAAAAGAAATCTTTCCCTAAGCCATTCAAACTGAAAACGAGAAAACAGAAAAACAGAAAATTTGACAGAAGCTGTAAAAAAAACCCCTACCTCTTCTCTGCCTAATCGGAAATTTCTGATTTGCTCTAAAAATTTGCACAGATCTATAATCGTCCCTGGGTGAGGCGAATAACAGAACCGTAATCGTCACGGGGTGGAACGAATAGTTTATTCGTCCCGGGGTGAGACGAGTAACAATTCTGTAATCGTCACTTGTAGAGACGAATAACAGTCCGATTGTTGAAAAATAGGTACTCGTAAAAAAAAACAAGCAAGCAATTTTAGATCAGTAATTTAACCTAAAAAAAAAATAGAGGACATAGGTCCCACCGTGATCGCCATTGAAAGCACGAGATTCCAGAAACAAAAGGAAAACTATAACTATGCAATATAAGACGAAATGTAACGCTTTAATCCTATGCACAAAAACAAGGAAAGGAGATAAATTGGAGACGAAAGAAAAGATGTAAGGAAATCACAGACCTCTTTATTCAAATTTCTTATCCTCGGTTACATAGACGTCTCCTCCCTTTTTAGGGGCTAGGAGCGTTAAATTGGTCTTTGTTACAATTTGTGACTTAGTCTTCCTCCTTCCGCATGCCCACGTTTGGAATGGGCGGGCCAAATGTTGCCGCCGCTTGCGTTGGTAAGGTAGACTCCTCGCCGCTCCTCTAATGTTGCAACTCTGCACTCAAAGAAACAAACAAGAAAGTCAGTAGCACCTGTGTATGAAAAATAAAAGATGAATCTAACGATGGTTGAAATGAATCTAAATGAAATGAAAAACTTGACAAAAGCATAAACATGAAACTAAAAGAAATACCACGATTATGAAAGCACAAATCGCCGATAAGTGAACTAGCAGCACTTCGTCGCTCAAAATGCTCCTTCTCTGTATATTTTTTTGGGTGAGAAAACTCACCGTTTTTATAGACCCAAGGGGTCTTTTTGAATTAACATGCAAAAGTGTTTCTTTGCATGAATGCTTTTGTTTGTGAAGAGAAGACTTCTTCTTGATCAAGGGCTTCTTAAGTGCCTCTGTGCATGTCTTTGCATGTTTTAGAAAAGCTCACTTGCACTCCCATGCAATGAAGGGATAGCTAAGTGGCAAATCTGAGTTGTCTTAAAAAGCTTACTCTCCTTCCCATGCAGTGAAGGGAAAGTCAATTGGCAGATGTGTGTTGTCAAAAGAACTCACTCGCACTCCTATGTCATGCATGAAAAGCTGAGTGGTAGTTACGAGTTGTCATGCGCTGAGGTCCGACTTTTTGTTGGTCAAACCTGGCATTCGTCCCACCCAGAAGCGAGCGCTAGTAATCGTCCCTGGGTGAAACGAGTACAAATCCATACTCGTCCTTGGGTAGGACGAGTACAAATTCGCACTCGTCCCTGGGTGGGACGAATAAGAAATAAAGTGTCTAAAAGGTGCCAAACTGATTTTTGACTTGCAAAACTGTTGTGTAAGTGGTTAGAACCACTTGTTTAACCTCTGGGGGCTACCATAGAGGTGTGTGTGTTAATGTGATCAGTGTTTGTAGTCACATAATCGGATTGGTGCTGTTTTGGTGTCTACAAATATTTATTTATAATTATTTAAATTCAAAAGAATTTAAATATTATAAATTAAATATTTAAATCTCCTTTGGGATTTTTTAAAATAAAATCCTCCTTAGGTTTTAGAAAACTTTTTTGATTTGCCCAACCATGGTTTTAATAAAAAACTTTTATTTTGCCCAACCATTGTTTTAATAAAAACCTTTTATTTTGTGCTTCACATAATATTTAAAAATAAACATTATGAAGCTCTTTTGCCACCAACCTTTTGCATTACTCAATTTATCCTTTTGACATAAATGACAATACATCCTTTACATCAATGACAACATCATCTACTCAAAATGTCCAACAATATCCCCCTTTGTCATTGATGGCAACCCAATTATCTTTTCAAATTTTCTTAACTTGTTTATGTCATGCTCCCCCTGGGAAACTGCTCCCCCTGACTCAATGCTCTCTTTTTAAATCAAATACCTCCCCCTTACTTAAATATCTCCCCTTTGACATCAATGACAAAGGGTCACCTTTGGGTCTTGGGGTTAAGAATGAGTGTCTTAGCTTAGCCCCTCCCCCACCTCCTCTTGAGGTGGTTAATTCTAGGGTGGGAGTATTTCTACTCCTAGCAAGCATTTTTCTTTACCTTTGTCTTCTTTCCTTCTCATATGATCCTTATCATTCCTTTGACTATTCTTGTTCATGTCCATGTTTTTGTTTCTATCCATATTCCTATTCCTGTTCATGTCCATATTCCTATTTCTGTTCCTATCCATATTCCTATTCCTATTCCTGTTCATATCCATATTCCTATTCCTATTCCTGTTCCTATTCCTATTCATGCTTGATTCTGGATTGTCTGCTCTACACCACTTTGTTTTATGTTCATCATTATTGCACTTATAACACTTAATGTTATTATTCCTTGGAGGTGCAAATGTTTTGGGATTTCTCATGGTGAAGCCATATTTGTTTCTATCATGTACCTTGCAATTCATTGCCTTGTGATCAAACTGATTACATGAGTAGCAATACCCATGGAAAAGTTTCATATTTTTGAAGTTCCCATACTCTTTTCTTTCATGTGTCCTACACTATGAAGCCATGTGCCCAAATCCATGACATGAGAAGCATCATCCATTGAAATTTCCTTGCCTTGACCTCATAGGTCTCTTAGTCTCTCTTTCTTTATACTGGTTCCTGTTCCATATGTTTCTTCTTTGTGCATTGTTCCTTTCCTTATTGAAATTATTTTTGTCCAACTCATCCTCAAAATTCTCACTTTATCTTACATTGTCCTCTTCTGAAGTTTCTTCTTCTTTAGAACTTGAGGTCGACTCTTCTTTTTGTTTCTTTTGAGCCTGTTCAAAACCAAGACCTGTTTTGCTTGATGTAGGCTTTTGTGATTTGATAATCTTATCCAAAATATTTGAACTCTTCCCAAACTTGTGTAGCTTGTCCTTGGACTTTTCTAATTCTTCCCTTAGTAGAGCTACTTCTTGTTATAACCTTTCACATTCTAAGACCTTTGCTTCTAACTTATCCTTGAACTTCTTTGTCTTAATCATTGACTTATTTAGATCATCTATAAGCTTTCCTCTCTCTTCATCACATTCTTGAAACTGGATCTCAAGTTGGGAGTTTTTATTTCTTATCTTCTTTAAAGTTTTAAGAGCATAAATAAGCTCTCCCTCAAGATCAACTCCTCCTTTTTCTAATTCTTCCTTTATTTGTTTGCCTTTGTCAACATCTTCATTTTCTTTTTTCTTCTTCTTTTAGTGCCATTATAATATTCTCTTCTGGTCCTTCGAGTGCATCCTCATATTCATCATCACCGAAACTGAAACCATTTCTTGTACAACTATCTTCAAGATGTCCAAAATTACCACATCTAAAACACTTGAGAATTGTTGGTGTCATTTTCTTAACTTTTTATTTTTCTTCAATCATAAATAGGACTTCATATTTATCATTAGTTGAATAACTAGCATCACTATCACTTGAGTACTTACTTGCCTTATCTGCATAGGAGCTCTTCTTTTGTATTTGAAATAACTTCTTTTCTTATTTGCATTGTCCATCCTTACCTTTCTTTTGGTACCTGTATCTTTCTGATTCCCTGTTCTTATGATCTTGTTTTTCTTCAGTATTGCTATTTTTGCCTTCTTGACAATCAATTGCATAGTGACCATACTTTCCACAATTGAAACATCTAACATATTTTGCACCTTTGAATCTTCTTGAATCCTTATTCCTTTTGCCATAATTAGCTTCCTCATCACTGGATGACTCATTGCTTGAATCTGACTTCTTGCCCTTTGTCTTCTTAATTGCTTTGAAGGCTGCTTCCTTCTGGATATTAGGTTCCTCTTTTGTTCTTAACTCAAAAGTTGTAAGAATACCAATTAACATATCTCTTGTTAAAGAATCACCATCCTTTGCTTCTTCTATAGCTGCAATATTTTCACAAAATCTTGTTGGGAGAGACCTTAAGATCTTATAACAAACATCAGCTTCTTCAACCTTAAGTCCAAGTACTTGCATGGCATTAACAACCTCATCTATCCGAAGTAGATAAGTACTAATTTTTTCCTCATCCTTCATTCTTAATTCTTCAAATTGTCCTTTGAGATTTTGTATCTTTGCCTTTTTCACACTTTTATCTCCTTCATATATGTTGTGCAACTTATCCCAAATTCCTTTTGCATCTTGACAATGCATAACTTTTATGAATTCTATTCTATGCAAACCTCTCAAAATTGCATTCATTTCTTTTGAATTGTAATGTTGTAGAAGCTTACCTTCCTTATCTGTAGGTGGATCAACTGGTGATATGTATCCATTTTCAGTTGCTTCTCAAATTTCATTGCCAAGTGCCTTTATATGAATCTTCATTCTCATACTCCAAAATATATAATCACTTCCATAAAATGTTGGTGTTGAATTGTATGAGAACCCATTCTTTGAATCCATTGTTTTTGAAAGCTTTTCCTTCAAGTTGTTAAACTCTTTTGAAATAACCCGCTCTGATACCAATTGAAGAACACAATCTTATATTGAGAGGGGGATGAACAACATAAGACCAATTTTTACTTTTCTTTCCTAATCAATATTATGCAATGTAAAGATAGCGATATCAACAGTAATAATCAAAGCAATGCACAAATCACCACACACAATAAAGACACCAATTTAATGTGGTTCACCCAATGTGGGCTACTCCATAGAGAAAATATTTCACTAAAAAATTTTCAATCAATATCTTGGGAATATTTTCCCTATTACAATGTTTATGGACATCTGTCCAAAGGAGACACCAACCCCCTAATCAAGTTTGTGGACCTTTATCCACAATAGAACTCATTTTCCCTTAGCTCTAGTTGATAATATTCTAGAAGAACTATTGTCCCCACTACTCTGGCTAATGGATATCTATCCACTAAAAAAACTTGTTCTCACTGCCCTAGCTAATGGATCTTTATCCACTAAATATTGTCGTCCTCTATACTCTGTCACCTCCAAAGCTTGCTCTCATATTTGTCTCAAATCTACACTAAACACAGTCCTTCGGTCTAGCACAAATCTACTCAATCTTTGTTTTTGGTTTGGCACAAACCTATCCTCAGATTTGCACCAAAATTTGTCCTCAAATTTGTACTAAACACAGTCCTTCATTCTAGCATAAATTTGTCCTCAATCTCTATCCTCTGATCTGTACTAAACACAATCCTTTGATCTAGCATAAATTTATCCTCAATCTTTGTCCTCAAACCTTAACACAAGGCTTGATCCAATCACAAATCAACACTGCCAGATTTGACCCAAACCTTAACTCAAGGTTTGAACAAATCAATCAATCAACTCTGCTCATAAGTCTTCTCAATACTTATCTTAAATCTGCCTTGTAAGCTTCCACAAAAGCTCACACTAATCTATCCACAAGTCCTCTCTAGAACTTGTCCACGCTGCTCAACAAGTCCTCTCTAGAACTTGTCCACGTTTCTCAACAAGTCCTCACTAAAACTTGTCCAATCTACTCAACAAGTCCTCACTAGAACTTGTCCACTCTTCTCAACTATGTTTGTCCTCAAACTTTGTATTGTAAGCTTCCATGAAAGCTCACACAACTTTGTCCATAAGTCTTCTCAAAGACTTATCTCAAATCTTCTCAACAAGTCCTCACTAGAACTTGTCCAATCTCATAAAAACATAAAGAGAATTGTTAAAGACTCGATATGATTCACATTCATCACAATGCTCAATATCTCTTTTAGAAACATATAGATAATTGTTAGAGACTCAATATGCTTCACATTCACGTCAATGCTCAATCACTTTCAACCACTCTTTTAGAAACATATAGAGAATTGTTAGAGACTCAATATGCTTCAAACTCACAAACTCTCAATCACTTTCAATCTCTCTTTTATCACAGAAACATATAGAGAATTGTTAGAGACTCAATATGTTTCACATTTATCAATGTTCAACCTCTTTCTCAAATCAATTCAGAATATAGAACAATTTGTTTCATAGACCTTGAACTATCACTTTAACACATCCACTTGACTAGGCTCAACCAACTCTACTCAACCAATTACTCACAGAAATAATCCTTTCTCACAAACCCTAGTCCAAGCATCTGAACACTCACTCAAATTTTCCAACAATGCTTATCAATAAATCTCACCTAACAATGATACTCATGATATTTGTGAACCCTAGTTCAATTTCTTCACTCAACTAATCACTTCAACAATAATGCTTATCAAACAAATCTTATATAACAATGATACTCATAATATTTGCAAACCCAGGTGTTGTAGGTGAGTTGGAGAGGAGAGGAAAATCCTCCAAGAGAGGTCCCGGGTTCAAATCTCTATCCTATCAAAAAAATTGAATTGGGTATCCAAAATCCAATTGATAATGTTGGTGCGAGCAATGTCGGGTGCGACTCCCGAGTGACTTTGATGGTGTAGAACCCCCTGTTCATGGTCTCTCAGACCAAGACGGCCCCACAAGGGGTTTTTCGCTTAAAAAAAATAAATAATATTTGCAAACCCTAGTTAAAGTTCTTCACTCAACCAATCACTTCAACAACAAGACTTATCAAACAAGGTTGCTTTCCTTAAGCTCTATTCTAGAAAACCTTGAAGCATTAATTCAAAACACGCTCAATAAGGAAAACTTAACAAAGTCCTTTTCACTCCAATCTTGTTTTCAAAAAATCTCAATCACTCACTTCAACCAAAGAAGAATATGCCCATACCTTTTATTTGATGTAGAAGTGACCTTAGAAAACCTGTCTTAATCACAATTTTCTCTTTTGCCAATTTCAATAGTTAGATGATAAAATATCACACTAACCTCTTCACAAAATAATTCTCAATTACAAAAATTAATCAAACTTAATTACACCTTATTTCTCCTTCTTAAAATAATATCCAACACCACAAATCTTCAATCAAAACACTTCTTCCAAAACTCTAAATCATCAAAAGACCTCTTAACAAATTAATTTCATCATAACCCTTTTCAAAAAAATATCTCAAAAATAATCCAAACTCTACTTATGACTCCTTAGTTAATATTGTATTAATTAAATAAATCACTTTATAAAATAATCCAATAAGTCAATTTCTCATTTTTCTAAGGTAAAACACTTTTACTTTAGCAACAATCAACCTTTCATATATCAAAACAATATTTTCTCAACACACAACTTATCTTCCACCTTATCTCTCCTTAAAACCTTAGCAAAGCAAATTGAAATAATTTCCAAAAATAATGTTACCACTTTTCGCAATCCACAGGGCTTGAAACTTGCACCAAACTCTCCACAACGCCTTTGTCGTGACTTCTATACCGTGTGAGCCATGTGCTCCACTTGGAGCCTCAAAGTGCAATACGCGCTTTGACTTCCTCAACCTCCTAAGAGCCCTTGGCTCTTCCTTCAATGCCTAGCGTAACCACACTTCATTCGATCGGGAGGCACTTTTAGTATTTCACACAAGCTCTTCGTATTTTCTGATGCATTAAATCTTATACCAAACTTTGGAATTGTTAAGGTATTAATACCTTATGTCTTCCTTGCCATACACGTCGGTGGAGGAAATACGTTGGGGAGTCGGCGCTAACATTTGCCTTCGAATAATATTTATTTATATTAATTTAAATCTCCTTTGGGCTTTTTTAAAATAAAAGCCTCATTAGGTTTTAGAAAACCTTTTTTATTTTCCCAACCATGGTTTTAATAAAAACCTTTTATTTTGTGTTTCACATAATATTTAAAAATAAACATTATGAAGCTCTTTTGCCACCAACCTTTTGCATTACTCAATTTATCCTTTTGACATCAATGACAACTTCATCTACTCAAAATGTCCAACATTTAAGCCATAATGAAATACCTATAATATGTATAATGAAGTATATTACTTTGAATTTTTTTTCTCTCATCAATGTTTAAGTGTCATACTCTATGAAACACTTAACTGCATAGATGAGGTACCTGTAGTATTCACATGATATACACAAGTTTTCTTCTCATTAGTGTTCAAGTGCCATTCTCTATGAAACACTTGACTGCAAAAATGAGGTACCTGTGATATTTGCATGATATATAAATTTTTCTTCTCATCAACGTTCAAGTGTCATTCTTTATGAAGCACTTGTTGCATAGATGAGGTACCTATATGATTTATTTTGCTCTTTATCTATGTCCAAGTGCAATTCTCTATGAAACACTTAACTGCATAGATAAAGTAGTTTGATTTCCATCAATGTCTAAGTGTTATTCTTTATGAAACACTTAGCTGCATAGATAAAATAGTTTGACTTCCATCAATGTCTAAGTGCCATTTTCTATAAAATACTTAGTTGCGTAGATGAAATAGTTTGATTTTCATCAATGTCTAAGTGCCATTCTCTATGAAACACTTAGCTGCATAGATGAAATAGTTTGATTTTCATCAATGTCTAAGTGTCATTCTCTATGAAACACTTAGCTATTGTAGGTTGAGGTCCTTCTAAAGCTTTCTATGATAATTTAAAATTAGAGAGAAAAATGTGGCCTCTTTATCTATTATCTAATGGATCAAATGTGTTCTTTTTTACATATTTATATAGTAAAATTGATAAAAAAAACTTATCTAATCACTTGGTAGTAAACAAAGAGCAACCTATATATCTTAATAAAATAAAATATGACAACCATTTTCTTTTATTTTTTAATTAATTATGTAGGATTGAATCAATGTTCATCTATATTATATTATACTCAAGTTATTTTGGTATTTGAACAAACTATATTATATTGCATTTCAATGAAATATATTATTACAACATTCATAAGAATTCTTTACTTCAATTTTTTTAATGAGATTACACAGGTTTTTATGGGGTCCTACCCCCTCATATCGAGTGAGGTTTGAACCTTGGACCTCTCAAAGAGAGGCCAAAGCCCTTATCATTGTTATAGTTGTATTTCCCTTTAAATTTTAAAACAAATATTTTTATTAGATTATTTTATCTTTTTCAATAACATAATATAACCACAAAAATACCTATAATATATTTCTACAAATACTAAAACAAATTAAACATCTAGATAAATTTTGAAAAAATTTAACTTGTTTTTTCAAGATTTATTTACTTCTAAAAAATATTGGTAATAAACTTGAAAAAAAAAAAACATTTTAAAAAAATAAAAAATAAAAAAATAAACCTGGGGTGCAGCATAATAGTCCGAGCTTTGGCACTTCTTCGAGAGGTTCAAGGTTCAAACTGCGGCGTGGGCGAGTGTGTGAGGGGGTAGGTATATGGTGGCTTTGTATTAAATTCCCTATTGGTAAGTATAACTCTCAACTTTAGGAGGGGTCATGGTTGGGAAGAGACTGTTCAATCCTGTACGTTGGTCATAAAGGTTTCTCACAGTAACCAAATCCAAAAAAAAAATTAAAGTTAAATTTATTTTTTATTTTTATTTTTTTTGTTTTATTACATAATAAAATGAAAGAATAGGTAGCACTTTTGCTTAATACAAGATTAAACTAAAACGTGTCACTATAAACCCTAATATATCAAGTAAGACAAATCAAATATTTTTTATTTCAAGGTGAGAATTTGAGGTTTGATGGAGTGATCGACAGAGCTTTTGCTACGATGAGATCTAGGTTTTGAGTTCCTTTGTGGTTATCTTATGTGTATCTTAAAAACTAAAAATTATTCTTTTTATACATTTAAATAAGTTTTTTTATACATTTAAATAAGTTATAATGATATATTGAAAAATATATTTATATAATAGGTGCAAGCTTATTGAAGAGTTTTGGCTTCTTTTTAAGAGGTCCAAAGTTCAAACCCCACTGAACATGAGGGGACCATGACCCTTCAACATGTGTTTGAAAAAAAAAAAATCTTTATATAACTTCTTAATCACTTATAAGGCAATTGTTAACACGTTTCTTCGATATATGTATAACATTGGATCTGACTTTAACATGGTCATTGGCTTGCCAACCTTTAAGAAATGGAACTAGAACAACTAAGTATCAAATTTCAAATACTATCATCCAACTTATCTTCCTTTCAATACACTTTAATTTAAACTTAAATCTTAAAAAAACAAAAAAAATTCATTACAAACCACTTTTAACTTTTATATCTAACTATTTTGAGGTGTAATTTATTAACCTCCACACATTCCGATATCAAAGTCTAAAATTTTAAGGCTTTAAATTAAAAAAAAATCTTCTCAAGTAATTTATTAACGTCCCCACATACCGACATCAAAGTCAAAAATACCTTTCTTAAGCAAAAGGTTTTTTTTTTTTTTTTTCCGGCTTTTTTTAATATAGTTGTTTGACTCATCTGACTTATCCTTTTTTATATAACAGCTTTTTTCATTTAATCTTTTCTTTTATCTAATTTATCCCCTTTTAAATACATTTTAATTAGGTTCGAAGTGTAGATCAATTGAAAAGTTTCTGAGTTTTGGATACACATTCTATTGATATGAATGCATATATATACACAGTATACAACAAAAATCAGTGGGATGTGATAGAATACAATGAGAAAGAATAAGAAAAGAATTTGGAAAAAACCAGAAACTATACAATTGGAGATATGCACTCCTATTACTCTATTACTATACAGTTGAAGATACAGTTGGAGATATGCACTCGTATTACTCCCCCTCAAGTTGGAGTGTGAAGATCCATAACGCCCAACTTGGACAATAATTTATGAAATTGCTCCTTGCCCAAGGGCTTGGTGAAGATATCTGCTAGCTGGTGTTGTGAAGGAACAAAAGAAATAGTGATAAGACCAGATTGTATGCGCTCCCGTACCAAGTGGCAGTCAATCTCAATGTGTTTGGTACGTTCATGAAAGACAGAGTTTGTTGCAATGTGCAAGGCAACTTGAAATAGAGACGCATGGGTTAAGGGTGAGAAATGCCAAGGTCACTCAATAAGGTCTTCAATCAAATTAGTTCACAAGTGGTAGAGGCCATGGACCGATACTCAGCTTTTACAGAGGAATGAGAAATAGTGGATTGTTTCTTAGATTTCCATGAAAGAGGACTAGTGCCTAGCATAGTGAAGTAACCTGTGGTAGATCGCCTGATAGTGGGGCAGGTGGCCCAATCAGAATTTGAAAAAGTAGATATTTGGAGTGGGCTATTGGATGGAAGAAAGATGCCTTTGCCTGGTGCAGATTTGAGGTATCGAAGAACTCGAATGGCAGCATCATAATGGGGTTGATGAGGTTCTTGCAGAAATTGGCTAAGATAATTGACTGAGAAATAAATATCTGGCCTTGTAATGGTAAGATAGAGAAGATGACCTATGAGAAGACGATAGGTACTTGGATCAGATAATAAAGTTCCCGAAACGAAAGACAACTTGAGGTTTTGCTCCATGAGAAAGGTGCATGGTTTGGCACCTAGCAAGCCGGTTTTAGTAAGAATGTCTAAGATGTACTTTCGCTGGTTGAGAAATATTCCCTTCTTACTTTGAGCAACTTCAATCCCAAGGAAGTATTTCAGAGCTTCCAAATATTTAATGTGAAAACGTTGTTGCAAAAAGGTGATGAGAATTTGGATGACATGAGAATTATCACCAGTGATAATGATGTCGTCAACATAAATGAGAACAACTGTAAAACCAGACGAGGAGCTCTTGGTGAATAAAGAGTAATCAACGACTGATTAGCGAAAGCCAGCTTGCTTTAGGGCCAAAGTGAGAGTTGCAAACCAATTTCGAGAGGCTTGCTTCAAGCCATAAAGAGACTTGTGAAGTCGATAGACACGTTGCTCCCCCTTTTTACCAAAATCGGGTGGTAGGCGCATGTAAACTTCCTCTGCTAGTGTACCATGGATAAATGCATTATTGACATCAAGCTGGCGTAATGTCCAACCCCGAATAGAGGCAACTACAAGAAGACAACGAACGGTGACGAGCTTGGCGACAGGTGCAAATGTATCTGTATAGTCAAGGCCTTCTTATTGGGTGTAGCCTTTGGCAACAATACGAGCTTTGTAACGTTCGATGGTGTCGTCGATCTTTCTCTTGATCTTATAGACCCACGACAACCAATGGATTGCTTCCCATGAGGCAAATGTTGTAAGGACCAAGTATGATTGGCTTCCAATGCTTAGATTTCGGCTTCCATGGTAGCACGCCAATGGGGATGTTTGACTGCTTCAGAAAAAGACGTAGGCTTATCTTCGAAAGAAAGGGTTGTTAGAAAAGCAAAACGAGAAGAAGAAAATTTATCATAAGAGACATAATTGGAGATAGGGTAGAGAGTACCTATTGAAGAAGACTACATAGAGATGAGTGAAGATGTTGATGGGCCACGAAGAGAAGAGCAAACATAATCGTTCAAATGGGAGGGACGAGAATGAACACGAGAAGAACGACGAAGGGTTGGGGGTGGAGGTGGAGGTGGTGGATATGAGGATAATGGTGTGGGTGTAGGAAGTGAAGGTTAGGATGGTGATGGCGGTGGAGAGGAAGAAGAGGGCGTGGATGTAGGTGATGGAGAAATAGGAATGGGTGGAGGGGGAATATCGGGGACGGGTAAGGGTATAACAAAGTTATGGGATGGAGATTGGTGGTCTTGAAATGGAAAGATATTCTCCTGAAAGGAGACATCTCGTGAGGTGAAAATGGTCTTAGAGTCGAGGTCATAAATTTGATATCCTTTTTGACCATATGGGTAGCCAACGAAGACACAACGGGAGGCTCGAGGGTCAAATTTGCGATGATGGGGTTTATGGTTGTGTGCATAGCATAAACATCCAAATACTCGTAAGTGGTTATAGGTGGGTTTAACATTGAAAAACATTTCATAAGTGGTTTTTCTTGAAAGGTTTGGTGTAGGAATGCGATTAATGAGGTATGTTGTAGTTAAATTGCACTCTCCCCAAAAGGAAATGGGCATGTGTGCTTGCAAACGTAAAGCACGAGCCACCTCAAGGATGTGCCTATGCTTGCGTTCAAAGACATCGTTTTGTTGGGGAGTGCCAACACAGGTTCTTTGGTGTATTATTCCATGTTGGGAGATATATTGTTGCATTTTATGTGACAAAAACTCAGTTCCATTGTCAGTTCTAAATTTTTGGACAGGACAACGAAATTGAGTATTAACCATAGCACAAAAGGAAGTAAGAAAATGACATGCATCAGATTTAAATTTCATAAGATACACCCATGTGCAACGAGAATAATCATCTACAAGAGTTAAAAAATAATGTGCGCCTATGTGTGAGGCTGTTGGATATCCACCCCAAATATCACAGTGAACTAAAGCAAAAGGATTAGTACTGTGATTATTGCTCAAAGTAAATGGAAGACGAGTTTGTTTAGCTAAATGACACACATCACAAATAAAGTTCTTACAATCTGAAGAAGTGGAAATACTAGGAATAAAAGATGATAAACTGGCTAAACGATTACATGATGGATGTCCAAGTCTCTTGTGCCAAAGCTCGCTCAGGAGTGTGAGCACGGTCGGTTGAAAAAGTACTTGGATTATTGGAGGAAGGAAGCAAAAGATGATAGAGGCCATCACGCATCTCACCCACTCCAATCAACCTCCTCGTTGACAGGTCCTGAAAAACACAAAAGGTAGGGAAGAAAATGCCAACACAATTCAAGGATTTGGTTAGTTTACTAATTGAAAGCAGACTAAAATTGAATGAGGGAACACATAAGACATTTTGCAAATGAAGGTGAGGAGAAAAGGAGACTGATCCTTTATGTGAAATAGGCATGGTTTGCCTTGTGGGCAAACTGATAGGTTTAGCATGAGGTATATTTTCTGCAGAGTTAAACATAGACAGATGTGATGACATATGATCTGTTGCCCCACTATCAATTAGCCAAGAAGAATGAGGGTTATGAACAATATTGAATGTTATACCTGACAAGTTTGCTGAAGTTGAAGTACCTTCAACATTCAAAAGACTGAGAAGCTATTGGTATTGTTCTGTTGAGAGAGGAGGAAACTATGTTGCAGATGTAAGTGTATTGGAAAAACCTAGTCCAGGTACCGCATTAACCTGGGGATTGACATTGGTTTGATGTTGTTGGAAAGGTCGATTTGAAGGAGGTCCACCTTTGCCTTGACGTCTGCCACGAGGTTGAAATCCCAGAGGATAGCCATTGAGGGGCCAACATGTTTGACGTGTATGCCCAAACACATTATAGTGATCGCAGAAGGGTCTGCCCCTACCACGACCTTGACCATGGCCAACCTTTTGTCCATGCTGAGCTGCTGTCATATTATGTCCTTGTTGGACAGTTCATTCAGAGGCAAGAGTTGTGCTGTCATTCTGATGAGTGACACTTGAATGCAGTTCACGTTGCTGCTCATCTTGTAACAACAAGCAATATGTACGATTGATGTCCAAGAATGGGTCCATGGTGAAAAGTTGGGACCGGATGTGAGAGAAACTATCATTGAGTCCCATAAAAAATTGATATACTCTCTCACTTTGATGGGCACCAGAGACAGCCTTATGTGCACCACAAGTGCAAGCCGTGTGTACCACAAGTGCAATCAGCTATCACAGTATAGGATGCTAGTTCATCCCATAAAGCTTTCAAGCTAGTGTAATATTCAACAAGGGACTGATTACCTTGTTGAATGGTGGCAATGGATCGTTTGAGATGATAAATGCATGGTGCATTGCTTCTTAAAAACCTATCTTCAAGTTCTTTCCAAACCCCTTGTGCGGTTTCAACATAAATGACACTATCTACAAGAGTTTTGGTAAGAACATTCAAAATCCACGAGAGTACCATGAAATTACAACGCTCCCATGTTTGAACATCAGCAGGAGGAGAAGTGGGTTTTGGCAAAGATCCATCGACAAAACCCATCTTATTTTTGGCGTAGAGAGCCATTCTCATGACTCTCTTTCAAGTGGGATAGTTATCTCCTGTAAGTGGAGTTGAGACCAGAATCGTACCAAGATTATCTGAATGATGGAGATAATATGACGAGGAAGAATCCACTATGACTGGGGTGGATGTGGTTTGAGCAGACGATGTGGTTTGAACAGACGACATGATGTGATAGGGAAAAATAAACACCATAGAAGAACGCTCTAATACCATGAAAAGTTTCTGAGTTTTGGATACACATTCTATTGATATGAATGCATATATATACACAATATACAACAGAAATCCTGAAATTAGTGGGATGTGACAGAATACAATGAGAAAGAATAAGGAAAGAATTTGGAAAAAATAAAAAAGGAGATATGCACTCCTATTACTATACAACCGAAGATATGCACTTGTATTATCAATTGGTTCGACCAAACCCCTTACGGGGGCGGAGATCCAAGGTTCAAATATCGGGCTTCCTCAGACTAAACGCTTGTCCCTTTCCCAATACTTTCAGCGACGTAAAAAGTTTAAAATGATTGTGAGATGGTGATTATAAAAGTAGACAACTTAAAACAAAATTTAATTTTCTTTTAAATACACCTTAATTTAAAAGTGAGGTTTCCAAAGATAACCTAATACTATTACTACTTATGCAAACCACTTTCCCCTTTTATATCTAATTATTTAAAAAAAAAATTTAAGGCATAAAATTAAAAAAAAATCTACATTTAATCTATTAACCGCCTCATATACCGACATCGAAGTCAGAGATATACCTTTCTTAGCCGAAAGGGTTTTGCCTTGCGGGCAGTTCCCCCTATATAGCCGCTTCGCCCAGAGGATTTCTTACAAGCTAAGTCTCATAATCTCAAACCTCCATCAAAAACCATAAAAAATCCCGAAGTGGGTATCTTCGTATCCGAGCCTAAATTTTCACAATCTGTGTTGGGTCTGTCCAATTTTTAGCAACAAAGAATGGCGCTGGAGTGGGTAGTCCTAGGGTACGCGGCGGGCGCAGAGGCCATCATGCTCCTGCTGTTGACCATGCCGGGCTTGGATCGCCTTAGAAAGGGATTGATTGCCGTGACGAGAAATGCGCTGAAGCCCATGTTGTCTGTCATTCCCTTCTGCTTGTTTCTGCTGATGGACATATATTGGAAGTATGAAACGCGCCCTACCTGTGAAGGGCACACCTGCAGTCCGAGCGAGCACATGCGCCACCAGAAGTCCGTCATGAAGAGCCAGCGCAACGCGGTGTTGATCGCCTCGGCTCTCCTGCTCTATTGGATGCTCTTCGCTGTCACCTCCATGCTCACCAAGATCGAGCGCCTCAACGACCAGATCAAGAAGCTAAAGAGTTCCAATTAGGGCAGGGACGGATTTCAGATCGGAACTGCAATTGGGTTGGTTTTTATTTTTGTTTTCACCATCTGGGTGTTCATGATTTTTAGGAGGGAAATCTGTAGTCACACACCTGCATCTGTTATTTTTGTTCTTGAGAATTTTATAAGAAATTGTAGAGCAAGAAATTTCATCCCCATGTGATTTTAGGTGATGCAAGGGTCATCATGTTTAAAGAGGAGATTGTTGTTTGCTGTTGATGTTGGAAGAAAAGAGGAATGACCTTTCTTTTATTGGTTTTTGAAATTGAATTGAGTACTTGGTAGACATTTAGACATTTATAAGAATTGGAAGAAAGAGGAATGACCTTTCTTTTATTGGTTTTTGAAATTGAATTGAGTACTTGGTAGACATTTAGACATTTATAAGAATTAGATAACCATTTCAGGGTTTTTTTAAACTGGGATTTACACTGCAACGTTTATGTTCATGACCACGGTCTCCCTGTTTATCGTTACCTTATTGATGATGGAGATTTGAATTTGGGTCATTGCGTTCTCCTGAAGCACAATCTTTTGGACAAAAAACTAAGGGGGCGCAATTATTAAAATGTGATATTTTGGTATATGGATATTGGAATTGTGTGGCATAGATTTATGCACCCAAAGTGATAATTGATTTCGTTGAAATGTCCGAGATCAAACCTTGGCGTTTGAGAATTTAGAACACTAATTTTTGCTAGCAACTATTTCTTCTGAAGATCACATTTAATTGTAGAAGGAATCACAAGAATCAACAAGCCCTGAAAAGGGTAAAAACCTAAAGTTTTAACTTGTAAGCCCATTAAGAGGGAGATGATGACAATTTACTCTAGAAGGAATCACTTGCTTTGAAAAGGGTAAAAGCCCAATGTTTGACCTTGTATACCTTACAAGGGAGAGATGCTATACCCTAGCTAAACATGTTGCTGCATCTGGGGTTGTGTTCTAATATATATAAATGTGTGTGGCAATATGTTGAGGAAGACGAAGTGTAGAACCACTTATAATTCTAGTTTTCAAACTAAAGCAAAACAAGTCCTACAATTTTTCTGTTTTTTTTTGTTGGGGACACAAGAACGGTTTAAAACTAGGACGTTCAGGGATTCTGCAAAGGCCAGGACACAGACAACATCAGAACTTCCATTGATTCTTATACCACGAGGGGCGTTTTGTAGCGTTTCCAGCTCAAATGATCCTACTGTTTCCATCATCTAATATGTAGATGCCGTCCCTTTATAAATGAGGACAGGTGAGACTATCAAACTTATTACCTGAAATGTTGATGCGAGGGATTTAGATATTTTCAATATTGCCTAAATGCCTCTCTTGAAGAGTTGAGATGCCCACGAGTATAACAAAGAACATAGGACACTTTGGACGTTTTCCTCATGAGAATATGGATTCTTAATTGCAATCCCACACTGGGCCCTTTGTAAGATTTCTGTATTAATGTAATGCTTATGTGTTTTTAATTGTTCTATAAAATGGCTTGAATATTCAGAGGTTCTCATTTTCTTTTCGTAATAGTGTTGGCTTCCCTGCACTACTTGGTAATAGAGGTCTTGATAGCCTATGTTAAAATACACTCAGGTTTTCTTTTTGAAAAGGTAGAGTTGACATTCACTTTGCAAATCTATTCAAACATATTGGCATGTTTTTCCAGCCATGCCAGGAACATAAATATAGAAATTATCCATAGATAATTTCGCATGTTTTTCTAGTTTTCTTTTATTGTTCCCCCGCTCTCTGTTTTTTGGTTTTGTTGTTGGGTAATAGATTTGCTTTATTAAAGGTTAAATCAGCATGAGGAAAAGATTAATGCATTGACTCTCAAAATTTCTGAAGATGCTATAATTTAACCTGGCCAATTCCCATAGTTTTTGAGGAAGTTTGTTGCACCAAAGAATTTTTGACATCTGTTAATTCTATATATGCGTATGGCTAGAGCTTCAATCAATGCATGGTCTTTAACTTGCAGAGTCTGCATATATGAGTTTTTAGACTTTATAGATTAGAATCAGAAAACTGAAATTTACTGGGAAATCTGTGGAGTTTGGACCAAAGAGTAACATGCAAGCAAAATACAAGAATCACCATTTTCACCTCTTACTACATTTTTTTACTCTTGTTTTTAGATTATTGTATGAATGATAAGTTTTTTGAATGTACCTGCAACAATCATTTTGGGTGAACAACTTAGATATTTCAACCACTTGTTTTTAGCGCTGTTGCTTCTTCAGATGAAGTAAGCAGGGAACTTGACAAGGCATTCAGAAAAAGGAGTATAACATTGCGTTAGGACTTCAAAATATATAAATTTTTAATGGCTTTTCCTTTCATAACTCATTACGATGAAATTTCAAAGAGGACAAGATTATCAGGTGAAAACCAGGTCATCAAAGAGATGCAATGGAATTTGGAAGCTTTGCTTTTCAATATTTTTAGACTGATATTTTTTTAGTTTAAAAGCTATTGTAAATCTATGTTACCAGAAACACAATGATTGGGACTCGTTGGGTGGTTTTTCATGTGTGCAAAGGCAGTGTGTTGTGAAATGCGTGTTGGCCATTGCCAATAATATTTTTGACTGCAACTATAATTGTTTTTTTTTGACTGCAACCATAGTTATGGTAATGGTAGTCTTGAAAATGACAGTCAAAGGTAGATTTTTCTGGTATTTTTCGTTCAGTTGTAGACGTCTAGCCTTTACCATGCTTTAGAAAGGATATAATTTCCAAGTCCTGCATGAGATGTACCTCTTCATTTCCATTTATTTGATTCATATTTGATTTTTTTTATTAAAGAATTATAGACACGTAAGTTGTATGCAAATCCGTTTCTTATGCATAACCTTTGTTGGAGTCTTTTCTTGTCATGTTGTTTCTGGCAAAATGGTTGTAAATTAGTTATGTGGTATGCACACATCCAAGTTGGGACAAGGTTGAAGAAAATATTTACAATTTACTTATTGGGTTTAAGAGTACATATTTGATAAGAATCCTGTGGAACGGTCTTTTAAGTTCATTATGTGCATTGGAGCAAATGATTTAAAATGCTGACAATAATTGGTTACATATTTGTTTAGCTTTTAATAATAATTGGTTACATATTTGTTTAGCTTTTGATATAATCTACATTTTGGAAAGAAATTGCTCATTTTAGATTATCTTAGTTGTCTATTTCGCTATTAATTTTCAAGGGTTAGGTGGATTGGTAAGTGCAAGTGTGGTTGGGCACTTACTAAGAAGAGACCTAGGTTCAAACCTTGGGGAAGTCATCCTTTGCAAAGGTAATAGCCTGCTTTGAATCTTCTAAGTACGTGCCAGACCGACGATAACGATATGAATACGAATCTCGAGCGATTGGTGGCCCCATCTCACAACAGGTCAACAAGAACGAGACAAGACGGATAAGTTTGTTGGGAGCAGTCCCTGTAGTTTGAACTCTACTAGTGGTTGTAACCAACTCACCTATGTAATATAAAAAATAAATTAGCATCATGGAGAGTAAGTGCAGTAGTTTGAACCCTATTCTTGCCAATCACTAAAAATAGTGATTGTAACTAACTATCCTATGTAATATAAAAAAAAATTAGCGTTAAATGGAGAAGATGTATGGTGAGGCATTATTAGGTTGGGAGAGAGAACTTCAGCCTATGTTGAAATGTAATTACAGGGTAGCATACAAGGGTTGATTGCAGAGTAAATGCAGGAGATGTATGGTGAGGCATTATTATGTTGATTGCAGAGTAAATGCAGGAGATGTACGGTGAGGCATTATTAGGTTGGGAGAGAACTTCAGCCTATGTTGAAATGTAATTACAGGTTAGCATACTAGGGTTTATCATTTAATACAATTGAATAAAAAATTGATCAATAGGCATATATATACAAAGGCAAAACAAGGTTAAGGAAGATATTTACAATTTACGCACATACTAGAAGGTTAAGGAAGATATTTACAATTTACGCACATACTAGAATGGTCTTTTAGAGTTCATTATGTGCATTGGAGCAAATGATTTAAAATGCTAGCAATAATTGGGGCCCTAATATAATACACTTCGAAAAGAAATTGCTCATCTTAGATCATCTTAGCATATGAATTATTCTTGTTCAGTATTATATTGATAATTTTATAAGGTAAAAGGAGAGTTTTTATCTTAATACTATGAAATGTAATATTACAAGTTTAATTGTATAAAACATACTATACAATACCATGTATTGTCAATAAAATTTATACTGGCTTTAAAAGTTTCTCACTTGCAATCAATCAATTGTAGTAACATTGATCTCTAGGGGTTAGGTGGATTGGTAAGTGCAGATGTGGCTGGACACTTATCAAGAAAAGACTTAGGTTCAAACCTTGGGGGGAAGTCAACCCTTTGCAAAAGTACTAGTCTGCTCTAAATCCTTTGAGTGCATGCCAAACTGATGATGGTACAAGCCTCGAGCAATAGGTGGTCCCCATATCATGCTGGGTCAACAAGAACGAGACAGATAGGTTCGTTGGGAGTAGTCCTTGTGGTTTGAACCCTGCACTGGCCAGTTACTAAAAATAGTGGCTGTAACCAACTCTCCTATGTAATCAATAAAAAATTGGAGCAACATTGACACAATTTATATTCTATTTGTAAAGTATAATTTTGTTTGAGTACGATTATAATAATTTTAGTTTAGTATGTATTTGAGATTCTTTTACTATATCTAACATACATATGATGCTAACCCATAACATTAAATAAGAACAAAGGAAAATTTAGAAATTCATGGTTGGAGGTATTCTCAACAATCCCTTGAGCAGCATTCAGTTCCTTTGCAAAAGCTGGTATTCTCAACAATCCCTTGAGCAGTTCCTTTGCAAAAGCTGGTCTTCTACATAAGTCTCTTTCTCCCTAAAAGTGAAATTTATGCATTGCTTGGAAAATTTTAAATGAGATTTAGGCATTGCTTGCAGCATTGCAAATGAAACTCTCTCATCAAGGTAACTATACCCTTCACTATGCAATCTGACTTTTTTGCCTTTATATTTTTGGTGTCTTAGGTCTTGTTTTGTCCTCTTTTACATCTCATCATTGAGGATATTAATAAAGGGATTCCTTTTCTTCTCTTGTTTCTTTTCTCTTTTACACTTCATCATTAAGGATCTTAATAAATAAACTCCTTTTCTTCTCTTACACTTCATCATTAACATTAAGGATCTTAATAAATGGACTCCTTTTCTCCTATCCATTTTGAGCCATGTTAAGAACCTACATAAAATATTAGTAATACTCCAATAATAGAAGACATATCTCACAATGATAGAATACTCCAATGTTTTCAAAATATAGATCTAACCCTTAAGGTAGGACAATACCCTTTTGGAAGGGAGCTACTCCACATTTTATTTGAATATAAGATCGAACACATGCCATATTTTTTTTTATATGTTCTCTTGCCTATATTATATAACCCTCAACTACCAACCACTACCGATTACCCCACGCGTGGGATAAAAACATTTTTTCTAATTAACTAGTGGGATGATTTCTAAAGAATATGCACCTCTAATCTTTATTTATTACTACATACTATATTATAATATCATACCCTTGGTTATATTACAGACCATAAATTCCTCCTATGATCAATTTTGCTTCTTTGTGACACCTTTAATCTTTATTTATTACTACATACTACATTATAATATCATACCCTTGGCTATATTACAGACCATAAATTCCTCCTATGATCAATTTTGCTTCTTTGTAACATCATGACGTTTTTGCCACATTCTATATCTCTATTTTTTTTCTTGTTTTGTATAGATTCACTTAAAGACTAATCCATTCCTAGCTAAGAGCTTGATGTCTATGGATCCTTTCAAATACTAATCCATCCCTAGCCAAGAGCCTAATGTGTATAAAGATTTCTTGAATCAACCATTCTTTGTTGGAGTTGGCTCCTTCAAGCCATTCATAATTTTATTAGAATTTTGGTTCAACAATGAGGAATACTAGAGGAAAGAACATCAAGGCTTGGACAACCCAAGTAGGACCAAAGAAGAATTGGTTTGTGATGTAAAGGATGTGGTTAATGCAGGGGGCCAATTTCATTTGAAGTGTTGTAGGCAAGATCTAAAATTTATCTCTTAGAGGAAAGATTATGTTAGGTGTATGTATGTGATGGCAAAGCTTCCATGAGACTATTATGAATAATTAACCATGAATTTTTTATTTTTAAATTTAGTTTAACATTATAGATTGACATAATATGTATATTAGTTGTTATAAGAGAGTTTCAAAACAATATGAAACATATCTCGATAGGAGTTGCAATACTGAACTAGGGAGTAAATAATGATTGTGTTGCTATACTTGTCCATATCTATCTAGTGCTTTCTAGTCGTGTTTGAATTTTATTGAATATGGTGGTATTGTACTATAATCCTTTCTTTTTGGTGGAGCATATGGGGTTGTACTTGTGTACCCCATCCTTGACAATTTACAACTCTCTTTTAGAGCTTGAGAGTTTACAAACAAATTCAATTTTCATCTCAATTGAGTTGTTATAGCTAGATACATACATCATTTTTTATAGTCTAAATTATTGATTTTTCATTTTTTGGATATTCTTTATCTTTTTTATATGAATACAAATATGCCAAAATTTTGCATCCTCTTTGTTGCCATTTTCTTGTAGCACCTTCACAATACCAAAACTTCAATTGTAGATTTATCCTCTCCTGGACCTGTTATCGAAGCTTTTGACTCGTCTTGCTCATTTTTTGGTATTTCCTTATTAATGTTAGAGGTATTAACATCTAACACTACATTTCTTCTTCAAGCTGCAAGCTTATCACAATGGTAAAAGTTTTTGGATTTTCATTAAGGAGACCAAAGTTCAAACCCCGCTTGATACGAGGGGACTGGGACCTCTCATAAAAACCTGTGTAAACTTAAATTTTAAGCTATAAGCTTACTGTAGTGGTAAGGGCTTTAGCCTCTCTTTGAGAGGTCCATGGTTCAAACCCCACTTAGTATGAGGGGACCGAGACCCCTCATAAAAACTTGTGTAAACTCGTTGAAAAAAACATTACATTTCTTCCATTTTTCTTTTGCTAAATGGTGCATGGTACTTTAAGAGAGTCTTCAAAATCTAATGAGGCACATTCCTTCAATTTAGTGAAAATGTTCATCCCTAAATCAAGATCATGTTGAATAGACAATTCCTTGTTAATATTTTGATCATGTTGTATTGTGTCCTCTAAGCTTTGATCTAAGATTTTTTATAGGCTAAAGCCTCAAAAGAATTGGTATTTTTTACAATATATTTTCTTAATGGTTTGCACATTTTATTTACTTTCATATGCTTGGACCTATTTTTTAGAAGTTGAAAACCATTCTCATCCATATCCATTTGCAAGTTTCTCTTGCAATTTTCTACATGTGTTTCTATTGGACTCTTCTCAGGGCATGATCTCTCAATATCCCCCACCTCATGACATCTTCTATATCTAAAAGATATGTTTTCGTAATCTATGGTTTGGGCTCACAACTTACCCCATACTTAAGAATGATTTGATTATGGTAAAGATTTACTTATATCAATTATGACCAAAATCTGAGCATAAATAGCCAAAAATCTATCTTTTGTAGTTTTTGAAATCTCAAGGAATTCTCCCAAAATGTTTTGTATTTCCTTGAAGGTATCCATTTCCAAAATTCAATAGGAAACCCATACATCCTAACCTAGACTGGTTCTAGGGATAGATTAATGTTTGTATGTGTAAAGCCTTCATACCAACGGGTAAGGAAGAGTCCCTTTACCATAAACCAAGGACTCCCTTTTAGGATTCTATCTCTTTCATCCCTAGAAAAAAAAATGGCTAGGAAGAAACCTTTGGGAAGGAAGGATAGATTCAAAAGACTTCCAACTCCTATCAATCTATTTTCTCAGGGCCAAAGTGCCTGGCCAAGACCCATTAGATTTACCAATAACTGCCCTATCTTTGAGCAACAAGGACCGCTTCTTTGTGAAGTCCTCACTAACCTCTACTACTAAGGATAATTCTAAGGATTTATCTGTAAATCAATCCATGGGGAGGAAACCATAACTTAAAATCTACTAAAATTTACTAAGTATATCTTATAACATATATTATTTGAAAATAAACTTACAATAATTTGTGTGCAAAACTACTGAGATATTGAAGGGGAAAAAGAAACTTAGCTGAAAAATTCTATGCCTAGATAAAATATCTTGCCTTGCTAATGCCCTAGCCCTCCATTTCTCCTCCCATCATCTAAGCCCTAGATGATATATATATATATATATATATATATATATATATATATATACAATTTTATTTATCACAACTTGAAAAATTGACACTGCCTTTGTTTCGGATGGCTCAAGGTCATATCTCCCTCAATACCACTTGGATTCCTTCATATGACCACTCATTTTAAATCTCTTCAAATTCTACATAAATTGATATTAGAATTATCTCAATTGGATAACTTTTCACAAAGAAACGACTTTTAAAAGATGAGATGTTTTTCAAGAAAAAATTACCCTAATGTTGCCCTAGTTTTGAATGACTATCTTCACATGGTCATATCTCCCTCAATACTACTTGGATTCTTTTGAATGACCACTCATTTCAAAGATTTTCAAATTATGCATATAATGACACATGAATCATCTGAATCAACCAACTATATGCAAAGATACTTACCCCTAAGAGATGATTCATTTTTTGAAAAATTTGTCCTAGCTTTGTCAATTCATAATTTGCCCTAAGCTCTCAAATGAAGAATATATTTAATCAAAGAGTGCTTAAGAAATTTTGATAATGAGATTCATGGATTGTTATCAAAAGGAAAAATATGAAATGGATAAACCCCTTCAAGTGGAGAATTAAATTGAATTTTGGTAGTGTTGAAAGACAAATTGGATTTGAACAAGAGATGGTAGCACTTTGTGCTATTCTTTTGTGCACAAGTAGACTTGTGATTTAATACATTTTATAATATTAATATAAAAGATAAGTTTTGTCCAAATCTCAATAATTTACAAAACAATACCACAAAAGAATCAATATACTAAGATGATAAAAAATAAACTATATATATAATCTTTTAATTTCAATGTGGATTTTTTTAAGGGGAAAACACTTGCAAGATCTCTTTGAGTTCAATTTCAAACGTAGCTATCTTTGTATGACCTTAGCAATGTACATAATGAACCAAATAAAGAAGACATTTTTATAAGATTCTAATCAAGTAAGCTATTAAGACCCTTATTAAATTGATAATATCTTCTTCAACCTTGTATATGTGCATAGATAAATCTTGAATGCTAATGTATTATTATATTTCAACATAGGCTGAAGTTCTCTCTCCCACGTTAAATATGTCTCACTATATGTCTTTGATTGCATTTGCTTTTCAATTGAGGTCTTTACAATGATTATTTAGGTGTGGGACAACAAATGGTTAAATTTCATATTTTCATCTCTTTGTTGAACTTCTAGTCAAGTTACTTATTAAACCAAACTCCCTTGGTTTATTTCAAATCTTGTTAGATTTAAAATTTTTCTCCTCTTTGTTCCTCAAAAGGTTAGGTTGATATAAGAATTTGTGAACTAATTTATGATTGGTACAAAGGTAATTGAGCTTACTTATGTATTTTCACTAGATGCGATGAACTTTAATAGCATAAGATGAAGTATTTGGTATATTTTTGGTGGAAAGTTTTTCAGGTGAGATTAATTTTTGCTATTGAAAAATTCTATATATAACAAATAGTATATAATTGTTTTTGATGATGTTAAGCATGCAAATGGGGACTTGAGACCATGGGGGAACCCTCAAAACCAAGAGGGGATTCAAACCCTAAAGCTCTTTGCAACGAGCACCTCACACATCCCTTTACAAGGACCTTGTAATTAGTTAATTATTTTATATAGAATGCAATGAAACAATTATAATATTTTAGATATTCATTGAGATGGATAAATATGAAATGCTTAATGGTTATAAGTAGGGTTTTTAAGAGTGTCATTCATATAATTTTCTAATAAAACCTATTTAGTTGATGGATTGTTTGTGGTCATTATTGATAAAAAGCAATGTAGGTGATTGATGGCTCTATAGTAGTTATTACATAATCAACATCATGCCATATCTATTGAATATATGTGGGCCTAGATTGTCTTGTTTAGATTGATGTTGAATTTAAGGCCTTTTCCAATATTTTTGATGAAAAGAAACAAAATGGAGACTTGGAGAGCATTTGGATCCATAGGAATTTACTAGTGACTTCAAGATTTCTATAATGTCAATCATATAGCTCATTATCATTAAAATTAATTTAAGTAATATCTTAACAAAATGGAATTAACCATGACAATCATTACCATTATTTAGGAGTCTCCAATAACATTGTTAATTTTGTTAAAATGATCTAGGACTAACTATGAATGTTGATGATCTGAGACGAACTAGTGACACAATTGGTTATGAATTCATTTGTGAATAATTGTCCTTTGAGTTATATTTTAACAAGCAATAGTGTAACATATGTTGGGTATCCTAAGAAAGGTACACTAACAAATCTTCAAAAATTTCATCTGTTTATTTCTTTGTAATTTATAATATTGATTTGATCAAGGAAAGGGTTGCTTAAAGTTTTCCAACTCACATGCTTTAACACCCATCAATTTTTTTTAGTCAATGGGCTAACAACATGACCATTTAAGGGGCTAGATTTGTTCAAGGTGCTAACTCCATTTGTGGACCTATCATTAGCTTTAGCATTCTGTCATCTATGGCACCATGCATGTTATGACACCAACATTAACATACAAGAATATATCAAATGCTAGCACCTTGTATCAATAACAAATGCTAAGATCTTGCACACTAGATCTTCAAAACATTAAGTGTTAGAAGCAAAGCTTCAATCATCACTTTCTTTTGTCATCTATCTATCCTAGATGTCTTGTAACTCGTTAAAGATATACTAGAAGAATAGAGCATCACTTTATTGGGTTAGAACCATGTACTAATCTCCATCTAAATTTGACCTTGATCTTCATTGTACCAAACATCCAAATATTCATTATGGGTGCATTGGAAGAATAAACCTCATATCTATTTGGCCTATAAATCACATAGGGTTCAACATCATCTTGTGTCAACATCTTATGCAAAAGGTTTCTTGATCATTAGTTCCTTAGGATTTACAAGTAAGGGTGATGACATGATTGCTTTCCAAGAAAGGGTGAAGAACTTAAGCATATGAGTAGCTCTATGTTTACATTGAAGGAGATGTTTGTCACCATTATTCAACATTGGTGCCAACACTAGTTGTTAGCATAAGAACCATCATCTAGTGTCAATGTCAACACCAACTAGCTTTGGCATCAGCTCTAGTTGCCAACTTTGATGTCGTCACTCAACATTGGCATTAGTACTATCATTGTCATGTTGGCATCAACACTCGTTTGCAGCACCTATGTTAACACTAGATTTTAGCATGGGTGCCAACACCAACGCCATGTTTTAGGATTGATGCCAATGTTAGTGCAGGCGTTATCCTTCAACATTTTCCTTTTGGTCCATTTTGAAGGTTGTAACTTCACTTTTAATTTGATTCATACATATGATCGCTTTTTAGAAATAGTAGGACATATGAAGAACACAAGCTTATACTGAGAGGGGGGTGAATAGTATAAGATAAAACTTTTTAATTTTCAATCCAAATGATAACAACAATAATATTAATGCAATAATGAAACAAATCATCACACATATGAGAGACAACTTTTACGTGGAAACACCCTTTCGGGAGAAAACCACAACAAAATATTGCTTATATATTTCTTCAATAAATTTCGTGGGCACCAACCCACAGGAGATACCAATCCCCTATTACAATGTTCATGGACACCAATCCACAAAACACACCAATCTCCTCTCAAGTTCGTGGACACCAATCCATAGGAGACACCAATCCCCTCTGTTGGTTCGTAGGCACCAACCCACAAGAGACACCAATCCCCTTTGTTGGTTCGTGGACACCAATCCACATGAGACACCAATCCCCTCTGCTCACAAGTCTGGTCCAAACTCTGCTTAAGTCTTATCTCAAAACTGCTCACAAATCCTACTCAAATATGCTCTCAAATCTGCTCACACAACCTGCTCAAGTCTACTCCAAAACCTGCTCAAATTTGCTCACACAACCTGCTCAAATCTGCTCCAAAGCCTACTCAAATATGCTCATCTACTCCCAAATATTGCATACATACAATGCTCATCTATTCCCAAAACCAAACATAACAATCCACAAATCTGCCATGCTCATCTACTCCCAAATTCAATCAAAAACCAATGCACAAATTTGCTCTCAAATATGATCTATAACCCTTGCACATTTACTCCCAATTTCAATAAAAAATAATGCACAAGTTTGCTCACAAATCTGATCTATAACCTTTGCACATTTATTCCCAATTTCAATCAAAACCAATGCACAAGTTTGTTCTCAAATCTGATCCATAACTCTTGCCCATTTATTTCCAATTTCAAGCAAAAACAATGCACATCCAATAATTCCTTATACCTCCCACTATATGACAACAAAAATATTTTCCTTAACCACAACCACTTTGAGAAAGGAATTAAATCACCATACCTCTAAATCTGCCTTAATGATGATGATCTTCTTTTTGCATAAGCCTTCCAAACCTGTTTTGACAAAAATAATTTTCCTTGAATAGCCACGAATCAAACCCTTCACCTCTAGAAGCGCAACATTTTCACAAGCACTCGTGACTAGTTGTGCTACCACAACAGGTGAAACAAAAAGGGGCACCTGAATATTTATCCATGTCCTTGAGATCTGTTAACAACAAAACCACATCAAAACGACGTTGACTAGGTTCAACCCCCTAACCTCTTGCACATCAACGTTCCACGCAAAGCCAAACAACCGATTGGGCTACCCCAGCAAGTGAAACCAAAGGAGGACAATGTGATGTTTAACTTTGTCTATTACTGCCTCGAATTTTTGCTCTCAGCTCCTCTGTCTGCCGTTCACACTCACCATGAAGGAAAATTATTCGATTGCTCACTTTCCCAAAGGTGAATTATTACCATATATTTATATGCTTCCTAATGTTCTTCGATTTTGTCCAAGTCGGCTCAAATTTCTTTGCTTTCAAACTTTATAATTTCTCCAAGAACGTTGGTGCCTTTTTCTTTTTCAAATACTTTATATTATAATATTTTAAATCTTATGATTTAAATATTATAATATTAACTTTTAAACCTTTGTCCCTCTCTTGTAATATTTAAATCTTTTTGTCCCAAGCAACTTTTAAACCTTTGTCCTTCTCTTGTAATATTTAAATTTAATATTTAAATATTATAATCCTTTACTTAAAAAATTTGCCTTGCTTTGAAATATACCTTGCCTTGAATAATTATCCATTGTTTGCTATTCACAAGGTCCATTTTTGACACCATTGATATATTGTCCAACCTTATAAACTTCTCACCCTTGAAGAATATTTTTGCCTTAAATACCATGCACCTTTGACATCAATGACAACTCAATAGTAAGGGTGATGACACAATTGCTTTCCAAGAAAGGGTGAAGGACTTAAGCATATGCGTAGCCCTATGTTTACATTGAAGGAGATGTTTGTCACCATTATTCAACATTGGTGCCAACACTAGTTAGCATAAGAAACATCATCTAGTGTCCATGTCAACACCAACTAGCTTTGGCATCAACTCTACCTATCATCTTTGATGCCGTCATTCAACATTGGTGTTAGTACTACCTATCATTGTCATGTTGGCATCAACACTCGTTTGTAGCACCTATGTTAACACTAGCCTTTAGCATGGGTGCCAACACCAACACCATGCTTTAGGATTGATGCCAATGTTAGTGCGGGTGTTATCCTTCAACATTTTCCTTTGGGTCCACTTTGAAGGTTGTAACTTCACTTTTAATTTGATTCATACATATGATCACTTTTTAGAAATAGTAGGACATACTCTAATCAACTCCTATACTCCATTTGGTTTTGGTTAAAAAACACATTTAAAATCTATAAAATTATAATTTATGTTTTTGACTTGTTTTTGGTGTCAAAGTGCCACCTATCAACATTTAGAGAGATGATGCCAATATTTCTTTAACCATTACATTGTTCCCACCTTGATTTAAGAGGTAGGTGGATAACACTAACATTTTGTAACCATTGGCTATAGTTGGAAGATGAACTAATTCACTAGTCTTGTACTTGCTAGTTGTAGTTGGAATATGAATTGTTTCATATTTCAAAAACTATCTCTTCCTATTCTATTGCATCCTCTTGCACAAAGGATTGGTTTAGACACAACACAAAGACAAAAGATGAAGAAACAACAAAAGGTAAAAATAAGAGAAGCATATATCAAGCAATTGATATTAATTTAAACCTCATCAATAAGATACATGACTACATCTACACAATAGAAACAACACTTGTGCTAATACATATCTACACAGGGACTTGACTTACACTATCAAAATCTCAAGAATACCATTTGCATTATCACATATCTACATAGAGATCGAACTTACATCCTCTTATAACTCTTCTCATATTTTTTTTTTGGTAGATAAGATACTATAGCATTAATACTGGGTTTTACAGGTTGACCCAAAACCTTTTACAAAAATCAGCCTAGGGCTGTTGATGAACATGTCCTTACTAAGGATCCTATATATGTAAAATCTACATGTTGCCAAAGCCATTACATCCGGTAAGGCACATAGCCTATTATCAAAAAGAAACTTCCCATACAACATTTTGGGTATACCCCGAGAAAACGCACCTGCATCATAATTACAAAAAAAGAAACAAACACGGATCCCTTCCTTGAAACAGTGGAGAAACAAAAAGCTGTAGACACACATAGTAGAGTACTAAAAAAAACTTTCACAAGCTCTGTATTGACAGTTACTCTTAATAATTCTTTGGTAATTGCTTTCTTCTCATAAATTTGGCTTATGCCTCAGGTTATCTTTCTCTTATGCCTTATGACATTTCTCTATCTCATTTGTAAATATTCATTATAACATTCTCTTATAATATAAAAGTTATTATTTTCATGGATATCTATTTATTTTCACTTTTATATATATATATTTTGTAATGTTTGTGTTGCGCTTAATGCATTATGTCATAGTGCCTCATTTATAATTTTGCTAGTACCTAAACAAACACCTCAAGTTTTAGCACCATGAGTCTTGCCCATATACATCCTTGTCTTTATGCCCCATTTGGGTAGTCCCTCACTTAGTTCCTAATAGTTGACTTTGGAATTAAATCCTTCATGCATATCCAATATTCTCTTGGTTCCATAGCCATTGTGACAATCAAATCCTTGTTCATTGTGCATCTGCATCTCTCTTCATAGAAAATTCAAGTCATTGGTGCCTAACTTCACAATGTCACTATGTTCCATAACTCATACCACAAGTTGGTTTAGAAGAGTTGTCTTCCTCACTACCATCTTGGCCCTTTGTTGTGCACATCAAGTGGAATTAGAGTAGTTTATGCTCCAAAATTTTCCTCTTCATTCATCATGGAGAAGTTTAATAAGAAGGAACAATAAAATCAACAACTATAGGAGGATATTGAGCTTTTAAAGATCCAAAACCATAACCTATAATATGATGTTCAAGCAAAGCACGAGAGGCTTTATTTTAAAATTACATCTGAGGCAAAGTTAAAGATGAAGTATTTACATTGAGAGACCTAATTGTTTATAGTATTCACAATATTGAGAAATAATGCAACTTGACTTGAGAGTCTTTAGAAAAAATTGAGAACAAGGAATCCATCTATGATCCCACCCAAAAAAGCTATTGTATCTACAAGATAATATTGAGAAAATATAGGTAGACCAACCATGCCTTAAATAATTTATTGCACAAGCATATGTCGATTTGGTTAGCATCGTGTCTTCTTAACAATCAATTTGTTCCTCACATTCATTTGGTTGCTTGGAGATGCATGTCAAGGGTATTAGTTCAATTTTTTTTAAGAAATGAGTTACAATAGACAAGGATTGGGAAAGCATGGTCAAGGATTTAGGATACCCTTTTATTTTAATCAACGATCCAAGAATGCAAAGATTGGATACACATGTAGTCATTGTGCAAAATAAGGACAAATTCATTGACTTCAATTTCTACCCATGTGAGATTTATGATAGACACAACCACAATTGCTCAACGTGGTAGTTCATCAATGCCCCTATCCAAAAGTCAACTAATATTGTATAAATACATTTTGGATGGGATCCTTATATCAGTTGGAAGAAGTCCACTTCATTCATTTGAAATCCCTATATTCACCAAGAGCCTAATTTTACATACTTATCTCCCTCTCCTACAAAGTGATTATCTTCACATTCTTTAGAAGTGCACATGTCTTACATTTATGCCCAAGGGCCCATTTCACATCCCTACAACTATGAAAATCACTACCACTACATTTGTATACATTTTTATTATTAGTTTGTGTTCAAAATATAGCATTTATAGGCTCTAGTCTCTACTCTTATTGCTACCTTTTCCTAAGTATAAGTCATTTAAGACTTATCATCACTAAATGTCACTTACATACTCATGGAGCCAAAAAGGAAGACTGTTTGTAGATTGAAGTTATGAGCAATGGGGACCCTCGTTTCCTATAGGGGATGAATTATCTAAGCAAAGTAGTGGCTACTTAAAGTACTCACATATCAAGACACTAAAATAATTCCAACTCATATCATTAGCACCCATTAGTTTTTTTCAATTAATGAGCTAATGCCATGATCATCTATTGTGCCAATTTTTTTGAAGGCACCAAATCCACTTATGATGCTAACATCAACATTGACATTTTATCTTCTATGATGTCATGTATTGTGGTGCCAATACCAACATATAGGAGTATATCAAATGCCTGTGCCCTATGTCATCAACTAAAGGTGGGATCTTGCACCTTGAATATTTCCATAATTGATCATTAAAGGAAAATATTTAGTTATCACTTGCATTTGTCTCCTATCTACCTCATATGCCTTCAAGCTCATCAAGGGTATGCTAAAAGAACAAATTATTGCTCTATTGGATCAAAATTACAATATAATATTCATATAAATTTGGTCTTAAATTCTATTATTATAATCATATAAATGTTTGACCCTGGTACATTAGAAGAATAAGCCTTATATGTATTTGTTTAATAGTCACATAAGCCTCAAATTCATCCGATGTAACTTATTGTGCAAAAGGCTTCTTAGCACATCAACATCAATTCCTTAGGATTTAAAAGTAATAGTGATGGAGGCCATTGCTTTCCAAGAAAGTGTGAATGATCTAAGCATAGGGAAGTAGCCCTATGCATACACTAAAGAAGACATCTCTCACTATCCTTTAGTGTTGGTGCCAACACTACTTTACCAAAAAAATAGTTGTCGGTGTTGACATCATCCTATATTGGCAAAACATCGTTGATGCTCTAATGGGTCAAAAATAGTGGTATATTATTTATCTAGTTCTATCCTTGAATTATTTATCATAGAAATACAAAAATTTACCCTAAGTACACTAGAACAAGATGCTTCATCTATTTTACCTATTGCTTACATGGGCCCTCAACTTTATCCTATGTTATCTTCTTGACCAAAGGGCTTCTTAACACATCAACATTAGTTCCTTGGGACTAAAAATTAATAGCAATGGGATCCATTTCTATTCAAGAAAGGATTAATGATCTAAGCACAAGGGATTAGCCTTGTGCATACATTGAAGAAGCATTTTATTTTTGTCCTTTAGTGTTGGTGCTACCACTGGTTGCCAATATCAATGTCATCATCTAGCATTGGTGTGAATACCAATTGCTAGTGTTGACAACATCATCCTACATTGGAGAAACACCTACATTAGTGATAGAATTAAGAATAAGTGCTAGAACCAATTGCATATTTTAGTATTAGCAACAATACTAGATGTTGGTGCTATTCATCAAAATTTTCCACCACTTTTGAAGGTCATAATTTTTTCACCTGTGACTCTTTTTGCACGGTCCTCTCCTATATAATGTTCAAAACTAGTTTAGGACTAAATACATTGACTAGCTCTTGACAACAAGCATGCTTAACTGACTATGAAACCTTTAGTATTAGATATAATCATAGAACTGTTTTGAAGATGCAACAAGCACCCCTTACAAAATGCTCTCTTAAAAGTTTACCGCCTCCTTTTATTTTAAAATAGAGGAGAGCTCCATTATAATTTAAAGGGCATAACCAATTTTTGGAAACTACAAAATGTGCTTTAACAAATTTCAATGCTCTAATTATTTGTTAGGTGAAAACCTAAAAATTTTAGATTACAATTTAAGTCTTTTGCTTGTTTTTGGTGTCAAAATACCACTTGTCAAAATTTGTAGAGATAGTTTCAAACTTTCTATAACCATCATGTTATTGTTGGTCATCAAATCCGCACAGGAAAGGACTTTCGATGGGTTTGCGCGCCCTGGACCTGCGACCAACATTGAAAGGCCGAGAGGAAGAGATGCCCCTCGTGCCAATCTTCGGAGAAAGGTCGGCTCCTATACTAATCTACTTTTGGGGTTTGAGATAAGAGTGCAGGAAAGAAATAAAAGGAGTTCGGGTTAGAGAAAGAAATAAAAAAGGATAAGGGTTAGAGATTGATGATTTAAGGTGGGGAAGAACAAGAAGCACGATCACTCACTAATAACTCAAATAGCAGCAAAAAACACCAAGAACAGACGAAAGAAACGAAGTGCCGAACTTCCTATGTATCCTCTGGACGGGTTCGCAGGGTTCTCCTTTCTCTCTCGCTGGAATTCAGGGTTCAGAGTAGCAGCGATTAAGATAAGGGAATGACAGAAACCACAATCCACCAGGCAGCATAAAAGAAAATGACAAAGTGTTTTTCCTCTCCTATGTATCCTTTAGGGCAAATTTTAGGGTACAGTTCCCAATCGCACACCGGATTCAGGATTTAGAGTCTCAGTATACGAGTGCAAACAGACAAAATAATTAAGCACAGAAGGCAGCATAAAAGAGAGAAATGGAGCATAAAAATCTTTAGTATTAGACACAGGACATTAAGTTACAACAACTTTCTAGCAGAAAGTTCCCCCCCTTTTACATTGCAAATCCTAGGTTTTTATAGAGGACCCGACCCTATGAATCATTATTACAAAATGGTGGAGTACGCCCTCGGGCCCTGAGAAATCGGCTCCTCGCTGCTGCTGCGGATGATTTTTCAAATCGGTTACCGAAACTGGTAATGGTGACCGAGTCAACAGGGGAAAGATGCATTAAATGAGCCACCTGGGTGTCCTCGGATTGTAGGTGCGGTGCTCGAGTGGCGGCCATGCTTGTTGGGCTCTCCTTCTCGGACTGATACTTCGCATCCAATTGCCAAAAATGAGCAGCGGGCTTATCGGGCAAGAAAATATGCATTTATGAGGCCTTCTGACTGCCTCGAGAAAATACCCAACTTGGGAAGCGTTCCTGGGAAGTGCCTCGCTGATTTTTGCTTCACAAAATTACTTCGGGGGCACGGAGTGCCGAAGCCGATCTCTTTCTATCCTTCGCTGCTTCGCTGGCAAAACTGCTTCGACGATGGGTCGGGACAAACGCTTCGGGCCGATCTTCTTTTGAAACGGTGGTTCGGGGGAGTTTTGGCCGAAGCACTTTCTTGACTTATGCTGCTTCAGGAGAAATCTGGCCAAAGTGGATTTTAGAAATACTTCGGGCCCGAAGTATTTTCTTTGCCTTAGCCGATTTGGGCTATCTTTTCTTCTTCGGCGAAGTTACTTGGATGCCGCTTCGCAAAATTTTCACCCGAAGTAGCTACTGGGAATGCTTCGGGTGCGAAGCATTTCTTTTGCTTTCTCGGCAAACTTCTCGCCCGAAGTGATGATTTGAAGCGTTTCGGGCCCGAAACTCTTTTCTTTTCATTTTGTCCATCAGGGGGCGATAGGGAAATCAAAATTGCTATAACTTATAAACAAAGAAAAAACTTTCAACCAAACAACTATCATACAAAGTTTTAATTTTTTTGCCCCTTGGTGGAATGTGACAATATTGTCAACATTCTTGGTGGCTCACGGGGCAACGAGCTCGTCTCGGTGACAGAACCCTCAGCCTTCATCCATTGGGTCAGAGTTACCTCCAGATCCTTCTCCTTGTTCTTTTTCTAGGGATGCTTTGACAGCTTGTCCTTCCTCTTCCCTCTCCTCTTTCTCCTCTTCTTCTGCTACTGCTTCTTCTCCTATCGCCATTGCTTTTGCTATGTCTTCGGCCATTGGCAATGGGGCCAGGCGGACGCGGATGTTCTTCAAGGTTCGGTGAATCTGAGACCAGACCCTTTTCGTGAACAGCTCCTGATCTCCTAGAGATTTAACCAAGGCGCGAAACCTATCGATCTGCCCAATTTTTGCATGCTGGGACCTGGTATACAGATCATTTAGGGAAGCGGTGATTCTATAGTATTTCAGTATGTAATCAGCAACCTGCTTCTCTGTTATAGGTTCGGCCCACTCGTCTATCTCCGAGACGTTGTCTTCAAACTGCTGCCACTTCGGCATGATTTCTTCCTTGGCTAAGGGCTTTCCATCATCATCCGTGAAGCTCGGGAAGCCTAAGGCGACGAGGTCCTCGAAGTAGCCCATTGACGTGCGCCTCTCACTTTCGAATGCGTCCAGTAGGATTTTTGCCTTTTGAGCCTTCTTGGCTATGGAGAAAAAGGCGCGAACTATGTCCTGGGCCATTGACCAATCCCTTGCTGTCCGACTCATTGCTGCGAGCTTCAAATCTTGATACCTTGCATCTTGGACTTTCAGGGCCAGCTTGAGTTGAGCTCTGACATTCTGAATGACTTCTTCGATGATTGGTCCTCCTTCGACGGCATCACTTTGGGCTTCTACGATGTAAACTAAAACCGAAAGGGCACTGACAGCCCGAGACCTAAAATTCTTGAGCAGACATGAGCGAATCTCTTTGATTTTGCTCCTATCAAATAGCCCTAGGCCCTCCTTCTTGTGCAGCTGGATCTGAGCTTGCAAGATCCTACTTTCAAGCTCCTTGACCCTCAAATCATTTTTGATCTGCCTTTGCGCTTGATTCTCAGCTGTGCATTCCAGCTGTGCTATCTGCAGCTTTAGGGCGTGTGTTTCTTTTCGCATCAGTTTGCACTGCCCCTCGGCCTCTGCCAATTTGGAGTGAGTCCTTGCTAGCTCCTCCTCCAGCTTGATGTTAGCACTCTTGGCTTCGAACCTATGCTTGTTGGCAATGTTGGTGTGCGCCTTGAAGGTCTCGATTCCAATGTGCATAGAGGTGGATTCCTTGTCCACGTTCAGATGCTCCAGGTCCTTTTCTTTATCTTGATATTCATAGTCCGCTGGAGTCATTTCATCCAGGGGCTTCTGGACTTTGGGTATCTTCTTTACTTTATGCACCTTTCCTACCTCGAAGTTGAAGACGACACATTTCTCAACTTGAGCGAGCGAACGCCCTCTCTTCTTTCTTGCCTCTTTCAACATTCTCTCTGTGTTCTGTCGGGCTTGGAGGAGTTTTTTGGCTAGGGGGGACTCCCGTATTGAGGACAACTCGGAGTCGAATGCGGCTGGGTCTAAAGCCGAGGGATTGAACAAATATAGGGAGCTGAAAGGGATAGCTTCACCCGAAGGTTCGGCAATAGGGGTGACGGGGGCTTCGGCGAGGGGGAGCACGTTATGTACAACGAAGGGATGAGCCTCGGGGTTCAGTACTGGACTGTTAGCTTCACCCTGGTTGATGACTGGAGGATTGGCGGTGTGGCTGGGCGAAGTAACTTGGATGGGTTTGTCCTGGCCGAAAGACTCGGAGGGAAGTAGTTAGGGAGACGGCGTGAGAAGGTGACTAATTTTGTGGAGGTAGGGGGGATGGATGAGAGCTTTCGGCCAGGACCGGGGTAGACTTACGAGCAACCAGAGCGTAAGGCAAAGAAAATGTACCTGCATGCCCTCCTGGCAGTGCGGCCATGGTGACCTCCTGGGCGATTGGTCTTTGTTCCTCCTGGGCCTCGGTACCCTCGGCTTCAATGACTTTCATGAGTTCCTCCACGTCAATGACATCTATGTTTGGAATCATTTCGACACTTGGTGGAGTTTCTCCATTGTTTGCTTCGACCGAGCCCGATATAGATCTTTCGATAGGAGCACTCGGAGCGCCTGTATGCGGTCGCTTTGGGAAGTTCAGGGGTGCCTGTGTAGGTTCTCGCTCCTTTCTTTTCCTCCTCTCGAGGGGTTGCTCTGATTCCTCTATCGTTGTCTCCAGATCTTCAGATGGACTCTGTAGTAAAGCTTTAGGCACGGCCCTGATTGCTTTTTCCTTGGAGACATTATCAGTCTTCTTGGGGCCTTCATCTAAACTTGGAGTGGCCGGTGGAACGAAATCGATGAAGGACAAGGGTTTCCAAGACCCGATATTGGTCTGATACACAATTGCAAATTCCCTGTCCATTGTTAGAAGCCCATAAGAATTCATCTTTCGATGATGGACTCTCATAATCCACCATTCTCTCAACTGCTCCTCGTCCCGGTCCTTCAACTCCTCTTTTAAATCTTCCTTTGCTTTTCTCCAGAAAGTGGAGTCGGGAGTTGGGAATGGGTACTGGTCTGGGTCAAATTCGACCTCCATAGGATAGAAGTCATGCCAAGGAGGCAACGTCCTCATCTCCTCTAAGTGCCACTCCAGGTCCGTACCATTGGGGTTATTTCTCTACTCCAAAACTTTGGGGTGAGGACAGACATGGAAGTTTTTGCTTTTCAAATGATCTCTCATCACCCCCAACGGGTCGTAGAGCCACCTCTGTGGTATTTGGAGCAGACCAAAATCAGCGAGTTTCTCCTCCAGGTATATGTTCTGCTTCAAGGTGAAAACTTTGATTACCCCCATCTTGAAAGGGAAATCGTAGGTGTGTGCCCACTTCCGCCCGTGACCATAAGTTTCGTCGGTCGCGTCACTTTGCCGAGCAACTTCCAGGGAAAATTGGTATTCCGAAGGGAAAAAAGGTAGCAAGAAGGGCTTCCCTGTGAAGCCGAAAAGGCGGATCACAAGCCCTTGCGTCAATTGAAACACATCCCCTTTTCTCTCCAGTACCACTTTATTTCTAAGGCCGAGAGGCACCCGAGGGCTAGACCTTGTCAGAATGTACATTGCAGGTCCCAAAAATTGCTGATTGAAAGGGTAATAGGACTCCGACCTCAGCAAGAGTCGGGTCCATTGATATACGAGCAAAGGGATTCCATCCTTGTCAACTGGTGAAACATCACAATGGGGAAGGGCTTTATGTACATGAAAGAAGAAGAGCCAAACCAAGAAGGAACAGGGCTGGAAGTACGGCTCCTTGCTAGCATCCTTTATGGATGACAATCGCATATGCAGATTTTGGGCCACCCATTCTGCCCAATCAAAGAAAACTGGGTTGGTGTTCGACCGCGAAGCGTCGGGAGCGTAGAACTCTCCTCTGGAAATGCATTCGGCTAGCGACACCTGCCATGGGCATACCGAAGTATCGCTTGACAAGCCCCCTACCCATGCAATGATAGAGAATATGTCTGTGTTCTTAAAGGCCTCTAGGGGCAGGGGCATCTGGGGTCGCTTATCGGAAGGAAGTCCGCTTTTGAGGCTTTCACGCAAAAAACTCAGAATGAAGGGATTAGCGGCGAACTTATCCGTTTGTTCGCTCAGGCTGACCTTGCGAATGGTATAGCCTTTTGGTGGCCTTTGTTGCGGTGTGAATGCCACCTGCACATCCTCCGGCAGAATGGAAAACAATTTTTTACCCGAGGCATCCAACACCTGCCTGGTTTGCGGTTGATAGTTCTGAGCAATGGCGTATATGAGCTCGGGCGAGTGATGTGTAGGAAGGACCAGATACCAGTATATGTGGGAATAATATGCCATGGCCCTCTTGTTCTCCACTGAGAGCCTACTTTTCATGAAATCGATAGTATACCGAAGCTCGGCCATAGTTTTTGAGAGCTCTGGGTCTCTGATTTTTGCCCACTTATCGACAGGTGGTTCTATACTGGGCTCGTCATCGGACTCTTCCCTTCCTTCCATCACATGTTTTCCTATGCGTGGGGGAGGATTGACCCTTATGGGTGTCTATTTCTTTTCTTCCGTGGCTCTTGCCTTCTCTGGAGTCGTCGTCTTTGGTTCCTTTCCCTTTCGTGTGGGGTTCCTCCATCGTTCACTTCCCATTGTGAACGATTGCGGTAGAATAACTTGTAGTATAGAAGAGTTCAGCACCACAAAACAAACGACAACATTCTTGATGCAAAAGCTCTTCGAGGTGACAGAATGCAGACTCGACCCTCACACTTGCAAATGGTTTTGTTCTTAATGGGCATCTACATTTTATAGCTTCGGAGGGCAACCTCCGACATTTATGGCAACCACCATAATTACTTTGTGGGCCTGGCCCAAAAGTATCGCTACGGCATCTGATTGGCCATACGGTGGCATCGTACGCGGGGCCATGCAATTCGGTAGTTTGATTTTGTATCGAGAGCATGGATCACTGCCACCTAGAACCTTGGCATGGCATTTCGGTTAACGAATTGTCTTGGGAGGAGTGTCATTTCTTTCGCATTGATTTCATCTGCTTTGGCCCCCTTTTGAGGTTGCTATAGGCACGTTCCCTAAGGCACATCCTAAACGTGTCTGCCTCGCATGCATGGTTTCGTGATGTAGGGTTGGCGAAGAAAATACTTCATCGTGAAGTGCTTCTTCGAGCTGATTTTCTTCATTTCGGGCCCGAAGTTCTCCTTCGCCACATTGTTGCTTTGGATTATGAACACCATCGACCGAAATCCATTTCATCGAGGAGGGCCTCGCCAAGAATTGCTTCGGACAACGCCTTCGGCCATTGCTTTAGCGAAGCATTTTCCATGTCTTTGATTCGCATGTGGTTCGGTTCTACGAGGATGAACTGCTTCACGGCGAACTTCCTTTCGTTGGCTACTTCGGACCGAAACCCCCCGAAGGCGATTCCGATCATGCTTTGTGAAGCCGAAGCCAAGAATCTAGCTTTTGTGGTTGAAGTGGCACTTGCTCTTCGTGATATTTTGAACAGAGTATATACAAAGCATTGAAATCCTATATACAAAATACATGCAAGATATATATATATATATATATATATATATATATATATATATTTTTTTTTGTTTTTTTTGTTGTACATATCTTAGTGATTGAAGGCCTTCAGGTGAAGACCATTGACTGAGATTGGTAAAACTTGGCCATTCGCATCCTTGAGGATGAAGGAATTGGCCGAATTCACTTTTACTATTTCAAACGGTCCGTCCCAGAATGCATCCATTTTGTCATGATTCCCAGGCTTGGCCTTCCATGAATCCCACCTCCATACCAGGTCTCCTGCTTTGAATGTGCGATCGGATGATTTCCTTTTGAACCATTCTCGGGTGACCTCAGCATGTCGTGCGAAGTTCTGGTAGGCCCTTTCATGTTCCTCTTCTAGTTGTAGTAGTTGGACCAGGCGTTCCTCCATCGGGTTGGCTTCATCTTCTTCTAGCAACTGTAATGCAGGGATCTCGAGGTGAGTGGGTAGGATGGCCTCCTTACCATAGACCAGAGCATAAGGCGAAGTCTTAATTGACCTCTTAACAAAAACCCGATCGGCCCACAAGGCCCGATCCAGAAGGAGGTGCCAAGTTCTTTTGTTTTGATCGATCAGCTTTCTCAATATCCTCAACAGGGTTTTGTTGGTGGATTCTGCCAATCCATTCCCCTGAGGGTAATAATTGGAAGACACCTTGTGATATATCCCATACTTGTATAGGAACTCATTGATTTTTGCACCTGTGAAACTAGGACCGTTATCTGTAATAATTGCTTTGGGGATGCCGAAGCGGGTAATCAATCTTTCCAGGAAGATGACGACGGTATCTTGATCGGCATGTTTTGTGGGAACTGCCTCGGCCCACCTGGTGAAGTAATCAGTCACAGTCAGAATGAATTTGTGCCCAGTGGAGGAATTTGGTGATATGGCTCCTACGAAATCTAGTCCCCATTGCTGAAAGGGGGCCTCCACTTGTATCGGTCGGAGTGGCATCGAAGCATTTCTGCTTCGGTCGGTGAATCTCTGGCATTGCTCGCACCTTCGGCAAACGGAGAAGGCATCGGCAAAGAGGGTGGGCCAATAGTAACCCACCTTGATTATTTTTAGCGTCGTCACCCTTCCAGCAAAGTGTCCTCCAGATAATCCTGAATGAAATTCGCCCAGGATTCTCCTCTTGTCATCATCTTTTATGCATCTGAGGAGGACGCCGTCAATGTTCCTGAAAAACAAGCCTTCTGGGCGCATAGCGTATCGGGCGGACCGCATCCTAAAATGTCTCCGCTGTGAAGTATTCAAATGTGAGGGGCATCTATCGATGTTGAAATATTCCACTATCTCGCCGACCCAATCTCTCTCGGCCTCTTCCTGATTAGTGAGGCATTCTCCTGTTGGCAAGTCCTCCGACTGACAGTCTGTTATTTCGGCCGTTGCATTCTTCGCCAGCTCTTGACATAGTGCATGACCGTGAACCAGCTTGGTGGGCTTGATCTCAATATTGAACTCTTGGATTTTTCTTACCCAACCAGCTCTCTTGCTTCCCAGTTCCCCTTGAATAATGAAACTACGCACGTCGAGGTGAATGACGAAGACTGTGGTTCGACTCTGAGAAATGAACTGTTTGAATTTCTTGAGAGACTTCATTACTGCATGCACTTGACGCTCGATGAAATTGTACTTTTCTTCATGGGGATTGATTATCTAGCTAAGGAACGCGATGGGACGTTCCTCTCCATCTTCCCCCTTTTGTGTTAAAACCGCGGCATAGCTTTCAGGTTCTCCTATTGCATACAGGATAAAATCTCGGCTGTAGTCGGGGTTGATCAAGACTGGTGCCTGAACAATTCGGGCCTTGATTTCTTTGAATGCTTTCCTCCTCTCTTCTATCCAGACAAATTTTGTGCCCTTCTTTAAAAGCTCAGACATCGGCTTAACGACCTGGGCGAAGTCTGGGACAAACTTCCTGACGAAGTTAATCTGACCAAAGAAATATTGAAGGCCCTTTTTATCTGCTGGGATTGGGAGCTTCATCAGAGCTTCGGCTCTGTCAAGATCAACGGTGAGACCCTTTTCTGAGATTGCATGTCCCAGTAGCTTTCCTTCACTGACTGTGAAGATAGACTTTTTTGGATTGATTGAGATGCCGAACTCTCGACATTTTTTGAAAATTTGTTGGAGATGTTCTGGGTGGTTTTCCCTCCTTCGAGAGAATACGGTCATGTCATCCAAATAGATAACAATAACCTTGTTCAGAAGCTCGCCAAAAGCTAGGTCCATCACCCTCTGGAAAGTAGCTCCCACATTTGAGAGACCAAAAGGCATTCACTGGTAGGCGAATGTGCCCCACTTGGTTGTGAATGCGGTCTTATGCTGATCTTCGTCCCTAACCCAGATTTGATTATATCTAGAGAAACCATCAAGCAGGGAGAATCATTGAGCTCCAGCCATCGAATGCAAGATCTGATCGATCTGCGGGAGGGGATAGTGGTCTTTGAGAGAAGCATGATTCAGGTTGCGAAAGTCCATGCATAACCGGATGTCTCCATTCTTCTTTCTGACAGGGACCAAGTTCGCTACCCAGGAAGAATGTTTGATGGGATAAATAATTTTTGCTTCGAGCATTTTTAGCAGTTCGGCCTTCATCAGGACCTCGATCTTTGGATTTACTGGCCTTTGCTTCTGTCGAAAAGGTTTGGCCCCTTCTTGTAATTCGATCGTATGTTGGATTAACTATCGATCATATCCCTTGAGGTCGTGATAAGACCAAGCCACGATATCTGGGTATCTCTCACACAAACATCGGATTCGCTCTATCTCTTTTGAAGTACAATCGGTCTCGACCTTTATTACTTTCCCAGGTTCCAGTTCTAAATCTTGATATTGCTACGCACTGATCTGAATCCTATGGGAGAGTGATCGATCATTTTGATCGAAAAGGCTCTCAAGCATGATCAATCCCTTGGGAACGTGGTTGTTCTTCAACTGGACCAATCCTTCATATTCTTCCTCATCAGGGCTTCGGTCTTCGATCGTAGCGGCTTCTTGGATCATGAAATTGACGATCTGCTCGTCATTGTCAAAAACTTGCCAGTGTAAATCTCTGTTGGGGATAGAGGGTCTATAGATCATCCTTACAGCCTTCGGCTTATGCACCATATCATCCACTGGAGAATATCGGGCTACGATGGATGCTAAGACATCTACATGTCGATTCTTTTCTCACAGAACAGACTGTAGATTGAGGGATTCAAACTAGTCAAATAGGTCCCATACCCTATTGCGGTATGATTTAAGATAATGCTTCTTTGAAGAGCATCTATTGGTAACCTGGTTGCAAACTAGTTCAAAATCGTCGAAGATTTGAAGATGCCTTATGCCTAACTTGTCGGCTTTCTTGAGTCCCAAGCACAAGGCTTCATACTCTGCTACATTTTTGGTGTAGCTCCATGTCAATCGGTAGTAATATTCTTTTTGCTCACCGGATGGTGAAATCAGAAGGATTCCTGCCTTGGCACCGTTTTTGCATCGGGCACCGTCGAAGAACAATTTCCATAGTCCTTCTTGAGCAAAAACTTTTCCTTCCCTTTTAGCTGGTTTCTCGGACTTGGCGATGGTGTAGCACCCCACCTTAGTCTCTATCATGGCATTGAAATCTACCAATGAAAATTCATCTTCACAACACAACTATGCGAGGGATTCCTGGACCAAATCCACTTGCTCTAGTTCCTCCGCGATCGTATGCACAGGGCCACTGCTCTCTTCTTCGGACATCTTCTCAACCAGGAACGTAGAAGGTTTTTCATTATAGATCTTCACCTTCTTCCCTTTGAAGGGGATCTCCAGATGAGTGTAATCCATGGACAGATATCCGCCCAGCTTTGCCATGAATTCTCTTGACAGGCACATGCTAAAGTAAGGCTCAAGGTCCACGACTACCACCTCTTGTATGACTACGATTTGAGGTGTCTTATGTAGTCGAATAGGGATATCTTTGATGACACCTACAGTATTCACTGGGGTACCATCCAACTGGAGGACTCCGTGACTACTTCGTGTGTACTCCATGCCTATTTCTTCGCATACTGCCTTCGACATTACTGTCATCGTAGCTCCAGAATCTATCATATAGTTATGCACGATATACCCTTCCATTTGTAAGGATAAGTAGAATGGTGGTGGTCTATTTTTCCCCGTGATGGACGCGAATAGGGTCTGCACCAGGGCGGGTGGCTCTGCCTTCCTTGTATTGATCCTCTTCAATGACTCTTGTAGCAGGTCCACTTGTCCAGGAAGTTGCAGAGCATCATACAGACTGATCTTGGCTGGGATCCTCTTCAACTCTTCCACAATGTTGTAGGCTGAGGAGCTATGCACCTCGGGTTCCTTTCTTGGTTTGTACTTGGTGCGATATTGCTCGGTTGCTTCGACCCTTTGTCATTTGGTGAGCGAGGGAAACTTGAGCTTCTCCTTAGCCTGTTCTTTGGTCTCCACCTGAGGTGATTCGATAGTGGCCTTTTGGGCATTTTCTTTGATTGGAGCTGGTGGAGGAGCTTCACTCGGGGCTGAAGAGGATGTTTTTCCTTTTTCAAATCAAGCATGTACCTTCAAGGGAGCCATCTGAGTAGCATCTACCTCTATCGATATTTTACCTCCCCTGGTAAGGACCGCGACTGGCTCTTCCTCATCGATGGACAAGTTTTGATCCAACTGTCTAATGACGTTGACTTGACCACCTTGGCTACTGCTTGTTAGCGTCTGCATGTAGTGTTGATGCAACATGCATGTATTTTCCTCGTGAGGATCATTACATGTAGAGCACCAGTATACATGATCGAAAGTGCTTGGGACTTCTTCTATCGCAACATTTCTTGTCGAAGCTTTTCCTTGATGGACCGCTTGGTCTTTGGTAAGTGCAGGCATGGGATAAGACCTCCTTGGTAGGAACTCTTGTTGCGCTTGCTTCTTCTTGACAACGGTCATGTCATTGGACAAAGTCTACACTATGGCATTTAACGATTGCATTTCTTGCAATATCTTGGCTTGCATATCATCGGCCTTGGGAACTGATGGTAAAGAAGCCATGGTCGGTATCGGAGGCAGGGCAGGATGTTGAAGGGGTGCTGGCAACATCAAAAATGTTGGGGTGATAGTGGGGGGCATAGTTGAAAACATGGGGAAATGTATCTGTGGAGCCGTGATCTGCGACACAACGGGATTCGGGTTCCAAGATGAGATCGGATATGCAGGGGTCACAAAAACCTGTGGAGTGACTGCGCTCGTGTACTGGGCTTGAAGGAACTCGGGGAGTATGGGCATTGGCATTCTCTGAGGGAGTTTGCCTATGGCTATGAGGTCCATTTTTGCTTTCTTGGCTAACCCATACAGTTCAGGAAAAGTATTGACATTTGAGTACCTTATCATAAGACCGATATCAGGGTTGAAGGCCCGAAGGAAGTAGTATGCCGTGGCTTCGTCAGTTGGGCGGAGTCCAACCGGAACTCTTTGCTAGGTTCGAGCGAACCTAACATTGAAGTCTACAATTTCTTCTTGCGGATGTCTTTGGATCGAAGTGAATTGCTATAGAAGAGAAGTTGGATCGGCGAACTCGTTGAAGCCTTGCATCAACTGCTCGACTAACTGGTCCCATCCCGTAATAGTGTCGGATGGTAGAGATCTGTACCAATAGAGGAGTTTTCCTCTAAGGGAGAGAACCAAGAGCTTCACCATCACTTGCTCTTCCATGATATCGTGGATTGCCGCCAGGGAAATGATGTCCTGAATATGCTCTAGAGCAATTTTTTTGGTTCCATCGAACGTCGGGAGCTTTTTGATTGCAGCAGGTGGAACTTGCCCTTGGCCCGCAAGATTCAACGGTGATGAAGAATTCCATGCTGGAAATAATCTGGGTGGCGGTTGCTGCTACATTTGCTATTGTTGTTGTTGTTGTTGTTGTGCCATATTTGTGCCTGGGTTCTGTGGAACAGAAGTCCCCGAAATCCCTCTTGGGTTGCTTGTCGGAAAGCCAACTGGAACGGAGGCACTAGGATGCTTCGGTGAGTTGGGAGGATTTGGAGGAAAACTATCCACTGAGCTATCGAAAGTTAGGCCTTGCTCGTCAACAGCAGCCTCTTGCGAGGATGTCCCACGTAAGAGATATTCGGGGGTAACTAACCTAGAGCGTTCCCTAGAGGCATCAATATCAAGCTTGAAGAAATTGGTTTCCTCGCCTCTATTCCTAACTCTCCATCTTGTTTGCATGAAGGCATAGGCTTTAGTACTGGTCTTTACGACTTGAAGATTCTCGAGTAAAACAGAGTCACCAGATGCTAAGAGTCTCTTAGTAATGAGAGCATCGATTCTCACTACTACTCGGGGGATGAGACTGACCGGGTCTCACCGAGAACTTCGTTAGAACTACTGGCTCCAGTGAAGACGGGCTAGGAATTTTCTCAAATATGGGACCTTGGGTCCCATCGGGCGTGCTAGAAACTGTTGGTCATCAAATCCGCATAAGAAAGGACTTTCGGTGGGTTTGCGTGCCCTGGACCTATGACCAACATTGAAAGGCCGAGAGGAAGAGATGCCCCTCATGCCAATCTCCGGAGAAAGGCTGGCTCCTATACTAATCTACTTTTGGGGTTTGAGATAAGAGTGCAGGAAAGAAATAAAAGGAGTTCGGGTTAGAGAAAGAAATAAAAAAGGATAAGGGTTAGAGATTGATGATTTAAGGTGGGGAAGAACAGGAAGCATGATCACTCACTAATAACTCAAATAGCAGCAAAAAACACCAAGAATAGATGAAAGAAACGAAGTGCCAAACTTCCTATGTATCCTCTGGACGGGTTCGTAGGGTTCTCCTTTCTCTCTCGCTGGAATTTAGGGTTCAGAGTAGCAGCGATTAAGATAAGGGAATGACAGAAACCACAATCCACCAGGCAGCATAAAAGAAAACGACAAAGCATTTTTCCTCTCCTATGTATCCTTCAGGGCAAATTTTAGGGTACAGTTCCCAATCGCACACCGAATTCAGGATTTAGAGTCTCAGTATACGAGTGCAAACAGACAAAAGAATTAAGCACAGAAGGCAGCATAAAAGAGAGAAATGGAGCACAAAAATCTTTAGTATTAGATGCAGGACATTAAGTTACAGCAACTTTCTAGTAGAAAGTTCCCCCCCTTTTACATTGCAAAGCCTAGGTTTTTATAGAGGACCCGACCCTCTGAATCATTATTACAAAATGACGGAGTACGCCCTCGGGCCCTGAGAAATTGGCTCCTCACTGCTGCTGCGGATGATTTTTCAAATCGGTTATCGAAACTGGTAATGGTGACCGAGTCAACAGGGGAAAGATGCATTAAATGAGCCACCTGGGTGTCCTCGAATTGTAGGTGCGGTGCTCGAGTGGTGGCCATGCTTGTCGGGCTCTCCTTCTCGGACTGATACTTCGCATCCAATTGCCAAAAATGAGTAGCGGGCTTATCGGGCAAGAAAATATGCATTTATGAGGCCTTTTGACTGCCTCGAGAAAATACCCAACTTGGGAAGCGTTCCTGGGAAGCGCCTCGCTGATTTTCGCTTCGCAAAATTACTTCGAGGGTGCGGAGTGCCGAAGCCGATCTCTTTCTATCCTTCGCTGCTTCGCTGGCAAAACTGCTTCGGCGATGGGTTGGGACAAACGCTTCGGGCCGATCTTCTTTTGAAACGGTGGTTCGGGGGAGTTTTGGCCGAAGCACTTTCTCGACTTATGCTACTTCGGGAGAAATCTGGCCGAAGTGGATTTTAGAAATACTTCGGGCCCGAAGTATTTTCTTTGCCTTAGCCGATTTGGGCTATCTTTTCTTCTTCGACGAAGTTACTTGGATGCCGCTTCGCAAAATTTTCACCCGAAGTAGCTGCTGGGAATGCTTCGGGTGCAAAGCATTTCTTTTGCTTTCTCGGCAAACTTCTCGCTCGAAGTGATGATTTGAAGCGTTTCGGGCCCGAAACTCTTTTCTTTTCATTTTGTCCATCAGGGGGCGATAGGGAAATCAAAATTGCTATAACTTATAAACAAAGAAAAAACTTTCAACCAAACAACTATCATACAAAGTTTTAATTTTTTTGCCCCTTGGTGGAATGTGACAATATTGTCAATAGTTATTACCACCTTGATTTGAAATGTTGGTGGATAATTTGAACCTCTCATAACCATTGAATATAGTTGGAAGATGGACTAAATTACCAAATTTGTAATTGTCAATTGTAGTTGGAAGATGAACCGTTCCATCTTCTAACATTATCTCTTCCTATTTCATTACATCCTCTTGTATAAAGAATTGTTTTAAACACAACACAATAACAGAAGAGGAAGGGAGGAATAGAAAGAGGTAAAAATATCACAACTTGCCCCGTAGAACCCTTGATGAGGAAGATAAATTAATCAGAATTATTGTTTCAATGCTTGACCCTATTGGTGCTATATCTATGCATGGATATGATGCAACATTTTTTTATGATTTATGTATATGACGCTGCTATATCTTGATGATTTTGCAGGGCTAACCTTGCTTGTAGGTAAAAAATATAAAGCCATCAATGTGATAATAACATTGATGATACCTTTAATTTGAGCAGCATACGAGCTAAATAATGGTATTTCTGGCAATGGTTTTTAACTAAATTGACTAACCATTTAAAATGGTAGGTTACAATTTGATATCCACCTAAAAGATACTTTAAATTGTTTAGCAAGGAAAATGTTTAATATTTCCACTTGAATATAATGGTTAAATAACCATTACATTGCATTAAAATTAACAATTTAATATTTGCTTTATTGTTACTTTCAATTTTAATTAGGCAAGAAATATTTGGATGAATAAATTATTTTATTTCAAATGATGGATCCATTATTGTGGTAGGATCATGAGAGATTCAAAATAATTTTTTATTATGCCTAGACCTTCTTTGACTTTCCAAAAGAGGAAAATGTGCAGTCTATTTTTAAAGAGGATTATCATTTTGGTGAAAAGGGGTGAACTTAGGCCAATTGGGACTGAGTGGGGAGGCTACCATAATGCAAATTTTACCTCCCCTTGCTAGTTGGGAAAAGGGGGAGGTATCCTTGGAAAAATGAAATAGCCTTTGACGAGGCCATTATGCCTAGGGAAGATTTCAAAAAAAAAGGAGGGGGGGGGTAAGCAGACAAAAGCAGGAGGGAGGATGACTAGAAGGGAAGGATGAAAAGAATGAACTAGAGGAGGGGGCAATAAGACTAGAGGAGATGGATTGATACTCAATTTAGGTAGTTTAAGCATGTTTTCTTCTCCCGTTTGGTTGTATTTTTTACATGCTTTTAATTACAAGCACATTTTTCTTATTATGCTTAGTTTCCCTTCGTTTATCTCTACCTATTAGGATTTTAATGATATGAGTTTTGGCCTTTTCTTATCCATGGATATTATCTCATTTTTTCTACATGCTCAATGGCATGAAATTGATCATAGACCCTTTATTTTTATTGTGGTTGATTACAACCTTTTGTTTAATGCACCTCCTTGTTGCTTTCATCCTGAGAATGACTTGAGTTTAGATGCTTTGAGATTTACAATTTTATTGGGTGCAACAGATTGCTATCCAGTATTCAGATGTCTGAGATTCATTTTTGGGTTATGCTTTTGCTTATCCAAGGCTCTTATAAATTGATAAAATTGCTATGCTATTATTTTCCTCCCTGTGTGCAAATCTTCTTTGAGATCAATGTTTCCTTGTTGAAAGTCGCACTTCCTCCTTCATTGCATTATTTTTTTCTTTAGTCTACTATTGATGAATCTTTGAGGATAGTCACACTGACCTAAAATAGTATCCCAAACCTCCCCCTATTTTTATGGAGTTGTTCGCAGACATCGAATGACAAGTCAAATGTGTTTATTGCGTTACAACCGTTGTAGCTCTCCTTTTGGGTGATCATAGGTGGAGGGAGAAAATTGGTTCTAGACTTAATTGTTTCCTCTATCCATGTGGCGTTCACTATTTGAGCGAATGATATGGTTATATAAAGATAACACTCTTCTTCTTCATCATTGCACTCAATGCTCCACCACCATCTCTTGTAATAGTTTAGGAGCATTGTTATATTTTGGTTGCCCGAATTGGAGTTTCTACATCTACATTTCATGGCTTTAAATATCTATTTTTGTGTAAAAGGTATGTTGTGGTTTTTATACTTAAAAAATATTTCTTGTACCTCTTTTTAAGGCTAAGGCATACAACATCTATTAAATACAATATACCTACTTAGTTTTCATACCCATTTATTCATGAAAATTGGATAGTGGTAGCTGAATCGATCTCTTAGCTCTAGATGCTTTGACAAACATTGAAATGAACCTCTCCCTTAGGCTATCTAATGATATCAATTTAGTTCCAGCCTAGTTGTTTTTTATTTTAATTTGCTACTATGCAATTTGTTATTGCTACTGTATTTTACTACCTTCCTAAGGTTTTACCTTAGGAAGGCCATTTAAATTAGGGCCCCACCACCTGGGTGGTGGCGGCACCGTGTGTGGTAGGGAATAGGGTAGGGGCTAATTGACAAAGGCCTCTACTGCATTTATCCCATATGAGGAGTGTGGGGAGAGCCTTTATGGTATAAAGGATTTAAATCCCTCATTAAACCTTGACCACCACTCGATGGTCGAAGAGAGCCACCAAGTAGTGGCCACTTGTGCTTGTGATGCAAGCGCTGCGAATTATTCCCCTAAGACATGACAAATGTTCAGTTGATTGTCAGTTTTGTGGTTGGAATCGACCTCATATATATTAAGTTGACTCACCTTTTTGATTTTTGAATAATGGATTTTATGCCATTAATAATATTTAAATGACCATGGAATTTTGTTATTATTAAAGTGGATAATGTATTATATACAATGGTAAATTTAAATGGGTCATAGGCCTTTAAACATATTTAACATATGAAATGAAGTCTTTAAAAATTGGCCAAAGGCTTGGAATTTTATAAAATGGATTATTAAAATGGCCTTGGATCTTTTGATTTTATAATAGGGATGGAGTTGGCCTTGATTTATATAAATGGAATTGACCTTATGACAAGAAATTTGTCTGATTAAAGGATTGAACCTTCGATTTATTAAATTATAAGAATGATCTTTACTGGAGTATAGGGAATAAAAAACCCTATTATTTTTAAGATTAAAAGACCTAAAAATATATGTGATGTTTATAGGGAATGAACGACCCTATCGTTCTAAGATTAGATTCTAGTGCTCGATTAGTTTCGAAAGATAAATCATGCTCATTAAAGTAAAATAGAGAAGTTACAATGTTTATATAGCATTGGGAAATGCTAACTATAGAAATGCCACGTATTTGAGAGAGAGAATAGGGAGGCGGAGAAATAGGAGGGAATGAGAGAATAGGAATTGAGAACTATGACTAAAATATCTATGCCGACCAGTTGAAGCTTGCCGTCCACATGAAACCTGTCGTCCGATCAAAAGTAAAAGGTAAAAAACAAATTTTTTACTTTAACTTCCAACATTCTCCCCCTTAAAGTTGAGAGGACTGACAATACAATCTCTCAACTTTATATATTGAGCTTTAGCTATACCTTTGGTGAAGATGTCTGCAATATTATCCAAAGTGCTACAATATTGAAGCTCAACTATCTGATGTTCCACCATATCTCGAATGAAGTGATACTTCATATCGAAATGCTTTGATCTGCTATGGTGGACTGGATTGTATGCCAACTGAATGGCACTTATGTTATCACAATACAGTTGAGTTGGACCACTTTGACTTTCTCCAATCTCTTCAAGGACTTTTCTTAACCATAGGGCTTGAGTACTAGCATGTGTGATGGCTATATACTCAGCCTCAGTAGATGACAATGCTACAACAGTTTATTTCTTGGAACTCCATGTAATTAGTCCTGATCCTAGACTAAAACAATTGCCTGATGTAGATTTCCTATCATCTATATTGCTGCCCCAATCACTATCACTGAAGCCAACTAATTTCATAGAATTACATTTATGGTAATGGATTCCAAAATCCAATGTACCTTTTACATATCTTAAGATTCTTTTAGTTGCTTGTAGATGCAGCTCAGATGGACTAGCCATAAACCTTGAAACTAGAGAAACAACATATTGAATATCGGGCCTTGTGTTGGTGAGAAACATCAGACTCCCAACCATGCTTCTGTAAGTGGTCATGTCAACCTTTGATGCTCCATCATCCTTGCTCAATTGGATCCCATGTCCAGTTGGAGTTGCAACTGATTTGCACTGCTCCATGGCAAATTTCTTGATCATGTCTCGAGCATACTTGTGTTGACATATGAAGATCCCTTTATTTGATTGATGCACTTCCATGCCTAGGAAGTATCACATTAAACCAAGATCTTTCATCTCGAACTGCTTCATCATGGAGTTTTTGAACTCCATATTCATTTTATTGTTACTACCCATAAATATTAGATCATCCACATATAAACAAACTATGAGAATGTCTACTCCATGCTTTAGGTAGTACAGAGTTGGTTCACTTTTGCTTCTCATGAATCCATACTCACTGAAATAGCCATCAATGCGTGAGTACCAAACTCTTGGTGCTTGCTTGAGGCCATAAAGTGCTTTCTTCAATTTGTAAACAAGGTTCTCCTGTCCCTGTTCTTGAAAACCTTGAGGTTGTTGAACATAAACCTCTTCTATCAAGTATCCATTCAGAAAAGCACTCTTCACATCCATGTGTTGAACATTCCATCCTTTATGGGCTGCTAAGGAAAGAACTGATCTGATTGTCTCTTGTCGTGCAACTGGAGCAAAAGTTTCCTCATAGTCAATGCCAAATTTTTGAGTAAAACCTTTTGCTACTAGTCTCGCCTTATGCCTCTCAATGCTTCCATCAGCATTGTACTTGGTCTTGTAGACCCATTTACACCCAACACATTTTTTTCCTTTGGGTAGCTTTACTAGCTCCCATGTATCATTATTGTTTATAGAGGTTATTTCCTCTTTCATGGCTTCTTGCCATACATTTTGAGTACATGCCTTCTCATAGCTAGATGGTTCTAGTTGTGTACTAGCCAATAAAGCATAATTGACTACATCTCCCCTAGGATCATGGGAGTCATCATCTCCATACAATTGCAAATTTTCAAGTTGCTGCAAAATTGTATTCATTTCACTAGCTTGACTTCTAGTGAATCTTCTCTAGAAATTCTGATCCAACATTTGAAAATATGGATGATGTTGTAATGTTCTTTTGCCTCTCGATGGAGAGTCTCTGTCAATGTCCATCGGTGAAGAACTTACTGATCTCTGTGGAGAAGGACTTGGAGTGTCGGTTGAAGTACTTGATGTAGTACTCCTGTATGGGCTTGGAGGGGGTGGTGTGCCTTTGCTTTTCTTTGGAGACACCTGTTGTACCTGTGAAGAACTTACATCTTGGGACTCATCATCAACAAAAATTCTTTGATGACCCCATTCTCCCCCTTCATCAAAAATTACATCCCTGGAGAGTATAACTTTATGAGTCTTGGGATTGTAGAGTCTATATGCCTTTGTAGACTCACAATACCCTACAAATATACAAGCTTGACTTTTTGGATCAAGCTTCTTCCTTTTCTCATCAAGAATGTGTGCATATGCTAAAGAACCAAACACTTTGAAGTGCTTTACATTAGGTTTCTTTTCGTACCACCCCTCATAAGGAGTGACACCATCTAAACTAGAAGTAGGACTTCTATTTAGAATATATACACTGGTTCTTATAGCCTCTACCCAGTACATATGAGTTAGATGCTTAGTCTGAAGCATCGATCTCACCATTTCAACTATGGTGCGGTTCTTTCTCTCGGCCACACCATTCTGTTGTGGGGTATAGGCAGTGGTGAATTGCCTTTTAATCCCACTTGCTTTACAGTATTTCAAGAATGCTTTTGAGGAGTATTCACCTCCTCGATCTGTCCTAAGACATTTTACATAATTCCCACTGTGATTCTCTACATTGTTTCTAAAATCTATGAAGCAATCAAAAGCTTCATCTTTATGTTTCAAAAAATAAATCCAGCACATTCTAGAGAAGTCATCTATGAAAGTGAGAAAATAAGAATAGTTTTTGAGACTTTGTGTTTGCATTGGTCCACAGATGTCTGAATGTACTAACTGAAGTGGATAGCTGGCTCTCCATGCTTGTCCTTTCAGAAACTTTGACCTTGAGTGCTTTCCTAAAGCACATCCTTCACAGACCTCCTTTTGTTCATTGATTTTGGGAAGTCCTGTCACCATAGCTTGAGAAGTTAGAAGTTTCAAGCTAGCGGAATTAAGGTGACCATATCGCAAGTGCCAAAGCACACTTGGATTTGTTATAGCTACATTTGCAATTTGAGCTCCTCCTGGCTCATCAAATTTGAGAGGGAATAACCTGTTCTTGGTCATGGGGACCTGTGTGATGACACGATTACAATTATTTTTATCAAAAATGATACATTGTCCTTCATCAAATACAAGCTTGTAATTGTTCTCCATCATTTGCCCAACGCTTAGCAGATTGTGTTGGAGCTTTGGAGTGTAATAGATGTCATGCACTTTCTTTAGTCCTTCTTTGGTTGGAACCTCCATGGCTCCAATACCCTCTACTTGCAATGTCTTATCATCCCCTAATTTGATTTGGGATTTATAAGTGGAATCTAGAGTAGCAAATAAATGTTCTTTGCCACTCATATGGTTTGAACAACCAGTATCCAGAATCCATGTGTCATTTAGATTCTGTTCTGATTGTCCATATGACAGAAAAATATTAGAGGTATCATCTTCTTCTCCATAATTACCATATTGACTACTACTGCCTTGTGAATATTTTGACCAGCAGTCACGAGCGAAGTGACCTGGCTTGCCACAGTTGAAACAGGCTGATTTGGACTTGTCACTTCCTCGCCCTTGATTTCCACTTTGTCCTTGATTTCCTCCTCGATTTGGATTTCTACCTCTTTGTTGATTGCCTCCTCTGTATGAGTTGCCTCCTCTATTTTGGTTGCCTCCTCTGTAGTTGCCTCTGCCTCTACCTCTTTGCTTGCCTCTGCCTTGACCTCTTCCCCATCCTCTTCCATTGTTTTCATTGGAAGTGAAGGCCTTATCATCGCCTCCATAGCTGGTTGAAGGAGTTTCAGGAAACCTCTCTTCATGTGACATTAACGATCCGATTAATGCATCGAATGTTAAAAGGGAAAGATCTTTGGATTCTTCTATAATTATGGCAATATGGTTCCATTTTTGTGTAAGTGTTCGCAACACTTTTGTTACAATTATCTCAGGCTTGATTTCTTCGCCTAGTGTAACCATTTTATCCACAATTGCTTTTACTCTAACACAATAATCATCGACTTTTTCATCATCTTTCATTCGAATATTTTCAAAATCTCTCTTCAGTGTTTGAAGCCTTACTTGCTTCACTTGATTACTACCCTGGAATCCATCACTCAATGCTTTCCATGCAGCTTGTGCAGTCGTACAAGCGGTGATTCTAGGGAATATGCTTTTCTCCAATGCAGCTTGGAGATGAGAAAGAGCAGAAGAGTTGCTCTTTTTCTCTTCTTTTCATGTTTTCTTGTCTGCAGCACTTAGTGTTGTCCAGTCTGAGGGTTCTATGTAGCCCTCTTCTATTATGTCCCACAAACCTCTTCCTATGAGCAAGGTCTTCATATTTATAGACCAATACTCATAGTCATAACCGTTAAATTTTGGTATAGGTAAGCTATTGTGTGAGGCCATAGTTACCAAAAACTCTCTTTATTTCATGGTTACAATAAAGTACTTTGTTGTTTGAAAGAAGGAAAGAAGAAGAAGGAAGAAAGAAGGAAGAGATTACAAATTTAAGTCAAATATGACTTGTTCTATTCTATCATTGACTGCTTGTTCCTCTTGATGTGGGGATGCTATCTCTTGATTCACAAAATTATCTGCTACTTCTTCTTCGTCGTCACTTATCAAGATTATTTTTGATGATTCTGGTTCTAATATTTCCACTGAAATACTGTAGTGTGTATACTCTGATTCTTGTGGTGCAGCTTGTATGGATTTCGATTGTTCAAATTGACTCCTGAATGAGTTGTCTTCAAAATCTACCTCGTACCCTGAGTCAGGATGCCTTTGATGTGCGATTACTGCATTTTGAAGTTGGCTAAACACAATGTTGAGTCCATAACCTCTTACTTTTTCATCAAACCTCTCTGCACCTTCTCTTGCTAGAATTGCACATAAGGCATGATAACAACCATTTGGTCTTATCATCAATGCCTCTTTACAATTTGTCAATTTGGATCCTTTGTCTCTTTTACAAAAAAAACTAAGCCTCTTAGGCTTATTACACAATATTTCCTCTTAGGAAAGTTTAACTCTTAAAATCTCTAAAATTTCACCTTTTCAAAGTGTGAAATTTGTAAAACTCTTACAATTCACAATTTCAAGCCTCTAGGGCCTTTAAAAAAAATTTAAAAATTTAAACTTGATAAAGTAGTTAAATATTTATATTTAATAAAAAAACTTATAATTATTTAAAAAAAAACTTTTGTTTTTTTTATAATAACTATAAATGAATTTAATTTTATTAAATTAATATTTAATAAAAACTTTAACTAAGTTTAAAATAAAAAAATTTAATCAATTTTTTTTTTGTCCTGGCGGGATTCGAACCCAGGACTTCACGCCTGCAACCTTTCGCCTTCGCCACTCGGGCTACGCCCACTGTTGCGTTATCGAGAGGAGCGATCATCTATTTCAAGCATATATGATGGCAGTTTTTAAAATTAAAAAACATGAAATTATATATCCCACATTGATCAGGAAAGGAGCTTCAGAGGTGTTTAAAACGTCTAGCATGCACAAAGCAAAGTGATTGCCTTCGGGCAATCAAGCCGCTCCCTTTTGCCACGCACTGTCCAACCACAAATCGCCACCTCAGCGTCTGAGTCCAAGCTGTCCTCCACTCTGTAGTCGCCACGTGTCACGTTGTCCTCCACTATGTAGTCACCACGTGTCGCCTCGTAGTCTGCTCCTATCAGGTCCCTCGAGTTTCGAGCCTACGGGCCTTCTCCTGGTCCACCTCGGGTTTCGAGCCTATGGCTCTCTCCTGGTCCACCTCGTGCTTCGAACTACCCTCCTGGTCCACCTCGTGCTTCGAACTACTCGATCCAAAAATGTAGGCAGTAGATCTGTCAGATCTATCACCTCGGGAACCATGCTCGACCCTGTCCACTCGGCTCCTCCATGAAAGCTCTGATACCAAATCTAGTGCTCGATTAGTTTCGAAAGATAAATCATGCTCATTAAAGTAAAATAGAGAAGTTACAATGTTTATATAGCATTGGGAAATGCTAACTATAGAAATGCCACGTATTTGAGAGAGAGAATAGGGAGGCGGAGAAATAGGAGGGAATGAGAGAATAGGAATTGAGAACTATGACTAAAATATCTATGTCGACCAGTTGAAGCTTGCCGTCCACATGAAACCTGTCGTCCGATCAAAAGTAAAAGGTAAAAAACAATTTTTTTACTTTAACTTCCAACATAGATGTCCTTTGAATTTACATATTATTTTAAGAAAATAAAATCCCCTTAGTGTTGTAGGACTTGATGGCCCTTCTAATATATGAAATGATTATTGAGCAGCCCTTGGATGTTAATTATAGGTCAATATAGTGGAAATATGAAGTGTTTAACTAGGTCCATTTCATGGAAAATTGAATGCTTTCCATGGGATAATTTTGTAAAAATATTGTATGCCAATTTTATGGAGAAATGAGAGGCTTTGGGATCAATATCATAGAGAGTGAGTATTAAATTGGGATCAATTTCATGGAGAAATTGAGAGAATGTTTGGATAAATTTTTGTGAAGAGTTTGAGTGTGTGGAAATCAATTTTTGTGGAGAATATTAATTAGAGTTGATTTGTAATTTTGATTTAATGAAAGGACATTTATTGATGCAATACCTTAGTTAAACGAAAGGTTAGATTTGGATTTTTGAGTTAGAGAGAACATTAGTGGATAACATAATTTATTTGATCTACTGAGTTGAATCATGTTAGCAGATAATATGTTTCATGAGATAGAAAAGTACATTAGTGGATAATGTATATCATCTATTTTAACGAACTGAAACATGTTAGTAGACAATATACTTCATGAGTTAGAAAATACATTAGTGGATAATGTATTTAATTGATTTGATGTGTTGAAACATGTTAGTGGATAATATGTTTCATGGCATGAAAATATACATTAGTGAATAATGTGTTTCATTGCTTTTATGAGTTGAATTATGCTAGTGGATAGCATATTCTATAAGGTAGAAAGCTACATTAGTAGATAATGTCTATCTTTGGACTAGATGTGATAGAAATGTATTAGTGGATAATACAATTCATTATGGTTAAGTATTGTTTGATAGCATGATCCATGCTAAGATGTAATAATGATTGAGTGGTGCCTTGAGCAAATAGGATAAGGTTATTCACCTTCTCGGTAAGCTTGTGTAGGAATTCATTGGGAGGATTATGGGGTCCTCTTCAATGAATTGATGTGTGCAATGTTATAGTTGATGTTCCTTTGAGTTGGACCAAGGGAGGAGTTATCTTGGATAATGAGCACAAAGTTCATCTGAGGGAATTATGGGGTTCCTTCATAGCTTTATAACATGAATTAAAGGATCTATTTATGTACTTGAGACATGAAAATCATGGGAATTCCTATGTATTTATCTTAATGTTTATGTATGAAATTCCTCCATTGAGATGTATTATGAACTAAAGGAACTATTCATGTATTTGAGAATCTAGCAAATATGGGGGGTTCCTATGTTCTTATATTTATGGATGTATCAAAATGAATTTATGGATTCATTTCACATGATTATATTGAAGCCTATTAAACTAATGAAATAAGAAAGGATATTTTGAGGCTAGGTTTTTCCCTTAAGGGTTTTTCTAGGCTTATGATGCATCATATGTGTGTGATGATTATTTTTATTTCATGATCTTGTTTCTTAATGATTTTACAAATGGCTTGTTATGGATTTTTTGCTCCAATTTATGAAGGAAAGAACATAGTTAAGAATCTATTATGATATACATGTGACTGACATTTATATTCCTTATTAATCATTATAATTATGCTTATGATCTAATATATTAGAATGAATTGTAGAGAGAGAGAGATAAATAATCTATCTACAATACACTTAGTGCACCTACGTAGATGGACTTACATATGGTGTAGGGATAAGCGTACCCTCTTGACAGACTAAGAGGGATAAGCTAGCTCATCATGGAGATGAGATAGATGGCTTATTTGTGTTATGCTTAGTGCACCTACATAGACAAACTTATGCAAGGTGGGGATATGTGGACCCCTATTGAATATTAACAAAAAAAATCTCTCTCGAGTAGGTTGGATTTAGTTGGGTTGTTACAAAAAACAATAGAAGCAAATATTAAACAATCAAAATTAATTCAAATATCACTAATAAGACTAACAAATATATTCACATGCTAGAGATGCAACCTATGCCATCACATTTCTTCTTAGGAATATGAGTTGCATTATCATATTTCAACTTAGAGATTTGGTCTACATCCTCTCATATATTTTCTTATGTATTTGGCTTATACCTTAGAGTATCTTTTGCTCTATATATTTTGAAGAGTTTAATTATAATATTCACTTAAAAGAGTTATTAGTTTCATAGATATATGCTTATATTCACTTTGTATGTATATATTCTTCCATGTATGTGTTGTGCATAATACATTCTACCATAATGCCTCATCTATAATATTATTAGTGTCTAAATAAAAATTTTAGGTACTAGCACCACGAGTATTGTTCATATGCATCTTTGATGCCCACCAAGGTAGTACCTTCTTCAATGTCTATAAATTGACATTTCCATTAATACTTACCTATATAATTAATCATCTCTTGATGCCATAGCCATTATGTCACAATCAAGACCTTGCTCATAGTGCATATACATATTTATTCCTTCATAGAGAAGTCAAGTTGTTGGTACCAAATCTATAGTGCCGCTATGTACCATAATTTATTTGACACCACAAGATGGTTTAGGAAAGTTTTCATTTGTACCACCATCTTGGGACCCTATGATATGGATCAACTACAAGTTAACGTATATTTTAAGATTATGAAATAGCCCCACTCTTTTAACACACCATTATTGAATTTTTTATACAAATTAGGTAATATTTGGCTTATTTGAGGAGAGATAGATACCCTAAAATTGGAGTCTTTAATTTGAATAATATTTTATATTTGAGAATGACTCCTTTAATGGTTGGTCAACTCTTTTGATAATTATAATATCACCATATTTTTCATTTGAACTCTAAACATGGCATTAACATTTTATTTATTTATAATCATTGAAACGGTGATGAATGGACATATTATGCATAATACAACTAAAATATAAACGAAACATCACAATACAAAGGATGTTTAAGATAGTCACTTCATGATATACAAAGGAGATTGATTGTGTTAAAATAAGCCCAAATTAGTACACTTGAAGTCATAGGAATCCTTATTTGACATATACATCCATAAGATACACACTAAGAGACCAATGAAATAAGGAAAACATGTCATAGGTCCTTCCATTAGAAGAACTAATAGAAATTGGTCATTAATGGTTGTCTCTTAATCAAAGTTGTATAATCTAAATAACATAGTGGGATGACCTGGTGTAGGGGTCACATTTCCAAGTTTGATTCTTAGAAATTTTTAATCCTTCATGTTAATTTGATCATTAACATATGAGATCTAGGAGAAAAAATGTATACTATAACATGGTCATTTTTCCTTCATCCTTTTAGCAAAGACAACCAAGAGCATATTTTGGAACTTAGGGAAACATTGATAGACAATTAAAGTATTTAATTATATATAGCTTCACTCCTTTGAAATAAATTTGCTATCAACACCACTTATCACAACAACACATTTCATATAATCATGTCCAACTTTGATACCACTAGTATTGCTTTTAATTATAATATCGTAATCTACATTGATACTTCTACCTTCATCACTTAGATTGATATTTCAAAATACACCACTTGTCATGTTGCCTCACCAATAATCAAATGTATCATCATGATGATTATTATGTGCATCATAAAATGATCACTTTGACTTCTTTATCCTCCCATAAATATATCATGATTGGAGGATGTTAATAAGAAACTAGGGCTTTTTGAATCTGGGTCAATTTCTTTAGCATGTTTGATTGGTCAAGATTTATCCTATCAACATTATAATATACCTTTAATATTTAATTTTTAAAAATCTTGATACAACATAAAAATTGGATTCTTAAGTCTCCTTAGAGTTGTCCTTGATCAAATTACTAAGTTGAAAGAACAAGTCCTTATGGTCTTCCATAGTCTTTGAGGTCTCTTTGAAGCATTGATTGAAATAATACATTGAGCACTTTCCCTTGAAATTAGAGTGGTTAAATATTTATTTAGTAGATCCTTGACATGCAAAATCCCTTGACTTAATCCACTTCTCTCACCATGGAAGCAATATTTATCATAAGAAATTAACCCAACTAATTTGGGTAGGGTAAGGATTCATTGAGTCCTAATTGACATAGTGCTAAGTTTTTATATATGCTTTTGCCACCTTGTAATTCAACATCATTATCTGGCTCTAGGTACTCCCAACACCTCTTCTCAATATTTGGTTCCAAATGTCTATAAAGAACTCGATGCTAATGTAACTCGCCAATACTAGCATGACTCATATTAAACACTAACACCCTAAGAACTAGTGCCAAAACTTAGCCAAGCATCAAGTGCCAATACCTAGTGCCATTTATAAATGGAAATATTTCAACAGAAGCTTCTTCACACATACACCATTAGAAGACATGTATAGGTTGTCAATTCATGTTGTCAAAATATTCTACCTAGCACTATAAGAAGACATGCTATAGTTTATGGCTTAATTAATCACAACTTCCTTCTTGTAACTATTCAAACTTGAATTACCTTTTTTATTAAGTAATATTATAAATGTAGCATAGATTCCTATATATAGCATGGTATCTATCATAGATGGTTAACTTGTAGTTATCATATTCTTTAAAGTAACATTACTAGTCAACATTCAAGAATTGGAAAGCTAAGTGGAAATCAATGCTTCAATGCTCTAAGCTTCATAAATTCTCATTGTAGCCCATCATGTACAACATATACATTAAGCTTTGGTGTTGCCAAATTGTTTGCTTGAGCACCTTGTATTATATTTTTCATTTATATTTGTATTATCTTTAAAATTTTTTTCTCATCTATTTGTATGCTTTCTTATTTTATTGCATTTCACATATTTTTGTTATTTCTATTTTCAATCTAACACTATGGTATTTGATAAAGAGCTTATATCATATTCAGATACACAACTTCTAAGCATGACTCTTCTAGTATCATCAATTGAGCTAGGAATTTTTCCTTTGACCCAGGCCTATAGGAAACGTAGATGCAATTCATTAACATATTATTATATAGCCTAGATCATGTCAAGTTGATGCATCCCACTTCCATGTATGAAGGAAATTGAGTGACTTGATGAACAAGTCAATATATTATTGATCAAATTGAAATAACTAGATGATTGAGAAGTGAGCATACCCATCCTTGAGAATAGTGTTTGTTGTCCTTCCAATTGATACAAATAATTTTGAATTTTAGTGTCATTATCATAAGCTAAACAATATGGCAAGATTGACAAAGTGGATTTCTTTATTGGTGTCTTGGAAGATATAAGAAATTTTGGTATCTCTAATGGAATAAATTAAGTTGTAGGTATCCTTAAATATATATTATATCCTTTAGTTTCCAATCACACCTATAAAATGACCTTAATGATAATCATATTGCCTCACTCTATCTGTAATTTTTTAAATTTTATTTTCTTTAGCAAGGTTGATGAAAACTAGAGATTCATTTTTTTTTATGTCAATGATAAATGACTAAAAACACTAAATGAAAATGTTTTTGATTGCTAGTTATACCATCACCAATGGTAAAAGGTTCCTTGAAGGAAAGCCCCCTGTTTATGAACCAGATAGGAGAGGTGAACCAAAACAAGGTTGAGGATGAAGAGGGAATTGAAAATCCCCAAAATGAGGAAGAAGTTTCAAGCCTTAGACTATCACAGTATATGCCCCCTCATTTTAGTCCAAAATAGACTAGAAGCACTACCAAGCCTCTGATAGATTATGGAAGTGAAAGAAAGAAAGGGAGAATATCTACAGTAGAGCACTATAGAATGAGAATCAATGAAGAAATTGCAAACAAAAAGCAAAGAACATTGTTATAGCAAGCTATTCCTAGCCAGGATAATAGCAAAATTGACAAACCCCCTTTGGATCAGGGAAGGGGGTGGGGAAAAAATATCAAACAGTCTAAATGAAGGTTCTCTCATGGAATGTGAGAGGCCTAAACGACCCACCAAAACAAAGGATGGTGAAGTCTATAAGGAAGGATTGGAATCCTACTATCATTTTTCTTCAAGAAACCAAAATAGATGTGGCACAATCAGCACTTATAGCTAGAAGGATTTGGAAGCAAGGGGAAGTGGCCTTTCAACAGGCGAGAGGAGCATCTGGGGGCCTCATGATCTTATGGGATCCTATTAAAATAGAAGGAAGTATTATTCAGGCAAATGAAAGAGTCTTAAGCGTATTATTTCATGATTTTGATACTAATAAGAATTGGATTATGTCAAATGTTTATGCCCCCACCTCTGTCCAAGGGCGGTCTAAACTGTGGGAGTTTTTGGGGCATTTGAGCCAAGATTTTAAAGACATTCCTTGGGTGATTGGGGGAGATTTCAATACCCCCTTTACCCATCTGATAAGAAGGGAGGATCTGGGTTACCCTCAAGGAGCATGGAGGACTTCAATGAATTCATTAACACAAATGAATTGATGGATGTAAGACTAAAAGGAGCCAAATTTACATGGAGTAACAAGAGGATAGGAAGTCGGCTGATTCAAGAAAGGTTGGACAGGTTTTTTTATCCAAGGAAGCTACAACAATGTTTGGTGATTCAGCGTTACAAGCCCTTCCTAAATGCGCTTCAGACCATAATCTTATTCTATGGGAGGCATTTCAGGCTAACTCCTTTAAAAAGCCATTCAGATTTCTGTCAATGTGGGTTAAACATCCGGACTTCAAGAAACGAATAGAGGAATGGTGGCAGCAACCTATCCGGGGAAGTGCTTCCTTCAAACTATCTCAAAAACTTAAGATGGTGAAAAACAACCTTAGAATATGGAATAAAGAAGTCTTTGGAAATATTTTTGAGAATAAGAGAGCAGTGGGGGAAAAACTGAGAATAATAGAAAGCAAAATCCAAAATGGAACCTATGATGAGGCGACAAGGACTGAAGAGAAGGAAACCCTTTGTGAGTTTTATAATATTTTAGCTTGTGAAGAGATGTATTGGAGGCAGAAATCAAGGGCATTATGGCTAAAGGAAGGGGACTCTAATTCAAAAATTTTCCATGTTACCACATTGAGCAATAGAAGCAACAATAATATTAGAAATTTAACTAAGGTGGATGGATCCTCAACTCAAAACATTCAGGAGATCAGGGACGAGAGTTGTTAATTTTTTTAGTTCATTATTGGGTGAAGAACGGGCTCTGTAATGCCCAAGCAAAGGACTCTCTCCTTCAATTCATTCCACAACTCATTGATGAAATGATTAACGAGTCTCTTACAACAACTTTTTTAGACGAAGAGATCAAGGAGGCTTTGTTTAACATGGATCCTGACAAAGCTCCTGGGCCGGATGGGTTTTCATCGCGGTTTTTCCAAGTTTGTTGGGATATTGTTGGAGCAGAAGTTATTGCTGCAATCAAGGAGTTCCAAAGTTCAAATCATATTCCAAGGGGTTTCAATTCAACTTTCATTGCTTTGATCCCTAAAGGCCCCAACCCCAAGACTATGGCTGACTTTAGGCCGGTTAGCTTGTGTAATATATCCTATAAAATTCTGTCCAAAGTTTTAGCCAACCATTTGAAGAAAGTTCTACCGGTTATCATTGATCCAAGTCAAGGAAGTTATGTACAAGGAAGATCAATCTTAGATGGAGTTATTACTATTCATGAGGCTCTTCATACAGCCGCTCAGACCAAAAAAGCAGTCATGGCTTTAAAGTTAGACATGAACAAAGCTTATGACAGGATAAATTGGGAATTCCTAGAGGCAATTTTATTAAAATTTGGCTTCAACATGAAATGGGTCAAGTTAATAAGAGAGTGTATTTCTAAGCCTTGTTTTTTAGTTTTGGTTAATGGGTCTACTGCAGGTTTTTTTCAAAGCAAATGTGGTCTAAGACAAGGAGATCCCATAAGTCCTATGTTGTTCATCATTGTAGCTGAGGCCTTGGGAAGAACCATTAAGGCAGCAGTGGTAGCTGGACTCATATCAGGTATCAAGGCCACGTCGCTAACTACCCCGATGACACATCAACAATTTGTTGATGATACATTGCTACTGACTTTGGCTTCTATGGTTGAGGCAAGAAGGATTAAAAATATTCTCATAATGTATGAAGAAGCGGTTGGATAGAAAGTGAATTTTGATAAGAGCAAACTTTATTTCATCAATACCCCCATTCCTAGGCAAAACAACATAGCAAGGATCATGGAATGTCAGATTGCATCCCTTCCCACCTCCTATTTAGGTCTTCCCCTGTTTACGGGGAAACTTGAAGGATCAATGTGGAACATAGTTTTGGAGAGGATCCAAAAAAAGCTAGCAGGTTGGAAAGGACATCTGTTATCTCAAGCAAGCAAAGCAGTTTTAACTATGGCTTCACTTCAAAGTATACCCGTTTACTTCCTATCAGTCTTCAGAGCTCCCAGCAAGGTGTATCACAAAATTGAGCAGCTTCAAAAAAAATTTCTCTGGTCAGGGACTGAGGATAAGAAAAGGATCCATTTAGTAGGTTGGAACAAGGTTTGCAAACCTAAAGTTGATGGGGGGTTAGGATTGAGGAGAGTTGCTCATCTCAATACAACTCTGTTAGCCAAACAAGCATGGCGGTTATTGACTAAGGTCGATAATGAATGGACTACCATAGTTAGGAGGAAATACCTCCAAGGTGTGAACTTCCTTAATGACAACTTAGCAAGCAGGGGGTCTACTTTTTGGAAGGCAATCCTCACGAGCAGGGATCTTGTCAAGAAAGGTCTTAGATGGATTCTAGGAAATGGGCAAACAATAGACTTTTGGAAGGATCGGTGGGTGAGAGCTGAGGAGTTATCCCAGAATCCTCGTTTGGCTAGGATTCAAGAGCATATGGAGCAGCATATTGGGAAGAAGGTTGCAAATTATATGTGGCAGGATATAAATATCAACAGGTGGAAACACATCAGAGTACAGGGTTTTGAAGCGGAGTATGAAGAGCTTTATAACATTTTAACTCAGCAAATTATTCCCTCTGGAGAGGATGAAGATCACATTGTTTGGGCTGAGGCTGAAAGTGGTGACTTCACGGTTAAGTCTGCCTATAATTTGCTTCTCAATGTGGAAGGTCAACAATTTCAACCGAGTTTGGTTTGGATCAAAGGCTTAATTCCTAAAATATCCTTTTTTTCATGGTTGGTGATTCAAGGAAAAATCCTCACTATGGACAATATGTTATCCAAAGGTATGGTTATTGCTAACCATTGCTACATGTGCAGGGCAGGATGGGAGACAACCCAACACTTGTTTTTGGAGTGTCCGATAGCGGAGTCCATCCTGGATGAACTTTTCCAAGCCTTTAGGATCTCGTGGGTTAAGCCTGCTCTTATATCCGAAGTGTTCCATCAATGGCCTCAACCCTTTGTTAGCCTAAAACTTAAGTACCTATGGAAAATCTGTTGGCATCATTTTCTCTGGAAGATTTGGCTAGAAAGGAACCATAGAGCCTTTAAGGATACCATTCACAACCCAAAAACCATCCTCAACGGGATTATTGTCTTTGCGAAAGAAAACCTTAGCACCTTAGTGGATGAGAACCACTCAATTCTTCCCCAAGAAAAACAATTAGCTCGGGCCTTAGGTATTGAGGACAAACCTTCCATTCCTTTGCCCAATCCCAGAAATGGGATTTCTTGGGAGCCACCCCCGAGGGTTGGTTTAAACTAAATTTTGATGGTGCAGCCAAGGAGAACCCGGGAAGAGCTGGAGCTGGAGGAATAATCAGGGATCATCAAGGAAATCTGGTCAAGGCCTTCGCTGAACCATTGGGAATCAGAACTAATAACGAAGCAGAAGCTAGAGCCCTTTGGAGAGGGTTGCAAGTAGCCCAAGCAACTCAAGGTAACTTGATGATTGAAGGTGATTCTATGAACATCATCAACCTGTTAACCAATGGCAAAAAACCTCCATGGAGAATCGAGGGAGTCATCCATGAAGTGAGGATCCTTTTTGCGGCAAGACAGAATAGGAGGGCTCGTCACGTGTACCGTGAGGCCAACAGGTCAGCTGAAAAATTAGCCAACATAGGTGTTGATGTTGGTAGTTTGGTGACATGGACACAAGGTGTGCCACGTGAAGTGGAAAACATTATTAGTCATGAAAAGAAACCTACCCATTAAGGAGAAATATGAATGGGTGTTCTTTCCCCATGGAGCTGGTAATAACTATGGGGTTTCCCTCTAAATCATACCAAATTGGAAATGAAGGTAACAGGGTGTAAGCCTTGGAAGATTCCGACAGAGAATAGGAAATGGGCAAGCAACGGGTTTCACAAGTGCAAAGTTCCAAACTTCAATTCCTGTCAATGTAAGTAATGTTTACAGTTATGTTTAGGTATGGGTGTGCTTTGTTAGTAAGGTGTTGTAGGGGATTCAACACAATTTTTGGTAAGAAAGTTTCAAGGATGACTAGGATCTACAATCTCAGCAGAAGGCTGGATATTGTAATAGGTTTTGGGTTAACCTGCAAAACCCGGTAATTAATGAAGACTTTTATTTACCAAAAAAAAATAAAATATGTATGCCATTATTGTATATAACAAAATGATAATCAAATATTATATGTACAACACTTGTATATTGCTTTATTAAGTGTGAACATCTAATTATCATATGCAAAGTGTACACCTTTAAAAAGTAAGGTATGATTACATATAAGAGGATAATGGGGGAAAGAGGTGGTTAGTGACCAATCCAACTACCAAAGGTATGATATCCATATACACCAAAAGTGAAAAGCAACCTCTATTAACTTCATTAGAAACATTATTTATCCTACCTCCACATGTGATAAACTATAGCAAGGTAAAATACATGGTACATTGTTCAATTGTAGAAACAAGTGACAAGTCAATGCTACAATGATGTGTGAGTTGGTGGTGTGTTGGTTTTATTGCACATCCATTCCTTATTTAAACTAGTATATGTCCTTGTTGAGTATGTTATTGGTACTTTTAAGAGGATAATTTGAACATCAAGATCTAGGCTACTTAACTTCTCCTCATTGTCACCTTACACTTATTCTTCCTTGTTAGGTACTGATGCTTCTTTTATAGACTCCATTTATGGTTTCTTATTCTTATGGCATGATCCACTTGCATGTTACTAAATTGGCACAATATCTACCCAATGGAACATGATGCACATATATGATGAAATGTGGTTATGCCAAATTATACACACTCACATCTTGCCTATGTGTCACATATAACATTAAAGCTATAACATATAACCATATCAATATTTTTTTTGGTGTAGGAATTTATGGTTTTGCTCTACTAAGTATGAGACCTAGTCATGCTTGATATTATCCATAATACATCAAATATATAGGATGATAAATGTTAATATCTTCAAAGCTCTTTACTTTTTTTGATAATTGTGACATGACAAAGCAAATTTTGTATTTGAGCTTGTCATTACATAATAAAATGCCTATTCAATCCATGGATCCCATGAGACAATAACCTTGTTAGTTCATTTGTCATCAAGGCATTTATCTTCTAGTACATTCCAAGAAACTATGTAATGTATACTACCTTGGCTCCTTGTGCTTGATGAGTTTATAAGGGGTCCAAGGTCTTCAAACAATCTTATGAAGACATGATGAGTAAAGGCCACCCTTGATATTTGCTTGACCTAAAATTTTCTTTTCATATCAAGGTTTTATGTGTTCCATAACTTGATTAGGTACCTATTAAATGCATCATGTTCAAATATTGACACCTATAAATCATAATGAACTAAAGCATCTTTGAAGGATTGCTTCAACATGTGGCTTTTAACAGTCTACACCACCATTTCCTACACTACTCATTGATCAAGGTCCACATAATACCTTAAATGTTTACATTTGATTTTTCACCATTACCATTAGATTTCCATTTTTTTGTGAAACATATTCATCCACTATCCAAGAGTTCCTTCAAAACCCTCTAAATATCTAGATGCTTGGATGGTTGTGATGATAATGGTGATACTAAAATTTTATGGCATGATGATGTATATTATTGATGGTACCCTATTGGTGGATGGTATCCCTTTGATATGTCTTATAATTTGTGATCAATTTTTTTTTATCCTTAGGTATTTATATTGCTACACATGCTTGCACTAGGTCCTTGAAGGGTGAACTCTATACTTATATCAATCAAACCCTCTAAGAGTTTGGTATATGAAAAAATACAATAATGGTAGTAATTGTTGCAATAATTGACTCTCCATAGTGCCTTAGGTGATTCCATGTTCCATATCATATATACATAACTCCTAATACCATTTGTGAACTTGCTTTCAAAAATCTCTCATTGTTCTTGACCTATGAGACCAATTGATGACCTCTCAATTTTTGGTCTAGATGACTAGGATCTTGTACTTTATGTCTTTTAGTAATACCTTTATATAACTTTCCTTCATTTATATGGTATTATTGTGAACCTAAGTGGTATGGTATAGGACTAGTTTCATATCCATCCTCTTTATGTCCCATGAATTTTCTAAAATGATGACTAATTTTTTTTATAAGATATTATTTGTGTTAGGATCCCATCCTAACATTATTTTGTAATTCTCATTTGCTTATGTAATGACCCACTTCCAACGTGGGGGATTCCATCTATAATGTTATTTTGTAATACTTTGTAATGTATGTGGCAAGTAAGGCACCTAGCCAAGTGGGGCCATTTCATGTAACCATTATCAAGATTGTAACCGATGTTTGGTAGAAGATTCTAGCTCGAGTGGCATTTTGCATGTAAGCCAACTCTTGAGCCTTAGGGTAGGGTTGCATGGAGTTTCTCTTTAAAAGACATGGAGCCATGTACGAATGTATCTTTTTTCCAATTAATGAAATATTGAAGGAGGTTGCCCCCTCGAAGAGGCCTGCGATTCAGTGTTATTGTGAGAGTGTTTATTTCTGCATTTACTTTTCTGCATTGTGATATTGCATGAATTTTTGCTTATTTTTAGTATTTTGTGTGAGTGTGCTTATTTTTAATAGTAGGTTCCTAACAAGTGGTATCAGAGCACTTTCTAGGGCTGAGTTCTGCTATGACTGTGACAATTCTTGCCCATCCATTCCATTTGTTAGGTATAATTTTCTTGTGTTTTTTGTTTTTGTTTATCCTTTATTTAAAAAACAAAAAACCAAAAAAAAAATAGTATTTTTTTAATAGTAGTTGAGTAGGTTAGAAACCATGTGCTGAGGGTTTTAAAATATCGTGGAGGAGCTGTCGTTATTGGCTAAGCTAGATAGCCCATAAAGCATCTAGTGAAGTGAGGGGTGATCAGGCTCCAATACCCAGGCCTTAGACAACACCCACGCATGGAATTGAGCTCCCACGTATCTTCGGGTATTTAGGGAGACCATCTAGGCTTAAACAAAATTTTATCCAATAGGAAGATTTTTAGCCTTGTATTATCCATAGTCCATGGGACACAACATCCCGGATGATTACCCTCTATACTATCAGAGAGGTAGATAGTGTGCTCAAGGGTATGTGTGGAATCCTCCTTGGGTAGTGGCCTAAAATATTGGTTTGAGCACTATTGTTCGTCACTACGGTATAATAGAGGGCCTATGGGTATTACATACTCCTCTGCCTAGCATACCTTAGTTCTATCAAAAACTTCAACCTGCAAAAACAAAACCTTCCTGTTCTACTAAACCTGCATTTATGACCCACAAAAGTGAGCATACAAAGGACTTCCCTATCACAGAAGAATAAACTTTTGCATGCACCAAATAGTCAGGATAGAGTCTGCAAGTGTCTATGATAGTAAAAAATATTCTAGTACCATTCAAGTCAGTGGTAGTAATAGTTGTCAATATAGTAATAATTAGGTCGATAGTGGCAGTAATAGTCATCTATAACAATTAGAAATTATAGGTTGTCAGTGGTAAAAATAGAACCATCAGTGTCAATAACTACACAGTATAGAGAATCCTAGGGTTAGTGAAGTGAACAGTGTTAGTAACTATAGTATAGGTGATAGGGACAGAGATAAGATAGTGACAAGGTGGTCAGTAGATAGAATACATAGGTCAGAGATAGTTGATCCTAGTACCCAACTTTTGAACCCAATCTCCAAATAAAAAACCGACCACACTAGTAGACTCATCAAAATAGAGGATAAAAAAAAGTCTAGGGTGTCCAAAACTAGTGTTGAGATATATAGCTCATTCTGATCATTATTCCAAGCTGATCAGTTTGATATATAACACCCAAGCACTTTTTTGGACTCCTTACTAAAAATAGTAACTCCTGTAACCACACTTCTATTTTTAGTAATTCAGTGAAAGAGGTTCAAGACTCTCCAAAATGGCTATTGGCACTCGTGGACATCAAAAAGAGGTAGACCAAACCACCTCAATGTTGGAATACCTAAAAATCTCCCTTGATAGCATTACCCAAGCAAATCAATCCATAAGGGAAGAGCTTCAAGGCTTTAGAGATGATTACCATACCTCCAAAAACCACTTGGAAGAACAACTTGCAGATGTTGAGTCCAAATTGCAAGGTGGTCCAAGAAGGTCTGAGTACCATACTAAACAATATCCGATCGAGGTAAAGGAAGGGAAACAGATGACTCTCACCCTCACTATGACCATGATCCTACCTTTAAGATGCCTAAATTGGACTTTCCTAAGTTCAATGGGAAGGATGCAGATGGGTGGTTGTGTCGTGTTGATCAATTTTTTAAACTCCATAATGTCCCTAGATATTATCGAGTTCAGATGGCTTCCTTCAACTTGGAATCTAAAGCTTTACAGTGGTACCAATGGTTGCAAAACACTACTCATGATCCTTCTTGGGAAGAATTTGAGTCTCAATTACTCACTCGATTTGGCCCTAGTGAGTATGATGACTTTACAAGAGCATTGACAAAGTTGAAACAAACTTCTACAGTTCGAGATTACCAAACGCAATTTGAGAAATTGGCCAACAAAACTAGGGGATTGAATGAAGGGTTCTTTATGAGTTGTTTCATTAGTGGCTTGAAGGATGATCTCCAGGCTGAGGTCAAGATGTTTAAACCATAAACCATGATGCAAGCTATCAGTTTGGCCCGGTTGGCCGAATCCAAATTTTCAGCTCAAAGGCGGACATCTAAATTTCCACAAGCTAGACCCTCCTTTCCTCCTAGATTCCAAAATCATAATGAAAATAAAACTATTGCACCCAAATGTTTGACTACAGAAGAAATGGATGCATGATGCACCCAAGGTTTGTGCTACAATTGTGATGAAAAGTATGTTCACGGACATAGGTGCACCCAAAATAAGTTGTTCCTCATAGACATTGATGAGCCTAACACTAGTGACCAAAGTGATGATGACATAGAACTAGTAGAGGAACCACCCCAAACTGAGGAAGAAATCCAGGAAGAACCACAGGCCAAAATTTTTGTTCATGCTCTTGCTGGAATTACTACTCCCCAAACCATGAAAGTTGTGGGTTTTTTCAAAGGCCTACGTCTTACCATCCTGATTGATTCTGGAAGTACACACAACTTTATTGATCCCCGCATTGCCAAGCAAGCTAATTGTTACATACACACATGTAATTCCTTTGAGGTTATGGTAGCCAATGGAGGGACCTTACCTTGCAAAGGTAAATGTCATAATGTTAAAGTAAAAATGGGAGAATATGAGCTCAAACAAGATATGTTTGCTCTCCAATTAGGGGGATGTGATATTGTGTTGGGAGCTCAATGGTTGGGCACATTGGGAACCATCTCATGGAACTTTGCCGAGCTCTGGATGTAATTTTCATAGAATGGATAGTCCTATACTCTCAATGGTTCAAAAGCAGGGCCTCCACAGATTATCAGTTCAAACCATATGGAGAAGTTGTTGAAAAAATCTTCTCGAGGAGTCATAGCTCAGATATTTGTGATCCAACCTCCCACTTCCGAGGTGGATTCCATTCCCATAGATCTGCAACTTATTTTGGCCAAGCATAATTCTATTTTTGCCGAACCATCAGACTTGTCACCTCATCGCTCCCATGACCATGCTATTCCATTGTTACCTAGCAATGCACCACCCAACATCAGACCATACCGGTATCCTCATGCTCTTAAGTCAGAAATCAAGAAGTTAGTACAAGAATTGTTAAAAGTTGACATCATTAGGCCAAGTAACAATCCTTACTCTTCTCCAGTCTTATTGGTACAAAAGAAAGATGGGTCCTGGCGATTGTGTATCAATTACCATGAGCTCAATAAGCTCACCATCAAGGATAAGTTTCCTATTTCGATGGTGGATGAATTACTGGACGAGCTGCATGGGACTATGTATTTCTCCAAATTAGACCTTCGCTTTAAGTACCATCAGATCAAGCTCAAGGATGAAGATATTCCCAAGACTACTTTCCATACTCATGAAGGTCACTATGAGTTCTTGGTGATGCCATTTGGCTTGACTAATGCTCCTTCCACATTTCAAAGCCTCATGAACAACATATTTTACCCATTCCTTCGAAAATTCATCCTAGTTTTCTTTGATGACATTTTGGTTTATAGCTACTCATGGGAAGAGCACCTCGTCCATGTGGATCAGAATTTACAATTGTTGGCACAACATCAACTTTATGCTAAGCGGTCCAAGTGTTCCTTTGGGTTGATGAAAGTGGAGTATTTGGGACACATTATCACCAAATATGGCATCAAAGTTGACCCCAAGAAGATCCAAGTGGTTCAAGAATGGCTGAAACCCCACACTCTCAAAGGTCTTCAGGGATTTTTAGGGCTTACAGGTTATTACCATAAATTTATTCGTAATTATGGTAAAATTGTAGCTCCCCTCACATCCATGTTAAAGGACTCTTTTACTTGGATGGGACCAACTAAAAAGCTTTCCTAGAGTTGAAGCATGCTATGACCACCACATTAGTCTTAGCCATGCTAGATTTTTCCAAGCCTTTTATCATTGAAAGCGATGCTTCTGGTCATGGTATTGGTGCAATGTTGATGCAAGAAGGGTGGCCCTTGGCTTTCACTAGTAAAGCACTCTCCAATCATAATCTGGGAAAATCCACTTATGCTAAGGAGATGCTAGCAATTTTGCATGTGGTAACCCATTGGTGATCGTATCTCATTGGGCATCATTTCTCCATTAAAACTGACCATCAAAGTCTCAAATACTTTCTAGAGCAATGGGTTGCCACCCTCGAACAACAAAAATGGGTTTCTAAGCTCATGGGCTATGATTATGATATCACTTATAAAAAGGGCAAGGAGAACATTGTGGCCGATGCTCTCTCTCACCAATTTGAGGCTCACAGTATGCTATGTGTCATTTCTTCACCCATTCCATAGTGGATCAATTCCTTACGACAAGAGGTACTTCAAGATTCGAGCTTGCAAAATTTGGTTGCCTCCCTACACACCGAGCCTACTTCATGCCATGGCTACACTTGGGATGGCTAATGAGCACCGAAATTGCTCATATTTTGCATATGTTTCTAATGTTTTGTGCGATAGTATTTTATCATATTTGTACTTTTTATGAATATTTATATGTATTTAATGGTAAAATTGTGTATGTTGCCTAACTTGTGTGAAAAGTGTGCTTTGTGTGTAGATTTGATCACTTTAGTTATTTTCTACATAACTACGTCGAGGTCCCACTTGGACCTGGCATCATCCATTTTCAAAAGGAGTTCAATGAATCTTAAGGAAGGAGTTCGACCACGAAAGAGAAGGGCACCTTACTCCCATATTCCGATGGGAAGGTGCCTTACTCCCATATTTCGATGGAAAGGTGCCTTACTCCCATCTTTCGATGGGAAGGTACCTTACTCCAATATTCTGATGGCAAGGCACCTTACTCCCATCTTCGATGGGAAGGCACCTTGCTCCCATCTTCCGATGGAAAGGCACCTTATTTCCATTGATGAAGTCAAATATGGTTGACTCCACGTAAGCAGAACAAAGTGCCTAACTCCCGACCTGATGGTGCCTAACTCCCATTAACCGATGAACATGTTAGCTACTCTATTTTCGTATGAAATAGAGTAACGACTTCCCAAAGGTAGAACATGAGTGACGACAATGAGATAAGACCGAAAGCCATTTGATTTAACTAGATCATAGACAAATGATGCAACAAATAAAATCTATTCTGAATACACCAAATTTTCCTAAATTAGTGTGTTATTATTGTAATCACATTTTTGATAGAGATTTGTTATTGTAACAACAATATAAATATTGCAATAGAGAAACCTGTGTGATATATATATGCACAAGACTTCTCTGAGAAAGGAGGAGAAAAATAGCAAAGGAACCAGACTGTAATGTAAATTCATTTATGCAATAAAATTCATTCAAAGTTCTCTAATTTAGTTCGGCATACGTATTTAACCAGGTGGAATATGCTAGAGCCTGGGCCCACTCTTGGCCAGTATTCCTCCCCTCTCCTTTACTTTTCTATAATTTCATTTCAATTGTGTTTATTTATTCTATTTTCTTGCATTCGATTGTTTTTCTGCAATTTGATTTATTTACTACTTTCTTTCATTTCTGCAAGTGTGGTGTGATTTCATTTCTAGCAATTTATGTTCTATAGATTAAGTGGTTTGGATTGAAATGAATGCTATACAAACAACACCCCCCAAACTATAGAGTTAGTGGACTCATCTTAGAGGTATTGTAGTATATCTCTGCTTGGTACATCACAATTTTATGAACTTCCTTGGGTTGACAATTAAGTGAAAGGGTTGTGACATCAATGTAGAATTTAACCAATGTTTTTGTCCCAAAATTTTAGCAATATTTTGTGTTGTTGTCAGGGATGTGCCAATAGTAGATACCATTACAATACCCAGTTCTACAAGAATTCTGATTCAAGCTTACAAAACTTTTTCCTTATGATCTTGCATGAGTCCACCAAGAAACAGAGGACCAGATGGTCATTTTCTTAAAAGTAAGAGCCCACAGGAAAATTTTGAACCAATTGTAGACTCTAAACCTGAAATAGTGTCCCCATAGTTACTTCGACCAGTGCATTGGATTGAACACCCAGTTTTTGCACAAAGCTCTTTTATACCAAATCATCCAAACCTGAGTGAAGAGTGGATAATATAAAATCCTTTGTTTAAAATAACCCCATATGAAGAGGATCTATTGTATGAATAGTAGTGGAAAGCTATTGAGGATGGAACCATTTCACCAACTGATTTGAAGATTCTTATGCAGAAAACTCAGAGTGACTGGAAGGCCTTAGAAATTACTTCAAGGACAATAGATCTAGAGACCACATTTCCTAAAAAAATGGTTGAGGTAGAAGAGACATCAACTAAATTTAGCTTCCCAATAGAAGAGGCTAGGGGAGAAACAAAAATGAAGAACATATCCCCTACCCATATTCCTACCTTCAAAGGATTCCCAATAGAAGACCCGAACCTATTTTTGTTCAAGTTTGATGTATTGTGCAGGTATGTGGACTATAAGATGGATGCCCAGAAGTTGAAATTATTTCCTTCAAAACTGGATGATTCAGCCCTACGCTAGTTCATCAACTTGGGGAACAAGTAGATCACTACCTAGGAGGAGATGAAAAAGCTCTTCCTAGAGCAATACCAAGATTTTGGTAGAGCATGGGATTCAAGAGAGGAAGTCCTGAACATGATGCAGAAGGAAGATGAATCATTGGAGGAGTATTGGGATAGATTCAATTTCAATTTGTAAAGATCTCCCCATGCGAAGCTAAGTGACAAGTCCCTTAGAAGCATATTCTTAAGGGGACTCAATAGTGAATCTCTTGAAGCGTTGAATATGATTTCTGGAGGAGATATTTACCAGCACTAGATGTTAGACATCCAACAACTATGTCAAAATTATTCTCGAAGAAAAGGTAAACCAACCTCCAGGATCACTAAGTCAACAACCTCAGTCACAAAGATAGAGATAGGCAACATGTTGGAGGACTTGAAGAGCGAAATGTTATCTTCCCTAGTATTGCAAATGGATACTCTCCTACTAGCAAAGAAGAAGCAAGAGAATGAGGTAGCATTGGCTTATTTCTATCCAAAATGTAGAGGAAAGCATGCAAGGAATGTGTGTCCTGAAGACAAGATCAGGGTATGCGCTATTTGTCAAAAGAATCACAAGACCAGACTATGCCCACAACTACCAACTATCAAAGAGGATGCTGAAGTTTTAGAAGCATACTTCATGGGAAACCAGAGAAACTAGCAGCAACCCCCTATGGGGAATATGCCAACAGGAATGCCACCCTATGGAGGGGGAAATTACATGCCACAAGGGTAGGTCCAACCACCCAATATGGGATGGTGGGGACAACCACCCTGGATGAATACCTCCCAGGGAGCATCATTCTCAAATTAGTACCCATGGATGCCATATCAACAACCAGGGTAGCAATGGAGAAACTACAACCCATGGAATGTAGCTCCACCAAATGTAGTTCAGGCTCCACTACAACAAAGCTTACCAGCTCCCCCTATAGTGAGGCCTGCACAACTCCCAGCGTAGCCCATAGTCAATCCCAACAACAAGATAAACCAACAAGCATACCAATTGGAAAGTGAGGTGTTTCCTATGTATAATATTAGGAATTGCAATCCTGTACAATTAAGGTCAGGTAGACAATTAGGAGTAGAGGCTCCTCCTTTGATAGAAGAGGAGGAGGATGTACATATTACAATAGGAGAATCACCTCTGGTTGAAGAGGTTGATGAAGAACCAACTACTGAGAAGACTGAAGAAGAAGCTCCTCCTTTTCCCAAAAGGTTATAGGAGCAAAGAAAGCCAATACAACCAAAATTTGATATCCTCTCAAGTCTGAAGAATTTGATAGTGATAATCCCTTTGTTCCAAGCCATAAGAGATGTCTTGATCTACACTAAGGCTATCAGGGAGCTATGTCTGAGAAGGCCAGGCTGTAAGCCAGCCTAGATAATAAATGTGATGGGGAAAATGGCTGACCTAATGCTAGGAAATACCTACCACCCCAAATATGTAGACCCAGGCAGCCTAGTCCTGATAGTGAAGATTGGTGGCCACTCATTGGCCAACACTTTAGTGGACCTAGGAGAAGCCATCAATGTGATGCCAAAGGAGACCATGTAGAAGCTTAAGCTCATAGACTTGAAGCCTACCAAGACCATCCTGTAGTTGGTTGATAGATCAATTGTATCACCAGAAGGAATGTTGGAAGATATCATCATGATGGTGGATGCATGGGAATACCCAATAGACTTTTTGGTACTGCAGTCCAAGTCTGGACTGGGGGCTATCCACTCATCCTAGGAAGGCCTTGGATGGCAATAATAGATGCATATATAAGCTACCAAAATGGATAGATGACTATTTTAGATGGTCAAAATGTTAAAAATATGACCATCTCTCCACCTGCACAGTCCATTGATGCATTGGGAGAGCCCATATGGGAAAATCAGGATGATGGAACATTATCAATGGTGCAGCCTATAATGGCATTGATGGAGTTGGAGAATGAGGTTGATGAGGATAGAATTATTACAAATTTCTTCCATGGAGAATCCTCCCACATCTCTCTAGAGTCACCATTGGTAGGCAACCAAGACCACCATGTCAAACAAATTTAGATTGAGCCTGGAAAAATGTTGAATGTCAGTAGTGAGTTGACACCAACTCAGTTGACAACATTGAAAGAGATACTGACCAGGCATCAATAGGATTTTTCCTAGGATTATTCAGATATGAGAGGGATCACTCTAAAGACTTGTACCCATCACATTTACTTGGAAGAATAGGCAAGTCTGATCAGATAGCCACAATGAAGAATGAACCCCACCATGAAGGAGATAGTCAAGGTAGAGTTGTAGAAACTCCTATCAGCTGGATTCATTTACCCCATATATGATAGTGAGTGGGTGTCACCTCTAGTGGTGGTGCCCAAAAAGAATGGGAAGTGGTGGATCTGTGTTGACTATAGATTGTTGAACAAAGCAACTAAAAAGGACCACTTCCCATTACCTTTTGTTGACCAAGTTCTTGATACACTAGTAGGAAGGAAGTACTTCTACTTTCTGGATGGATTCAGTGGGTATAACTAGATCTAGATTGGAGAAGAAGATCAGGACAAGATAACATTTACTTGTCCCTAGGGTACATTTGCTTATAGAGTCCTACCATTTGGTATGTGCAATGCACCAACCACTTTTTAGAGGGTAGTGCTGAGCATTTTTTTGATATGATGGGAGAAGTAGTGGAGATATACATGGATGACTTCACTGTGTATGGTGAAACCTTTGAAGAGGCTATGACCAACCTAGAACATGTACTCCAGTGGTGTGAAGAGACCAACCTATCCCTGAGCAATGAAAAGTGCTTCATGATGATGCAAGAAGGGATTGTTTTAGGGCACCACCTCTCTGCAAGAGGGATAAGGGTGGACAAGAAAAATATTGAAGTTATTAAAGATCTGCCTAGTCCTACAACACAGAGAGATGTCAGGAGCTTTCTTGGCTCTACTGGGTATTACAAGAGATTCATAGAAGACTTCAACAAAATTTCTAGACCGCTACACACTTTGCTATCCAAAAATGTAGAGTTTATCTAGATAGAGGAGTGTGAACAAGCCTTCCATATTCTGAAGGAGAAGTTGATCACTGCTCCAGTACTATGAGGCCCAAACTGGGCCATCCCCTTCCATATATATTTTGATGCATCTAACAATGCTATAGGGGTAGTTCTAGGATAGAAATATGGTGAGGAGTTTTATGCCATCTACTATGTCAGCAAGCATCTCACTGGGGCTGAGTTCAACTACACTATCACTGAGAAGGAATTCCTTGCAGTTGTCCATACCATCAACAAATTTTACCACTACATTATAGGGTACAAGGTCTTTGTACACACTGACCATGCAACCATTAGATATCTGATGAACAAACCTGCAATTAATGGTAGAATAATCAGGTGGCTTCTACTCCTGCAAGAGTTTGATGTTACCATCATCGACAAACTAGGTAAGGATAATGTAGTTGTAGACTTTCTATCAAGGCTGACACCTCCAGACCATTCAGCTATGGAAGACCAATTCCTAGATGAACATATTTTCTCTCTGAGTGAACAAACACCATGGTATGTAGATATGGCTAATTACTTAGCCACTGGTAGAGTATCCCCTGCACTCTCACCCCATGAAAAGTGGATATTAATAGAGAAGAGTGCAACCTTCTCATGGATTGATGGTTGTCTATTCAAAATAGGGCCTGATCAAATCATGAGGAGGTGTGTTGTTGAGCATGAGTTTTTAAAAATCCTTAAAGCCTATCATGATGAACCTTGTGGTGGCCACTTTGTAGGAAAAAGGACTACATTCAAGATATTGCAGACCAGATATTACTAGCCCTCGCTATTCAAGGATGCAACCAAATATGCAAATCAGTGTGATCAATACCAAAGGATGGGTAGACCAACATTCAGAGATGAGATACCCCTCCAACCACATGTTCACATTGAACCATTTGATAAATGGGGGATGGATTTCGTAGGGCCAATCAACCCATAATCAGTAGGAAAAAGGTATATTTTGGTTTGTACTGATTATGTAACCAAGTGGGTTGAAGTACAAGCACTAAGGGATTCCAAGGAGAAATTTATAGTAGACTTCCTATTTTCACACATCTTCACAAGGTTTGGAGTACCCAGAGAGATCACTACTGATTAGGGTCCCCAATTCACCTCAAGCTTGATTCAAGAAATCATGCAACAGTACAGGATCAGGCACAACAAGACCACCCCTTATCATCCTCAAGAAAATGGATAGGTAGAGGTCACCAACAGAGAGTTGGAGAATATCCTCATAAAAACTATACAACAACACAAAAAATATTGGGCTATGAGGTTTCCAGAGGTAGTATGGGCCTATAGGACTGCATGGAAAACAACTACTGGTTTCACACATTTCCAATTGGTGTATGGGAAGAATGCAATGATGCCCATTGAGTTTGAAATTAGAACCCTTAGGACTGTAGTAGAATTGAACCTAAGCCTGGATGATGCACAAAAAGAGTGGATTCAACAACTGAATCAGTTGGATGAACACTAGTTAGATGCTCTGCATAGAACAGAGGTCATCCAGAGACAAAGGACACAATGGCATGACCACCACATTAGGTTGAAGTAGTTCAAAGTAGGAGAGTGGGCGCTATTGTATGATTCCTAATTTTAGGAGCGAAAAGGCAAGTTGATGCAATGATGGATGGGGCCATATGAAGTGATTGAACTGATCAATAATGGTGTTGTGCGCATCAAAACTATTGATGGTAGCAACACCATACTGATAGTTAATGGTCATAGGTTGTGGCCTTACCACATATCTAAAAATATTATGATGGAGTCCAAGATAGGCATGGGGGAGACCCCATTTGATTGAAATTTTTTAAATTTTCAGCAGTCGGTGGATAGGAATGTCCACCCAAAAATAATTTATTCTTTTATTTTTCTTTCTTTGCTTGTGTTTCTATTTTGTAGGTACAGTGCTCTGAGTGCAATCTATAGGTAACCTGGGAAACCTAGGCCTATCAGGCATAGATTCCACTAACTTGCGTCTTACTGATTTTTAGTTTTTATTTTTAGCTTTTGCAGGTATGATGCCCTGAATGCATGTTGTAGGCAACCTGGGAGACCTAGGCCTAATAGGCACAGGATCCATGAACCTGCATGATTTCCAGTTTTCTAGGAGTAGAAGCTTGATTGTTCCCATATGGAGGGGATAGTCACAATACGAATACGTACATGGGTGTGAAATATTTGCAAGAAGAGAAATGCCCATCTACGTGTTTGGAAAAGCAACTATTGATGGAGCTCAAGAAGGAGGAAGCATTGAAAGGCCTGATCAACTAGGAAGCATTGACTACAGAACATGCTAGTAGATGCTAAATTTTTAGCTATAGGGAGGCACCTAACTCTCTATTAGGAAGGTGCCTAACTCCCATTGAAAATTCCTATATATGAGGAAGAGTGCCTAATTCCCATAAAGGTGCCCGACCCGAGAATTTTTCAAAGTGAAATATTGGCACCTATCTCCCATCCACTGGAGATAGGTGCCTATCATCAAGCAAGCTAAAATCGATATCCGATACACATGCTAGGGTTTGGTACCTAACTCCCATTAGGAAGGTGCCTAACTCTCGTGTATCTAGAGGAAGGTGCCTAACTCCCATTAGGAAGGCACCTAACTCCCATGTATCTGGAGGAAGGTGCCTAACTCTCGTTAGGAAGGCACCTAAATCCCATGTATCTGGAGGAAGGTACCTAAATTTCGTTAGGAAGGTGCCTGACTCCCATGTACCTAAAGTAAGGTGCTTATCTACATTTCGATTAAGGCACATATTTCTCAATGAAAAGGCACCTACCTTTCGTTAAGCACCTGTATGCGACATAAATAATTTGGTGGCATTGGGAAGCGGTCGAAGCCACGTCAGCATCCCACATGATGAAAAGGTCAAATATTTCATGAGAAATTATTACAAAATCCTATGGAGGATTTCAACACATTCCAAAGCAATCAGCATAGGGATGTGTGTCATCCCACGTAGACCATCGATATTTCTTATTTTTAGCATGAGACTTTGAATGAATATTTTTTGTAGTACCCAAGAAGAACAATCCAAAGAAAAAAGACAAGGGCACCTTACTATCATCTTTCTATAGAAAGGTACCTTAATATCATCTTTCTACTGGTGCCTTAATCTCCTATTTCAATGGGAAGGTGCCTTACTTCAGTCATATGATGGAAAGGTGCCTCTCTCCTATCTTTGATGGTAAGGCACATTGCTCCCATATTTCAATGGAAAGACACCTTAATTTTGTTGATGAAGTCAAATATGGTTAACTCCATGTAACCAGAATGAAGTGCCTAACTCTTGGTTTGATGGTACCTAACTCCCATTAATCAAAGAACACATCAAATGCTCTATTTTTATATAAAATAAAGTAATGAATTTTCAAAGGTAGAACACAAGTAACAAAAACGAGATAAGACCAAAAGCCATTTGATTTAATGGGATCACAAACAAATGATGCAACAAATAAATTCTATTATGAATACACCGAATTGTCCCAAATTAGTGTGTTGTTATTGTAATCACATTTTTGATAGAGATTTTTTATTGTAACAAAAATCTAAATATTGCAACAGAGAAACCTATGTGATATATATACGCGCAGGACTTCTCTAAAAAGGGGGGAGAAAAATAGCAAAGGAACCAGACTGTTATGTAAACTCATTTATGTAATAGTATTCATTTGAAGTTATCTAATTTAGTTCGGCGTACATATTTTATTGTGTAGAATCTGCTAGATCCTGGGCCCACTCTTGGCTAGTATTCCTTCCCTCCCCTTTACTTTTCAATAATTTTATTTCAATTGTGTAAATTTATTTTGTTTTCCTACATTCGATTGTTTTTCTGCAATTTGATTTATTTACCATTTTATTTCATTCCTGTAAGTGTGGTGTGATTTCATTTCCAACAATTTACGTTTTATAGATTAAGTGGTTTGGATTGAAATGAATTCTATATAAACAACACCCCCAAAACTATAGAATTAGTGGAATCACCTTAGAAGTATTATAGTATATCTCTACTTGGTACATCACAAGTTTACGAACATCCCTGGGTTGACAATTAAGTGAAAGGGCTATGACATCAATGTAGAATTTAACCAATGATTTTTCCCCAACAATGGCCATGATTTATGTTACCGCAAATGCCTTGTTGTTCCCCACATGTCTCCACTTTGGAAAATTTTCATGAAGGAACTGCATGCCTCCCCATCTGTAGGCCATTTAGGATTTCTCAAAACATATGAACGACTTAAGCGCATATTTTATGGAAGGGTATGAAAAAGGATATTCATAATTTTTTGATAGCTTATGCCACCTATCAATGGATGAAAGGCAAAATGATGCATTCTCCAGGCACTCTCCAACCCTTTCCCATTCTTGAACAGGTTTGGACTGATATTTCCATGTATTTTATTGAAGGGTTAACTAAGTCTGGGAGAAAATCCATTATCTTCATGGTAGTGGATCATCTTTCAAAGTATGCTCACTTTCGTTCCCTCTCCCATCCTTACACAACCTCCATCATTACCAAAATTTTCCTTGATTCTATCTTCCACCTTCATGGTATGCCCACCTCCATTATGTTCGATCGTGATCCAACCTTTACTAGTCATTTTTGGCAAGAATTATTTAAGTTGCAGGGAACTCAGATCAAAACGAGTTCAACTTATCATCCATAAATGGATGGCCAAACTGATATTATCAATAAATATTTGGATAACTACCTTTGTTGCTTTGCATTTGATCATCCTATATAATGGGCAAAGTGGCTTCCTTTGATCGAGCGGTGGTACAACACTTCCTATCATACAACGACCAAGATTACCCCTTTTGAGGTAGTTTATGGGTGCCCTCCACTCATGCATTACTATTAAATTTTGAATAGCTCTAGGGTCCATGTAGTTGACACTACTCTCAGTTAACATGTTGATGTACTTTGCCAACTAAATATGTATTTAAATGCGGCCCAAAATCAGATGCACCAATAAGCTGACCAACATCATTCTAGGTGTATCTTTGATGTGTGTGATATGGTTTTCCTTTACTTACAACCATACAAATAGTCATCCCTACAATTTTGTAGGTGCCACAAACTTGCTATAAAATACTATGGGCCCTACCAGGTTTTACAATGGATTGGTACCTTGACCTAAAAATTGGCCCTCCCACCTACATCCAAGCTCCATCCTATTTTTCATGCGTCCTATCTCAAAAAGGTTGTGAGAACTCAACTACAAGTTCAATCTGCACTCCTAAAATTGGATGAAGAAGGTTCTATCTTGCTCGAGCCTGAATAGTTGTTGGATTGTCGAACTCGTACTCTATGCAACTACATTATTATTGAGGTCCTTGTTTAGTGGCATGGAATCTAGCCAAAATATTCTACATGGGAGCCTCTCCAATAGCTGCAACACCAATTTCCTCATCTTCAACTTTGAGGATAAAGCTTTTCAAAGGGGAAGAACATGTTAGGATCCCATCCTAACATTATTTTGTAATTATCATTTGCTTATGTAATGACCCACTTCCAATGTGGGAGATTCCATCTATAATGTTATTTTGTAATACTTTGTAATGTATGTGGAAAGTAAGGTACCTAGCCAAGTGGGGCCATTTCATGTAACCATTATAAATATTGTAACCAATGTTTGGTAGAAGATTCTAGCTAGAGTGGCATTTTGCATGTAATCCAACTCTTGAGCCTTAGGGTAGGGTTACATGAAGTTTCTCTTTAAAAGATATGGAGCCATGTAAGAATGTATATTTTTACCAATTAATGAACTATTGAAGGAGGTGTCCCCCTCAAAGAGACCTACAATTCAGTGTTACTATGAGAGTGTTTATTTCTGCATTTACTTTTCCACATTGTCATATTGTGATATTGCATGATTTTTTGCTTATTTTCAATAATTTGTGTTAGTGTGCTTATTTTTAATAGTAGGTTCCAAAAAATTTGAGTTATTTATACCTTGGATGATACCATTCTCTACCTTGATGATGTCTTGATATATTTATGCCCTAGTTGGTGGCCATGCTTTATGAAATGCCTTTGTTTATATATAGTATTATGTGCATTAAGGTAAACACTCACTTATCTCACTATGCACCTCACTTTTATGCTATAATGACATTTATAATATCTCAAAATTTTTGAGTAAAAATATCACAGAAAAGAAGGTGGAATATGATGGTGCCTCCTTTTCCTCAAACAATGGGTTCCATCACTACTTTGATGGCATTATGACCTATCACTACTTGAATGACATATTTATAAATATCATTGGTATTTTCCATTATAGATAGCATGTGTTGTGGATTAAATGACATGTTTGGTTTTGAAATTGTCTAAAAAATCACAAAATCATAAAAAAGTAAAAGGAAGTTTGAAAAATTATTACACTTCCTTGAAAAACCTTTTTATCCCTTTGCTAGCAACTAACTTTCTTCAAACTATGTCCCACTCAAGGTAGGTTACACTTGTTCTTCATAGAGAAGGTAAGCCCTTAAATGACATTCATCTCTTAGATAGTTAACGTAAATCCCCCATTGAAGGTTGTGTCCTCTTAGTTTTATATAAAACGTTATATGGGATCATAATTGGAGACACATGGGAACTCAATTATGTTCATGCTATAATGTTTTTGACAACAAGAACTCAAACTTGGTTACAAGACCTACAAGTATTTTGATAGATAAAAACTATTCAAGAAGCACTAGGGGAGTACTATTAGGTGTTATTTAATAGAATCGACACTTTTAGAAGTGTACATGAAAATCCTTTCCAACAACATAAGGTATTCTTATGTTAGGACCCCATCTTAACATTATTATGTAATGATCCCTTTCCAACGTGGGGACCCTATTCTAATGATACTTTGTAATATTTTATAATGGTATGTGGGACTAAAGGTGCCTAGACAAGTGGGTCTATTTCATGTAACCATTATAAAGAATGTAACTATTTGTTTGATAGAATATTCTAGCTTGAGTGGCACTTTGCATATAATCCAACCCTTGAGCATTAGATTAGGGTTACATGAAATTTATATTTAAAAGACAAAAGGGCATAGAAAAATGTATCTTTTGCATATTGAATTAATTTTATATAAGGAGGTTGCCCCTTCAAAGAGACCTATGATTCTATATTGTGATTTGTGAGATTAACTTATATTTTTGCATTGCAATGATTTGTTCATTCATAAATTACTACTTTTATTACAATATTTATGTGGATGTGCTTATTTTAATTAGAAGGTTCTTAACAAGTGGTATCAAAGCACTTTTCAAGGCCATGTTCCACTATGACTACAATAGTTATTTCCCTACCATTTTTACTGTTAGATATAAATTATAAAACATACACTAACCTACAAATGTCCCACATTAGACAATAAGTTAAACATGTGAAATATCACATGCAAATTACAAAAATTGACGAAGTTAAATTCAAGGTAGTGATTAAATAAATATTCCTAGAGGTTGAAGAGCATTTAAAGGAAGACCTAAGGGTATTAGAGAATATTGAAACTGAAGGACCGAGTGACAGTTTAGGCAATAAAGAGAAAGAAACCCATCATGGTATTTTTGACATAGATACCCCATTTAAGATTCCTAAATTATAATTTTCTAAATTTAATGGAAAGGATGTTGATGGTTGGTTGTGTTTAGAAGATTAATTCTTCAAACTCCATAATGTTACTTATTATTTGTGGGTCACCATGGCATCCTTTAACTTTGAATCTGAAGCCCTCCAATGGAATCAATGGTTACAAAACATAACTCCTAACCCTTTTTGGAAAGACTTTGAGTCTAAATTACCCACTCTTTTTGGCCCTAATGAGTATGAGGATTTTATGGGAGCCTTAAACAAATTGAAGCAAACATCAACTATTGGAGTATATCAAATTCAATTTGAAAATTTGGCTAATAGGATGAAGTGTTTAAATGAAGGATTTTCTAGAGTTTTTTTATTAGTGGGTTGAAAGATGATATCAAGGTAGAGGTAAAAATTTTTAAACCAAAATTTGTGATGCAAGCCATAGGATCGGAAAGATTGGTGGAAGAAAATATTTATTTCCAAAGGAGGCTATCCAAATTTCAATAGGCCAAATCCATATTTCCATCTAAGTTCACACCTAATACTAGAAATAAATCTCCACCAATCAAGCAATTGTCTAGGGAGGAAATAAATGCCTATGGAGCACAAGGCTTATGTTATATTTGTGTTGAGAAATATGCTCTAGAAAATAAATCTTTGTATCGCTCCAAATTTTTTGCACCCTTACCTTCAGGCTATAGGATCCGCGCCCGGAAGGGGGATGGGAAAAGGATGGGACAATACCTCAAACTGAGAGGCCCTTTGAAGGTCCCGCCTCTTGGGGGAGGAGTATTAAGGTGATTTTTCGACGGATGGTGGGGTTCACCAGGAAACGTTTAGTGGTAGTCTCCACGCCTAGGTTGGGAATGTGTTTGATGTGTTCAGTTTTAGCTTTAATCATTCAAATCCTAGGTTTGGCCAAATGAATCTAAACTATTCTATTAGGAAATGCAGATTTAAATGAATACAGAAAATAGAATTAAATAGAAAATACAGAGAACAAGCTAAGTGAGAAAAACCATACCTGATTTCGGATGTCTGATGGAGGTTCTAATTTTTGAAGCAGTCCAGATCGTTTGGAATTTGATAGGATCGTCTCCGATCTGATAGGATCATCTGAGATCTGGCGAATTCATCAGACGAATTCGTCAGAGACCTGCAATCAGAGAAATAGACACAGAATACAAAAAATGCAGCTATGATGACAGAGGGAAATGGTGTAAAATGGTGATAAAGATGTTAAGATGATAATTGCAAATAGAAATGCAAGTAAATTATCATGCTTTAATAGCTAATCATGATTTTATTATGTATTTAAGCTACATGGGTGAACTCCAAGATGCAGAATAGCAAAAAATAACAATAAACTGATCTAAATGCAGAATGAAACAGCAGACGAAAAGGGAAAAGTGCAAACTCTGGGCACCAATTGCCCCCAATGTTGACCATAGTCGAAATCGTCTCGAATTGGGGCATGATCGTTCGAGATTGTACAAGATCATCTGCGATGATCTGAGCTTGCTCCGACTGAAAAACAATGAAGTTCCTGCAAACAAACTTGGAAAAATACGAAGGCAAATGGTGATTTAAGATGGTCTAATGCAAATAGAACTCATGTTATAGGAAATTTCAGCCAGGGGAATGTCAAGGGGAGGGCCTAAGATTAAATAGGCATAGGAAGGATGTTGGGAGGTTGGAGATCATCCCAATTTGGGAGATCTCCAATGGGGGAAGTCTCTAACCGCACAGACACGCTTTTGCCCAGGTTAGAGACACCGTTGAAACAGAAGCTAATTATGAAAAATCAGTTTTGGGACGAAATCATCTGGACGTTCTGCTCCAGACGAATTCGTTCGATCTGAGGCGATATCGTCTGATCGGCAATGATATCGTCCAATGGACAAAACAAATCCTAAAAATGGCACAAAAAATGAGGAAATAGGTAGCAGGCGATTTTGGAGCGGTTTTGGGGTTGAAATTTGAATTTGAATTATTTACTAAGGTAATTTTAATTATTTGCTAAGGTTTACTGTGCCAATTTTAGGGTGCTACATTTTTCCCCCTCTTTAGCGAATTTTTTGAAGAAAATGCGTTAAATATGAGTTCTTCTCGATCTACGAGAAAGCAAAAATTATTCCCATTTTTAGGTGACGATTCTAGGTCGAATCGTACGACAGCTTACTATGGTGCCCCCTCCGTGTTTTTACCCAAATCGAACGTTTGAGGTAAAAACATGGAAAAGAAAAATTTAAAATGTTGTTAAGTTGTTTTTGAATAAAATTAAGAAAAATAGGGGAAAACCCTAATTCATTTTTACTGTTCATTTTCCTGGTTTCTAGAGCTCTGCAGACAAGATGGTCGAGACAGTGCACAGATCGACAGAGGTCCGGCGCGGGCTACGGGTAAGGGTCCAAACTTAGTTTAGAAGGCTTTAATTTTGAATTTCATGCTTTTTAGATTAATTTTGAATGATTTTTGAGCATCGCGACCATTTTTGGGCCGTCAACGTCGTCGAGATGAAATCGTCTCGATTTCGTACAATAAGGGACGATTCCCTCTTGCAAAATCAAAGACAAATTTGCTCAAATTTTGGACGATATCATCATTTGTATGAAATTGAACTTGTTTTACTTGCATTTTTAATCACTGTTTTATTAATGATTTTTATTGTTTTGTTGTTTATGTTGCAGAGAGGATTACTAAAGAGCCGGGAATGGAAATACGATGGGCTGAGGGATGACTTGGCCGCTCTATCTCAGGCAGAGCGAGATCAGTTGGCTCAAGTCAACTTGTAGCATGTGGTAGATATGCCATAGGTTTCTATAGATATGGGGCTATTGACAGCCCTAGCAGAGAGGTGGTATCCGGGTTCTTCTTATTTTCGGTTACCGATAGGGGAGATGACTCCCACATTGGAGGATGTATGGAGGATTTTGAGGATCCCCATACAAGGACGGCTAATAAATCCCATGGCCAATCAGGGCCACATGATGATGCGACTGTGTAGAGATCCGAGCTTCGCCCTAGAGAAGGGTAGAGTGAACATCGAGTCGCTACGCCAGATGCCTGGGGCATCTAGACTGACATAGGTTTTGGCTGGGGTGGTAGGTGGTCTGCTGCTATGCCATTAGAGTGGATGCATAGCACCATGGCTACTGCATAAGATGTGGTCTATTACATGAGAGACCATGGGTATAGGTTTGCTTGGGGGAGCTTTGTACTATGCCGATTGTATAGGATCCTGCATGGGGTCGTATACAAGGGCGATCGATGTCTGGTCATGACATCACTACTGCAGGTTTGGTGCTAGGAGCACATCATGGTGCAAAGGTCGGTAGGGCTCCCACTGACAGGGATTGATGGGGAGAGGCCCCGAGTTTTCTATTGGTGGCTCCGAAGAGGGTCACAGCGACGGATAGATCTGCCAATGTCTCGGAGACTACTTGACGACCTTGTCTCCGACCAGATCACCTGGAGGCCTGGGAGAGATCATCCAGGGTGGGCCGAGGATGGATAGGAGCTGGCTCATGTTAGGCGAACCTGTTGGCTGAGGATGGAGAGGGGAGAGGTGGAGCTCCATCGCTATGACTGAGTTTTGAGGCAGTTCGGTCTGTAGCAGGGGATCCCATATCTCAGAGACTACGAGTTTTCTCAGACCATCTGGGATAACACTACAGTCAGCGGGGCTCTAGATATGCAGCGCTTCTAGAGTGAGGACGTGGATGATGCCCCCATTCAGCTAATGGATGGGGACGATGTAGGGGTTGCTAACGGCTATGATTATTGGTACGTAGGCATCCACCCTCCTCGAATGATGAGGGCTTAGGGTCCGATTCACATAGTTGTGCGTCGGATGGGGAGGCGGTGCCAGGCGGCCATTGAGGTGGCACAGGGTCACGGTGGGAGAGAGCAGAGGAGGCCATAGGCTCAATAGAGGCCATGACAGTAGGAGAGGAGGGAGGAGAGACCCCCTTCTCCATGGAGAGAGAGGCCACCATCACCCGATAAGGGCAAGGGTGTCGAGGTAGGAGAGAGTAGCGAGATGGCTACTCTTCGGGTAGAGACTGTCCGTCTCCAGGCTTAGGTGTAGTCCTTGTAGGATGAGGCTGCACGACACCGAGAGGAGGCCACACAGCTCAGAGATGAGGTTGCATGCCTCAGAGCACGGAGTAGAGGGGCGAGCACTCGGGACCTAGCATGGGCTATTGCCCAGATCACATTCTATCAGATGCTATACCACCATATGGTACCAGAGGGACAGAGGTTACCGCTGTCGGCCCACATTGCGGAGCCTGTCGTGATGAGGTCATCGAGGACATCATCACGATCAGAGTCTAGGACTCATAGCACCACATGGACTACGATGGGGCCACCTCGTCCACCTCAGGGCAGGGGAGGAGATGAGGCTGAGAGCTCGAGGGGTTCTCGAGGCTAGCTACTACAGACTGCACTGCATAGATTGATACATAGTGTTTATTATTTTTGATAGAGGATTGAGTATGCCGAGGTACAGATTGTGGCATACCGATCCGGTTTTGAGATGATGTATATATTGTTGATATATATATAGATGAGATATTTTTGATCATATGACTTGTCTTATGTGTTTGTATGATGCTTTAATGTTTTGATGTGATTGATTTGATGATTCATGTAATTATGTCGTTTGGAAATATTATGGTTTGAATGTCATGCTTTTAAAATTTAAATGAAATAATTTGATGTAAACAAATTGGTTGTTGTGGTGTGATTTGATAAAAATAAAAAGGGACTTTTAACAATAATTTCAAAGGACATTGTCGCTATTATAGACCATTTCATGGAGTCGCCGCTCGCTAGGTCGTCAAGCTAATCCTGGTATAGAAATATTGCTAAAAGTAAAAGAGTGCTTAAGAGACTTGTCTTAAGACTTTGTTGTGATGATGCAAATGATGATGATGATGGTGATTTGTTTTCAGATTTCCATGAAAATATTATGCATGAAATATATATTTTTTTAAAAATGATTTTTGCTAGGCATAAATTCCTAAGTGTGATAAAATTTTTGAATAATTCCCTAGGAATTATACCATCATTGCAAAATTAAAGTTTGACATAATGACATGAAATAGAATAAGTGTTTGTTTGTTTGTAAAGCATAATTGTGTAACATAATGATTTAAGTCATGTGTTTTTATGATTTTAAATAAATGGGAAATAAAATTAGTACAATGGTTTGCGCTAGGCATAGAATATTTAGGTATAAACTTATACCATCATCGCGAAATCCAAAGAAGAAAATAATAGTTTTATTGCAAGATGCATTTTTGATCTTTGAAAATGAACAAAAAATATGAAGATGAACTTGCGCAGATAAATTATTTGTTGAATTACATCACGCGAAAGCAAAAAAAATAAATTGTAACTTTATGCAAGTTTTTTGAAAATTATTTATGATTTTTTTGATGATGTATGTAGTTGCTTTTATACAAAACAAAATTCTGAGAGAAGAAAATAAAATTATTCCGGAAAGAGTTATAGAAATATTTTAAATTATCTCAAAGAGAAATGTAGATTTATAAGGAATCCTCATGTGCAAATGTGAATTCATTTCCGATCTTGATTTATCATAATGATACAAAAATCTCTCAAATACAAATGTGTGTGCGATTGTATTGTTCATTTACCAGTTTTGAGCAAGATAATTTGATACAAGTGATTTGAATTAACCAAATAAGTGTTCATTAACCATGATTTAGATGCATATAACCGTACCAGACTACTATGTAAGTCGGGTTACCAAGAGCTAGCTAATCCATAAGCAGACATAGGTCTGTACAAAAGAAGGTCGCTAATGTGACAGACATATCACCACGCTAGGAGTTACCCAAGGCCAAGCGGGTTGGGCACAAACCACCTGTTATGGGGCTTACCTCACAGTTTTTGAATAATTGAGAATTCCGGGGATTCAAGCTCATCAACCCTTCTTTTCTTTTCAATGGGTAGGGAAAGGGATTTTATTGCTTTTGCTTTTGCTTGTTTTTGCTTTTTTCTTTTTTTTGTATTTTGCTTTGATATTTGAGATAATGCTGAAATATTGTTGTAATGATTCACATAACCTTTTTCTTTTTCTCTTTTTCTTGAACTTTTCTTTTCTTCCTATGCTAGGGATACTTGCTCGGATTAGCTGTAGAGCAAGGGATTTTTATTCTGGGTAGGGGTGAGCTTGTCCTTTTGTCAATTCTCAAAGATTCTAGACCATGTGCATGATAGGATAGCAGGGGAAACTTTTCGCTCAAGAAACCACTTCTACAATGTAGCATAGCATGGACATTACAAATATAATCATTTTATTGTGAAAGGATATGCTTGGTTTAAGTAAATAACAAGATCAATTCTCTGTGCTCAAACTTTATTTAATTGAATTTTGTGGACTTTGATATAAGAGAGATTAGTAATCATGCCAGATAAAATCAAGATATTTATTTTTGTGAGTGTGAAAGTGCGGGATTCCAAATAAATGCTAATTTATCCAAAATAACTGAAAATAGAACTGCAATACTTCACAATTTGAGAGGTATGAAATAAAAGATGTTTTTTGAATATTTTGATAATTTTGATGTTTTTTTTTTTTTTTATATTTTGATCTTAATTGATGAATTGAAAGAAATACAATGTGATTGTTTTTTTGAAATTTTTATATGAATTTACTAAAATGAGACAAGATGTACAATATATACAATGATGAAATGACCAAATTTTATGCATAGTATCGCTTAAGATGCATAATATTCATAGGTTCTTTTAAATATTTACCATCTAAGGTAGCTAATTTGTATGCTCCCGATTCAAATTTAGCAGTGATAATATATGGTCCAAGCCATTTGGGCTCAAATTTACCTTTAAGGTCTTTAGTTGCATTAGTATTTTTTTTATTTTCTTTTAAAACAAGGTCGCCGACCTCAAAGGATCGATGATGAACTTTCTTAGCATATGATCTTTTAAGCTTGTTTTGGTAGGCACGAAGATGCTCCAAAGCATTGATGCACTTTTCATCTAGGAGTTCCAGCTGACTAAGTCTGCCAGCTCGATATTCATCTCCTACTTTGGTATCTTGAAGTAGTAGAGCCAAAGAAGGAACTTCTAATTCAAAGGGAAAAACAGCTTCAGCGCCATAAACCAAAACAAAAGGTGAAGTACCTGTGGGAGTATGCACACTAGTGCGATATGCCCACAAAGCTGGATATAATTGAATGTGCCAGTCGTGGCCAGATTTATTGACCAATATTTTGAGAATTTTTATTAAGGTTTTGTTGGATGCTTTTGCTTGGCCATTACCTTGAGGATAATAGGGAGTGGACCAACGATGTTGAATCTTATATTTTTGGCATAATTTCTTAACATATTTATTTTTGAAACAAGTTCCATTGTCTGAGATGAGATTTGTAGGAATTCCGAACCTACAAATGATTTGATTAAAAATAAATTTAGAGACTTGTGTTCCAGTGCAGGAAGCTAAAGGCATAGCTTCAACCCACTTCGTAAAATACTCAGTGGCGGTTATGATGAATTTGTGTCCATCAGATGACACAGGATTAATTTTGCCAATAATGTCTAAGCCCCATTTTGAAAAGGGCCAAGGAGATGAAATAGCCTACGGTTCTTGTGCAGGGGCATGGACAAGGTCAGCATGTTTCTGGCACTTGTCGCAATGGCGCACATAATCATGTGCATCAGTTTCCATGGTAGGCCAAAAGTAGCCTATCCTAAGGAGCTTTTTAGCAATGACACTACCACTGAAGTGTCCTCCACAAGATCCATCGTGGGCTTCACTCAAAGCTGATTTGGATTCTTCTAGATTCAAACATCTCAATAGGATACCTTCAAAAGATCTCCTATATAAAGTATTGCCAATTATTACAAATTGACTTGCTCGTCTACGTAATAACCGATGCTGGTTTCTATTAGAACTGGCAGGGAAAGTCCCATTGTGAAGAAAATCAAATATATCCGTATACCAAGGTTCAGGAGTAGTTTCATTGATTAGAAACACATCCAAAGGTTCTAAGCATGACCTAGTTGAAGCGGGTTCCTGGAGTCGACGAATAATGATGGTGGCATATTCGTCATCTAACTCCAAGGGCAGAAGAGATGCAGCTGTGGCCATAGCGTCAACCGCACGGTTGCTAGTTCGAGGAATAGCTTCCAAGGTAACTTTATCAAACAAGGACAACAACTGCAAAACATATGCTTTATATGGGCGTAATTTATCATCTCTGGTTTGATAAACTTCATTGATTTGATTTATAACAAGTTGAGAATCACCAAAAACTAGTAGATGTTTAATTTTTAGTGCCAAGGCAGCTCGTAATCCAAGGATTAGAGCTTCATATTCGGCAGTATTATTGGTGCAAGCAAATGTTAATTTAAAGGACAAAGGTATAAGATGTTTTTGCGGAGATATTAAAATAATACCCGCACTAGCCCCACTCATGCATCGGGCTCCATCAAAGTATAAGGACCATTGTTCAACATGGTCTACCTCTAATTGAAGGCATTCATCAAGAAACTCAATGATGAGGGGATGGGTAGACTCTAAGGGTGCAGCAGCTAATTGATCCACTATGATTTGACCCTTAACAGACTTTTGTCCTATGAACGTGAGTTCAAACTCGCTTAGAGCAAGAACCCACTTTGTTGTACGACCCGATAAATAAGGTCGACTCATGAGATACCGTAAGGGATCATATTTAGCAATGACATATGTTTTATGACTGAGCATATAATGGCATAATTTTTGCATAGAAAATATGACTGCTAGACATAGTTTTTCTAATGTTGTGTAGCGAGTTTCATAACTAATTAAAGTTTGGCTAATATAATAATTAGCACGTTCTCTTTTCTCATCATCAAGTTGAGCTAACATAGCTCCTAAAGCAAAATCTGAAGCTGAAATATACAGGATAAATGGGCGATCAAGTCTAGGCGGTGAAAGCACGGGTGGGTTAAGGAGGTATTGTTTGAGAAGTTCAAAAGCTTCCTTACATTCGTCGTCCCAATTAAAAGGGACATCCTTCTTAAGAAGCTTAAGAAAGGGACTGGTTTTGTCCGCCAGCTTATCGATGAAGCGACGGATAGCTTGAAGCTTACCTTGTAAACTTTGTAACTCAGATATATTGGTAGGTGTGGGCATATCAGTGATAGCCGCAATCTTGAGAGGGTCAATTTTGATACCACGTAAAGAAACTAAAACCCCTAATAGTTTACCGGACTTGACTCCGAATATACATTTGGCTGGATTTAATCGAATAAGATATTCTCTTAACCGATTAAATACTTTTCTCAAATCATCTAAATGATCATCTTCATTAATAGAGCGAGCTATAATATCATCTACATAATCATGTAGGATATCATGCATCATATCATGAAAGATATAAGTCATGGCTCATTGATATGTTGCACTCGCATTCTTTAAACCAAATGGCATCACTTTCCAACAAAAGGTACCCCAAGGGGTAATAAAGGTTGTTTTAGCCTGATCTTCAGGAGCTATCCTGATCTGATTATAACCGGAAAATCCATCCATTAGGGACATCATTCCACTCCCAGCAGTAAAATCAATGATTTGATCCATGTTTGGAAGAGGAAAATCATCTTTAGGGCATGCAACGTTAATATCTCTAAAGTCTATGCAAACCCTAACTTTGGTAGCTTCTTTCTTGGTGACTTGGAACTACATTCGAGATCCATTCAGCATAATCAATAGCTTGTATAAAAACAACATTCAGGAGTTTTTCTAACTCCCCTTTGACTAGCAAGGCCACTTTGGGATGCATTTTTCTAAGTTTCTGTTTAACGGGTTTAGCATCCGGATGGACTACTAGGTGATGCATGACTACGGAAGGGTCTAAACCTGGCATATCTTCATATGTCCAAGCGAAGACATCTTCATATTCTTTAAGGAATGCAATGTATTGCTCTTGTTTTTCTTGACTTAATTATGATCCAATACTGATGATGTGAGGATTATCCTCAAGTCCAATGTTAACCTTAATGACGTTTTCTACTTCCATGTGTAGATCTCTTTCAAAATTAGGTGGGGCAGGTGAAACACCCAATTCTTGTAATTCCTTTAAGGTTAACTTGGATAATTCATCTTGAGGAGTCGTGGCCTCAAGCTGGGCTATAGTAGGTATAGAACCATCAAAATAAAAACCATTGTGTAACATCTCTTCCACGGAGACATCATGGAAAATATCTCCTTCCAACTCATCGTCGGATTCGACAATCATTTCAGGGTAGGCTATGGATAGCATATTGCAGGTAAAATTATTCTTTGGATACAAAGAATCTTGTTTATCTAGATAATCTTGATAACATATGAGTTGATCATCATCTTCAAAAGGGAAGGGTTGACCCTTACTAGGAAATAGGCCCACACCACATCGGGCGGGCCATGGTTCTACCTCAAAGGGTTCTTTCATACCATCTTGGAGAGGTCCCAAGCCTTTCCCTTTATAGCCCAATTTAAGCATTATGGGTTTAGCTTTAATATATTCATTAGCAAAATAGCATCGAGCATATCCATCACAATGCGTCTTGATGTTTCGGGGTATTCTTCCCCAATCATATCCTTTATAAACAAAAGCACAACTTTTGACTTGGTAGATACTTCCCATAGGTTGTGGGAGGCCCAAGGTACGAGGAGAAGGTGGGAGTTTATTTAAAAGGAGGGAAGTTTGCATGGCAGTGTTGATCTCTTTTGATATAAGAATTTTAGATAAATCGGGTAAGAGCTCATCAGTGAGAGCATAAGAGGTAGAAGGAACATTTCCTATATCTTCTGATGTGGAAGGTATGATAGATGTAGATAATGTGGAGGTGTTAATAAATGGCTCTATAGGTTTTGAAATTATAGGGATGGAACATGAAGGATTGGTTGTGGATTTAAGATCTTTTTGAGGTTCTAGTGTGGTTTGTTTAGAAGATTGTTGAGCTATATATGAGGGTGAAATTAATGGAGGAGAAATAGATGAAGTTATGGGTGTGTGTTTTACACGTTTAGATGAAAAATAAGAATTAGGATGTGTGGATGACGGAGCAGGGCAAAATTGAATTCCAACAGGTTCTGCCAAAGCACACATATCAAAGGGTCTAGGATCACCATGGATAGTGACCAACTGATTTTTAAATTCGAATTTAACACATTGGTGTAAAGTTGATGGGACAGCCCGCATTGCATTGATCCAAGGATGACCCAAGAGTATATTGTATGATGCGGGGCAATGTACAATAAACACGGTCGTGTCTAAGGTTCTCGGACCAACTTGCAATGGGATGGTGATAACTCCACACATTTCTTGTGTTTCGTCATTGAAAGCTTTTATGATCATGTCAATTTTCTTCATTTCATCACTTCTAAACCCAAATATTTGGTAGAAGTCAAAAGTGCAAATGTTTAGAGATGAACCATTATCAATCAAGACCCTTTTGACTGCTACATCTCCTATTAGGGAAGTAATATATAAGGGGTTATCCTTATGTAAACTATGTTGTGGGATATCTTTATCTTGAAAGTCAATACAATCGACTTCTCGAGTGATGATAGTATTGGACATGGCTTTAGGTTGAATATTTTGAGGTACCATCATTTGGCTTAATGTGAGCATTAATTCATCCCTATGGGTAGGAGAAGATCTTAACAAGTCCAACAGGGAAATTCTGGCTGTAGTATTGGATAATTGTTCATTAATATTGTAAGGAGGTTTAGGTTGAACATTAGACATATGATTCCCTTTATTGGGATTTTTCAAAATAAATGGAGCTGATCCATCATTCTGAGTTTGATCCTATTGAGAGTTTTGAGCCTGTTGTCTAGTAACAACTCCGATGGTACCTACAATGTTATATTGAAGGCACTGAATTGGTCTCGGTCTAGCGTTTATGGCTTGTTCATTAGGAAGGAACTGATTAGAAGAGGGTCGAGTAGTAACTCTTCTAGGAAATGGTTCTTCTAGAACCATAGCATCTGTGATAGGTTGAATCGGATCTGATTCATTTTCAGAACTATTCGATTGGTTTGAGGTGATGTCTATTTCACTTTCAGTATCCGATTCTACATCACTAGGATCCGATGTTTGAGTATTATATAGGGGTATGGACGTAACCATGGAGAAAGTTGTGCCAAATATTTGAGGATCCTGAATAGATAATTGTTCGCTAATAGTCCCTACATATCGGGTAGGAGGGGGAACATTATGATGTTCAATTTGATTGGCCACCTCTTTACCATGTTTTGGTAAAGGATGTTGAAATATATCTAATGATTGATTAGCATTTTGATTCTGATTTTGGGGAATGTTCTTTTGAGCATTATTAGGAGGATTTTGTTTAGGTTGAAAGGCTTGCACCTCCATTTCATTATTATCAATCAAGTCTTGTATTTTATGTTTCAATATTTTACAAGAGTTTGTAGCATGTCCAGGTCCTCTATGAAAATCACAATGTAAATCAGCTTTGTATCTGGGTATAGTTGGATCAGGTTCCTGGATAGCTGGTAATTGAATCAAACCTCTTTCGAGTAATTGGGGTAGAATAGTTGATAATGGTTGATTCAATCTAGTAAACTCTCGAGGTGGTTTATCAGGAGGTTTTAATATAAACTTCTCCGTTGTTTTCGTAGTATTAACATTAGCAATGTTTCTACTATCAATGACTCCATCACCCACAACTTGTTTGTTTTTATATTGATTTCTGGATGTTTTCTCATCATCTTTCTTTTTGAGCTGACCTCTTCTAATGAGAGCATCTTCCACCCTTCGAGCTAAGTCTATAGCTTGATCGAAGGTGGTCAAGGTAGCGATTGATAATTCATAGGATAGTTGTTCTTGCAAATTATTAATAAAAATGTCCAACATTTCCCTATAAGGTAGCACAAAGTGCAGTTTTCCTATCAACTGCCTCCATCTAGCTAAGAAATCAGCAAAACATTCATCTTTGTCTTGTTTTAAGTTGTATAAATCTTTAATGGTCACGTGTCTCTCGATGTAGGCACTAAATTGATGGACAAAATATTCAGCTGTTTCTTCAAAATTCCTCAAAGAATGAGTGGGCAATTGATAGTACCACTCTAATGCCATTCCTCCTAAACTTTTTGGGAACATTTTTAGTAATAGCAAGTCATCATGTGATATATCATGACATGCTATCCTAAACATGCGAAGATGCTCTATGGGATCTTCGGTTCCTTTATATATAGGCAGGACGGGCATGGGAAAGTGCTTAGGGTATGGTTGTGCTACAACTATGGGATCCAAAGGTTGACTACACATCTCTCGATAATTATACGAGGGACGGTAGGGATCTATCTGGTCCATGCGGGAAGCTAACTATTTCACCATGGCTTCTAGATTACTGGTTTGCCCACCATATTGGTTCGATAGGGCATTAATATGGGATTTGTGAGCATATGATGGAGGGACATGAAGATTAGATGCTATATTGCTATTGTGTAAATTGTTGGTAGGAAGGGTGTTATGAAGAAGTTTTGAAGTTGTATTATGTTGTATCCCAGATTGTTGAAAATTGGTGTTTGGCTTCATTTTAGGTTTTTGTCGATTTGAAGCATATTGATCAATAGTTTGGCGAAATAAAGCGGTAAATGAAGGTCTCTTTTGTGTGGGAATGATTTTAGGCTCAATAACAGGTTCCTTAGGGGGTTGGGTAACCTGTTGTTTTTGCATGTTCTGAATCATAGTAACCATATCTATATTGGATGGTCCAACTTTATCACTTTCTTGATCAACAAAGGACAAGGGATTAGTGTGTATGTTAAACATATCTTCCATGGCTGCTTGAGTGTCACTAATTTGGCCTCTATCAATACGAACTACCATATTAAGAGCACCAATATTATTACTGAAAAATTTCCAGAAATGATCTAAGTTATCAAAAGTAACAGTTCCGTCTGGAGCCATTCTAGGGGATGAGGATCCTTCCTCTTTAACATTTTCTTCTTGTTCATCTAAAACCAGCTCATCTTCTAGCTGTTCTAGAGTTTCTCCCTCTAGAATTGGATCCTCAGGAAGGGCATTTGATTTTTTTGTTTTCTTTCCTAACCAATCTTCTTCTTCTTCTTCTTCAGTTTGTTTACCATTCCTAAGTCTAGTCATTGTGCTTAAACTTAGATTTCAGCAAATATATATATATATATATATAAAAAATAATATATATATATATATATATATATATATATATGCAACAAGCTTAAGAGGTATATATTTTAATTATATACCTACTATAGTATTTAAAATAAAATGTTTTGGTTTTGTTATGTTTTTGGTTTTTCTTGTTTTTTTTATAACAATATTATAAAGATAACAAACAACACACTAAATGCAAGAAATAATAATAATGAAAGCAATGATCTAGTTTTCTATAAACAATTTATAAATATCATTAACGGGCTCAAGTTCTTCAGGAGTCATGAAGTGCTCCTCTTCAAATTGGAAATTGTTTTTCAAGAACTTAATAAAGTGTGCTATAGTGATATTATCTGTCTCAGACTCTGGTTGGTAGAAATAAAGTTCGTGGCAATACTCTCGATATAACACAGCTCTAGGAACTCTATTCCATATTTTCCTATCCATAAGAACAGCTTCTTGGTCCTCTATATGACCTAGGAATTGGTGCACTATGGCTGCATTCTCGAGGAATTCCTCAAAGGTATACAACTCAGAAGACACAAGGGCTCTTCTATCTGCTAACCACCTATGGCAAGCTCTCTGAAGTTCATGATAAAAAATGAGTTGATCGGGATCCAGGATTCTATCTAGGACAAACCTCTTGATTTGCCTAAGTTCAGTTGCTCTAGATGAAATGAGATCTAATCTCCTATTAAGTTCATCCCACAAAAGTTGGTTTCTATCTGTTTCAGGCACACTAAGCACATAATTAATTTCTATGGCTGCTAATTGGTTTTCAACATTTATAGTGACAGCTAGTCTTTTCTTAGGAGCTACCATCTAAACATGATATGCAACTTAGTAGTTTTCTAATGATTTTAAATGCATCTATGTTTTTTTTTTTTTCAAAAGGTTTTAGTTTCACGTCGGGTTCACCAAAATGTATCGCTCCAAATTTTTCGCACCCTTACCTTCAGGCTATAGGATCCGTGCCCGGAAGGGGGATGGGAAAAGGATGGGACAATACCTCGGACTGAGAGGCCCTTTGAAGGTCCCGCCTCTCGGGGGAGGAGTATTAAGGTGATTTTTTGACGGATGGTGGGGTTCACCAGGAAACGTTTAGTGGCAGTCTCCACGCCTAGGTTGGGAATGTGTTTGATGTGTTCAGTTTTAGCTTTAATCATTCAAATCCTAGGTTTGGCCAAATGAATCTAAACTGTTCTATTAGGAAATGCAGATTTAAATGAATACAGAAAACAGAATTAAACAGAAAATACAGAGAACAAGCTAAGTGAGAAAAACCATACTTGATTTCGGATGTCTGATGGAGGTTCTGATTTTTGAAGCAGTCCAGATCGTCTGGAATTTGACAGGATCGTCTCCGATCTGACAGGATCGTCTGAGATCTGGCAAATTCTTCAGAGACCTGCAATCAGAGAAATAGACACAGAATACAGAAAATGCAGCTATGATGACAGAGGGAAATGGTGTAAAATGGCGATAAAGATGTTAAGATGATAATTGCAAATAGAAATGCAAGTAAATTATCATGCTTTAATAGCTAATCATGATTTTATTATGTATTTAAGCTACATGGGTGAACTCCAAGATGCAGAATAGCAGAAAATAACAATAAACTGATCTAAATGCAGAATGAAACAATAGACAAAAAGGGAAAAGTGCAAACTCTGGGCACCAATTGCCCCCAATGTTGACCGTAGTCGAAATCGTCTCGAATTGGGGCGTGATCATCCGAGATTGTACAAGATCATCTACGATGATCTGAGCTTGCTCTGGATGAAAAACAATGAAGTTCCTGCAAACAAACTTGGAAAAATACGAAGGCAAATGGTGATTTAAGATGGTCTAATGCAAATAGAACTCGTGTTACAAGAAATTTCAGCCAGGGGAATGTCAAGGGGAGGGCCTAAGATTAAATAGGCATAGGAAGGATGTTAGGAGGTTGGGGATCATCCCAATTTGGGAGATCTCCAATGGGGGAAGTCTCTAACCGCGCAGACACGCTTTTGCCCCGGTTAGAGACATCGTTGAAACAGAAGCTAATTATGAAAAATTAGTTTTGGGACGAAATCGTCTGGACGTTCTGCTCCAGACGAATTCGTTCGATCTGAGGCGATATCGTCTGATCGGCGACGATATCATCCAATGGACAAAACAAATCCTAAAAATGGCACAAAAAATGAGGAAACGGGTAGCAGGCGGTTTTGGAGCGGTTTTGGGGTTGAAATTTGAATTTGAATTATTTACTAAGGTAATTTTAATTATTTGCTAAGGTTTACTGTGCCAATTTTAGGGTGCTACAAATACATACATTATAATTTATTTTTTTTGGATGTGGATGAATCAGTAGTGCATGAAATTCTTAACAAGGAGGTAGAAATGTAGGAGGAAGAACATAAAGGTGAGGGTGAAGCACATGAAGAACCATAAATAAAGATTCCTATACATGCACTTGTAGGAATCTTGACTCCTCAAAATATGAAGATAGTGGGGTTATTTAAGGGGATAAGAATTACAATTCTGATTGATTTAGATAGTATGCATGATTTCATTGATCCTCAAATAGCTAAGCAAGCAAACTATTACATACATGCAACTCTTTTGAGGTGATGGTAGCAATGGAGGAACGTACCTTGTAAGGGAAATTAAGAAAATATTAAGTTGAATATAGGGGACTATGAACTCAAAATGGATATGTTTTCCATTCCACTTGGTGGATGTGATGTTGTGCTAGAAGAATAGTGGATCCATACCTTGGGAACAATAACCTAGAACTTTGCTAAATTATGGATGAATTCATCCAATAGGGAATAAAGTACACTTTACAGGGCTTGAAGACTGGGTCTACTCAACTTGTTTCATCTCATAGGATGGAGAAACTATTAAAAAATTCAACCCATGGATTTGTGGATAAACTATTTTCTATATGAGCCTTCGATAGTGGAGGCAAAAACCATAAGGAGGAATTACAACTCTTATTGCAAAAACATGCTAGAGATTTTGAGGAACCTAGAGGACTACCCCCTTGTCATACTCACACTCATATAATTCAACTTATTCTAGGTAGTAATCCTCCAAATGTCTACCCTTATAGGTTTCCATATGCCCAAAAAAAATAGAGAAAATGGTGTAGGAAATTCTTTCTATAGGGGTTATTCATCCTAGTGTCAGTCTCTACTCTTCCCTAGTGTTGTTGGTATTGAAAAAATATGAGCCTTGGAATTTTTGTGTAGTTTTAAGAGAACTCAATAAAATATTTTTAAGGATAAATTTCCTATTTCAGTAATTGATGAGCTACTAAATGAATTGCATGGTGTCCAATATTTCTCAAAACTAGATTTATGATCAAGATACCATTAGATCATAATAAAGGAAGATGACATTCCTAAAACTATTTTTAGGACTCACAAAGGGCACTATGAATTCTTGATTATACCATTTGGTTTGATAAATGCACCCTGTACTTTTCAAATTTTTATGAATACCATTTTTGTCCCTTCACAAAATTATTCTAGTTTTCTTTCATGATATTCTAATTTATAGTCATTCTTGGGAGAAGCACCTCAAAAATTTAGATCAAACTTTGCAACTTTTTATAAGAATAAAATTTATGCCAAGAGGTCTAAGTGTTCTCTTGGGTTGTAAGAAGTGGAGTATTTGGGTCACATTTTCATCAAAGAAGGATTTAAAGTTGATCCTAAAAGATTCAGGTTATTCAAGAATAGCCAAAGCCTCGCACCCTCAAGGGACTTCAAGGATTTTTGGGTTTCATGAGGTATTACCATAAATCTATATAAAACTATGGAAAGATAACAACTCCTTTAACAACCATGTTGAGAAAGAATTTTTTTATTTGGTTAAATCCAACAAAGAAGGCTTTCAAGGAATTAAGGCAAGTCAATACAACCACCCTGATACTAGCATGCCTATTTTTTATAAACCTTCTGTAATTGAAAGTGATTCTTTGGGCAATGGATTTGGAGCCATTTGATGCAAGAAGGAAGACCATTGGAATTCATCAATAGAGCACTTTTGGGCCATAATTTGGGTAAATCTACTTATGATAAGGATATGCTAGCCATTTTACATGCTATTAATCATTGGAGGCCATATGTTATTGGAATTCATTTTTCAATCAAAACCAACCATCAAAGTATCAAGGACTTCTTAGAACAATGGGTAGCCACACCTAAACAACAAAAATAGATTTCTAAACTGATGGGATATGATTATGAAGTCAAATATAAAAAAGAAAAGGAGAATATTGTGGCAAATACTCTATCATAATTTTAAATATTAGAGTATGTTAAATATTATCTCCTCATCAATTCCTTAATGGATTAATAATATTAGAGAATAAATAGCCAAGGATTATAGCTTACAAAATTTGATCAACAAAATTCAAGTTGCTGGTCACAAATCTACCTAATCATAAAATATATGCGCCCTAGACCCGACCAACTTTGAAAGTCTGAAGAAGAGAGATGTCCCTCAGGCCAATATCCAGAGAGGGTTGGTTCCATTACTAATATAATTCAGTTTAAAGCTTAGGGTAATAGGAAATATATGGGAAATGATAGAAATAAATGGGAAATATGGCTATGAGCCAAAAATAATAACTATTGATCATGAATCTACTGAAGTACAAAGTTCTTGTGCACCCTAGACCTGACCAATATTGAAAGGCCAAAGGAGAGAGATGTACTTTGGAAAAATATCCAAAGAGGATTGGTTCCCTTATTAATCTAATTAGTTTTAAAGCTTAGGGTAACAGGAAAGAGATGGGAAATGATAGAAAGAAACGAGAATTATGTCTATGAGCTAGAAATGTAAGGTGAGGATAAACTAGCATCTAAAATCCAGATCGATTTTTAATCAACATGTAACATAAAGGAAAGCATAAGATCCATTAAAATATTGCAGGGATAATTTCCAATGAACATTTCAGCATTCAGTTCTCTACTAGGGATTAAATTCAGAAATGCAAAATTTAAATTTTTTAGATCATGAACTTAATAGAAATGAAAGGCAAAAAATAATTGCATACAACACTACTCCAGGAACCAGAGCCTAATATCCTCCTATTGATGCAGAGAACTCAAAGTATTTTCCGGTAGAATGTCTATCCTCCTTCATTACATCGAAATTCTTAGTATTTATAGAGGATTTCACCTCTAAAATTAAATGTGAATTAAAACAAAATGCCAGCTAGTAAAAGACCAACTAGAGAAATTATCTCCTTGGTAATGAAAATGCTCAAATAAAAACATTATTTAGGAAGTGAGGATCCAATTTTCATGGAATGCACCTGGGAAATTAGTAGATATGGATAGTAGGAAATATGTCCTAGGCATCAATGCATCAAAACTTAGTAATATCGCACGACAATAAGGAGCTTGGATATTAAATTATGGTCACCATTCCATAAATTTACACCTAGAAATATTACCCTCGCTAGTGGAGACCCATTTAAAATTAACTTTTTTTTGAGAAGGAACAAAATCAATGGAGGGCACCTCAAAAATAAACAAGATCGCACCAGAATCCAAGATGTAGCATTTAATCTTGGTATCTCTTCCATAGGAATTAAGGAAATATTAATTTCATTTCTTCAAGAATTAAATTCCACTAGTCTTCACTCTTTCTCTAAAGATATTAGCAATAGGGGCACCTTCGAAATAAAATGCCATCGAAAGGAAGGGACAAAAATTGATTTCATGTAGGCAATCTGGTGTTTTCACCTATCAACATGCTTTCACACTCCTAAGTAATTTTACCTAAAAATAGAATTGAAGTGACTTCTGCAAGAAATTGGGTGAAAATAATCGATTTCACCCTCAAGAGGGGCAAAAATGATTTTCGTCCCCTACCTAGGGCAAATTTGACTTTAACTAGCTTATAAAGATACTATTTCAGGACTTTCGCTCCAAACTAGACGAAATCAACGTTCTACTCAAGATGAGGTAAAATTACATTAGCAGACGCCTACCTTAAATTCTCTTTGACTTTGACTAGAGTAACCTTCACCTGGAGACATCACTTCATCATTTACGCTTTGAAAAACATCCTCAACTTGGATTTCACCCTCAAGAGGGGCGAAAATGATTTTCACCCCTTACTGGAGGTGATTTTGACTTTGACTTCACCAGGCACACGTTTTACTTGATTTTCGCTCTAGAACATCTTTATTTGGAAATTCACCCTGAAGAAGGGCGAAAATGATTTTTGCCCCCCTAGGGGCAACTTTGACTTTGACTAGTTTTTATTCATTATTTTTGCCCTTTTCCACTTTGTAAAATCTTGCCTTCTTCTCACTTGGATGGAATCTTCTTAACATGGCATTTTCGCCCCAAAAGAAGGGCAAAAATAATTTTCACCCCTCTTTGGGGTGAAAATCTCTAGCCCTTTATCTTCACTGGCGCTTTCCCTTTAAATAAAAATTACCGAAGCTTTAGACCATTTTCATAGCTCCTTCAATCCTAAGATGTTTCTTACCATACATTTCCCCCTTTTATATTCTACCCATGATTTTCATTAATTTTTATCGGAAAAACTTGTTGTGCATCTCTAGGGATGAAGTAAACCTTATTTATTTAATAAAATCACTCAAGAAGGTAAACAAAAATATTACATCAAAATAGTAAAATCAAAACAACTACATCATTCATCTTATATTTTTCAAATTTTTGCAATCAAAATTTAGTGTGGCAAAAATACCAACACTTTTGGCAACTCTTAGGGTATTCAGCTCATCTGGATGTAATCAACCCTAGGCCTTCATCCATTGGGATCAAATGTCACCACCGTTGGCTGCATTAGGTGGTACATTTGATTTAGTAGCCTCCTTATTTCTTTCCTCTTGTGCTTGTTTCTACTGATCTTATGTAGCATTTTTCTACTCTACTTCCACCCGTTCTCACACTTCTTGCTTGGTAAGACTTGGGCTTGTAACCTCATAAACTACAACCACATGGGCCCAAGCCTCTTCATCAAGCTTTGAAGGATATCAAAGTGAATTAATGATAAAGTGCAACGTATCAACATGATCCAGGTTGATGCGATTAGCTCTCTAACTGATATCCAATAGAGATGATTCAATGCGAGTGAGCCTCTCCATGCATGGCAGTACTTGTTCCTCCATGATTGGCTCCTTCCAACTATCGATCACTGAAGCATCTTCAGCAAAAATTTTCCAGGCCACCTCCAATTTTTTCTTCAAAAAAATCTCCCCCTGATCATCAGTGAAGCTTGGAAACCCGACATCGGCCAGAGCCTCAAAATAAACTAGTGAGACACAATGTTCCTACTCAAACATAGTAGCTAGATTTTGGTCCTCTTTAGCTAGATTCAACATAGAAAATAAACTACGCAAAATAATCATGGTGCTAGTCCAAGATCAATCCATTCCACTCGGTGTCTTAACATAGAAGTCATATTGAGCTAACGCTTGAATCTTCAGTGATATCTCCAACTTGGGTTCCAACTGCTTCTTGGCATACTCCAAGGTCTTATATACAATGAAATTATTATCTGGGCCTCATGAATGTATAAAATAACCTTGAGCATGTTTATCGCCAATGTTACACAATCCTTAGTTAACTGGTGATGAGCTTCTTTGATTTTATCCTTGGAGAAACCCACTGATTGTATGGCATTTTTGGCAAACTATTTATATAAAGCCTCGATCTGGGTGGTCAATGTTTGCACTTGCTTCTCTACTCCTACCCAAGCTCTCTATTATCCTCTGGCTATATTCTCCAAATATTTCACTTTTTGCTGCCAATGCTCTGCCTCTGATATCACAATCTCTAGTTATGCCCTATTTTTGGCTAGAGCTTCGTTTAACTCAACAATATTCACCTTAGCCTCAAAAAATATTTTCTTGTAATTCTCATCATGCAGGTAAAGAGAGCTCATATCCGCCTATATTCCCCATCTTCTCCATAGTATCAATCTTTGTCAGGTCCTCTGTAATGACTTCATAAATGTAATCACTTGGGGCTATTCTCCTTGATGATTCTCGACCTGGGGAATCATTTTTATAGTATGAGATTCCATATCTTTAGGGTCAAAAGTGACATTCTTCAATGTATTTGCTAGATATTGAGCTTCTTTTATCTTATGAATTTTTAGCCATTGTGATGAACTTTGGTAGGCTCAACTCATTTTTGCTACAATAGGATGCTCTAACACAATCACTATCTTTGGCTTTTGTAGCACCTGCAACTCAATAAATGGAGGAAAAATGCTTGCTAAGGTTTTGGCTCAGGAAGGGAAGTAGAAACGGGAACTGTTGGTAGAACATAAGTGGTTGAGGAGATGAAAGTTAGGGGTTTGACTATAATTACACTTACTCGAGGAGGAGGTTGTGTACTTATAGCTGTAGTGGAAATTATTGGGATGGAGGATGAAGGGCCTAAAAATGGATTGGGAGCAGATGCAAAAGAACTAAAATAAATGGAAATAGAAGAAGCGAGAAAAGAAGAAGAGGGATCATTGGTGACTTGGGGACTAGGAAACAAGAAGTAAAATGGAAGTGGAAGGTATACCTAATGAAGGTGAGATGGAAGCGATGACTATAGAATGTGGTGCAATATTCACCGAATGCTCAAGATAAAGGGAATAGGATAAAGAAAATGTACCTTTAGGCTTTGACACCTCTTGAGTCAATGATGAGGGCAGTTGTGATGCTGGTTTACCCTTGTATTTTTCCTCCTCTATCTCCTTGTCCAGATCTATAACTTCTATGTGCTGGCCAAGCTGTCCTACCTAAACCAAAGGAGGAGTTCTTGAGACATCAGCCTGTGTGGCTTCGACTGTAGGAGAAGGGTTCACACCTAATGAATAAACTGCACCTATTCTTGGCCTCTTGGAGATATTCAAAAAAGAAAGTGCCTTATGCTTAATTTTATTCCTCTACTGGGGTTGCACTTTTGGTGGCAAATGTTTCTCTTCTTCCACAAGTGGTGCTTTCTCAACAACTCATTGCTTTTGTCTAGCCATGATCTCTTTGCTATCAGATCTTTGAAATATTTGAGGTATGATTTTAGTGAAATATATTGGCTGATAATTATCATAGTACTCATCATATACATTCAAAAACACATCAACCATTGCCAGGCCATAAGATGACCTGGTTTTCCCTCTATAGGCCTCCATAACCCACCAATTAGTAGTTTTCTCCTCAGACCAAGTGGGCAACTATTCCTTCATTTTTCCAAATAATATCAAAGGAGGAATCTGGCGTTTGTAAACTACAAGATTATATTTGGCCTCCATATCGTAGAATTCATGCGATGGCGAGAACATCATCATCTACTCAATGTGCCATTCAAGATCATACCCTTCTAGGTTATTTCTTTGCTGCTCAATATTCACCTAGGGGTAGCAATAAAAACTTTTGGCTTTAATCAACATTACAAACCAAACCAAAGGATCATACTTCCACCGTTGAGGTAACTCCACCATGCCTATGTCATAAAGAGCTTCATTAATTAGCTTGTTCTGTCCAACCTGGTCTACTTCAATACTGCCAAAGCAAAATGGCATGGTGCATGTAGTCTTATTTCCTCATCTTTCCCCATAGACATCATTGATGAAGTTGTTCTAGTAGAAAAATTCCATCTCAAAAAGGTGCTTGGTAGTAAAATACAATAGGAGAAACGGCTTGCCAGTGAAGCCAAAAATTTGTACCACGATGCCTTGCATCAATAAGAAAATATCTCCTTTCTCCTTAGCAACAATCTCCTCCCTCATCGCCCTTGGCACTCTTTCACATGTGCTAAAAATAAGTTCAAGGACTGGGCCCAAAAACATGTGATTAAAATTATAAAATGAATCATTCCTGGACAAGCTTGGAGTCCACAAATAAACTGGCAACTTCCTATATGCCTCATCAACCTGCTTGACCGCTATGAAAGAAAAATATCGGTGCATGTGGAAGAAGAAATACCAAGATAAAAATGAAGTGTGCCTGAATGAAACTACCCCTTCTCTCTGTATCTTCTCTAACTGGGTATGCATTGCTCTAGCCACATAATCCACCTAGTCAAAGAAAATTAGGTTTGTGCTTGCCTGCATTGCTATTGGGGCATTAAATTTGACCTATGAAATACATTGTACCAATGTCGCTTGCCATTTATACACTATGGAGTCGGTAGGAAGACCGGAAACCCATGCCAACATGAAAAACATGTCTAGACTTTTAAACTCCATCAAAAATTTCAAAAATTTTGGCAACTCTCTAAATTGAGGCATCTTTATTAGCTTATTCTTCATGAATTGATGTAATGTCATAGTCTACTGGTACCTCTCCTCTTGCTCCTTGAGATTCATATTTTCGAATATACCGTCCGAGGAAGGATTTACCCCACAAGCAAATACCTCCATGACTACGCTGGATGAAATGGTGAATAATTGATCTCCCTTCATATTTCAGACAACGCTGGATGAAATACCTCCCTTCATATTTCAGCAAATACCTCCATGACTACGCTGGATGAAATGGTGAATAATTGATCTCCCTTCATATTTCAGACAACCCTCGTGGCAAAATTGTAAAACTTTGAAATCACCATCACCAGCTTAGGGCAAGGATGAACAAGTGTACACAGGTACCAGGAAAGTTGCGCATGATAGGCAATAGTTAGTGGGCTTTCTAGAGTCAAACCTTGCCCGACAATAGATTTCACATCCTAGCACAAATTTTTCATGTGCTTGTTTGAAATAGCATAGTCTCCAATCTGAGCCAGCGCATCATAATATGGGTCAAGCTCTACGTTTTTATTGTGCCTATTTTTTTTAGCTTTTTTACCTCCTTTTGCTTTCTTTGGCTCAACAGCTTTTGTTGATTCAAAAACTTTCTTTTCCATCTTCGTACAGTCAAATTTTGTGCTATAATATTATAACCTACAACAAAGTAGCAATTTAGGGCAACTAAATGCTAATCCAACAATGCTCCAAAAAAATAATCTCAATATTTTCTTCAACTACATGCTTTTGGTTTACCGTATTTAAAAATTTCACTCCCAACTACCCAATTGAATGCATGTGGTGCTTTTGATGAATTTGGGTGGATGTGTTTCCTTGGTTCTCTCACCCGAAACATTTTTTATGAGAACTTAACTACCAATAATGCTCTCACACTATAAATCTTCCTCAAACTCTATACTCAACCACTTTTTGTCTTGGAGGGTGCAATCTAGGTATTTAACGACTCATATTGGGAATAATAAATGCCATGTGGGAAAAATAAGCACTTTTTGGGGTGAAAGTCATTAATTTCAGTGCATTAAGATACTAGAAACATCTTCTATGAATTTCACACTCAAAATCAATTCGATTTTATGCAATTAACTAGAGATTACTCCGAAATCAACGTGGGCTAGCAAAAAACCTCAACTAAAAATGCTTGCTTTATCAAAAACATCATTGGGCAATAATACTCATGCACTGACACTCCGAAAATGCTCTTCTCTTCCTTCTTGGTGAAATTACATGCTTTGCAGTTGTTTTAAAATAATTCATCTATTTTTTTTAATTTCACCCCAAAAAAGCTTATTGCTAAAAAGCAAGCTTTAACTAAGAGTGTTTTGCTTGAAAAAGCAAGGTGAAATTAATTTCACCCCTTCCTTTGTTGAAGTTAGCGCTGCCAACTAGAGTTCTTGAAAAATATGCATTTGTTTTTTAATCTTTTCTTGGATTTTTGCCTCGAAAATATTTGAAATTAAAATATCCATGATGAAAACTTTTTTCAAGTGAAAATAAAATATTTTTCCTTTTAATTATTTTCTCTTTACTTTTTTCTTTTCTCTTTATTTATTTCTTCCCTCTTTTTCTCTCTTTTTTTAATCTCCTTTTTTGGCAAAAAATAGGGGCGCTTTGTAATGAAAAAACAAATTGATGCTTTTCTTTTGACGTTTTCACCCTGAATTAAGACTAAAGGTTTTTAAAACACTTTCGAGGTGAATTTTTTTTTTGCTGGTGACCAAGTGCTTTTGGGGAAAAAAAACCTACCTTGGGGTAAAATTAATCTCCTTGGTAAGACTACTCTCTCTTTTCTTTTTTATTATTTTTTAACTAGTCTTGACTCAGAATAACATAGAAAAATGATGTACATATATACATACTTGATAATTTTTTTTTACTAATGGTAGGCCTTCAAATGAAGATCATTTACAGGTATTGGCAACATACGACCATCCATATCCTCTAAATAAAATGAGTTGACCTGATTCACACCTAAAATCTGGAATGGGCCCTCCCATATCACTTTAAACTTGTGATGCTTTCCAGACTTAGCCTTGTTTTCATTCCATTTCAATACTAGATCACCTACCTCGAATGATTTTTCAAAATTTTTCTTGCCAAACTATTTTTGTGTCGTCCGGGCATGTTCCATGAAGACATTGTATGATTTATCCCTCTCTTCCTCCAACTATAAAAGTTGAGCCAACCTCGTTCTCATGGGGTCAGATTCATCATCTTCCCCACCCAATGAGTGCCATGATTAAAGGCTGGTAATTCAATATGAATGGGCAAGACTACTTCTTTACCATACACCAGGGAATAAGGGGATGTTTTAATGGATTTTTCATAGAGATGCAATCGACCCATAACACTTGGTTTAGGAGAAAGTGCCAACTACACTTATTATTGCCAAGGATTCTCTTTAGAATTATCAATAAATTCTGGTTTGTGGACTCAACCAAGCTATTCCCCTATGGATAATAGTTAGATGATATCTTCAAATAAATCCTGTACTTACCCATGAATTCGCTGATCTTGGCACCGATGAAGGGAGTTCTATTTTCTGTTATGATTACATTTGGTATGCCAAAATGAGTGATTAAACCTTTAAGGAAAGAGATAACTATTGCCTGGTCCACCTTCTTGGTCAGAATTTATTCTGACCATTAGGTGAAATAGTCGATTGCAGTTAGGATGTATTTATGTTTCATAGGGGAATTGGGATCAATAAAACCAATAAAGTCTAAAACCCATTGCTAAAATGATGCTTCTAATTGAATCAGATATAGGGATAATGATGCATTCCTACTTTTTATGATATATCTTTGGTACTTGTCACAACTCTTGCTAACTTGGAAAGCATCTGCAAAGAGAGTAGGCCAAAAATATTCTGCTTTGATGATATTCAACATCATTGGCCTACCTACATAATGGCCTCCTGATAAACCAGAGTGAAACTTCTCCAAGTTTTTTTTTTTTGACTCTCGAATGCACTTAAGTACTCATTCAGTGTCTCTGTGGAATAGCCCATTTGACATCATCACGTACCTAAGGACCTGAAGTCTGAATCTCCTTCTTTGTGAAGCATTGAGGTGTGGAGGACATATTCATGAATAGAAATATTTGACAAGTTCATCTGTCTAATCACGATCACTTGTAGAATGATTAATGAAATTGCTTATGTTTATTGAATTCTCAAGTCTAAAAACCATGGATTTGGATGCAATGCTTTTTGCAAGCTCCTAACACAATGCTCGACCCTGAACCAACTTGGTTGGTCGAATTTCAACATCATACTCTTAGATTTTGGAAACCCAACAAGCTCTCTTGTCTCCAAGCTCTCCCTAGATGATGAAACTATAGACATTTGGGTGAACAACATAAATTATTGTTTTGCTTTGAGAAACAAAATTTCAAAACTTTAAGGATTTCATCATTGCATATACTTGCTTTTCAATAAAATTATATTTTTCTTCATGTAGTTGGATGACTTGGCTTAAGAAAGCAATCAACCGCTCATCTCCATAATATCTCTTCTACGTAAGCACTACTGCATAACTCTGTTGTTCACCAATGACATATAGGATAAAATATTTTGAGTAATCAGAGTTCACCAGAATTGGGGGTTGAGCAATTTTTTCTTTGATTTCTCTGAAAACTCACATCATCTGCTCAGTCCATTTGAACTTAACATTTTTCTTTAATAGCTCAATCATCGATTTTACCACTTGGGAAAAATCTACAATAAAATTTTGAATAAAGTTGATCTGCCTATAAAATGATAGAAATACTTCTTGCTTGTTGGCAATGAAAGCTTCAAGATAGCCTCAGCTCTAGCTGGGTCTATAGAAAAATCTTTCTCCAAAATAACATGGCCAAAGAACTTTCCTTCTTTTATTGTAAATATGGACTTATTAAGGTTGATTGATATTCCGAACTCCCAACACTTCTCAAACACTTATCTTAGATGTAGACTATGCTCCTCCATGTTGTGAGAAAAGACAATCATGTCATCCAAATAAATCATAATAACATGATTTAACAACTCATTGAAAGCTACGTCCATCACTCTCTAAAAAGTTGTGCTAGCATTTGAGAGACCAAACAACATCCGTTGATAAGTAAAAGTTCCCCATTTCATGGTGAACACCATTTTATATTGGTCTTCATCCTTAACCTAGAGTTGGTTATAGCCAGATAATCCTTCTAACAAAGAGAATCTCTGGGTACCAACAACTACATGAAGAATTTGATCAATTTGCAGTAGCGAAAAGTGATCCTTCAGAGATACCTGATTTAAATTTCAAAAATCCATGCATAAGCAAATATCTCCATTCTTCTTCCTCAAGGGGACTAGATTTTCTATCCAAGTAGAGTGCTTAATTAGGTACATGATTTTGGCTTCTAGTATTTTTAGCAGTTCTATTTTCATCAAGGTTTCAATCTTGGGATTGAATGGCATTTATTTTTTCCTAAAGGGTTTCACTCCTTCCTTCAACTCAATGGTATGCTGGATCACATCTTTGTTGTAGCCTTTCAAATCTTGGTAACTCCAAGCGATAATGTCTAGGTACTCACAACTCAGTTCCTTGATCTGCTCCAACTCTTCCTTAGTGTAATCGATACCAAATTTGATCAGCTTCTTGAGTCTCAACTATAGTTTAGTGTACTTATTTCATCGAATTTGATCTTATGCTTTTTAGTTTTATCATTATGATAAAAAAGACTCTCAAGAATAATCAATCCTTTTGGGATATGATTATTCTACAGCTGGATCAAACCCTTGGCTTCTTCCTCATAATGTGCTCTTTCTTCCACAGTACTAGATTCTCTTATCAACAAACTTATAATCTATTCATCACTATCAAATACTTTCTAGAAGATATTTTTGTTAGGGACTGAAGGTCTATAAACTAACCTCACAATCTTGGGCTTTCTCACCTAATGCTCAACTGGAAAAAAATTAATAGCAATAGGATATCAACATGCTTGTTCTGTTCTCATGAAATCACTTGAACATTTAATGTTGTGAAAGACTCAAACAAATCCCATAATTTATTATGATATACCTTCAAGTAATGTTGCTTGGAAACACACTTATTGGTTACCTGGTTGACGATTAGATCAAAATATCTAAAAATCTACAGTTGTTTGATTCCAAGATTCTCTACCTTTTTTAGACCTAGATAGAGTGCTTCATACTTAGCAGTGTTTTTGGTACAACTCCAGGTTAGTCAGTACAAATATGTCTTTTGTATGCCAGAGGGAGAAATTAGAATGATCCCTACCCCTGAACTATTCTTACACCTTGTGCCATCGAAGTACAACTTCCATAGTTAATCTGAAGCAAGATATTGATCATAAAACACCTTCTCTTCAACTTTTTCAGGCTTAGTAATGATGTAACAACCAATTTTAGTCTCCATAATAGCATTAAAATTGAGCATTAAAAACTCATATTTTTTTTGAAGCTCATCCAGAACTTCTTCCATAAAATCCAATTCCTCCAATTCTTCGATCATCAAGTTGATAAAATTCATGGGTTTATCTTCTTCTTCAATATTATCTATGTGATAATTTTAAGGCTTATCATTATAAATTTTTATTCTCTCCCCTTTGATAGGAATATCTAAATGAGAATAATCTAGAGAAAGGTAGCCTCTCAACTTGGTAGTAAAATCCCATGACAGGCACATGCTGAAATACAAATTCAAATCAACCACAACCACATTTTGAATCACAGTGATCTAAGGTATTTTATGTAGCATTATGGCAATATCTTTGATGACCCCCACTATCCTCACATGGATTCCATATAATTACAAAACACCAGGGTTGCTTCTTGTATATTTTATAACCATAACATCACAAACTATCTTTGGCATGACAGTCATTGCAACACCAAAATTAATCATGCAATTGTGCACAATCTAGCCTTCCATACTAATAGATAAGTAGAAATGGGATGGTCTATTATTTACAATGGTAGAAGTCATTAGTGTTTGAACTAACACTATCTGATTTAGATTCTTCCCCTTATATTTCATAAATTTTAGTGATTCTTGCAATAACTCTACTTGTCTAGGTAATTGTAGTGCATCATAGAGACTTACCTTGGTTGGAATCCTCTTTAGCTCTTCAATGATATTATACATGAATGCACTAGACTCTTGTCCTTCATTGGAAGCCTTATATCTACTTCAATACTGTTGGGTAGCTTCTACCGTCTAATGCTTAGTCAAGGATGGATATTTCAGCTTTTCTCTGGCCTGTTCCTCCATTTCAACTCTTGCTTACGAAGTTGAAGCCTTTTCTTGCACTCTTTATTTTTCTTATGGAGGCAAAAGATATTTTAACAGGATAGGTGCATCTGGATTGGGTACTAGAATAGCTACTTTAGCTTACACTTGTTTTCTCTCATTTTGCACCTTTGAATCAGTAGGTACCTTTAGGGGTTCCATATCAATTGGGTCCATGATGATGAGTTTTCTTCTAGCTCTTCTAAGAACTAAAACTTGCTCTTTAGAAGGGACCATAAAATTATGATCGACTTCTATGATCATGTTGATTTAACCACCAAAATAATTCTTTGCCAATATCCACACGTAGTTCTGGTGAACCATGCAAGTTTCCTTCCCATGCAAATCATTGGACGTAGAGAACCAGTATGCTTGGTTTGATGTGCTAGCTTCTTCATTTGCCAATACAGTTAGATTTATCTCAAGCACCTTGCTGGTTGAAGCAGCTTGCTCCCTGGTGATCAACAAAGGTTGAAATATCCTAGGTTGGAAATCTCTTTTAGCCTGCTTCCTCTTAATAATTGTAATCTCATTGCCTATCACTCTTATGGCTAAGTTTATTGAATGCATATCCTTAAGCAAATTATCTTGTGGATCAGGATTTGATTGTGTTGGAGAAGCTGGTAATGGAAGTGGTACAGGCAGAGATGGTAGTGCTGGGAATGGAACATGAGCAGGTAACTATGGAATGGTTAGACTAAGAAGTTGAGGGATAGAAACTATCATCATGGTTTGAGATGAACTCAGATTCCATGAAGGGACCAGATACATGGGATACATTTGCAGGGGCTAAGAATATGCATTAGCATACAAATATTGTGAAAGATCAGGAAAAATATGCATCACCATTTTTGGTGGAAGCTTACTGATAGTAATCAGATCAGCCTCAATATTTTATGTAGCATAATACAGATCAAGAAATGTGCTGACATTGGAGTGTTGGATGGCCATGTTAATGTCAAAATTCAAGGTATGGAGGTAATAGAATGCAATCAACCACTCATATCCATCATATCTCTTTTGTGTAAGCACTACTGCATAGCTCTATTGTTCATCAATGACATATAGGATAAAATATTTTGAGTAATTAGAGTTCACCAGAATCGGGGCTTGAGCAATTTTTTCTTTGATTTCTCTAAACACTCACATCCTCTGCTCAGTCCATTTGAACTCAACACTTTTATTTAATAGCTCAGTCATCGATTTTACCACTTGGGAAAAATATGTAATGAAATTTTGAACAAAGCTGATCTACCTAAAAAATGATTGCAAATCCTTCTTGTTGGTTGGCAATGAAAGCTTCAAGAGAGCCTCAACTCTAGCTGGGTCTATAGCAAAACCTTTATCCAAAATAACATGGCCTAGGGGATTTATTTATTTTATCATAAATATGGATTTATTAAGGTTGATTAATATTCTGAACTCCCGAAAATTTCAAACACTTATCTTAGATGTAGACTATGCTCCTCCCTGTTGTGATAAAAGACAGTCATGTCATACAAATAAATCATAATAATGTGATTTAACAACTCATTGAAATATACGTTCACCGCTATCTAAAAAGTTGTGCTACCGTTTGAGAGACCAAACGACATCCGTTGATAAGCAAAAATTCCCCATTTCATGGTGAACACCATTTTATATTGGTCTTTATCCTTAACCTAGATTTGGTTATAGATAGAGAATCCTTCTAACAAAGAGAATCTCTGGGTACCAACAACTACATGAAGAATCTGATCAATTTGTAGTAGCGGATAGTGTTCCTTTAGAGATGCCTAGTTTAAATTTCAAAAATCCATGCACAGGCTTATATCTCCATTTTTCTTCCTCATGGGGACTAGATTTTCTATCCAAGTAGAGTGCTTAATTAGGTACATGATTTTGGCTTCCAGTATTTTTAGCATTTCTGATTTCATCAATGTTTCAATCTTGGGATTGACTGGCCTCTATTTTTTCCTAAAGGGTTTCAATCCTTCCTTCAACTCAATGGTATGTTGGATCACATATTTTTGGTAGCATTTCAAATCTTGGTATCTCTAAGTGATAATGTATAGGTACTCACAACTTAGTTCCTTGATCTGCTCCAGCTCTTCCTTAGTGTAATCAGTACCAACTTTGATCAGCTTCTTGGATCCCAACTACAGTTTAGAGTACTCCTTTTCATCAACTTTGATCTTATGCTTTTTAGTTCTATCATTATGATAAAAAAGACTCTCAAGAATAATCAATCCTTTTGGGATATGATTATTCTACAGCTGGATCAAACCCTTGGCTTTTTCCTCATCAAGTGCTCTTTATTCCATAGTACTAGATTCTCTTATCAAGAAACTTATAATCTGTTCATCACTATCAAACACTTGCTAGAAGATATTTTTGTCAAGGACTGAAGGTCTATAAAATAACCTCACAATATTGGGCTTTCTCACCACATGCTCAATTGGAGAAAAATTAATGCCAATAGGAGATCGACATGCTCGTTCTATTCTCGTGAAATCACTCAATGTTTAATGATGTGAAAGACTTAAAAAAATCCCATACTTTATTACAATATGCCTTCAAGTAATGTTGCTTGGAAACACACTTACTAGTTACCTAGTTGACGATTAGCTCAAAATATCTAAAAATCTACAGTTGTTTGATTCCAAGATTCTCTAATTTTTTTAGACCTAGACAGAGTACTTCATACTTAGCGATGTTTTTGGTACAACTCTAGGTTAGTCAGTACAAATAAGTCTTTTGTATGCCAGAGGAAGAAATAAGAATGATCCCTACACTTGCACTGTTCTTACACCTTGTGCCATCGAAGTACAACTTCCATAGTTGATTTGGAGCAGGATCTTGATCATCAAACACCTTCTCATCAACTTTTTTAGGCTTAGTAATGGTGTAACAACCAATTTTGGTCTCCATCATGGCATTAAAATTGAGCATTGAAAACTCATATTTTATTCGAAGCTCATCCAGAACTTCTTCCATCAAATCTAATTCCTCCAATTCTTTAGTCATCAAGTTGATAAAACTCATGGGTTTATCTTCTTCTTCAATATTCTATATGTGATAAGTTGAAGGCTTCTCGTTATAAGTTTGGATTCTACTCCCTTTGATAGGAATATCCAAATGAGAATAATCCAAAGAAAGGTAGCCTCCCAACTTGGCAGTGAAATCCCGTTACACGCACATGCTGAAATACGACTCCAAATCAACCACAACCACCTCTTGGATCATAGTGATCTAAGGTATTTTATGTAGCATGATGGCAACGTCTTTTATGACCTCCACTATCCTCACATGAATTCCATATAATTACAAAACACTAGGTCTACTTCTTGTATATTCAATACCCATAACATCACAAACTACCTTTGGCATGATAGTCATTGCAGCACCGAAATTAATCATGCAATTGTGCACAATCTAGCCTTCCATCCTAAGATACAAGTAGAAAGGGGATGGTCTATTCTTTACAATGGTAGAAGTCATTAGCGTTTGAACTAACACTATATTATTTGGATTCTTCCCTTTATCTTTCACAAATTTTAGTGATTCTTGTAATAAGTCTACTTGTACAGGTAATTGTAGCGCATCATAGATTCTTACCTTGGTTGGAATCCTCTTTAGCTCTTCAATGATATTATACGTGGATGCACCACACTCTTTTACTTCATTGTAAGCCTTATGTCTACTTCAATACTATTGGGTAGGCTCTGCCCTCTAATGCTTAGTCAAGGATGGATATTTGAGCTTTTCTCTGGCCTGTTCCTCCATTTTAACTCTTGCTTACAAAGTTGAATCCTTTTCTTCCACTCTTTATTTTTCTCATGGAGGCAAAAGATATTTTAATAGTATAGGCACATCTGGCTTGGGTACTAGAATAGCTACTTTATCTTATGCTTTATTTCTCTCATTTTAAACCTTTGAATCAACAGGTACCTTTAGGGGTTCCATCTCAGCTGGGTCCATGATGACGAGTTTTCTTCTAGCTCTTGTGAGAACTAAAACTTGCTCTTCAGAAGGGACCATAAAATTATGATCGACTTCTATGATCATGTTGATTTAACCATTAGAACTCTCTACCAATATCTACACATAGTTTAGGTGAACCATGCAATTTTCCTTGCCATGTAGATCATTGCACATAGAGCACCAATATGCTTGGTTTGATGTGCTATCTTCTTCATTTACCAATACATTCAGATTCCTCTCAAGCACCTTGCTGGTTGAAGCAGCTTGCTCCCTAGTGATCAGCAAAAGTTGAAATATCCTAGGTTAGAAATCTATTTTAGCCTTCTTCCTCTTAATAATTGTAATCTCATTGCCTATCACTCTTATGACCGAGTTTATTGAATGCATATCCTTAAGCAACTTCTCTTGTGGATTAGGATTTGATGGTGTTGGAGGAGCTGCTAATGGAAGTGGTACAGGCAGCAGAGATGGTAGTGCTGGGAATGGAATATGAGAAGGTAACTATGGAATGGTTAGAGCAAGAAGTTGAGGGATAGAAACTATCATCATGGATTGAGATGAACTCAGATTCCATGAAGGGACCGGATACATGGGAGACATTTGTAGGGACTAAGAAGATGCATTAGCATACAAATACTATGAAAGATTAAGAAAAATATGCATCACCATTTTTGGTGGAAGCTTACCGATAGCAATCAGATCAGCATCAGTATTTTACGTAGCATAATACAGATCAGAAAATGTACTGACATTGGAGTGTTGGATGGCCATGCTAATGTCAAAATTAAAGGCATGGAGCTAATAGAATGCAATAAACCACTCATCTCCATAATCTCTCTTCTGCATAAACACTACCACATAGCTTTGTTGTTCACCAATGACATATAGGATAAAATATTTTGAGTAATCAGAGTTCACCAAAATCGGGGCTTGAGCAATTTTTTCTTTGATTTCTCTGAACACTCACTTTCTTTGCTTAGTCCATTTGAACTCAACATTTTTCTTTAATATCTCATTCATCGACTTTACCACTTGGGTAAAATCTGTAATAAAATTTTGAACAAATTTGATCTACCTAAAAAATGATTTCTAATCCTTCTTTCTGGTTAGTAATGAAAGCTTTAGGAGAGCCTCAACTCTAGCTGGGTCTATAACAAAACCTTTCTCCAAAATAACATGGCCTAGGAGATTTCCTTATTTTATCGTAAATATAGACTTATTAAGGTTGATTGATATTCTGAACTCCCAACACTTCTCAAACACTTGTCTCAGATGTAGACTATGCTCCTCCCTATTATGAGAAAAGATAGTCATGTCATCCAAATAAATCATAATAATGTGATTTAAAAACTCATTGAAAGCTACGTTCATTGCTCTCTAAAAAGTTGTGCTAGTGTTTGAGAGACGAAACGACATCTATTGATAAGCAAAAGTTCCCTATTTCATGGTGAACGCTATTTTATATTGGTCTTCATCCTTGATCCAAATTTGGTTATAGCTAGAGAATCCGTCTAACAAAGAGAATATCTGGGCACCAACAACTACATGAAGAATATGATCAATTTGCGGTAGCGGGTAGTGATCCTTCAGAGATTCCTGGTTTAAATTTCAAAAATCCATGCATAGGAAAATATCTCCATTCTTCTTCCTCACGGGGACTAGATTTTCCATCCAAGTAGAGTGCTTAATTAGGTACATAATTTTGGCTTCCAGTATTTTTAGCAATTCTACTTTCATCAAGGTTTCAATCTTAGGATTGACTGGCCTCTATTTTTTCTTGAAGGATTTCACTCCTTCCTTTAACTCAATGGTATGCTAGATCACATCTTTGTTGTAGCCTTTCAAATCTTGGTAGCTCCAAGCGATAATGTCTAGGTACTCACAACCTAGTTCCTTGATCTGCTCCAGATCTTCCTTGGTGTAATCAGTGCCAACTTTGATCAGCTTCTTGGGTCCCAACTTCAGTTCAGTGTACTCCTTTTCATTGAATTTGATCTTATGCTTTTAAATTCTATCATTCTGATAAAAAAGACTCTCAATCATAATCAATACTTTTGGGATATGATTATTCTACATCTGGATCAAACCCTTGGATTTTTCCTCATCAAGTGCTATTTCTTCCATAGTACTAGCTTCTCTTATCAAGAAATTTATAATCTATTCATCACTGTTAAACACTTGATTTAAGATATTTTTGTCAGGGATTGAAGGTCTGTAAACTAACCTCACAGTCTTGGGCTTTCTCACCACATGATCAACTGGAGAAAAATTAATGCCAATAGGAGATCGACATGCTTGTTTTGTTCTCATAAAATTGCTTGAATGTTTAATGTTGTGAAAGACTCAAAAAATCCCATACTTTATTATGATATGCCTTCAAGTAATGTTGCTTGCAAACACACTTACTGGTTACTTGGTTGACGATTAGCTCAAAATATCTAAGAATCTATAGTTGTTTGATTCCAAGCTTCTCTATCTTTTTTAGACCTAGACATAGTACTTCATACTTAGTGGTGTTGTTGGTACAACTCCTGGTTAGTCAGTAAAAATAAATCTTCTATATGCCAGAGGGATAAATGAGAATGATCCCTACCCTTGCACTGTTCTTAGACCTTGTGTCATCAAAGTACAACTTCCATAGTTAATATGAAGCAAGATCTTGATCATTAGACACCTTCACTTTAAATTTTTTAGGCTTAGTAATGGTGTAACAACCAATTTCTATCTCCATCATTGCATTAAAATTGAGCATTGAAAACTCATATTTTGTTCGAAGCTCATCCAAAACTTCTTCCATAAAATCCAATTCCTCCAATTCTTCGGTCATCAAGTTGAAAAAATTCATGGGTTTATCTTCTTCTTCAACATTCTCTATGTGATAAGTTGAAGGCTTCTCGTTATAAATTTGGATTCTCCTCCATTTGATATAAATATACAAATGAGAATAATCTAGAGAAAGGTAGCCTCCCAACTTGGCAGTGAAATCCTGTGATAGGCACATGCTGAAATACGACTCCAAATCAACCACAACCACCTCTTGGATCACGGTGATCTGAGGTATTTTATGCAACATGATGATAATATGTTTGATGAAACTCACTATCCTCATAGGGATTCCATATAATTACAAAAACTAGGGCTGCTTCTTGTATATTCCATGCCCATAGAATCATAGACTACCTTTGGCATGACAGTCATTGCAAAACTAAAATTAATCATGCAATTGTGCACAATACAACCTTCCATCCCGAGAGACAAGTAGAAAGGGGATGGTCTATTATTTCCAATGGTAGAATTCATCAATGTTTGAACTAACACTATCTAAATCAGATTCTTCCCCTTATATTTCACAAATTTTTGCAATTCTTGCAATAAGTCTACTTGTCCAGGTAATTTTAGTGCATCATAGAGACTTACCTTGGTTGGAATCCTCTTTAGCTCTTAAATGATGTTATACGTGGATGCACTAGACTATTTTCCTTCATTGGAAGCCTTATATCTACTTTGATACTACTGGGTAGCCTCTACCCTCTAATGCTTAGTAAAGGATGGATATTTGAGCTTTCCTTTGGATTGTTCCTCCATTTCAATTCTTGCTTATGAAGTTGAAGCCTTTTCTTGCACACTTTATTTTTCTCATGGAGGAAAAATATATTTTAACAGGATAGGAACATCTGGCTTGGGCACTAGAATAGCTACTTTTGCTTGCGCTTGTTTTCTCTCATTTTGTACCTTTGAATTAGAAGGTACCTTTAGGGGTTCCATCTCAACTGGGTCCATGATGACGAGTTTTCTTATAGCTCTTGCAAGAACTAAAACTTGATCTTTAGAAGGGACCATAAAATTATGATTGAATTCTATGATCATATTGATTTAACCTCTAGAACATCTCTCTGCCAATGTCTGCACGTAGTTCTGGTGAGCCATGCAAGTTTCCTTCCCATGCGGATCATTACACTTAGAGCACCAATATGCTTGGTATAATGTGCTAGCTTCTTCACTTGCCAATACAATCGGATTTCTCTCAAGCACCTTGCTGGTTGAATCTTCTTGCTCCCTGGTGATCAACGGAGGTTGAAATACCCTAGGTTGGAAATCTCTTTTAGCCTACTTCATCTTAATAATTGTAATCTCATTGCCCATCACTCTTATGGTCGAGTTCATTGAATGCATCTCCTTAAGCAACTTCTCTTGTGGATCAAGATTTTATGGTGTTGGAGGAGCTGGTAATGGAAGTGGTACAGGAGGAGATGGTATTGTTGGGAATGGAACCTGAGAAGGTATCTATGGAATGGTTAGAGCAAGAAGTTGAGGGATATAAACTATCATCATGGTTTGAGATGAACTCATATTCCAGGAAGGGACTGGATACATGGGAGACATTTTTAGGGACTAAGAATATGCATTAGCATACAAATACTATGAAATATTAGGAAAAATATGCATCACCATTTTTGGTGGAATTTTACCGATAACAATCATATTAGCCTTGGCCTTTTGCGTAGCAGAATATAGATTGGGAAATGTGTTGACATTGGAGTGTTGGATGGCCATGCTAATGTAAAAATTAATGTCATGGAGGTAATAGAATGCATCTTGTTTAGGAGTTGGTTGGAGACCATCAAGAACTCTCTACCAATTTTGGGTGAACTTGATGTTGAAGTCTACGATTTCTTCCTACGGATACCTCTAAATGGTGGTAAATTGATGCAATAGAGAGAACATATCCGCTTGTTTGTTGAAATCTTTGATTAATAATTTAGCCATCTTGTCCCAGGTGGTAATAGTGGTAGGCTATAACGACCAATACCAGTAAAGCACTTACCTTTGAGAAAGAGCACAAGCAACATTACCATGATATCCTCATCTATGATGTTATGGATTGTCATCAAGGAAGCCACGTCTTGGACATGCTCATAAGCCATCTTCCCCGTACCATTGTAAGTAGGCAAAGCCTTCATTGCTGCTTATAAAATTAGGTTCTGAGCATACAGATTCAAATGTTTGGAGTGGTTCCATGTTGGGAACTATCTTGATGGTTGTGGTGGCATATTTTAAGCCATTTGGATTGGAGTGTTTGCTTAGGGAGGTAGAAAACTAGTGCCTATGCTAGTAGGACTCGAAGGAACAAAGAACACACCAACTAACTATGAATATGTTACACTTTATGGGACAATCAGGATGTTCTCCTAACACTTGGGTGTCAAGTTCATAAAAATCAATGGGTTCTTCTAGATTTTTGGTCTTCGATATTGTGATAATGAAGAAATATTTTGCTCACTTCACATTCAGAGGCTTTTGGATAAAACTGAGTCTCTAGATGTTCTAATCAGACAATAAAAAGATGAACATCAAACCTTGATACTTTCAAATTATGCCAAAACTATTGGCACCTATGGTGATTTTTCTAGATAAAAGCAAGCTAGAGATTCACCAACTCGGGCTCCCTTAAACTACAAAGACGATTGGTCCCACTAGGTGTGCCAAAAATTGTTGGTCATGAATCTGCCTAAGTATAAAATGCTTGTGCATCCTAGACTACCCAACATTGAAAGGTTGAAGGAGAGAGATGTCCTTCGGGCCAATCTCCAGAGAGGGTTGGTTCTCATATTAATATAATTTAGTTTAAATCTTAGGGTAGCAGGAAAGAGATGGGAAATGATAGAAAGAAATGGGAAATATGGCTATGAGCCAAAAATGTAAGGTGGGGATAAACTAGCAACTAAAATCCAAATCAAGTTTTAATCAACATGTAACAGAAAGGAAAGCATAGGAACCATTCATAGATTGCAAGGATAATTTCCAATGAACATTTCAACATTCAATTCTCTACCAGGAATTAAATTTAGAAATGCAAAATTTAAATTTACCTAACAAAGATCATGAACTTAACAGAAATGAAAGGCAAAAAATAATTGCATACAACACTACTCCAGGAACCAGAGCCAAATATCCTCCTATTTATGAAGAGAACTCAAAGTGTTTTCTGGAAGAATGTCTATCCTCCTTCATTACATCAAAATTCTTAGTATTTATAGAGATTTTCACATCATAAATTAAATGTGAATTAAAACACTGTAACAACCCAAGTCTACTCACCTGGTTGTCAAAAACACAAATCCAAAATTTTGATTTATCAAAACATAATTTTTTTAATTTGATGAAAGCACACCCAACTTTGTATTAGTACTTAGGCATAGATTTTCACACTTCAAGATATTATACCACTGTAGAAAAAATCTCAAGTGCTCAAGACCAGCCAATTTCTCACTATAGATTGCCATACATGAGACTCATTTTCTCATTACTCGAATACTGGGTACTTGAAAAGGGGTTGCCTTTCCAAGGCCTATAACACCTAGAAAGGTGGACACACTATTTTCCCCATCTTGTAGCATGAAGGACTTATATCTACGATCCTATTCTATCCTAATGGTCCACTAACCTGATGATATAACCTTTAGGCCCATGCTAGAGCTAGCGTAACTATGCCAGTGCCTAATTATTGACCTTCATCTAAGGTATTATCAAGGCCCACCAATACTCTGGCATCCGAACTAGGTAACTCAGAACAAGCCCCAATTGATGGTAATGCTGCCCATACCATCTACCGTTGGACTTTTCAACCTCAAGGACCATCTCTCTAGTCTTAAAAAATCCACAACTGGGGTTTGGATCATGAGTACCCTCATGTACTACATCATTCGATAATCTACAATGACATTCCATACTATTGTTTTTTACTTTATACAACATAAGAACTCATGTCCTTTATTTGTTTATGGAGAACGAATATCCCCAAATCACAATAGTCACCAATGCAAGCTATTGGAGTTGGGTGGATGACATTCTCCTCAATATCATCAATTCTTAATTTGAAAAAACTAAGTCATCCTTCTTGATCACTTTCTTCCTTGAAAATTATCATTCCATACTTGTTAACATCCTTCCTGATGCATAAAGGTATTTCCTTTGTCAGGGCAGTCCTTCCTACTCGAAGGGTATTTTTTTGTAATTATTTCTAGGTATATGAAAAATAATTTGTTTCTTCAAGTTATAGTGTATACAAATTATAAGTTAATAGTTTACAACCCTAGAAAAAATTTATAAGAATATATAAAGAAAACAAAGATTTGTCTAAGAGTTTACCAAACTATTCAAATATGATAAATTCTTTTAAGGAAGAACATACTTTTATATAATCGAATGGCAAACATAAGTCAACTCTATTTTGATAAATGTAACATTGAAAATAATCTAAGACAAGTATTTTATTTAATAACTAAAATATCAATTAACTTTATAAGTGATCGATAACTAAAACTAAAATTGTTCTATCTATATAATATATTTTCACCCAATCCAACACTAATATTCGACAAATATTGCCTAGACTTATAACTCTTTTATTTTAAAACATATTCCAAGGTGATATCTATTACGCTACATTTTATGACCTAGCTAGACTACCTAATATTTTGCATGACTTTCAAATTAACCACTCTCTTTACTCATGGTCGAGAGTGAGGCATTATATTTTAGTATCTTCTAAATAAAAATAAAGCAAAATCAGGCTTAATATCATAGTGTTTAGACTAGAAACAATTTCAGATCACCCAACAAAATAAGTTTGGCCCTATCTTGAGCTCATAGTATAGAATTTGTTTTTGATTATTTATTTTCAAACTATAGTCGATTAATAATAAAATTATGTTTTGTTCTTAATATACTATGGCTATCCATTATGAAATTCCTGACTATTTGGCGCTATTTCCAAGAAGTATTATTATACATTATCTATTCCATCATATAAAGAAAATGATTCTACTCATACTATCTTGAAAGAATATCTACTTGGATCACTCATTAATATTAACAATTAAATAGTTTAATATTTAACCTAATATATCCAAAAAATAAACTTCTTCAAAAAAAATCATGTTATATCTAATAAGAAACAATCATAAAGATTAAATTTCATTTCGAATTCTGTTTATGTCCAACATTAAAAGAGATAATTTATTTGTAATGATGAGAGGCTATCTAAATATATCACTTCCTTCTTCGAGTTTAATCTTGAAGATGTTCGTGGAATCCATTAAACCCATAGAACACATGTCAAAGACATAATCTCATTTTTATCATAAATTAAATTTATGGGTATCACTGATATATAACAAAACTTGTATAAGTTTCATACAAAGTACAAAAGCATAATTTTGAAATTGTTTTTTGGTAAATCTTATTAAGAACATTTTCGACTGTCTCAAGATACAAATTTACACTTCATCATCTATTCGAAACCTTAAATTTTAAGCTTTAATTTACATTAGTGAGTGGATTATATAAACTATGGCATACACGGCTCCAAGAGTTCACTGAAAACAACAAGTGAAGCATTCCAAAGGCATAACTAAAGTGAACATAGCAAGCCCTTAACAACCACATAACAATTTTGGTGGCTTCTTAAACAATAATTTATATAATTAAAAACTCGAAAATCTGAACATCACATTCCCATATTCACACAATACCATATACTTACTAAAACATATAAAATAAATTCACGCATTTGCCATGGTTTAAAAATATGAGTCTACAAGTCACACTTATAAAGTTTTATCTTATTAACTACATGCTGGCAGGAGAAACCTTTCAAAAATACAACATTCTCATACATTGTAAAATTCTAGTTTGGATTACATCCTTCACACTACAACATGATCAAGCTCTACAGACGTATCCATCCTCCAAAGCATCCTTTAATATCAGACCAAGTGAAAATAATCTAAGACAAGTCTTTTATTTAATAACTAAAACATCAATTAACTTTATAAGCGATCGATAACTAAAACTAGAATTGTTCTATATATATATATAATATATTGTCACCCAATCCAACACTAATATTCAAAAAATATTGCCTAAACTTATAACTCTTTTATATAAAACATATTCCAAGGTGATATCTATTACGCTACATTTTATGACCTAGCTAGACTACCCAATGCTTTTGCACGACTTTCAAATTAACCACTCTCTTTACTCATGGTCGAGAGTGAGGCATTATATTTTAGTAGCTTCTAAATTAAAATAAAGCAAAATCGGGCTTAATATCATAGTGTTTAGACTACAAGCTTGGATCACCCAACAAAATAAGTTTGGCCCTATCTTGAGCTCATAGTATAGAATTCGTTTTTGATTATTTATTTTTAAACTATAGTCGATTAATAACAAAATTATGTTCTGTTCTTAATATACTATGGCTGTCCATTATGAAATTCTAGACTATTCGATGCTATTTCTGAGAAGTATTATTATACATTATCTATTCCATCATATAAAGAAATTGATTCTATCCATACTATCTTGAAAGAATATCTACTTGGATCACTCATTAATATTAACAATTAAATAGTTTAATACTTAACCTAATATATCCAAAAAATAAACTTCTTCGAAAAATTTCATGTTATATCTTTATAAAATAATACAAAACAATCATAAAGATTAAATTTCATTTCGAATTCTGTTTATGTCCAACATTAAAAGAGATAATTTATTTGTAATGATGAGAGACTATCTGAATACGTCACTTCCTTCTTCGAGTTTAATCTTGAAGCTGTTCGTGCAATCCATTAAACCCATAGAACACATGTCAAAGACAATCTAATTTTTATCATAAATTAAATTTATGGGTATCATTGATATAACAAAACTTGTATAAGTTTCATACAAAGTACAAAAGAATAAATTTGAAATTTTTTTTTGGTAAATCCTATTAAGAACATTTTTGACTGTCTCAAGATATAACTTTACACTTCATCATCTATTTGGAACCCTAACTTTTAAGCTTTAATTTGCATTAGTCAGTGGCTTATATAAACTATGGCATACATGGCTCCAAGAGTTCGCTAGAACAATGAGTGAAGCATTCCAAAGGCATCACTAAAGTGAACACAGCGAGCCCTTAACAACCACATAACAATTTTGGTGGCTTCTTAACCAATAATTTATATAATTAAAAACTCAAAAATCTGAACATCACATTCCCATATTCACACAATACCATATACTTACTAAAACATACAAAATAAATTCACGCATTTTCCATGGTTTAAAAATATGAGTGTACAAGTCACACTTATAAAGTTTTATCTCATTGACTTCATGCTGGAAGGCGAAACCTTTCAAAAACACAACATTCTCATAGAGTGTAAAATTCTAGTTTGGATTACATCCTTCACACTACAACATGATCAAGCTCTGCAGACGTATCCATCCTCCAAAGCACCCTTTAATATCATACCAAGCCAAAAAAACTATTTCTTTAACACCTCAACGACTAAGAGGCAGTGGCAAGGATGCAGTTTTGGGTCAGCATGACCCTTTGTGAATGAATGCTAATATGAAAACACATATGCAATAATAAAAAGCAAGGATAAATTTTAGTTTGAAAAAACTTACACAGTGGAGCAGTTGCTCTTCTACCCATTAATGAACAATAATTCTTCTTCATTTAGCGATTATATCGTTAATAGAATGACAAATAAAAACATGTAATTTAACATTCCAAAATATTATAAGCTGCAATTAATTTCAATAATTTTTTTTCAATAAGGTTATAAGCACAATAACATATTTTCAGATGCATTATTACACCCACACAACAAGATATATTTTAGATTTTCGAATGCATTATCACATCCACACAAAAAATATAATTTAGATTTTCATATGCATTCTCACATCCAAACAACAAATGTAATTTAGATTTTCAGATGCATTCTCACATCCAAACAACAAATGTAATTTAGATTTTCAGATGCATTCTCACATCCACACAACAAATATAATTTAGATTTTCATATGCATTCTTACATCCACACAAAAAATATAATTTAGATTTTCAGATGCATTCTCACACCCACACAACAAATATAATTTATATTTTTATATGCATTCTCACATTCACACAACAATTATAATTTAGATTTTTAGACCAACCTGGTAAGTAATTTGTACCAACACTCTTCAGTTGGATGTAGAACACCGAGCAAAATTTCCCCCAACTCTCCTTTTCTCACGTACCTTATTTCCCAATGGTCTCCACCGCTATCTCTCTCTTTCTTCTTATAAGGGTATTTGCATTATTTTAAAAAGGCACTTGGATTATTTTATGCAACATGGCTCTAGTGGTTGATAAGTAGTGGAATTTGGTCATCCAATTAGAAAGGTTTCATTTACTTCCATAACCTTTAATAAAGAAATATATATTATTTTTCTTTATTTTATTTTAAATCTAATATAAATGCTTATACAGTTTCATCGTTTTTCTTTATAAAAATAATTATATATATTTAATTAATATTTAGCACACATATACTTTGTGTTATATTAATATTAACACTTGTATATTTTATTTGTTATTATATATATATATATATATTTTTATAAGAAACAAAATATTGCATAATTAAATATCACCCAACAGGTAGAAAATGCATATATACAAGTGATAGACAAAATGTCCTATATGAATATTTTTACTTGGTGGGCTTCCATGTACCCATGGGCCAAGGTGCATTTAGCACACTTACTACGAAATGGAAAACTTGCACCTACAATCACAAATACTTCCAATAGTATCACATTCTTCCAATAAAGTAGCAATCAAATAGTGGGGATGTTACATTCTCCCCCACCAGAATTTAACACAGTCCCTGTGTTAACCAAACTAGTATAGTGAGTTTTCAAATATTTGAACATACATATATCATACAATCAAAACCATACAATATGCAGTATATCATAAGATGCAAGTATTACAACATTAGTATATCATAACTCCAAAATATACATATTCTGACATATCAAAATTCAAATATTTACATAAATTGTAGTCCTAAAATAAAAATGGAAATTATATTTTCATTTCTACCACATCTTTCCATGTGGCATTCCTTTCGAAGTAGATATCCCACTGTACTCTACATTGGTCAGTGGTTTTTTTTCTTAACTGCTTAGTTGTATATCCTAGAATTTTGGTAGGTCGAACATTAATGAGCTGTAGGTCCAATGTTTGTAGATAAGAAACATCAAGTATATGGGATGTGTTAGCCACATATTTACGGAGGAGAGACACATGGAAGACACTGTGGATCTTGGACAAATTAGGTGGTAGAGCTAGCTTATATGCAACAGGACTATTTTGGCAATGATATCAAATGGACCAATGAATCTGGATCTAAGTTTGGTAGACTTAATGGAGCTTTTGGTTGGTTTAACTTTAAGAAGATCTTATCACCAATAACAAACTCCCAAGGAGTTCATTTTAGTTCAACATAGCTCTTCTGATAGTTCATGACTTCTCAAAGTCACTAGTGGATTTATTTTAATTGAACCTCCATTATCTTAACTTCATTAGGACCGATCATTTCTCGATCATCCAAATTATCCCACATTAGTGGTGTTCTACACCTTCACCCAGGGCCATGCCCAACATGGTATGATAACTATTGTTATATGCAAATTCCACTAGGAAGAGATAATCTTCCCATTTATTCTAGTGGTCCATACAATACATACATAACATATCCTCTAGCACTTGATTAACCCTCTCAATATGCCCATCCATATCAGGATGATAGGCTATGCTGATATTAATATTCATACCCCATGCTTGTGCAAATATTACCAAAATTTAGATGTAATCATGAATCTCTATTCGAGATGATTATCTCAGAGAAACCATGCAACCTTATGATTTCCTACGTAAAATTTTGAGCTATAGTAGGGGTATCATCATAAATATTTCTTGGTATAAAATATGCCACCTTTGTTAATTTATCCACTACAACAAAAATTGCGTCATGCTGGAATCGAGTCTTAGGTAGACCAACTATAAAATCCATAGAAATTACTTGCCATTTTTGCTCTGGAATTTCAAATGAGTGTAGTTGTCCCCCTAGATGTTGATGCTCAACTTTGACTTTCTAGCATTCGAGACACTTAGCAACAAAATGAACTACATCTTTCTTCATTCCAAGCCAATATAAGTCTTTTTTTAAATTCTCTCTCATTTAGCAGAGTATGGAGCACAGTATGCTTGTAAAATTATTCTTTTTATCCCTTCATTATTGGGCACTATTATATGGTTTTTGAAGTATACCAGATCCTCTTTGAATTTAAAATTCGTATGCTGATTTTGTCCTTGCTCGACCCTAACACGGCATTGGTTACAAAATTCATCATTTTTTTGCAATTCCTTAATTTTTTCCTTTAGCCCATATTGACATCATGATAAAGCATCTATGTACCTTCTACTAAGAGCATCTACTAGCTTATCTTTTATATATTCAATCCCAATATCATATTCGGCTAATAATTCCATCCATCTCCGTTGTCTTGCATTTAGTAAGGGTTGAGTAAAAATGTACCTCAAACTCTGGTGATCAGTTTTCAACTCAAAAGGCTTTCCCAACAAGTAGTGTCACCATATTTTAAGAGCATGGAAAATAGCACCTAGTTCTAAATCATGAGTGGCATAATTAACCTCATGTTTCTTAAGATTTCTAGACTCATATGCCACAACGACTTCATTTTGCAATAAGACCCCTCCTAGCCCTTCTAGTGAGGCATCTATGCAAATTGTGAATGGTTTACTAGGGTCTGGTATTTGAAGGATAGGTGTAGTGGTTAACTTCTCTTTAAGGAATTTGAATGCTTCCTCATATTGAGTTGTGCATTTGAATATTTTTTCTTCCTTTGTAGATTGGTGATAGAGAAAGCAATCTTTGAAAATCCCTTCATAAATCACTAATAATATCCAGCCATTCCCATAAAATGTCTTACTTCAGTAACATTGGTGGGAGCTGGCCAATGAACTATGGATTCTATCTTATTAGGATCAACTGATGCAGAGTATGGAGAACAATATGCTTGTACAATTATTATTTTTATCCCTTCATTATTGGGAACTATTATCTGGTTTCTTAAGTATACCAGATCCTCTTTGACTTTAAAATTTGTATGCACATCTTTCTTGCCTAGTCTTCCTTTTATGAGAAATGGAGTAGCTTTCCCTAAAATATAAGATTTACCTGTGGTAGCATAGATCCTATGTGGGTCCTATTCTGTTGTATTTATCTTATCGGATCTCTTTGGGCATTGATTCACATAATGATCTAGGGCTCCACACACAAAGCATACATTTGGACCCTTATTATTTTACTTGCTCTAGTTTTCATTGTTTCCTTTTTCTTAGTAAGTAGTTCTTTGCACAATTTTCTCTTGAAAATTTCTTCTGTCTAACTAACCCTTATTACCCTAAAATTTTCCTCTGTTCCTATTATCTCCTCTATAATGACCACCATATCTATATTTTTTATATTGATATTTACCCTTAACTGCCTCTGGGTATTTTATTTTCTTAAGTTCTTATTAAAATTTTTGGTAGTAGACCTTTTTATTTTTCTATACTTCTTTAGTGAGCTACATCAAAAGCTATTGTCACATATTTGGGCTTACCCCGACCAACAGGAGTCCTAATTTTGGGATGTAATCCCATAAAAAAATTGTGGCCATTGAATTCCTCACTCTTATCATATTCAAGAGCATATTTCAAAAGCTGGACAAATATTTGATAAAAATCAATTAATGACATATTCTCCTGGTGCAAGTTGGTGAATTCAACATAATTTTCAATGTAGAATTGTGGTGTAAGGAATCGATCCTTAAATTCTTTCTCAAATACATCCCACAAAATATCAATGGCTTCCTTCTAACTAGTTTTCTTGTAGGTGGTCCACCAATCCCTGGATGGACCTATTAAATGTGCCACTACCCATGTAGTTTTGGATTATGCACAAAGGGACTGAATTGAGAAGTATCCCTCAGCTTCACTCAACCAATTGATAGCTATTTCACCATCTCCATTTCCATCAAAATTGGAAATATATAGTTTCTTAATTTCCTTCTGCAATTCAATGCCAAACTTCCTTCTCGAAGATCCTTAAAGAAATTCACTTACTCTCTTTGACTCCTTGCTATTTGTCAAATTTTCAATCACCTTCTATTGTTGAGTAACAATTTCCTATTACTGATCCATCTGTGCTCTTTTTTGATCCATGTGCTCACTAATTTTAGCCCTTTGGACCTCAATTTGCTCCCTTTGCTGATTTAGTTGTTCTTGCATTATCTCATCATTTTGAGCAGCCCTTGCTACTACTAGTTTCTTTTCTTTTCTTAAAACATGTTGAGGCACTTCAGCTGTTTGTATTCATTATGAATCTCGAACAAGTCATCTTAGTCCCCTCCTTAGAACTTCTGTAATATACTCTTACAAATTAGCATTAGCTCTTCTCAAGGTCCCCACCATACTTGGTGACAAAAGAGCTATGTCAATTTATCAAATTACATCTAAAATCTAAGGTTTTTGTAACCTAGGCTCTGATACCAATTGCAACAACCCAGGTCTAGTCATCTGGTTTTCAAAAAAACAAATCCAAAATTCTAATTTATCAAAACATAAATATTTTAATTTGATGAAAGCACACCCAACTTTGTATTAGTACTTAGGCATAGATGTTCACACATCGAGATCTTATACCACTGCAAATGAAATATCAAGTGCTCGATATCGGACAATTTACCGCTATAGACTACCATATATGAGACCCATTTTCTCACTGCTCAAATATTGGGTACTTGAAAAGGGGTTGCATTTCCAGGGCCCATAACACCTTGAAAGGTGGATGCACTATTTTTCCCATCTCATAGCATGGAGGACTTAGATCTACGATCCTATTCTATCCTAATGGTCCACTGATCTGATGATATAACCTTTAGGCCCATGTTAAAGATAGCATAACCATGCTAGTGCCTAATTATTGACCTTCATATCAGGTATTATCACGGTCTACCAATACTCTAGCATCTAGACTAGGTGACTCAAACCAAGCCCTTGAAGAACATGTGCTTATACTAGGGGGGTGAACAATATAACATAAAACTTTTTTCCAAATAGAAGCATAAGAATTAATGAAACCATAAACATCACACAAAACATCACACACATGAGAGACACCATTTTAATGTGGTTCACCCAATGTGGGCTACCTCCATAGAGAAAATATTTCTTCTAAATATTTCTCAAATAATCTCTTGGGAATATTTCCCAAATTACAATGTTTATGGACCTCGGTCCAAAGGACATGTTTATCCCCTAAATATCAAGTTCATGGATCTCTTCCACAAGAGAACTCTTTCCCCTTTTGCTCTAGCTAGTGATATTCTAGAAGACCCAGTCTCTCTGTTGTACTAACTTGTGGATCTCTCTCCACTTGAAGACTGCTCACTCAGATCTATCTTCAATTGTCCTAGCTGCTGGAACTCTATCCATTGAGACTCTATCCTCTATACTCTATCACTTCAAAAGCTCTGTCTCAATACTATACCAAACACAGTTCAGTCAATCTAGCACATTTTTGCTCAATCTCTTGTACTAAACACAGTACAATTGGTCTAGTACAATTTTGCTCAATAGGTTCACTTAGAACCTACTCAAATATGCTCAACAGGTTCACATAAAAACTATCCAAATTTTCTCAACAAGTTCACACAAAACCTGTCCAAATTTTCTCAACAGGTTCACACAAAACCTGTCCAAATATGATCAACAAGTTCACACAGAACTTGTCCAAATATGCTTAAAAATTTTACACAGAACTTGTCCAAATTTGCTCAAAAAATCCTCTCTAGGACTTGCTCAAATATGCTCAATAAGTCCTCTCTAGAACTTGCTCAAATATACTAAATAAGTCCTTGATAGGACTTGCTCAAACCTGCATAGCAAGCTTTCACAAAAGATTAACTCAAAATAGTCCACAAGTCTTCTCAAAGACTTGTCTCAATCACGTAGAATCGTAAAGAGAATTGTTAGAGACTCAATATGTTCTAAGTTCAATGTACAATCAATATCTCAAATCAATCTCATATAAGCATAAAGAGAATTGTTAGAGACTCTATATGTTCTATACTCAAATCCCAATCTCAACTCAAATCAACCTCAATATCAACTCAAATCAATCTCAACTCAAATCAGAATATTGAATAGTTTGTTTCTAGGAACTTGAACAACCACATGCATCCACTTGACTAGGCTTAATCAAATAAACTCAATCAATCACCATAAGGAACAATCCTTTCTCACAAACCCTAGTACAAGCATGTATTAACCAAATCAACTCAACCAATCACCTCAAGGAACAATCATTTTTCACAAAATCTAGTCCAAGCATGTATTAACCAACTCAAAATGTTTTCAAAAATTCTCAAGCACAAGTCTCACATAGCAATGATACTCATGTTCTTTTCTAACTCAAGTTCAAGTTCATTTCATCATCAATGGGCTTCAACAATAATGCTAATAAAACAAGGTTTAAATACAACTCACAAACCAGAAAACCTTGAAGCATTCAACCAATCATTTTTTCAAAGGAAACCACAATCAATCCTTTTCTCTCCAATGATATTTCAGAAATCAACCACCATAAACAATCAATAGGATAATGTGCCCATACCTTTTTGATGCCAATAAGTTGTCCACAAAATATGCCACACTTAAACACAACTTTCCTTTCCAATCTAAACAAGGGTTAATGGACTTCAAATAATCACAAAATAAAGCATTACTCAAACTACACCCTTTTTACTCCAAGTTAATAAACGCATCCACCAAAGTCCCTTTTATTAAAACCCTTACAAAAAATAATAAACCTCTCAAAATTGCTTTTTAAAAACAACTCCTTATTTATCCTAAAATTAATTCTCCATAACCATCAAATAAATCATAAACCAATTATGCTTTGCAATAATAATCATAGCCCTAATAACAATCTTTAATTTCCATTAACTACCTTATAACTCCAAACTTTAGGGCTAATAAAAATCATTTAAATGCAAAACGTAATTACCTCCTCAAGGGGATTCAAACCCCCGACTTGCCACACCGTGAGCGTCTTAGCCGTGGCTAATATTCCACACGAGCTAGGCACTCATTGGAAAGACAAATTCCCAAAGTACCTTAAACCTTCGTCCAAATTCCGCAAAAGACAAAGCACCAAAGCGCTTTTCACACACCTTCTGAAATGTCATCTAAGGGATTCGATCCTTGGTGTTTGCGCTACCTTGTGCCTTAAACCAAAATGATTTTCCAATACGCCATGCTTCCCACCATGATTTGACTTTCCAAGCGCTGTCGTTTTCTTTCCTGCTTCTCTTCTCAAAATTCGCACGAGCTCATAGACTTATTCGAATGCCAAACATTTATCATAAGAGCAAGGATGAAACTTTGATTCATTTACCACCCCTTTATATAGTGTTTAAAACACTTCAAAGATGTCGATGAAAATATGAATTTATGTTTTCTTGATGATGTCGACGAGAAACTTTACATTTAAATTTAAATTTTAAATAATTAAAATTTAAACCAAATATTAAAACTCAAATAACTCCATCATCGGGGCACATTTTTCGATGAAACAAAAGACCAACTTGGGTTTTAAAAAAAATCCAAATCAAATCTGCTATCCATGGTTTTAAGTAAAACCTTTTATTTTCCTGCCTTGGTTTTCACAAAAACCCTTCATAGATCCTTTTGACATTTAAATGCTCTTTTGACATCAATGACAACATTTTAGCTTAGGGACTCAAAATATACAACAACCCCAATTAATGGTAATGCTGCCCATACCATCTACCGTTGGACTTTTCAACCTCAACGACCAACTCTCTAGTCTTGACAAATCCACAATTGGGGTTCAGATCGTGAATACCCTCATGTACTATATCATTCAATAATCTAGAATGACATCCTATACCATTGTTCATTACTCTCTACAACATAGGACATCCTGTCCTTTATTTATTGTTGGAGAATGGCTATCCATGAATCACAATAGTTGCCACTGCAAGCTATTGGAGTTGGGTGGACAACATTCTCCTCAATGTTGTCAATTATTAATTTTTAAAAATTAAGCCATCCTTCTCGGTTGCTTTCTTACTTGAAAATTATCATTTCCATACCTGTTAACATCCTTCTTGACGTATAAAGGTATTTCATTTGTTGGAGCAGTCCTTCCTACTTGAAGGGTATTTTTTTGTAATTATTTCCAGGTATATGAAAAATAGTTTATTTCTTCAAGTTATAGTGTATACAAATTATAAGTTAATAGTTTACAACCCCATAAACAATTTATAAGAATATATAAAGAAAAAAAATATTTGTCTAAGAGTTTACCAAACTATTCAAATATGATAAATTCTTTTAAGGAAGAACATACTTTTATATAATCGAATGGAAAACATAAGTCAACTTTGTTTTGGTAAATGTAACTTTGAAAATAATCTAAGACAAGTCTTTTATTTAATAACTAAAACATCAATTCACTTTATAAGCGATCGATAACTAAAACTAGAATTGTTCTATCTTTATATATAATATATTGTCACCCAATCTAACACTCATATTCGACAAATATTGCCTAAAATTACAACTCTTTTATATAAAACATATTCCAAGGTGATATCTATTATGCTACATTTTATGACCTAGCTAGACTACCCAATGCTTTTGCATGACTTTCAAATTAACCACTTTCTTTACTCACGACCGAGAGTGAGGCATTATATTTTAGTAGCTTCTAAATTAAAATAAAGCAAAATTGGGCTTAATATCAAATGTTTAGACTAGAAACAATTTCAGATCACCCAACAAAATAAGTTTGGCCCTATCTTGAGCTCATAGTACATAATTCATTTTTGATTATTTCTTTTCAAACTATAGTCGATTAATAACAAAATTATGTTTTGTTCTTAATATACTATGATTATCCATTATAAAATTCCAGATTGTTCGATGCTATTTTTGAGAATTATCATTATACATTACCTATTACATCATATAAAAAAATGATTCTACCCATACTATCTTGAAAGAATATCTACTTGGATCACTCATTAATATTTAAACAATTAAATAGTTTAATCTTTAACCTAATATATCCGAAAAATAAACTTCTTCAAAAACTTTCATGTTATATCTTTATAAAATAATACGAAACAATCATAAAGATTAAATTTCATTTCGAATTCTGTTTATGTCCAACATAATAAGAGATAATTTATTTGTAATGATGAGATGCTATCTAAATACATCACTTACTTCTTCGAGTTTAATATTGAAGCTGTTCGTGCAATCCATTAAACCCATAGAACACATGTCAAAGACATAATCTAATTTTTATCATAAATTAAATTTATGGGTATCATTGATATATAACAAAACTTGTATAAGTTTCACACAAAGTACAAAAGCATAAGTTTGAAATTATTTTCTAGTAAATCCTATTAAGAACATTTTTGACTGTCTCAAGATACAACTTTACATGTCATCATATATTCAGAACCCTAACTTTCAAGGTTTAATTTGCATTAGTTGATGGCTTATATAAACTACAATATACACAACTCCAAGAGTTCACTGGAAACAATGAGTGAAGCATTCCAAAGGCATCACTTAAGTGAACATAGCAAGCCCTTAACAACCACACAACAATTTTTGTGGCTTCTTAACCAATAATTTATATAATTAAAAACTCAAAAATCTGAACATCACATTCCCATATTAACACAACACCATATCCTTACTGAAACATACAAAATAAATTCACACATTCACCATGGTTTAAAAATACGAGTCTACAAGTCACACTTATAAAGTTTTATCTTATCGACTACATGTTGGCAGGTGAAACCTTTCAAAAATATAACATTCTCATATAGAGTAAAAGTTTGGTTTGGATTACATCCTTCACATTGGAACATGATCAAGCTCTGCAGACGTATCTATCCTCCAAAGCACCCTTCAATATCAGAACAAATGAACAAAGGTCTTTCTTTAACACCCCAACAGCTAAGAGGTAGTGGTGTGGATGCAGTTTTGGGTTAGCATGGCCCTTCGTGAATGCATGCTAATATGAAAACACATATGTAATAATGAAGAACAAGGATAATTTTCTGTTGAACAAATTTACACAGTGGAGAAGTTGTTGTTCTATCCATTAATGAACAATAATTCTCCTTCATGTAGGGATTTTATCGTTAATAGAATGATAGATAAAAACATGTAATTTAACATCCCCAAATATTATAAGTTGCAAGTGATTTCACTAAATTTTTTTCAACAGGGTTATAAACACAAGAACATATTTTCAGACGCATTATTATACCCACACAACAAGATATATTTTATATTTTCAGATGCATTCTCACATCCATACAACAAATATAATTTAGATTTTTAGATGCATTCTCACATCCATACAACAAATATAATTTAGATTTTCAGATGCATTCTCATTTTTTACACAACAAATATAATTTATGTTTTCAGATGCATTCTCACATCCACAAAACAAATATAATTTAGATTTTCAGATGCATTCTCACATCCACACATCAAATATAATTTAGATTTCTAGATGCATTCTCACATACACACAACAAATATAATTTATATTTTTAGATGCATTCTCACATTTACACAAAAATTATAATTTAGATTTTTAGACCAACCTGGTAAGTCATTTGCACCTGCGCTCTTTATTTGGATGTAGAACATAGATCAAAATTTTCCCCAGCTCTCCTTTTCTCACGTCCCTTATTTCCCAATGATCTCCACCGCTATCTCTCTCTTTCTTCTTATAAGGGCATTTGCATTATTTTTAAAAGACACATGGATTATTTTATGCAGCGTGGCTCTAGCGGTTGATAAGTAGTGGAATTTGGTCATCCAATAAGAAAGGTTTTATCTACTGCCATAAACTTTAATAAAGAAATATATTAATTTTCTTTATTTTATTTTAAATCTAATATAAATGCTTATACATTCTCATAATTTTTCTTTATAAAAACAATTATATATATTTAATTAATATTTAGCACACATATACTTTGTGTTATATTAATATTAACACTTGTATATTTTATTTGTTATTATATTATATATATATATATATATATATATGTATGTACTTATTATTATTATTATTATTTTATATATATATATATATATATAATATTTTTTTATAAGAAACAAAACATTGCATAATTAAATATCACCCAACAGGCAGAAAATGCATATATGCAAGTGATAGGCAAAATGTCCTATATGAATATTTTTACCTGGTGGGCTTCCATGTACCCATGGGCCAAGGTGCATTTAGCACAACATAATATCCCACCTTACACGACGCTTCCAAACACTGTCTCTGCCAAGGGTGGGTGTTCTTCCCGTCTAGCACACTTGCTATAAAATAGAAAACCTGCACCTACAATCACAAATACTTCCAACAATATCACATTCTTCCAACAAAATAGCAATCAAATAGTGGGGATGTTATAAATAAAATACCGGCTAGTCAAAGACAAATCAGAGCAATTCTCTCCTTGAGAATGGCATTGCTCAAATCAAAACATTATTTAGGAAGTGAGGATCCAGTTTTCTTAGAATGCACCTAGGAAATCAGTAGAGATGGATGATAGGAAAAATTTTCCAGGCATCGATGCTTCGAAACTTAGTAATATCACATGATAATAAAAATCTTGGATATTAAATTTTGTTCACCATTCCATCACTTTATGCATCAAAATATTACCCTCACTAGTGGAGACCCAACGAACATTAACTTTGTTTTGAGAACGAACCAAATCAGTGGAGGGTGCCTTGAAAATAAATAGGATCGCACTAGAATTTGGGATGTAGCATTTAATATTGGTATCTCTTTAGCAGGAATTAAGGAAACATTAATTTCATTTCTTCAAGAATTAAATTCCACTAGTCTTCGCTCTTTCTCAAAATATATTAGCAATAGGGGAGCATTCAAAAGAAAACGTTATCGAAAGGAAGAGGTAAAAATTGATTTGCCTAGGCAATCTAGTATTTTCACCTATCAACATGCTTTCACACTCCTCCTGAGTAATTTCACCCAAAAAATAGAATAAAAATGACTTTTTGCAAGAAACTAGGTGAAAATAATCAATTTCGCCCTCAAGAGGGGTGAAAAGGGTGAAAATTATTTTCGCCCCATACCTGGGATGACTTTGAATTTAACTAGCTTATAAAGATAATGTTTCGGGACTTTCACTCCAAACTAGGTGAAATCAACATTCTAATCAAGACGGGGTGAAATTATATTGGCAGGAACCTACCTTAAATCTACTTTGACTTTGACTGGAGTAACCTTCACTTGGATGATTTCACTTCATCATTTACGCTTCAAAAAACATCCTCAACTTGGATTTTACCCTCAAGAGGGGCAAAAATTATTTTCGCCCCTTACTGGAGGCGATTTTGACTTTGACTTCACCAGGCACACATTTTACTTGATTTTAGTTCTAGAATATCTTTATTTGGAAATTCACCCTGAAGAAGGATGAAAATGATTTTCACCCCCCCCAAGGGTGACTTTGACTTTGACTAGTTTTTATTCATTATTTTTGACGTTTTCCACTTTGTAAAATCTTGCCTTCTTCTCTCTTGGATGGAATCTTCTTAACATGGCATTTTCACCCCAAAAGAAGGGAAAAAATGATTTTTACCCCTCCATGGGGTGAAAACATCTTCCCCTTTATCTTCACTGGTGCTTTCCCTTTAAATAAAAATTACTAAAGCTTTAGACCATTTTCATAGCTCCTTCGATCCTAAGATGTTTGTTGCCATACATTTCCCCATTTTATATTTTACCCATAATTTTCATTAATTTTTTACTGGAAAAACTTGTTGTGTATCTCCAGGGATGAAATCAACCTTCTTTATTTAATAAAATTACTCAAGGAGGGAAACAAAAATGTTACATCAAAATAGTAAAATCAAAACAACTGCATCATTCATCTTATATTCTTCAAATTTTTACAATCAAAATTTAGTGTGGCAAAACTGCCAACACAAGTAGAGCCTAACCCATACCATGGATACACTTGGGATGGTCAAGACTTGAGGTATCATGACCAACTTGTTATTCCTCACAAGTAATAAATACGAGAATTCATCTTGTAGGAAATGCATACCTTACCAACAATGGGATATTTTGGATTTCTAAAAACTTATGAAAGGACCAAGCATACTTTCTTCTAGAAGAGAATGAAGAACAATACTCAAAATTTTGTGGTTGAATGTGATAAGTGCCAAAGAATGAAAGGAGAAATAATATGTTCCCTAGAACCCTTTAGCCTTTATCAAATTTGAAATAAGTATGGGAAGATATTTCTGTGGATTTTATTGAATGGTTACCCAAATTGTGAGGAAAATCTATTATCTTGGTGGTAGTGGATCATCTCATAAAGTATGCTCATTTTTGTTCCTTATCCCATACCTACATAATCTTTGTACTTTCCTAGATATTTTTAGACTTTGTCTTTTGCCTTCATAGAATTTCCAAATCTATTGTGTCAAATAAGGATCCTACTTTTACTAGTCATTTTTAGTAGGAACTATTTAGGTTGTAGGGCACTCAACTCAAAAAAAGTTTAGCCTTAGTCCAATGACAAAATATAAATTATTAACAAATTCTTGTAAACCTACCTCCATTGTTTTACATCCAAACATCCTCCACAATGGGTGAAATGGATTCCTTTGGATGAATAGTGGTATAATACTTTATATCACATTGTGATCAAGGTTACACAATTTGAAGTAGTATATGGTATTTCTCCACCAATAACCTTTTCATACATTCCAAGAAGCTCCAAGGTTCACACTGTCGACACCAGTCTTAGCTAGTATTTCATCATCCTTCGATAACTTAAGATGAATCTTGAATTGGCCCAAAATCATATGCATCAACAAGTTGATCAATATTATTCTAATTATAGCTTTGAAGTGGAGGATATGGTTTTTCTTCACCTATAACCCTATAAACAATCATCACTCCAGATTTGTAGATGCCAAAAAATAGCCACCAAATAGTATGGACCCTACCAAGTATTACAATGAATTGGTTCAAAAACCTACATAGTTGCCCTTTTAGACATATCTCATATCCATCCAATATTTCATGTCTCTTATCTTAAGAAGATTGTTGGCAAAAAGGTATAGGTTCAATACACTTTACCCAATATGGATGAAGACGGTTCCATCATGCTTGAGCCTAAACTAATTTTGGACTGAATATTGCTCACCCTTCACAATTGTGTCATCATTGAGGTTATTTTTTAATGTAAAGGACTACAACCTAAAGATGCTATATGAGAGTCTCTCCAAAAACTACAATAACAATTTCCTCATATCCAAATTTGAGGATAAATATTTTTGAAGGTAAAGGGCATGTTAGGACCTCAACCTAAACTTATTATGTAATAATTTCTTTCCAACATAGGGATCCCATTAAAATGATGTTTTGTAATATTTTGTAGTGGTATATGAAATTTAAGGCACCTATACAAGTGGGTCCATTTCATATAACTGTTATAAATAATGCAATTGTTTGTTTGGTAAAAGATTCTAGTTCAAGTGGCACTTTTCAGGTAATCCATCCCTTCTAGTTTAGGTGGCAGTTTTCATGCATTCCATCCCTTGAGTGTTAGGTTAGAGTTACATGAAATGTATCTTTAAAAGACAAGGGGACATAGGAAAATGTATCTTTTGCATATTGAATTAAATTTCTATTAGAAGGTTACCCCCTCGAAGAGGCCCATGAATATGTGTTATTATTTGTGAGATTAATATATATTTTTGCATTTCTATTTTGTATTGCAATATTATTTTCATTCATGAATTACTATTTTTACTGCAATATTTATGTGGTTGTACATATTTTATATAGAATATTCTTAACACCTTACATTGCATGTGCAAATAAAAACATATGCTCAATTGAACTAAGCTATATCAATATGATCCTCAAAAGGGTATAAGGTGAATTTGTCATAACCTATATCATTTGAATGAAATAAAATAATGATATTGTTGACATCCATTTCAATGTCTACAAATTATTTTTAGTGAGAAATTTCATTATACCCAAATGCTACATATAATAGTGCAAATGTGGGGATGATAATTTGTCATTGCTTGATCAAATAAAGTTATATCTAAGTCTTTTTTAAATATTTAAAGTGGTCCAATGTAGTATTTTTTGTAGAAGTTTTATGGCATAAAGTGTTATTTAATGGTCTAAAAGGAAAATATGGTGTAGAGTATAATGCGATTTCTTCTTTCACACCAATAAAATAGAAATTCATTGAACATCTAATATTGTCAGTTTATATGCATTCATGGTCTTGATTTTGGTGGTGTTATAGAGACCACTCTATAGTTAATTATACTTGACATGTTTTTCAATCTTAGATTGAATTTCATCCCATTTCACCACTAGATCCTAAAATTTAAAATTAAACTTTGTTTCCCTTTTGTCAAACCAACATTTGATCATTGCTTGATGGTGGTTAAATTTCATGAACATATTTTATCATTCTTCTTTAAGAAATAATAGTTTATCCAAGATTGCTTGCATGGGATTGATTCTATATCTTTGAAACATATATTATTGGCCATTGAGAGCAATTATAGATCCACATTGGTAGGTGATACTGCCTCTTTTTCAAACACTAGTTTATTTATAGAAATAACAATTTATGTCTTTGAGATTATCCTATTTTTCCATAGTTCCTTATTTAACTGTATATGCCAATCTATTTATGATTAAACTATCATTATCTTTAGGATATAAACCATGTTCTTATTAGTTGATTTTGCTAGTCCATTCCCTTAAGGGTAATAATTGAACAACATTTTCATCACAATTCTATATTCCATAGCAAACTACATCAAATTTAATTAGAATAACATTGTTGTGTTATCTATGATTATTTTTGAAGGTATATTAAACTTGATGATTATGTTTCCTAGTAAAAAAATTATTGTTTCTTGATTGATACTCTTTACTATGACAAATTCTACCATATGATAAAGTAATATGTTATTTTTAAAATTTAATCATGATCTATACTAGATAGTGGGTTGATATTACCAATGAAGTTCAATCCCCACTAGTAAAATTATTGACAATAATTTCTTCCACATTGGTAATGACACTTTCCTTCGCTTTGCACTTTTTAACTAATTGAAATATGTAAAAAATATTGTAGACCAATAATATCCTACTCATAGAATTTTATGCACTATAGTGTATATACTTAATAGTGGTCACCTTCATCACGATATTCATTGAATAGATTTATAATTTTCTCTTTATACATGCATCTTAGTAATATACCATGAAAGAATTCTTAAAATGGAACCCCTTCAATATACCTATAATTAACCATATTCTACCTAAATAATTATTTTTACATCAATATGAGGTCTCTTGAAACCATAATATTCTACATATATTATATTACTTCGTGCATCCATTTAGATTGATATTGAGTGTTTGTTTATTTTTTTTGTTTTTGTTCATAAATGAACCTAAAATATTTATTGATCTATGGCCTGGCTAAGTTATTGCATAATGCCATACATTGTACTAGGTTGGCCAATATAATCTTAATATCAATTTTATGAATATTGGAAATCCAACTAGCTCATTTCTCCCTTAGTTCAAATGGCATAAAATATGAATGCACTATGAAAAATGGTCTTATTCTATGAGAGATAATACCAAAAAATATTTAGTGCTTTTGTCATGGCATAAACTTGCTTTTCAATGAAGTTGTACCTCTCCTCATAGTTGTGCAAGGTTTAATTTTTAAAATAGGTCAAGTATTCTTCCTCTTGTTGTTCTTATGAGTAAGAATGATGACAATATTACTATTAGTTTTGAATATATAAATAGTGAAATACCTATTATAATTTATATTAATATACATTGAGGTTTATGATATTTCATTTTTGTTGTATTAGAATACTTGTTTACCCTCTTCTATCCAAGTAAAACTTCTATCTTTCTTCATCTTAGTGATCAGTTTGATAATTTGGGCAAATTTAGTAATGAATTTCCTCATGAAGTTGATCTAGACCTTCAAAAATTAAATTCCATTTCTTTAAATATGGAAAATAACAAATCTAGTATAGACTTAATGTAGTGTGGGTTAATCACTAATCCATATTTGGAAACCACATACCCAAGCAATTTTTCTTATGCATTAAAAATGGAATTTTTTGATTGAGCAAAATACAATATTTTGGCATCTCTAAAAAATTACAAAAAGCTGGTCCATGTGTTTGTTCCACTCTTTCGAGAAAATTATCAAATCATATAACTTTATTAATTTCATCAATCAACCCTGGGAATGCTATATCCTTCACACATTTAAAAGTTACTCTTGTGTTTAATAGTCCAAATTATATTTTTTTTATGAAAATGTGCTCCACTTGGTGGTAAATAGTGTATTATATCGATCTTCATCCTTTTATTATTATAAGTCAATTATTTTACAAGGTAAATAATACTCCACACAAACAAGAGTATAAATAAAAAATAATTCCAACATGAAAGTTTTATACCATGCATAGATATTATATATAATAGTATAAAATGAAAAGAAAATCATAATAACTCATAAAACATGCATGCCATAATTGTATGCAATAAAATAATAATTCAATATTTATATGTATAACACTTGTATACCATTAAATTAAATATGCACATAGAATTATGATATATAACATGCACAACTTAAAAAAATTAAGGTACAACTATATACAAGAGGGTTAGAGGGGGTGAAAGAGGTGGTTGGTAACCATCCAACTATCAACTACCCAATGTCCATATACACCAAATAAATCAACCCCTACTAAATTTATTATAACCATTAGGTGTCCTACATCCATAGGCAACACTCTATATGAGGATAAACTATAACAAAATAAAGTACATGATAACATGTTCACTTGTATAGGCAAATTATGAGTCAATGCTCTTATTTTGCATAAGCTAGTTTTGTGTTGTATTTGCACCTACATCCATTCCTTATCTAAATAGGTCTACATAATTTTGGACTATGTCATTGGTAATTATAGAAGGACAATATGAACATCAAGAGCTAGACTGCTCAAATTCTCCTAAATTACCCTACTTTTCTTCCTCCTTGCTAGGTGTTGATGCTTCTTCTATGGATTCCACTTTTGGTTTCTTGTTCTTATGAGATAGACCACTTGCACATTGCTAAATTGGTGTAATATCTAGCTATCAAATTATGGTAGACATATATGTGATGCAAATTATTTTTTCCCAATCAGTTACATTCATACATTACTTTTACATCATATCTAACATCAAATCATGAGGCCTTGTGATGCAAAGTGGTTTTTCCCAATAGAAATTTTTGGTGGTGCATTGTAAAAAGTTATGTATTTGATCTTATAAGTTTGAGGCCTTATCATACTTAATCCTATCCATGATACCATGAATATATAGGATGAGCAAAGTCAACGTATTTGAATCTATTTACTCACTTAAAAATCATGATATGATAAAGCACATTGTGTACTTGATCTTGTTATTGCATGATAAATATACATTTTCAATCCCTTACTCCCATGAGACAATAACCTTTCCAATTCATTTATCATCAAGACATCTATGTCATAGTACTTTCTAATAAATAGTGTAATCTATACTATCTTTAGCTTTCCTTTCCTGATAAGTCTATGAGAGGGTCTTAGGACTATAAACACTCTTATGAAGTCTTGAAAAGTAAATTCCACCCTTGATATTTACATCCCAAACTTAAATTTTTCCTTCACCTCAAGGTTGTATGTGGGTCATAACTTGACTAGGTATATTTTAACTATATTGTGGTTAAAGAGTGGCACCTATAAAATATAATGCATTAAAGTATCTAATGTAGGGTTTCAAACTAATGGATGATGAACCATTTCAAACAAAATCATCGAAAAGAGAAACATCATGAAGGAAGGGTAAAAAAAGAGGAAGCTAAAATGGTGAGGTAGATGTAGGGAAAGATGTAGAGATAAATAATTTTTTGGGAGAGAGATTGAGAGGTTGTTGATGAAAACAAAAAAATTAGGGAAAAAAGTAGAGGTAGAGAGAATGAGCAGTCGGTAGGAAGAGAACGAGGGAGACATATTAGGCAAAGAGAGATAGTATGGATGTATTCATGATTGAAAATTCCCTTATATTAGTCACACAGTTTTTTATAATAATATCATTAATATTTTAACCATTATATATTTTACATGATTCATTCTTGGTATACGACTAATGATAATGTGGTAATATTTAGGAAGAAGATTGTGAAATTTTGTGTGCAATTTTTAATTAAAATTGTAGTTTTCTTTATTTTTGATAGATTGAAAAAGAGGGTTTTGAAAGGGATCCCAAAAATTTTATGAAGTAACAATTAAATACAAATGATCAAACCAAAAGGAGGTCATCTTAGCAGAGATGACATTAGTAGATCAAAAGGAGGTAGTCTCAGTAGAGATAACCTCGAAAAAACATAAAATAAGGGAGACCATAGAGGTAAAAAAATCCATCACCATGGGACATGGACAAGGGAAGTAAGGAGTAGTGAAGAGACACACCACAACAACAAAAATTCCTCAGATATAAAAAACTAGGCTACTCAGAAGTTTTGAGATGATCTTGCTCAATAGAGTCAACACTGTGCTCAACATCCAAAGCCTAGGATTTTTCATGTTTTTAGTTTTTAATGGTGCTGAGCATCTTACGATCCTAGAGAAGCATAGTTGAATTAGAGCTTAGAAGTTCCATCATGCTAGCTAGGGGATCAAGATTGGATTTTTGTTGGGGCTTCCTAACTTTCAGAGAGCATTCAGAAGCATCCTTAGACTTGAATTTTTTAGACTTCATAGTAGTCTTCTCAAGAGTGTCCTCATCTTGATCGATGATAATGTGTTTCTTGTGCTTCCCTAAAAAAACCTTTCTCCTAGATGAGTATTGACATGATTCAAATTTCGTAGGGGATGGAGTGCTGATAGAGGAACCAAAGGATTTTGGTCTACCTTTGATAGCACTAGCAAGGCCTTTCTCTAAATCATCATCACTAGGGGTTAAGGTAGAGGGAATCCCTATAGGTATGCTAACAATGGAAAGAGTTACCTTCTCATCCTTATTTTGAACGTGGTTGTACAAAATTATGTGGAGATCATAATATTTAATGCGGGTTGAAGAGCCATCCCTGATGCTTAAAACTGATAATTCTAGAGATATGAAGAGGTACTCTAGGATATTGATTTCTTTTATAGCATACATGTGTTTCAATAATGTCATATGGAAAATTTTAAGCAGTGAACTAATTATGTAAATGTTGAAAAGCTAAAGAATAAGGACCATAACTTTATTATAGGGCTCTGGGAGATCAACTCTAATGATACCACCTGTATCCCTAGCCAAATGCTTCCATTTTTTATTAAAGTGGTTGAGTTCCCTAGCTAAAAAATGCTTGTTGCAATGCATAATATCTCCATGAATGGGTAACTCAGTCACCTCTACCAACATGCAAATGCTAACTTTAAATAGAATCCCTCTTAGTGTCACATGATCCTTATCCTAGGATGATGCAAATTCCTAGAATAGATCAAGATCATTTCCACTAAACTTATAGATAAATGGTAGAAAGTCATGGATTTTAAAAAACTCCTCTATGATGGCATCAACTTGTAGTGACACAAGTTCAATTAGTACCATCCTCTCAGTGGTCCATCTCGTGGCCCACCTCGAACACTACCAAGTGGCCCACCTCAAGATATATCCAACGACCCCCATCTGAAAGCTCTGAACCATAATTTTCATGCCATATCACCATCGAATAAATCCCTTTAGGAAAAAATATACTTCTCACCTTTGAAAAAATGCTCCCCGTATTTGAAACATGCTAACGAACAACTTGATGAGAAAATTATTATCACTCATGGTGATTTTAAAGGACCACCATGAAGTTGAATCATAAGAGTCTTTCAAGGTACTTATACCACCAATATTAGAAGCTCTCACACGATAAAGCTATTGATTGAGCAACTCACACCCATAGATCTTAGAAGGATGCATTGAATCAACATTAGGATCATCACAACTAGAGATGTCAGATGGAAATTTGAAAGTTGGTCTGGCTTTGGTGTTGGGTTTTATGGGGAAGGTAATGGGATAAGACCTTCCCTTATATAGGAAATGATAATAGGGATGAGTACATTGAAAGATATCTTTGGCACATAAAACCCAAATAATAGAGCACTCGAGAGCAAGGTTGGAGTTCCACGTGAGAATCACGAAGCTAGGGGCACATATGGGGAGATAATTATGAGACTCAATTGGAGAAAGGTATTGATAGAACTTACTCAAAGAATAAAATAACTTGGTGATGTGGTTGGCAATAAATGAGCAATTTCCACATTGACTACAAAGCCTTCAAAAATTAATGAGAATTCTAAAGAAACAATGATTCGAACCTTGACAAGTCAGAGAAGACATCTTATACTAGCACTTTTGATGAATAAGATGAAAATTCATGACATGGATTGCAATGATAGGCTGATATTGTAATCCAAGCTATCTAGGAGGCCCTGAGAGAAAGGTGATAATGCTAAAATGATGTGGATTTATTGGTGGTGCTATTAATGAAAAGAGCATGGGAAAAGTTAATGTACTAGATGCAACGAGACTCTTAAATAAGACCAAGTTTAGATAGGGCGTTGACTACATTATTTACCTCTTTGTATATGTGCTGAATAATAACATTGTCCTATTTACATATAAACTTTCTTGACTCTTATATCATGTTAAAGATACTCCCCTCAATAGAATTAAATCCTTTGATATTGTTGATGATGTTTATAAAGTCATCCTCAATGATAAAATTAATAAAATGGACACCATCAAGGACGTATAATCCTTGATATAAAGCTCTGGCTTTAGCCAAATGACTAGTTTAGAAACTAATATTCTTTGTGAACACCATGATAATATTAGTGAGGTCATCTCTGACGATGCCACCACAACTAGATTTACTCAAGTTTTCTTTGGTGGCTCTATAAAAATTGAATTTGATCCATCCAACTGGGGAAGGAGATCAAAAAAATGGTTCTATCAATAGAAGGTGCAATCGACCAAGAGGGAGCACTAGAGAGGTTGAAAGTAGAAATGATCTTTGAGTCCAAACCCCACCTAGGGGCCTTAGAAGAAGAAACTAGGAGAGTTTTTTTTATGATATCGTTCAAGACCTACAAAATAATAGAGGCAGTATCACAAGACACCCCATTAAAAGCTCTGTTATTTCTTTCTAACTAGATTTTCCAAAGAAAGTGAGGCTGACAAAAGTTCCAAAATGAACTGAGATATTGATGAAATAAAGGATTAGACCATTGGGTAAATAGGTCCAAAATCAAGTTGGGTTGGGCCCATGAAATACAGAATAATGAGAAAAAGGAGTACAACATATATGAAGAGAATGGACACTCAAGGAACAAATAAGCCATCGAATCCCAGTTAGACCAAAAAAGAAAACAACGATTAGGAATGACCAAACCTTTGGATAGAATATTGTTCAAAGTCAAGACTTTATTCTGGATGACCATCCAAGAAAATAAGGCAACCTTGGGGACAAGATGCTTGACCAAATGAGGCTAGTCAAAAAATAGTTGGCAATAATCTCTTCTAGAATGTGGTAAGTAGATTTAATAGTGAAAAGACCACTATCGATAGCATTCCAAAAGGGGTTATCCTTCAATTGTTTCTATTTTGATCATTGATGTTCAAGTGGGAGCATCTATTAATTTGGATTGATATATCATTGTAGGAAATACACTATTCAAGAAAAATCAAGGATAAGAATATGTGATTACCATTATTAGGAGTCAAGGGGTTATGTAAGAGAAACCTTGTCATCTTAGAGAAATCCATCACCATTCAAGAGAGTTGAGGAGATAATTTTACAAAGACTATGAGAGCTACTCTACAAAAAAAACAATTAATCATTATACAATCAAATGCTATTATATAATGAAGGTGATAATACAATGAAAATGACCATAAAAATAAGAGGATAGTGCCATACAATTGAATGCCATCATACAAGGAATTACAAAATATTTTAAGTTTGTTTTATCATATTGAACCTTGTTGATTGGACATGTGATTACTATGCATCTTGAGGTTGTGGATAGATAGGAAACTTATGCTAATTGAGAATGCCATCCATAGGATGAATCCCTTCTCTTATCTATATTATTTAGTATTAGATATGGTTTCAATACATACTACATGGCTTGGGACCTAGACCTACGAATATAACATAAATGCTAAAAGGAAGTACTTCTAAGTTAGATGTGATTGAGACTACATAAAGTAGAGATATTCACATCGAGGATATTGGTGACAATAAATTGGAGGAAATTGGTTACAAAAAATCTTGAGGTAAAGATCAAGGAGAAGAACCAAAGCAATGGTTGATTTGGGCAATCACAAACATAGAACACAAACCAAATATGGATACTCCTAATTTTAATGGAAATTTGAATTATGAATAATTAATAGATTGGATAGATTGGATTATGGACATGGAGAGGTTATTTGATTATGAATCTATGGAGAATTTGAAAAGGGCCAAATTTTCATGTACACGATTGAAGGGACATGATTTGATTTTGTGGGATCATGTCCAAACAAAAAAATAGTGAAAAGGCAAGGATATAATCCAAACTTAGGATAATTTTGTAGATAAATTAAAATCAAATTTCTACTAGTTAATTATCAAACTAGGTTTTTTAAGAGACTCCAAAACCTCAAGTAGGAGTTAGGAGTAAAAGAGTATACTGAGTTCTATAAATTAACCATAAGGGTTGGTCATATAGAAGATGATGAGGAGAAGGTAGCAAGATATACAAATTGGATAAGATTATCCATAGAAGATGAAATTGGTATTATTAAAATTAGATCCATTGAAGAGGCTTATTAGTATACACTTAAGGTAGAAGGGAAGTTGATTCACAAGCAATAAAACAACTCCAAAGAAAGAGGACAATTCTCTAGAGGAAGAGAACAATCAAATAGTGGTAGAGGGAAACATATGAAATATGGAGAATTTAGTACTTCACAAAGTGATTTCAACCAAAATACTCGAGAAAAGGATGAATAATCAAGAGGACAAGATGGATTTGGTAGAGGTAGATGATGTGGTTTTGTTAGAAAATGCTATGTATGCTTAGAAGAAGGGCATAGAGTATACTAGTGTCCTCAAGCATAGTAGACCAATGAGCATGGAAGGGAAGCTTGTAACCAAATTGCACAAGCAAATGAATAAAGTATTTGCTTCATTTAAGCACATGGAGGAACCAAAAAAAGGAGAATCTCTCACGATAGAGAGTATTGTTAAAATTGGTAAAGGAGGTGCATGAATCTAAGCAAAGAAGCCTTCTTAGGACCATTTATAAGCTAGAAGGTAAATGTTGCATTAATGTTTATGCTTTAATATTTTGATGTGAAAATTGATTATTATATTGTGTTAAGGTTGAAGGATAGTGAACGATAGAAGGAAAACATTTTGAGAAGGGTGAAAGTGCTAAACATTGATATACTCCATGCGCCTGAGATGATTCCAACCACCTGGGGTGGCCCAACAGATGGATGGTTGGTGTGAGCACTGCTACAGCAGATATTTCAAGTTTGAAACCCTCTAATGTCATTTTGGCTATGAGCATTGAAGGTTGGGTAATGCAGATCACATATATATTTGATGCCCCCCATATTTGGTGCTACCTACTACGGTAGCACAACTGGTTGAAGGTGCTTGTGTGAGCACTGGCTCTTGGAGGTCACAAGTTTGAATTGCAATAGTGTTAAGGTACAATTCTTTTTTGTTTTATTAAACCTACATGCATTCGTGATAGTGAAGAAAGGTTTTTTATTTAATTTGATTAAAGATCCTAGTGGGAGACATTTGGTGCATGCATTGGATTAATCTGAAAAATATTTTATAAGGTTTATGAGAAGTGGGAGTTGTGTAATATATTGGTTTTGGTTATAATTTACATATTATTGTGATAAGGGTTTGATGTTGAAAGAAGGAATTTTATAGTGTATAAATTTATTTGATATTTGTATTATTGTCTAAGTGTAGAAGGGTTTAGGTTGACAATTTTGAAAGAGGGAGTTACAAGGTGTATTGAGTCTTTTTATTGTTTGTAATTTTCACTTGATATTTTTAAGGGTTTGGTTTATAATTGAAGGCATTATCTTGAGAAACCAAAGGAGAGTTATAGAGGATTATTTTTAGGAATTATTGTGCACATATTTTGAGAAGAGGTTCATGTGAAAAGGGTCTTGCTAATATTTTGAAGTGCATGAAAAGAATATTATTTGAGACAGGTTCTTAAGAGGCACATCATCTTCAAGGTATTGTTGAGGTATGTTGATTTAACTTATTTTCAAGGTGGTTGTGTTTTGAGAAAAGTATTTTGAAATATTAAGGTGGAGATATAAGTGAATTATTGGAAATATAAGAGATAGAGTTTGAGAACAAAGTATGCATTATTGTTGAATGGTTGTGGAAATATATGTGCTTGGGTTTGAGAACAAGTTGTGCTTTATCTTTGAAATAAATTGAAAACACTTGTGCTAGGGTTTGAGAATAAATTTGTGCATCATTGTTAAATGGATTTGTGAAGCATTTGGGCATTGGTTTGAGTGACATTGGAAGTGAATGTGCAAGTGTTAGAAATCGGATTTGTGAAGCAAGTGTGTGCATCAGTTTTGATTGTGGAAAATACATAAGAAGGTCAGTTATCAAAGTGCTAGACTAGAGCTACCATTAAAATGAAATAAATATGATACATGTGAATTTGAATAACATATTGGGCATTTAATAGTATATATTGTTCTCTATATGTTCAAGAGATTAAACGAATTCTAAGTAGAATATGTCTAAACTACTTTAGTCAAGGAAAGCACTTTTAGGAATGATATATGAAATTGTTTGTATGCAAGAATTGGGAATGTTTGAGCAATTTCTGTGAGCAAGATTGAAGTAGATTTGAGAAAATTTCTTAAGAGGTACATCATATTCAAGGTATTGTTGAGGTATGTTGATTTAACTTATTTTCAAGGTGGTTGTGTTTTGAGAAAAGTATTTTGAAATCTTAAGGTGGAGATATAAGTGAATTATTGGAAATATAAGAGATAGAGTTTGAGAACAAAGTATGCATTATTGTTGAATGGTTGTGGAAATATATGTGCTTGGGTTTGAGAACAAGTTGTACTTTATCTTTGAAAGAAATTGAAAACACTTGTGCTAGGGTTTGAGAATAAATTTGTGCATCATTGTTAAATGGATTTGTGAAGCATTTGGGCATTGGTTTGAGTGACATTGGAAGTGAATGTGCAAGTTTTAGAAATCGGATTTGTGAAGCAAGTGTGTGCATAAGTTTTGATTGTGGAAAATACATAAGAAATTCAGTTATCAAAGTGCTAGACTAGAGCTACCGTTAAAATGAAATAAATGTGAGACATGTGAATGTGAAGAACATGTTAGGAATTTAATAGTATATATCATTCTCTATATGTTAAATAGGTTAAACGAATTCTAGGTAGAATATGTCTAAACTATTTTAGTCAAGGAAAGCACTTTTAGGAATGATATATGATTTTTTTTGTATGCAAGAATTGGGAATGTTTGAGCAGTTTCTGTGAGCAGGATTGAAGTAGATTTGAGTATATGTTATTATCATATTTAAGTATGTGTTATGAGTAGATTTGGGTATGTGTTATAAAAAAATTTGAGCATGTGTTATGAGAAAATTTGAGCATGTGTTATGAGCATATTTGAGCATGTGTTATGAGCAAATTTGAGTATATGTTTTGAGCAGGATCTGTGAGCAGATTGAGCAGGTTTGGTAAGCAGATTTGAGCAATTCTTGTGTGTAGACTTGAATCATATATGGGCAGAGTTAAGAGTAGGTTTTGGTAAGCAGATTTAAGAAAGTATTGTGTGTATACTTGGAGAAGATCTAGGCAGATTTAAGAGTAGGTTTTGGTAAACATATTTGAGAAATCCTTATGTAAAAGAAAAGTAGAGCTGAGAGGAGAGGTGTCTCCTGTGGATAGAGATCCATGAACTAGAGTAGAGAGGAGATGTATCTCCTGTGGATAGAGTTCCATGAACCATATTTGAGGGGATAGAGTTCTCCTATGGATAGATTTCCATGAACCAGAGTTGGGATAGAGTTATCCTATGGATAGAGGTCCACAAACCAGATTTGAGGGGATAAAGTTCTCCTTTGGATAGAGGTCCATGAACCAGAGTTGAGGGGATAGATTTATCCTATGGATAGAGGTCCACAAACCATAGTTGAGGGGATAGAGTTCTCTTATGGATAGAGGTCCATGAACCAGATTTGAGGGGATAAATTTCTCCTGTGGATAAAGATATACAAACTTGAGCATACGGGATTGGTGTCTCCTTTGGACAGAGGTCCATAAACATTGTAATAAGGATTTGGTTCCCAAGAGATTTGTTGAGAAAATTTAGAAGAAATATTTTCTCCGTGGATGTAACCCACATTGGGTGAACCACGTTAAATTTGTGTCTCTCTTGTGTGTGATGATATGTGCATTTATTTGCTACTGCTATTGATGATATTGGTTAACACTACTTTGGAAAGATATTGCATTTGATAACATTGGATAATATTGTTTTAGAAATAAAAGTAAAAGTTTATCTTATACTATTCACCCCCCCTCTCAGTATAAGCTTATGTTCTTCAAATATCCCTTTAGTTTTGTCACATGCCATAAAATTAACTTTCAAACAAAAAACAACAAAATATGTCTTTTTAGGAGATATATTGTATCATCGAAGCTATGATGGTCTTCTCCTTCATTGTCTAGAGCCCCATGAATTTTCTTGAGCAATTTTTTTAACTCACTATGGTACCTGCGATGCCTATTTTAGCTGTATGACTATCACTAAGCACATCCTTTGAATATGCTATTATTGACCTACCATGGAGAAATACTATTGTGCTTATGTTAAGAAGTGCATAAAATTTTAACATCATGCTAATATTTTGTATGTACCTTCTTAGGCCTTACAAGAGATTCATTTGGTATGGTCATTTTTGTTGTGGGGATTTGATTTAATTGGGAAAATATCACCCCCATATTTAGGCTATCACACATTTATCTTAATGACCATAGAGTATTTCACTAAGTGAATAGATGCCATCCCTCTTACCACTATGACTAGACCCCACATTGCAGAGTTCATACTTCATAATATCATGTTATTTTGGTATTTCATCCAAGATCATCTTGGATAACCACTAAGCATAACATTCAACACAACTTTTGCATGACCTATTATCCATAAGCTAATGGGCAAGCAGAGGTATAAAACAAAAAAATCATTGCCATTCTAAAAAATACTATAAAATATAATCACAAAGATTGGCATCTTCAACTACCTCTTACATTATGGGCTTATAGAACCAACATTATGATACCCACTAGGGAAACTCCATTCTCTCTAGTGTATGGCATTGAGGCCATTATGCCCTTGGAATTGGAAATTCCTTCTTTATGCATATCACTACAATATTTCATCGGTGATGATACTGCATAACAAGCTCACCTTGACCAATTGACCCTTCTTGATGAACAATGCATTAACACTCTCAACCACCTCCACGTTTATCAAGATCACCTTAAATGAGCTTATGATATGAAATTCCACCTTAGGGAATTTATATTTGGGGATCTTATGATTAAAAATAATTAGCATAACTCCAACTTGCCACCCCACTTGCAAGATAAATTTGTGGTATACTGGTTAGGCCCATTCATCATCATGCAAAAAATAAGGCCATGGACTTATCATATAACTTCTCTTGAGGGTGTCAAGGAACCTAAACCTCTCAAAATTCTCCACCTACAAGTATTTCATGCATGACACATAATACAAATAAAATAAATAAATAAATAAAACAAAAAACCACAAAAACAATACAAAACATCAAAACTATAAAAACATTGCATTGCATTCCACCATGTATTTCATGTCGTTGTATTTTATTACTTGCATTAGGCATGTTATTTCATTGCATTAGCATTAGGACTATTTTTTTCTTGCATGCTAAGGTTTGACACCATGCCTATATATTTTTATATTTCTTAATCAACCTTTTCCATCATCATCATTTGCACTTTTTCTTGTGATATTTTGACTATTAAGGGGTCCTTGTAAGATAGGGTAGATATCGGATGACCATCAATGATGATATTTAGATGTACATTGACTATATTACGTACACCTCTTAGTTTTCAAAAGGTCATTAGAAAAACACACACATCACAATACATCATTCCATCCACATTATCCATCCTAGGTGTTTGTAGTTTTCCTCTTACCCAGTAAGTGTTATCGGGTGTTTCATACGATTTTTCATCATTAAGTCATTCCTACTTTTATTTTCAAATTTTATAGAAAGCTATCTTGATTTTTGAAGGTAGGGTATTACTTTTATAGTACCTTGCATATCTCAAAATCACAAAAACACATTCACATTTTAAAATATAAGTTTTTGAATGAGGAAAGACAACACTAAAACGTAGTCCATGCCCCTTAACCGAAAGGTTTCCCTTGCTCATCCTATTATGCACATGGTCTTGAATGCTGAGAATTAAAAAAGGAAAATCTCCCTCCTACCTATGTAATCCCCTTGCTCCTCCACAAAATGAGAAAGTTCCAAAAAAAGTGGTTCTCACCACTAATAAAATTCCTTACTCACCCTAATAACAAGCAAGTATCCCAAAAATTCCTAAGCAATTAAAATAAAGGAAGGGGATAAATATCTTGAATCCCTATAATTCTCAGTGTCCAAAAAATATGGAGTGATCTCCATTACAGTAATGGTATCTAAGAGTTAGCTTGGTAATGGGGTAGTCTTATGCGTGGCAATATGTCTATCACATTAGAAACCTTCTTTTGTATAGAACAATGTCAACTTGTAGATAAGTAAGCTTTTTATGGCTTGTATTACCTAGTAGGCTAGTCCAACTACGTCTAATATCAAGAAAATAATGACCATGGGGTGATATTCATTACAACAATGGGCTCTAAGAGATGACCTGGAAATGGGGTAACTTTATGCATTTATCACATTAATAAATATCACATGCACACACTGAGATATTGAATATCTTGGTCTTCCTAGTAGATATTTACCTTTCAAAATCTTGTATAGTTAGTATACAACTTTTTATTGGTCAACTAGGGTGTTTGAGTCTCATGAAATACTTGTTGTTCCCATATAACATCCTACTATTTCCCATCCATCATTTACATTTTGTCATATCATATTTTAGTCACAATTAAATGCATGATCTTATGAAAGGGTTGGCATTTGGATTGATGATGTTTATACATTTTGTGGTGCTTGCAATTAGTTTGTTAGTGCATATAGATTCATTCATTATGTTTTATTATTTAAAATATACATTCACATTTCACATTAGTCACATCACATATCATTAGTACATCTCATACATGTCTAAGTCTATGCATACATATTAGATTTATCAAATCCATAACATGAGTGTATCGCTCCAAATTTTTCACACCCTTACCTTCAGGCTATAGGATCCATGCCCGGAAGGGGGATGTGAAAAGGATGGCATGGTACCTCGGACTGAGAGGCCTTGCGAAGGTCCCACCTCTTGGGGGAGGTGTATTATGGTGATTTTTCGACGGATGGTGGGTTCACCAGGAAACTTTTGAATGGCAGTTTCCATGCCTAGGTTGGGAATGTGTTTGATGTGTTCAATTTTAGCTTTAGTCATCCAAGTCCTAGGTTTGGCCAAATGCGTCTAAGCTATTCTATATGAAATGCATATTTAAATGAAGACAGAAATAGATTTGGACAAAAAAATAGAAAGAACAAGATGGATTAAAGACCCATACCTGATCCGGATGTCTGATGAAGGTTCTGATTTTTGAAGTAGTCAGGATCACCTCTGATTTAACAGAATCGTCTACGATCTAACAAGATCGTCTGAGATCTGATGAATTCGTTAGAAGAATTCATCAGAGACCTACAAACATAGAAATAGGTGCAAAACAAAGAAAACATAGCAATGCTAACATAGGGAAACAGTGTAAAATGATAATAACAATATCAAACTGAAAATTATAAATAGAAACATGAATGCATTATATTGATTTAATGACAATTATAACTTAGTTATGCATTTGATCGAGATGGGTGAACTCCAAAATATAGAATAGCAAGGAATAATGATAAAACTAACTAAATTCAGAATAAAATAGTGGATAAATGTAAGAAAACATGCAAACTCTGGGCACTGATTGCCCCCAATGTAGACTACAGTCGAAATCGTCTGGATGCGACGAAATCATCTTGAATTATGATGGGATCATCCGAGATTGAACGAGCTTGTCTGCGATGATCTGAACTTGCTCCGACTAAAAATCAATATGGTCCCTGCAAGAAAACTTCAAATAACAAATTGCAAATGATGCTCTAGGGTATTTTAATGCACGCAAATATCAAATCATAAGGAAATTCAGCCAGGAGGATGCTAAGGGGAGGGCCTAGGATTAAATAGGCTTAGGATAGAGGTTGGGAGGTTGGAGATCATACCAATTTGGGAGATCTCCAATGGGGGAGGTCTCTAACAACATAGACACGCTTTTTCCTGGATTAGAGACGCCTTTGGAACATAGTCCAACTATGCACAAATAAGTTTGGGACAAGATCGTCTAGACGTCCTACGCCAGACGAAATCGTTCGATCTGAGGCGATATCATCTTATCGGAGACGATATCGTCAAACGGACAAAACAAACTCTAAAAATGGCACGAGAAAGGAGGAAACGGGTTAAACGGTGGTTTGGGAGCGGTTTTGGGGGTTGAAATTTGAATTTGAATATTTACTAGAGTAATTGTAATTATTAAGATTTTACTGCGCCAATTTTAGGGTGCTACATTTTGCCCCCTCTTTAGAGAATTTTCCAAAGAAAATGCGTTAAAGATGAGTTCTTCTCGATCTACGAGAAAGCAAAAATTATTCCCATTTTTAGGCGACGATTCTTGGTCAAATCGTACGACAGCTTACTATGGTGCCCCCTCCGTGTTTTTACCCAAATCGAACGTTTAAGGTAAAAACACGAAAAAGCAAAATTTTAAAATGTTTTTGATTGTGTTTTGAATAAAATTAAGAAAAATAGGGTAAAACTCTAATTCATTATTGCTGTTCAATTTTCTGGTTTTTAGAGCTCTGGAGACAAAAATGGTCGAGACAGTGCATAGATCGATAGAGGTCCGGTGTGGGCTATGGGTAAGGGTCTAAACTTAGTTTAGAATGCTTTACTGTAGAATTTAATGCTTTTTAGATTAGATTTGCTTGATTTTTGAGCATCGTGGCTGTTTCTGGGCCGTCGATGTCATCAAGACGAAATCATCTCGATTTCGCCAAAATCGTCTCAATAATGCCAATTTCGTCCAAAGGCAAAATCGATGAAATGGGGATGATTTCGTCAAAATGGGGATGATTTCGACTGGCGAAATCAGAGACGAATTTGCTCAAATTGGGGATGATATCGTCCAATTGTGGACGATATCATTAGTTATAAAATTGAACTTATTTTAACTTGCATTTTTAATTAATGATTTAGTAATGATTTTTATTGTTGATTTTGTTTATGTTGCAGAGAGGATTACTAAAGAGCAGAGAATGAAAATATGGTGGGTTAAGGGATGACTTGGCCGCCTTGTCTCAGGCAGAGTGAGATAAGCTAGCACAGGTTGGCTTGCAGCATGTGGCAGACATGCCACAAGTTTCTATAGACATGGGGCTATTGATAGCCCTAGTAGAGAGGTGGTATCCGGGTTCTTCTTGTTTCCAGTTACCAACAGAGGAGATGACTCCCACACTAGAGGATGTATGGAGGATTTTAAGGATCCCCATACAAGGACGACTGATCACTCTTACGGCCAATCAGGTCCATGCAATGATGTGACTGTGTGGCGATCTAAGCTTCACCTTGGAGAAGGGCGGAGTGAACATCGAGTCGCTACATCAGATGCCTGTGGCATCTAGACTCACACGAGTTTTGGCTAGGGTAGTAGGTGGACTTCTGTTGTGCCACCAGAGCAGATGTAGGGTACCATGGATACTAACAGATGTGGTCTATGACATGAGAGGCCACAAATATATATTTTCTTGGGGGAGCTTTGTACTCTATCAGTTGTACAGGATCCTACATGGGGTCACGTACAAGGGCGGTCGATGTCTGGTTATGACATCGTTACTACAGGTTTGGTGCTGGGAGCACATTGCGGTGCAAAGGTCGGTAGGGCTCCCACTAATAGGGATTGACAAGGAGAGGCCCCAATTTTTCTACTAGTGGCTCTGAAGAGGGGCACAACGACGGATAGATCTACCAATGTCCCAGAGACTACTTGATGACCTCATCTCCGACCAGATCACCTGGAGGCCTTGGAGAGATCATCCAGGGTGGGCCAAGGATGAACAGGAGCTGGATCACATAAGGTGAGTCCGCTGGTTGAGGATGGAGAGGGGAGAGGTGGAGCTCCACAGGTATGACCGAGTTTTGAGGCAGTTTAGTCTATAGTAGGGGATTCCATCTCTGAGAGACTACAAGTTTTCCTGGACTGTCCGGGATAACACTATAGTTAGCGGGGCTCCAGATATGCAGCGATTCTAGAGTTAGGACATAGATGATGCCCCAATTTAGCCAGTGGATGGGGATGACACTCGGGTAGATGATGACTACGATGCCTGGTACATAGGCATCCACCCTCTTTGGATGACGAGGGCTCAGGGTCTGATTCACATAGTTGTGCGTCGGATGGGCAGGTGGCACCAGGCGGCCATTGAGGCAGCCCAAGGTCATAGCAGGAGAGAGCAGAGGAGACCATAGGTGCAACAGAGGCCATGGTAGTGGGAGAGGAGGGAGGAGAGACCCCATTCTCCACAGAGAGAGAGGCCACCATCGCCCGATAAGGGCAAGGGTGTTGACACTAGGGAGAGTAGCGAGACAGTGACTCTCCAAGAAGAGACAGTTTGTCTTCAGGCACAGGTGTAGACCCTGTAGGAGGAGGCAGCACGACACTAAAAGGAGGCCACACAGCTCAGAGATGAGGTCGCACGCCTCACAGCACGAAGCGAAGGGGTGAGCACTCAGGAGCTAGCATGGGTTATTGCCCAGATCACTTTTTATCAGACACTATACCACCGGATGGTGCCAGAGGAGGAGAGATTACCACTGTCGACTACCATCACGAATCTGATCAGGATTGGGTCGTCAAGGACTTCATCCTGATCCATGAATAGGACTCGCAGTACCACACATACTATGATGGGGCCACCTCGTCCACCTCAAGGCAAGGGAGGAGATGAGGCTGAGAGATCGAGGGGTTCTCGAGGCTAGCTACTACAGATTGCACTGCACAGATTGATATATAGTATTTATTATTTTTGATAAAGGTTTGAGTATGCCGAGGTACAGATTGTGGCATACCGATTCAATTTTGATATGATGTATATTATGGTTGATACAGATATAGATGAGATATTTTTGATCATGTGACTTGTGTCTTATGTATTTTTATGATGCTTTTAATGTTTTGATTGATTGATTTGATGATTCATATGATTATGTCATTTGAAAATATTATGGTTTGAATGGATGCTTTAAAATTTAAATGAAATAATCTGATGTAACAAATTGGTTGTTTGTGATGTGGTGATTTGATAAAAATAAAAATACTTTTAACAATAATTTCAAAGGACATTGTCGCTATTATAGACCATTTCATGGAGTCGTCGCTCACTCGGTCGTCAAGCTAATCCTAGTATAGAAATATTGTTAAAAAGTAAAAGAGTGCTTAAGAGACTGTCTTAAGACTTTGGTGCAATGGTGCAAATGATGATGATGATGGTGATTTGTTTTCAGATTTTCATAAAAATAGTATGCATGAAATAATGTTAAAATGAGTTTTGCTAGGCATAAATTCCTAAGTGTGATAATTTTTTTTTAGATAATTCCCTAGGAATGATACCATCATTGCAAAATTGAAGGTTGACATAATGACAATAAAATAGTGATAATGTGCATGCTTTTGAAAGCATAATTGTGTAACATAATGATTTAAGTCATATTTTTTTTATGATTTGATTTGAAATAAATGGAGAATAAAAATTGGTACAATGGTTTGCGCTAGGCATAGAATATGTAGGTATAGACCTATACCATCATCGCGAAAATCAAAGAAGAAAATAGATTGTTTTATTGCATGGTTGATTTTTACTTTTTGAAAATATGAAGATGAGGACTTGCGCTAGGCATAAAATTCCAATTTTGGTTTTAGAACTATACCATCGTCGCGAAAGTCGACAATATATATATATATATATATATATATATATATATATATATATATATATATATATGTGTGTGTGTTTTTGATTGTATGGTTTTGAAAGAAATTTTGATTTTTTCTATTATGTATGTAGTTGTCTTTGTACTTTAAAGAAGAAAATGAATTATTCCAGACAATTTGCCAAAAAAATATTTCAAAGTATCTTAAAGACAAACGTTAGATTTATAGGGAATCCCATGTGCATATGTGAGTTCATTTCCAATCTTGATTTATCATAATGATACACAAAATCTCTCAAATACAAATGTGTGTACAATTGCTATGTTCGTTTACCAGTTTTGAGCAAGATAATTTGATACAAGTGATTTGAATGAACCAAATAAGTGTTCATTAACCATGATGTAGATGCATATAACCATACTAGACTACTATGTAAGTCGGATTATTAAGAGCTAGCTAATCCATAAGCAGACATAGGTCTGTACAAAAGAAGGTCGCTAATGTGACGGACATATCGCCATGCTAGGAGTTGCCCAAGGCCAAGCGGGTTGGGCACAAACCACCTGTTATGGGGCTTACCTCAGTTTTCGAATAATTGAGAATTCCAGGGATTCAAGCTCATCAACCCTTATTTTCTTTTCAAAGGGTAGGGAAAGGGATTTTATTGCTTTTGCTTTCTTTTCGTTTCTTTTGTATTTTTGCTTGATAATGCTGTAATGATATAAAATAATAATTTTCTTTTTCTCTTTTTCTTGAACTTTGCTTTTTTTTTTTTTTTCTATGCTACGGATACTTGCTCGGATTAGCTGTAGAGCAAGGGATTTTTATTCTGGGTAGGGGTGAGCTTGTCCTTTTGTCAATTCTCAAAGATTCTAGACCATGTGCATGATAGGATAGTAGGGGAAACTTTTCACTCAAGAAACCACTTCTACTATGTAGCATAGCATGGACATTACAAATATAATCATTTTATTATGAAAAGATGTGCTTGGTTTAAGTAAATAACAAGATCAATTCTTTGTGCTCAAACTGTATTTAATTGAATTTTGTGGACTTTGATATAAGAGAGATTAGTAATCATACCAAATAAATCAAGATATTTATTTTTGTGTTTGTGATAGTGCGGGATTCCAAATAAATGCTAATTTATCCAAAATAATTTTGAAAATATAACTGCAATGCTTGAATAAGAAATATATACAACAAATATTTGTGAAGAGTTTGATAATTTTGACTCTCTCTTTCTTTATATATATATTTTTTGTTTTTTTATTTTTAAAATGAGACAACATATGAAATATGTACAAATGATGAAATGACCAAATTTTATGCGTAATATCGCTTAAGATGCAAAATATTCATAGGTTCTTTTTACCATCTAAGGTAGCTAATTTGTATGCTCCTGATTCAAATTTAGCAGTAATGATATATGGTCCAAGCCAGTTGGGCTCAAATTTACCTTTTAGGTCTTTAGTTGCATTAGTATTTTTTTGATTTTCTTTTAAAACAAGGTCGTCGATCTCAAAGGATCGATGACAAACTTTTTTAGCATATGATCTTTTAAGCTTGTTTTGGTAGGCACGGAGGTGCTCCAAAGCATTGATGCGCTTTTCATCTAGGAGTTCCAGCTGACTGAGTCTGCCAGCTTGATATTCATCTCCTACTTCGATATCTTGAAGTAGTAGAGCCAAAGAAGGAACTTCTAATTCAAAAGGAAAAATAGCTTCAATGCCATAAACCAAGACAAAAGGTGAAGTTCCAGTGGGAGTGCGAACACTAGTTCGATAGGCCCACAAGGCTGGATATAATTGAATATGCCAGTCATGGCCAGTTTTATTGACCAATATTTTGAGAATTTTGATTAAGGTTTTGTTAGATGCTTCTGCTTGACCATTACATTGAGGATAATAGGGAGTGGACCAGCGATGTTGAATCTTATATTTTTGGCATAATTTTTTAACATATTTATTTTTGAAACAAGTTCCATTGTCTGAGATGAGATTTGCAAGAATTCCAAACCTGCAAATTATTTGATTAAAAATAAATTTAGAGACTTGTGTGCCAATGCAGGAAGCTAAAGGCATAGCTTCAACCCACTTCGTGAAATACTCGATAGTAGTTATGATGAATTTGTGTCCATCAGATGACACAGGATTGATTTTGCCAATAATGTCTAAGCCCCATTTGGAAAAGGGCCAAGGAGATGAAATAGCCTATAGTTCTTGTGTAGGCGCATGGACAAGGTCAGCATGCTTCTAGCACTTTTCGCAATGGTGCACATACTCATGTGCATCATTCTCCATGGTAGGCCAAAAGTATCCTATCCTAAGGAGCTTTTTAGCAATGACACTACCATTGAAGTGTCCTCCACAAGATCCATCGTGGGCTTCACTCAAGGCTGATTTGGATTCTTCTAAATTCAAACATCTTAATAGGATACCTTCAAAAGATCTCCTATACAAAGTATTTCCAATTATTACAAATTGAATTGCTCGTCTATGTAATAACCGACGCTGGTTTCTATTAGAATTGGCAGGGAAAGTCCCATTTTGAAGAAAATCAAATATATCTGTATACCAAGGTTTAGGAGTAGTTTCATTGATTAGAAACACATCCAAAGGTTCTAAGCATGACTTATGTGAAGCTGGTTCCTGGAGTCAATGAATAATGATAGTGGCATATTTGTCATCTAACTCCAAGGGCAAAAGAGATGCAGCTGCGGCCATAGCGTCAGCCGCACGGTTGCAAGTTTGAGGAATAGCTTCCAAGGTAACTTGATAAAATAGAGACATTAATTGTAAAACATAGGCTTTATATGGGTGTAGCTTATCATCTCTAGTCTAATAAACTTCATTAATTTGGTTTATGACAAGTTGAGAATCACCAAAAACTAACAGATGTTTAATTTTTAGTGCCAAGGCAGCTCGTAATCCGAGGATTAGAGCTTCATATTCAGTAGTATTGTTGGTGCAAGCAAATGTTAATTTGAAGGATAGAGGAATAATATGTTTTTGCGGGGATATTAAAATAATACCCACACCAGCCTCACTCATGCATCAGGCTCCATCAAAGTATAAGGACCATTGTTCAATATGGTCTGCCTCTAATTGAAGGCATTCATCAGGCAACTCAGTGATGAGGGGATGGGTAGACTCTAAGGGTGCAGCAGCTAATTGATCTGCTATGATTTGACCCTTAATAGACTTTTGTCCTATGAACATGAGGTCAAAATCGCTTAGAGCAAGAACCCACTTGGTTGTGCGACTCGATAAATAAGATCGACTCATGAGATACCTCAAGGGATCATATTTAGCAATGACATAAGTTTTTTGACTAAGCATATAATGGCATAATTTTTGCGTAGTGAAAATGACTGCTAGACATAGTTTTTCTAATGCTGTGTAGCGGGTTTCATAACTGATGAAGGTTTGGCTAATATAATAATTAGCACGTTCTCTCTTTTCATCATCAAGCTAAGCTAACATAGCTCCTAAGGCAGAATCTGAAGCTAAAATATATAAGAGAAATGGGTGATCAGGTCTAGGCGGTGAAAGCACAGGTGGGGTAAGGAGGTATTGTTTGAGAAGTTCAAAAGCTTCTTTACATTTGTCATCCTAATTAAAAGGGACATCCTTCTTAAGGAGTTTAAGAAAGGGACTGGTTTTGTCCGCCAGCTTATCGATGAAGCGATGGATAGCTTGAAGCTTACCTTGTAAACTTCGTAATTCAGATATATTGGTAGGTGTGGGCATATCAATGATAGCCGCAATCTTGAGAGGGTCAATTTTGATACCACGTAAAGAAACTATAACCCCTAATAGTTTATCAAACTTAACTTCGAATATGCATTTGGCTGGATTTAATTGAATAAGATATTCTCTTAATCGATTAAAAACTTTTCTCAAATCATCTAAATGATTATCTTCATTAGTAGAGCGAGCTATAATATCATCTACATAATCATGTAGGATATCATGCATCATATCATGAAAGATATAAGTCATGGCTCGTTGATATGTTGCACCTACGTTCTTTAAGCCAAATGGCATCACTTTCCAACAAAAGGTACCCCAGGAGGTAATAAAGGCTGTTTTAGCCTGATCTTCAAGAGCTATCCTGATCTGATTATAACCGGAGAATCCTTCCATTAAGGACATCATCCCACTCCTGGCAGTAAAGTCAATGATTTGGTCCATGTTTGGAAGAGGAAAATCATCTTTAGGGAATGCAACGTTAATATATCTAAAATTTGTGCAAACCCTAACTTTGGTAGCTTCTTTCTTGGTTACTGGAACTACATTTGAGATCCATTCAGCATAATCAATAGCTTGTATAAAAACAACATTCAAGAGTTTTTCTAACTCCCCTTTGACTAGCAGGGCCACTTTGGGATGCATTTTTCTATGTTTTTGTTTAACAGGTTTAGCATCCGGATGGACTACTAGGTGATGCATGACTACAGAAGGGTCTAGACCTGGCATATCTTCATATGTCCAAGCGAAGAAATCTTCATATTTTTTAAGGAATGCAATGTATTGCTCTTGTTTTTCTTGACTTAATTCTGACCCAATATTGATTATGTGAGGATTATCCTCAGTTCCAATATTAATTTAATGACGTTTTCTACCTCCATGTGTAGATCTCTTTCAAAATTAGGTGGGGCGGGTGAAATGCCCAATTCTTGTAATTCTTGTAAGGTTAAGTTGGATAATTCATCTTGAGGATTAGTGGTCTCAAGTTGGGCTATAGTTGGTATAGAACCATCAAAATAAAATCCATTGTGTAAAATTTCTTCAACGAAGACATCGTGGAAGATATCTCCTTCCAACTCCTCATCGAAGTCAACAATCATTTTAGGGTAAGCTATGGATAGCATGTTACATGTAAATGGCTGATTTTTTAGAGCAAATCATCATGCCTATCCAAATAATCTTGATAACATATGAGTTGATCATCATCTTCAAAAGGAAAGGGTTGACCCTTACTAGGAAATAGGCCCACACCACAATGGGCAGGCCATGGTTCTACCTCGAAAGGTTCTTTCATGCCATTTTGGAAAGGTCCCAAGCCTTTCCCTTTATATCCCATTTTAAGAATTATGGGTTTAGCTTTAATATATTCATTAGCAAAATAGCATCGAGCATATCCATCACAATGCGTTTTGATGTTCCTGGGTATTCTTCCCCAGTCATATCCTTTATAAATAAAAGCACAACTCTCGACTTGGTAAGTAGTTCCCATAGGTTGTGGGAAGCCCAAAGTACGAGGAGATGGCGACAAATTATTTAAAAGAAGAGAATATTGCATAGAAGCATTTGTTTTTTCTGATATTAAAATTTTAGATAAATCAGGTAAAAGCTCATCAGAAAGAGTATAAGATGTAGAAGGATCATTCCCTATATCTTTAGATGTGGAAGGTATGATAGATGTTGATAATGTGGAGGTATTAATAGATGGGTCTATAGGTTTTGAAATTATAGGGATGGAACATGAAGGATTGGTTGTAGATCGAAGATCTTTTCGAGGTTCTAGAGTGGTTTGTTTAGAAGATTGTTGATCTATATATGAGGGTGAAATTAATGGAGGGGAAATAGGTGAAGCTATGGGTGTGTGTTTCATAGTTTTAGATGAAAAATAAGAATTAGGATGTGTAGATGACAGAGCAGGGCAAAATTGCACTCCAACAGGCTCTGCCAAAGCACACATATCAAAGGGTCTAGGATCACCATGGATAGTGACCAACTGATTTTTAAATTTGAATTTAACACATTGTGTAAAGTTGATGGGACAGCCTGCATTGCATTGATCCAAGGAAAACCCAAAAGTATATTGTACGATCTTTGGGCAATGTACAATAAACACGGTTGTATCTAAGGTTCTAGGACCAACTTGCAATGGGATGGTAATAACTCCACACGTTTCTTGTGCTTCGTCATTGAAAGATTTTATGATCATGTCAGTTTTCTTCATTTCATCACTTCTAAAGCCAAATCGTTGGTAGAAGTCAAAAGTGCAAATGTTTAGAGATGAACCATTATCAATCAGGACTCATTTAACAGCTACATCTCTAATGAGGATTGATGTTAGATCTTTCATATGACCCCTCTAGTAGTTCCTAGCTAGGTTTGCATAGTTTATTTCTAGCAAATTCATATTGTAAGTGAGTCTCTTTCTCACATGCACTTGTGGGCACTAGTTGTCTTCTAGTTGTCATTTAGAGTGTTAGTTAGTAAGTGTGAACTCAAAGTAGGAAGTGTGTACTTCAAGATAGCTAAAATGAATCTTCTAGTTAGCAATATTCCTTTCTCTTAACTTAGAAGTTTACGTGCATTCTCCTTTGCACCTTTGTAGCTTTTGGTTAAGCATATTGGATCAAATCCATGATTTCATGGGTTGGTTATGTATTTTGGGCCATTAGTGCCTATATATTGAATTGTAAATAATAGAACACTTAGTTGGATTTTCAATCATTTTCATTGGTATCAGAGCCTAGTTCATGTTTGCACTAGGGCTTGTGAGGTGAGAGGATAGGAGATAGTATTATTATGAGAAATATTTTCTCATTGAGGACTCGGTTTAAGCCCAAAGGGAGCTTGAAAACCATTCGAAGAAGGAAGTTCCTTCGTTGACAAACCCCTCGTTCCAACTTTTTGCTTATGCTCAAGAGGTATAGGAAAAGTTTGCCCCAGAGTTCTTCATATACTGATCCATGGAAGGGATTGGATCGTAGCTACGGTCCAATTAGGATTAGGGAGCCATTTGACCCTGCTGCCCCCCCCATTTTCGAGTACTGAAGAGCTCCAGGAGGTCATCAAAGCTAGGTCGTGTGTCGACTTAGATCTGGGTGCCTTTCAAACGCTGGTCGTGTGTCGACCGGATCTTGAAAGGAGAGCTACTGGTGGGAGCTGGTTGCTCACATTTTTACAAATTAAGCTTTTAAAATTTTAGGATTAACCCCCCTGGTTAATTTATAAATTTTTTTCATTTTGTGTTAGAAAAGCTTTAAAATTTTGTCAATATATTATTTTAATAATATATTATCTTGCTGCTGAATATATTGTAAAAAAAAAACAATTTATTTTAAAATTTGCAGCTTCGGCCAGGCCTCAGCTACATTCGATAGCCTCGAAAGACCTCGGCTGCATTCGGCAGGTGGTCGGCCAACAAGTTGCGGCAGAACCCGATGTGCACATTTGCGGCACAGGGCGGCCGACAGCCGACGGCCTTCGGCTGTCTTTTTTGGCGCTATCCGACACGATAGCGTCAGGCTGCGGCTGTGGCTGTCCAACGACAGCGCTTCAGCTTATAGCCCGCGTGTCAGATGACAGCGTCAAGCTACCGCCTGACATTACTGTCAGGCATGACAGCGCCGGTCAGGTGCTACGGCCTGATTTCCGTCACAGTCGACAGTGCATCGACCTTCCACCCACACTGTCTATTGGCAGCGACAGGTTTTCCGCTTGACACGCCTGCCAAGCATGACAGCGCTGGCCAGGCGTTGTAGCCTTGCTTCCAGCACTTTTCACTGCCAGGGTCTGAGCGGCTTGACTTGACTGTCAGGCGTGACAGCACTGCTATCACGGACCTGAACGACGACTAGCCTGACAGGGCTCGACAGTAGACAACTTTTGCACGCCCGGTCTGAGGAAAGACACTGAAATTTGTGCCTCAGGAAGCGTGTAGTGGACGATTTAGGTGCATGCAAAATTTTCATGCACAGTGCAGTTTATGTTCAGTTGCAACAGCAGATTCAAGGGTAAATTTTATTGTAAAATTTTAATTTTTTTTTTACTATTTAAGGTTGCATATTAAAAATTTTATTTTATTAATTTAATTTTTAATAACTTAATTAAAATTCATTAATATTTGATTAATTGAAATTTAATTTTTTTAATTAAGTTATTTTTAAATTAATAAATGTTAATTTGCACCTTATATTAGTTTAAATTTTTTCAAATTTTATAGCCTTAGGAGTAAATTTTTCAGTTAAGCAGCACTCCATTGTAACAAGGAAATTTGCATTGTATTTCCTTGATTTAGTGCTTTCTTATATTTACTCCTGGCTTATACCCGGGAAAACATGGCTTCTGACTTGGCTGCCCAAGTGGCAGAATTGGCCCATGTTGTAAATGCTTTGGCAGATAAGGCTAATGACACTACCATGGCAGAAGTTCTTGGCAATCTTGCCATGAAGGTAAATGACATTTCTTTGCATAATGCTTCAACTTCTGCTCATGATTCTCGTCTGAGAGTTCGTTGTGAAGTTCCATTGTATGATGGATCCAGGAACCCTGATGTCTTGAATAGTTGGATTCTCGACATGAGTTCTTGGTTTTCTTTCTCTCAACTTGCAGAAGATGATATAGTGCCTTATGCTAAGCTAAAACTTTTTGGCTTAGCCAAAGTACTTGTGGAACGAAAATGAGGACAAGAACTCACTACATGGGATGATCTTGTACAATGTCTTAAGACCAATTTATATCCTTCAAATTATTCTAGGGAATTGGTTATTAAATGGTTTTGTTTTCGCCAAGGTACTAATATGTCTGTACAAGAATATAGTTTCCAGTTTAACAGGTTCAAAATACTTGTGAATGTGGAGGATGATATTGCAGGTTTGATTCTCAAATTTCAAAGTGGCTTGTTAGAGCATTTGTTTAGGGAACTAATGTTTGTTTCTATGGAAACATTGGATCAAGTTTTCAACTAGGCGCAGCTTGCGGAGGACAAGTTTAAGGCGCAATCGTAGGCATTCCGCACACCTGTTACTCAAGTGGTTACAAAGTCATCAAAAGGGAATAATTCTTTCTTACAAAAGAAGAATTTTGCTCAAAAGAAGAATGTGTCTTCTCCATCTCCTTCTTCTCCTTCCCCTTCCGCTTCTACTCCTTCTTCTTCTTCTTCTAAATCTTCTTCTTCTTCTTCTAAGAAATTCTGCAATTATTGTAAGAAGAAAGGGCATGAGAAAGCTGATTGCTTTAAGCTCAAAAAGAAGAGTTTAGTAATTACTACTCAAGAGAAGGATGCTTCCAAGGGTCCCCTTGAGTCCGTAGGAGAGAGTAGAGTATATACGGAATTACGAGGTAAGCTTAATGAAGTTACCTTAGTAAATGTAAGTTCTTCAGAAGGGGTTCGTGATGCTTTGTTCATCACTCGAGCCCACTTACTTCATAATTTTGCAACCGATTGTATAGTGGATAATGGCTCGCGGAAAAATCTAATTGCGAGGTCCATTGTCGAGCGTTTGAAGTTACCTATGGAGCCTCATCCTCAACCTTATTCTTTGGGTTGGAAGGATAGTGGAAGAGGCTCGAGAAATCACCCACACTTGCACTTTAAAATTTGCACTTGGCCCACATTTCATAGATCAAGTCACTTGTGATGTGACTCCTATGGATTGTTGTGGGATTTTGCTTGGACAACCTTTTCGGTATGATAGGAGAGCTGTTTATGATGCTTTTAAAAGAACCTACACACTTCAAAAATATGGTAAGGTCTTTCTCATTAAAAGCACCAACACTCCTAATATCATTCTAAGTTCCAAGCAAACGAAAAGAGTAATTAAGAAAGGTGGTGATGTTGCTCTAATTTTCATTCGCTCTCAAAACACTTCTACATCTACATCCATTACAAAGCAACACTCTTCAATGGATAAAATATTGCAAAGTTATTCACACATATTTCAGGAGCCAAAGTCTCTTCCTCCAATTCGCACCATTAATCACAGCATTGAAATAATTCCAGGTTCTCTTCCTAATGCTCCCATGTATAGACAATCTATTTTGCAAAATGAAGAAATAAAAAGGCAAATAGAAGATTTGTTGTCTAAGGGTTTCATTAAGGAAAGTACTTCTACTTGTGCCTCACCTATTTTGTTAGTTCTTAAGAAAGATGGCACTTGGAGATTATGCATTGATTTTTGTGCTTTGAACAGAATTTCTGTGAAGAATAGATATCCCTTACCCCGCATTGATGATTTATCAGATCAGCTTCAAGGAGCTAAGTTCTTTTCAAAAATAGATCTCAAAAGTGGATATCATCAAGTGCGTATCCAAGCTGAGGATACATGGAAGACAACTTTCAAGACGAATATGGGCCTCTTTGAATGGTTGGTCATGCCCTTCGGTCTTACTAATGCTCCTGCAACCTTCATGAGGTTGATGAATGATGTATTTCGTGAAGTCCTTGACAAATTTGTCATCATATATCTTGATGATATATTGATTTTCTCAAAAACTTGGGAGGAACACCTTAGGCATATCCAGAAAACCCTTGATCTTCTTGCGAAGAATCAATTATATGCCAATTTTTCCAAGTGTTATTTTGGCAATACTTCAGTTTCTTACCTTGGATGTGTGATTAGTGAGAGTGGAATTCAGGTAGATCCCATAAAAGTTGATGTTTTACTTGTGAGCCTAGAGTGTCACTTCTTAAGGAAGCTCATTCTACACTTTATGGTGGTCACTTTGGGAAGCATAAAACACTTCATCATTTGCAACGATTTTTCTATTGGCCTAAAATGCAGAGGGATGTGTTGAGATTTCTCAAACAGTGTGCAGTTTGTTGTTGCTCAAAACCAGCTAATAGGAAGTTTGGCTTAGGCATGCCTTTGCCCATTCCTTCCCGTCCTTTGGAAAGCATTTCCATGGATTTGGTTAGTGGTTTTCCTATGTCAGTGCGCCAACATGATTGTGTGTTCGTGGTGGTTGACAGATTCAGCAAAATGGCTAAGTTTATTCCATGCCGCAAGACAAGTTCTGCGTCAGACTTAGCTCAATTTTTCTTTGACAGCATTTTGCGTTCCTTTGGTCTACCTACCAACATTATCTCGGATCATGATTCACACTTTTTGGGTCACTTTTGGCATTCTTTGTGGAAGATTTTGGGAGTTTCCCTTAACTTTTCTATTGCCTATCATCCATAGTCCGATGGGCAGACTGAAGTGGTAAACCGTACACTTGTGCAAAGTTTGCAAATCTATCATCACGCTTCACCAGCAAAGTGGGACTTGAGTCTCATGCATATTGAACATGCCTATAATAGGGCCCTACATTATTCTACAGTTCATTCACCCTTTGAAGTTTGTATGGGATTTCAGCCCTTGGCACCTTATGAGTTACCTTTGTCTTTGCCTTCTCCTGTCACTTCACATCTTCAGAAGGAGCAAGACAAGGCCCACTCATTTGTTCAACACTTGCACAATCTTCAATCAAAGGTGGTTGAGATTTTGCAAAAGACACAACAGCAGAAAAAAAAGGCCATGGATCGACATAGAATTCCTCATCCATTTTAGGTTGGTGATAAAGTTTGGTTGCATCTTGACAAGCGACATTTCACTGATAAGACTCATAGCAAAATCAAACCAATTCACTATGGGCCTTATACTATTCTTCAGCAGGTGTCCGAGAATGCTTTCCGCCTTGGTCTTCCCGCACACTTGGGAATTCATGACGTTGTCAATGTAGATTTTTTGAAGTTGTACTTTGACTCTACATTGGAGACTGCACCAGCTATCAGTCATCCTGTGGACGTGGTTCCTGAAGCTCAGTTACCATTGGATGCAGATCAGATCTATGACACGAAGACTCGACAGACTCGCTAAGGGTCTACCACCTCATATATTGTGGCTCGGTGAGGACACCTGCCACATCAGGCTCGTTGGATTTCTTTTCATTAGATGTCCCGTGACTTTCCTATTCTTCTGAAAGCATTGGAGTCCAATGCTTCTATTGTGGGGAGGCATGATGAGGATTGATGTTAGATCTTTCATATGACCCCTCTAGTAGTTCCTAGCTAGGTTTGCATAGTTTATTTCTAGAAAATTCATATTGTAAGTGAGTCTCTTTCTCACATGCACTTGTGGGCACTAGTTGTCTTCTAGTTGTCATTTAGAGTGTTAGTTAGTAAGTGTGAACTCAAAGTAGGAAGTGTGTACTTCAAGATAGCTAAAATGGATCTTCTAGTTAGCAATATTCCTTTCTCTTATCTTAGAAGTTTACGTGCATTCTCCTTTGCACCTTTGTAGCTTTTGGTTAAGCATGTTGGATCAAATCCATGATTTCATGGGTTGGTTATGTATTTTGGGCCATTAGTGCCTATATATTGAATTGTAAATAATAGAACACTTAGTTGGATTTTCAATCCTTTTCAATCTCCAATTAGAGAAGTAATAAATAAGGGGTTATCCTTATGTAAACTGTGTTGTGGGATATCTTTATCCCAAAAGTCAATACAATTGACTTCTCTAGTGATGATAGTATTGGCCATGGCTTCAGGTTGAATGTTTTGAGGTACCATTATTTGGCTTAATGTAAGCATTAACTCATCCCTATGGGTAGGAGAAGATCTTAATAAATCCAAAAGGGAAATTTTGGTTGTAGTATTAGATAATTGCTCATTAATATTGTAAGGGGGTTTAGGTTGAACATTGGGAGCATGATTCCCTTTATTGGGATTTTTCAAAACAAATGGAGCTGATCCATCATTCTGGTTTGGTTCTTGTTGAGAATTTTGAGCTTGTTGTCGGGTAACGACTCCAATGGTACCTACAATGTTATATTGAAGACGCTAAAATGGTCTCGGTTGAGCATTTATGGTTTGTTCATTTGGGAGGAATTGATTAGAAGAGGGTCGAGTAGTAACTCTTCTAGGAAATGGTTCTTCTGGAACCATAGCATCTGTGATGGGTTGAATAGGATCTTATTCATTTTCAGAACTATTCGATTGGTTTGAAGTGATGTCTATTTCACTTTCGATATCCGATTCTATATCACTAGGATCTGGAGTTTGACTATTATGTAGGGGCCTGGTTGTGACCATGGATAAGGTTGTGTCAAATATTTGAGGATCCTGAATAGGTAATTGTCCGCTAATAGTCCCTACATATCGGGTAGGAGGGGGAACATTATGATGTTCGATTTGATTGGCCACCTCTTTACCATGTCTTGGTAAAGGATGTTGAAATATGTCTAATGATTGATTGGCATTTTGATTTTGATTTTGGGGAATGGTCTTTTGAGGATTATTAGGAGTATTTTGTTTAGGTTGGAAAGCTTGCACTTCCATTTCATTATTATCAATCAAATCTTGTATTTTATGTTTCAATCTTTTACAAGCATTGGTAGAGTGTCCAGGTCCTCTATGGAAATCACAGTGTAAGTCAGCTCTGTATCCGGGTATAGTTGGATTAGGTTCCTGGATAGATAGTAATTGGATCAAACGTCTTTCGAGTAATTGAGGTAAAATAGTTGATAATGGTTGATTCAATCTAGTAAACTCTCGAGGAGGTTTATTAGGAGGTTTCAATATAAATTTTTTTGTTGTCTTCGTTGCATTGATATTAGCAACATTTTTGCTATCAGTGAATCCGTCACCTACGACTTGTTTGTTTTTATATTGATTTTTGGATGTTTTCTCACCATCCTTCTTCCTAAGTTGGCCTCTCCTAATGAGGGCATCTTCTACTCTTCGAGCTAAATCTAGAGCTTGATCAAAGGTAGTTAAAGTAGCAGTTGATAACTCATAAGATATTTGTTCTTGCAAATTATTGATAAAAATGTCCAACATTTCTCTATAAGGTAGCACAAAGTGCAGTTTTCCTGTCAACTGCCTCCATCTAGCTAAGAAATCAACAAAAAATTCATCCTTGTCTTGTTTTAAGTTGTATAAATATTTAATGGTTACATGCCTCTCAATGTAGGCACTAAATTGATGGACAAAAGATTCAACTGTTTCTTCAAAGTTTCTCAAAGAATGAGTGGGTAGTTGATAGTACCACTCTAATGCCATTCCACCTAAACTTTTTGGGAACATTTTTAGTAATAGCAAGTCATCATGTGATATATCATGACATGCTATCCTAAACATGCGAAGATGCTCTATGGGATCTTCAATTCCTTTATATATAGGCAAGATGGGCATGGTTAAGTGCTTAGGGTACGGTTGTGCTACAACTATGGGATCCAAAGGTTGACTACATATCTCTCGATAATTGTACGAGGGATGGTAGGGATCTATCTGGTCCATACGCGAAGCTAACTGTTTCACCATGGCTTCTAGATTACTGGTTTGCCCACCATATTTGTTCGGTAAGGCATTAATATGGGATTTGTGAACATATGATGGAGGGACATGAAGATTAGATGTTGTTGCTATTGTGTAAATTGTTGGTAGGAAAGGTGTTATGAAGAAATTTTGAAGTTGTATTATGTTGTATTCCAGATTGTTGAAAATTGGTGTTTGGCTTCATTTTAGGTTTTTGTTTACTTGAAGCATATTGATCAATAGTTTGGTGAAGTAAAGCAGTGAAGGAAGTTTTCTTTTGTGTGGGAATGATTTTAGGCTCAATAACAGGTTCCTTAGGAGGTTGGCTAACCTGTTGTTTTGGCATGTTTTGAATCATAGTGACCATATCTCTATTGGATGGTCCAGCCTTATCACTTTCTTGATCAATGAAAGACAAGGGATTAGTGTGCACATCAAACATATGTTCCATGGCTGCTTGAGTGTCACTAATTTGCCCTTTATCAATACGAATTGCCATATTAAGAGCGCCAATGTTATTATTGAAAAATTTCCAGAAATGATCTAAATTATCAAAAGCAATAGTTCCATCTGGAGCTATTCTAGGGGACGAGGATCTATCCTCTTTAACATTTTCTTCTTGTTCATTGTATTCACCTAGGTCATCTTCTGGTTGATCTAGAGTTTCTCCTTCCGGAATTGGATCCTCAGGAAGGACATTTGGGTTTCTAGTTTTATCTTCTAACCAATCTTCTTCTTCTCCTTCAGTTTGTTTACCATTCCTAAGTTTAGGCATTGTGCTTAATTTAGATTTCAGCAAAATATATATATATATATATATATATATATATATATATATATATATATATATATATATATATATATATATATATATATATATATATATATATATATATATATATATATGCAACAAGCTTAAGAGGTATATATTAATTATATACCTACTACAATATTTAAAATGAAATGTTTTGGTTTTTATGTTTTTTTTTTAGTTTTTGTAATAATATTGTAAAAATAAAAAACAACACAATAAATGCAAGAAATAATACTGAAAGCAATGATCTAGTTTTCTATAAATAATTTATAAATATCATTAATGGGCTCAAGCTCTTCAGGATTCATGAAGTGTTCTTCTTCAAATTGAAAATTTTCTTTCAAGAATTTAATGAAAAGGGCTATAGTGATATTATATGTCTCAGATTCTGGTTGATAGAAGTAAAGCTCATGGCAATACTCTCGATATAACACAGCTCGAGGAACTCTATTCCATCTTTCTATATCCATAAGAACGACCTCTTGGTCTTCTATACAACCTAGGAACTGGTGTATAGTGGCTATGTTCTTGAGGTATTCCTCAAAGGTGAACAATTCTGAAGACACAAGAGCTCTCCTATAAGCTAACCATCTATGGCAGGCTCTCTGAAGTTCATGATAAAAGATGAGTTGATGAGGATCTAGGATTCTATCTAGGACAAGCCTCTCGATTTGTTTAAGTTTTGTTGACCTAGATGAAATGGCACCTAGTATTCTATCAAGTTCATCCCACAAAAGTTGATTTCTATCTATTTCAGACACACTAAGCACAAAATTGATTTCTATGGCAGCCAATTGGTTTTCAACATTTATGATAACTGCTAATATTTTCCTAGGAGCTACCATCTAAACATGATATGCAACTTATTAGTTTTAAATGATTTGAAATGCATCTATGTTTTTGGTTGTTTTATTTTTTGTTTTTTGTTTTCAAAATGTTTTAAATGCATTCACGTCGGGTTCACCAAAATGTATCGCTCCAAATTTTTCACACCCTTACCTTCAGGCTATAGGATCCGTGCCCGGAAGGGGGATGTGAAAAGGATGGCATGATACCTCGGACTGAGAGGCCTTGTGAAGGTCCCGCCTCTCGAGGGAGGTGTATTATGGTGATTTTTTGATGGATGGTGGGTTCACCAAGAAAATTTTGAATGGCAGTTTCCATGCCTAGGTTGGGAATGTGTTTGATGTGTTCAGTTTTAGCTTTAGTCATCCAAGTCCTAGGTTTGGCCAAATGCATCTAAGCTATTCTATATGAAATGCAAATTTAAATGAAGACAGAAATAGATTTGGACAAAAAAATAGAAAGAACAAGATGGATTAAAGACCCATACCTGATTTGGATGTCTGATGAAGGTTCTAATTTTTGAAACAGTTAGGATCGCCTCTGATTTAACAGAATCATCTACGATCTGACAAGATCATCTGAGATCTGATGAATTCATCAGATGAATTCGTCAGAGACCTACAAACAGAGAAATAGGTGCAAAACATAGAAAATACAGCAATGCTAACATAGGGAAATAGTGTAAAATGACAATAACAATATCAAACTAAAAATTATAAACAAAAACATGAATGCATTATACTGATTTAATGACAATTATAACTTAATTATGCATTTGATCTAGATGGGTGAACTCCAAAATGTAGAATAGCAAGGAATAATGATAAAACTAACTAAATTCAGAATAAAATAGTGGATAAATGTAAGAAAACAAGCAAAATCTAGGCACTGATTTCCCCCAATGCAAACTGTAGTCAAAATCGTCTGGATGCGATGAAATCATCTTGAATTATGATGGGATCGTTCGAGATTGAACAAGCTCGTCTGCGACGATCTGAACTTGCTCCGACTAAAAATCGATATGGTCCCTGCAAGAAAACTTCAAATAACAAATTGCAAATAATTCTCTAGGGTATTTTAATGCACGCAAATATCAAATCACAAGGAAATTTAGCCAGGGGGATGCTAAGGGGAAGGCCTAGGATTAAATAGGCTTAGGATAGAGGTTGGGAGGTTGGAGATCATCCCAATTTGGGAGATCTCCAATAGGGGAGGTCTCTAACGATGCAGACATGCTTCTTCTTGGATTAGAGACGTCATTGGAACAGAGTCCAACTATGCACAAATCAGTTTGGGATGAGATCGTCTGGACATCCTACGCCAGACGAAATTGTCCGATCTAAGGTGATATCATCTTATCGGAGACGATATCGTCAAACGGACAAAACAAACTCTAAAAATGGCATGGGAAAGGAGGAAACGGGTTAAACGACTATTTGGGAGTAGTTTTGGGGGTTGAAATTTGAATTTGAATATTTACTAGAGTAATTGTAATTATTAAGGTTTTACTGCGCCAATTTTAGGGTGCTATAATGAGTTACATAAATTCATAATCACATAAACAAATCTCAAAATGCATCTAAACATTAGGTATTGCATCCATAACTGCATCCACAAGTGCATCCACACATGTAATAAAACATCAATAAACACATGATAAACCAAATAACATCATATCATATATATATGGTAAATATGGTACATCATGATACAAAAATACCCATAGGCTACAATAGAGTGGTTCCTTGGACCTCACACTCCAAATGAGAAGAACATACATATCACAAGTCAGACTAGCCCTACATCACTGGTCTCACCTCCATCCTTGACCTTATATCAATGAGGCTAAATAGACCCACTGACCTCTGTTATCTGGGGAGTACCTACAAACCTTAAAACTATTGGCCTAACTTATGGCTACCCTAAATCACTACATCAACTCTAATGTGATAGCCCTCATGAAGCTCATGAAGTTAGTCCACCTCCAAGTTGCTCTACCTTGTCCTCTAAGCTAGCAATGTACTCTCAATTTGAGAATAAATGAGAAACATAGCAAGCCACCATCCCTACAACTTTACCACCTATACCTATAGCCTAACCACATCACCTATGGCCTGTCCACCTATCCCCTATCCAACAATAAACCCTACCACCTACCCCTATAGCGCATCCTACTCTCTTGTCAAACCTATCACCTATGTTCGTAGAGTATCTTGCTCTACTATCAGCTTATCCACCTCCTCTTGAGAACTCTAAAACTATGCACTCAGAGTGTCCTTCTTCTTAAATAAGCTCCTCCCTCTCTATATCTCCATATCCAATTGCCTCTATATTAATAACACAATGGCATATTGCTCTACCAGCTATACCTGTAGAGACTAAACTCACTTCTTGAGAATAGGCACTTGATCCTACAAATACTCACCATCCCCACCCTCATCCTATGGCTCAACATCTCTCTCTAAGGTCTCAACCCACTCCTCCATCTAGTGATTCACTCATCACTCATCCACATCCTCCTTGATGCCCTCATCCACTACTTCCCTAACCAAACCACCCATAGTTCCACCTCCCTACCATAGCCATGTAACCCATCATGCATTATACTCTACAGTAGTACTTGGGCCATCCCCACCTAGATTCATCATGGTCTAATCTCCATCCTCACCCAATGGATCTACTCAATACCATGCCAAGTCTATCTTATTGCTCTAATTATGGTAAATGATGGTCTCACTAGGTGCATTCTGACAAACCCTAAACTACTAATGAATGTGAGAGTACTAAAAGTATTCCCACTCTATGCCATGGAAATCGACCACCCATTGCCCATGTATAACATACCTCATCTTCTCAACCACCTCCATCCATGGAAAGAAATCCCTATATGGCCACCATGTAAAATACTCCAACGTTAGTCTATCAAAAGACTCAGTGTAGTGAGAAATCCTGCCTGAGTGGGGATAACTTCGACCTCGCTCCTAATCCTACCTCCACTAACTCACATAGCTGATATCTCTATCTACCATCTAATCCCACACTGACCAAGGAAGCCCATTAAGTCTGTCTACCTAAATATGCTCCCATACCTAAATCTAAAGTAGGAAACTACAATCTAATCCAATTTTACCCTATTGGCAAATATCATATAACTCATCGTATAAGTACACTATTAGCAATATATCCCAGGTCATAAATAAAGGATCCTAAACTATACACTTGACCAAATATTGAACTAGATCAAGAGGGTTCCATGGGAACCTCACTCCTGAAGAGTTAGGTAGTAGTATGTTAGACATGAGTGACATCACCACCACATATCTCATTGTTAGGACATCCATGTCATACCATACCTCCACTAGCACCCCATTGCTATCCAAGCTGCATTGAGTAACCTCCCAATCCTCCATAAATACCCTAAGGAGCACTCTAATCCACTAGCTAGTGTGTGTAGAGATAATGGGGTGTCTCTCAATTGAAATTTAGAGAATCCTATAGACATACTTTGGGGTGACTATCATCTCACTAGTCAGAAGATAGAATGTGTTGGCCTAGTTTTTACAACAATCTATCAAGGCCATCAACTAGGCTTGATCTGTAGTCACTACCTCCACTCTTGCAACTTGCTTAAGGCCAATGACCTCAAGCCACTCTTGATTGGTATCAAAGAGTGCATCATGTACCATATTAGAGACCACGGGATATCTATAGTGAGCCCTCTCAAGTTGAATGTACAATTTCATAATTTGAAAATTATGTCAAAAAATAAACAACTAACAAAACACAAAAAAGCAAGAGAAGTAATAAATATTGAGGCACATTCTACACCTCAAAAAGAGGTCATCCTAGACCAAGAAGATCTCCAAGCGAGGCTATCTTGGGTCGAGATAGTCTCCAAGCAAGGCCATATCAGGTTGAGATGATCTCAAAGCAAGGTCATCTTAGGCCGAGACAATCTCCAATCAAGGCCATCACAGATCGAGACAACCTCCACAATGATCATATTTTTGACCATAGGGATTTGAACCAAGGTTGTATCACCTTGAGATGACCCTAAATTTCACAAGAGAGACCATCTCAACCTGAGATGACCCTCAAATGGGGCAATTTAAAATCAAAAGTCACCTACCCTAAATCAAACCAAGCACACGAAAGCAAAAGGTACAAATAAAAAAACAACCTGCACTACATTTTACTCTAAGGTGTGATTCCTTGCCTTAATTTTTTAGCGAGGCTCATTTCTCACTTTAATTAGTGAGGTTTATTTTATTTTACAAAAAAACAAAGGAGAGAATATGATGTTTACATTTCTCCTTTCACTTCCTTTGGTTGTAGAGGTCTCGGGTTGGCCCATGGCGGAATTCGATCAATAGTTTGGTAATACTCCAATTTGAAATTGTTATCCTCCTCATAGCCTCCCTTTTCCTCCAATAATGAATAGTGCAAATGATGTAAAAATAATGCTATTTATCTTTAATATTTTCAATTCTGCATGATCGTGTCAAGGTTAGACAGTCACAATTACTATGACCATCCTACGAAGAGATGACCGCAAAATTTGAAAAAAAAAGCTCCAAAGGAATTTAATCTCTTTGATCACATCCATTAAAACTCTCCAAAGGAACCTAACCCCTTTGGTCAAATAAGTTCATAAAGGCTCCAAAGGTACCCAAACTCCTTTGATCACATGTCACATCCATTCAAAAGGCTCCAAAGGAACCTAACCCCTTTGGTAAAATAAGTTCATAGAGGCTCCAAAGGTACCAAAAATCCTTTGGTCACATGTCACATCCATTCAAAAGGCTTCAAAGTAACCTAACCCCTTTGGTCAAATAATTTCATAAATGCTCCAAAGGTACCCAAACTCCTTTGGTCACATTTCACTCCAAAATGCTCCAAAGGAACCTACCCCTTTGGTCACAATAATCCAAAAGGTTCCTAACCCCTTTGGTCACATAAATTCAAAAAACTTGAGTGAATCTTGTATTTAGTGATTTAATATAGTCACCTGGTGGTTGCAATGATTGGTTATCCATGCAATTTTGTAGGATGAGTAAATTACCATAAGGCCACTCATAAAAAAAACTAATAAAAATGGATCAAAATCAAAGTTGTAATGGGGTCTTACACCCTTTTAATTTTGCAATTATCCTAGAAAAACCCAATCACATCATCTTGGTCAAGTGACTCATCACTCTCACAAATTTTCCATTTCCTCATCAACCCATCACTTGAGGGGATTTTCATACATCACAAAATTCATAATCAAGTCAAATAACCAAATGCTCAATCAATGCAAAATTACGTTCATTCAAGAATCATTGCCAAATATAATCATGTACCCTCCTTGCTGGGGAAAATAACAAGCAAAAATTTCAACCAACCATATGCTTGGTATTCTTGAAGCCTAGGGTCTATAGACCCCTATATCCACCCATGGTTGAAAAGTGTGCCAAGATCAAGTATACCTCAGACTCATGATGTTTGTTGTCGACTAAAAAGTTTACTTGAATTAAGTTCTTCAATTCATCAAAAGTAATGATTTAAAATTGCATGCTATTTTCATGATTGGGGCACCTAACATTGATCAGATCAATAAACATCATCAACCCTCAATTTGACTTTAGGTAATCTATTTTTGCTCTACATTATGCCTTCACACAATGCATCCCAAAAAGGGGCATCTGTAGACACCTACAACACGTCATGTTGAGACTACCTATATGAACTCCTTTTAGACCATATGACCCACCTTCGACAGCCCTAGGGCTAAAAAAAATGGTTTTCACCACTCAAAAAGGGATATTTCCCTTTGCAAACATGGTTGTCTCACCCTATGATGACCTCCCAATTGTGTCCGTCTCACCTCAAGAAGACCTCTAGTCAGGGTCATCTCACCTCAAGATGGTCGTGCTAAAAGCAAGATAAAAAAGAGTAGGATATAACTAGTAGTCAAAATTACCAGTTGATCTCATGCATGAACCTGCACCACAATTTAGCATGTGTATAAGCCTAGATTAGAGCAACCACATGACACAATTATTTACATAAAATTTTAAATCTAGGCATTCAATTTTCTTAATGTGAATTGCTCTTCGTTTCTTCATGCATAAGGTTGTGCTATTATTGGATTTATTTTGAGGAATATATATAACAACACTCACCCCTCAAGTAAAAACATCCAAATTTTTAGAATTTCTAAGCAACAAAGTATCGTAGAAATCCAATCATGAGCTTCAAATATTTTGTACCCTGAGAGGTTACTATTCCATATTTGTTGAACCCTCTCATTGTAGAAGCCATGTCACTAGTTCACTCTAAGGGTTGAAGACTACACTTCTATTCTTTGTGTAACCCAACACTCCTACTTCAGATACTGATTTAGACCTAGTAATATGTTCTCACGAACACACCAATCCATTGACCAAATCTTACATTGAACCCAAACATTGTCTTGAATTGGCCATGAAAAAATTACTTACAGAGCAATGACCATATCAACCCAAGATGGCCCACAGGCATGACCATCCCACCTTGACATGACCCCAAGATAGTTATCTGTTTATTTTTTATTGTATTAGAGTTTTAGCATAGATTATTAACTACTTTTTATAGTAGTTTGCTTTTTTGTTAACGCATCTGATTTGCTTTTATTTTAGTTTTATCATCATTATATCAAGCCCTATCTCGAAGTTCTTTGCACATGCTACTAACTACTTTACATTTATTGTGTGCAAATTATAGGTTCTTACATGGGAAGAGGAGCACAAAATTCATACATTACCATTCATTTCAAAAATCCTGAAAACCTGCCCCAAGTCATTTTGTGGATGCAATAAAGATCATGTAGAGTGCACTCAGATTCCTTTTTTATTGTAATTTATTGTATCCAACTGGTAGAAAATCCCTCATATGGATCTCATTGTAACCATTTTGAAATATAAATTCAATATTAATAAAAATAACATCAATTCATATATTATTTTGTCATTATGGTTACATAATTATTATCTTTTATTTCAATTGCATGGGTGTATGGATTTTTTAGCATTTCAGTTATGCCTATGTATGTTTATCATATATTTTTGGGTATACCATGGAAGTTTGATAAAAATTCAATGCATGATGGTGGGTTGAACACCTACACTATTGAGAAGGATGACAAGAGGTACACATTAAGTCCATTAAAATATAAAGGAGAAAATGTGGATAATAGTCCTACAATGTGCTTGGGTACAAAAATAATCCTTAAAGGGAATGAAGAAGAAGGAAGCATGTTTTTCTTTCATCACTAAACCCATAGAAGAAGGGATAGTGGACAAGATAGATGAAATCCCACATGAAGTGAAGGATTTATTGGGAAAATATATATTTTTATTTTAAAATATGGGTTGCCCCAATGAGGAGAATTTATCATCACATAGATTTCAGTCCCAAATTGAGCTTATATAATAAACCAACTTATATGATGACATCAATGGAGAATGAGGAAAAGGTAGAATCAAGTAAGAGAATAAATATGAGGAAGAGGTAGATAGACCAAGTCACTAGTAGTAGTGACAATGAAGATGATGGTGCACTAATTTCTATTGTAGATAAGAAGAAAGAGAAAGAGAAAAAATAACAAAGTGGCAACAAAGGAAGATGAACCTAATCAAGTCATTGATGGTTATGATAAAGGCCATATCATTGAAGAATAGAGTGGGGTTGAAGAGTTTGGATGCTTTGAAAGATACACCAAAGGTATTGGCTCTAAGTTAATGAGAATAATGAGGTATACTAGAAAAGGATTGGGAAGATATGGGTAAGGTGTGAAAATACCCATAATGCTAGAAATAAGACCAAGGAATGAAGGCCTTGGATATACAAGTCAAGTAGGAAGTAATGAGACTACATTTGTGAGAAGAGAGATTAGTACAAGGGATGAAGGTCCTAGTATGGTTTTTTGTAGTCAATGTGGAAGATTTGGACATATTGCAACTAGGTATTGGAACCTATGTCCTTATGACATTTGTGGATGTAATCACTTCAAAAGTTGTTGGTACCAACAAGTGGTTAATAAAATACAAGTTTATTGTGGTTGAATGGATGTAATGGAATGGAACAAAGTGAAATGAATGTTGAATGTATTCTATAAGAGAAGATTTTATTGTTAGATGAAGATAAGGAAAAGACAAAAAAGTTGACCTTGTGAGAACAACCAAGCTAAAATGATCACAACTTGGAAGAGCAATTCATGTTCTTGAGTTGGAGCTCATGGAACATTTTATCTTACCTAATGAGTATGATGTGAGAAATTAAACTATTATGAAATTAATGACAAACCATTTCAAATAAGACTTCCAAAAAGAGAAATGACACAAAGGAATGGAAAAAAGAGGAAGTTGAAATGGTGAGGTAGACATAGGGGGAAGACGTAGATATGGATAGGTTCATGGAAAAAATATATAGAGGTGGTGGATGAAAAGAGATGGATTGAAGAAAAATCATAGGGAAAGAGAAAAAGTGGTTGGTAGGAAGAGAAAGAGAAAGACCTCTCTAGCAGAGAAAGATATTAGGGATGGATCTATGATTAACATAGTTATTCCCCTATAACAACCACTCAATATTTTAAAATACTATCATTTATAAATACCCAAAATTAGTCATTTTTGTAACCATCTAGTTAAATCATATTTCATCCTAATATTCCACTTGTAGAGGAGGAAAACTACCCTACCACGTACAATTCCCAAAAGGTTAGATCCGTAAGAGAGAAGACTTTGGGGTAAACCATGGGGGTTATGTTATTCTCTACACTTTATGCTAGGGGATGAAGGGTTCACCAAGAATAGTTTAAGTACTTGCTCCAAGTCCTCAAGATATTCAGGAATGCTTGATGTATTCAGTTTCAAGCAATCACCTAAATTTGGCCTTTCTAGATCTATGCTATGAAAGATAAATGACAATGCAAAAATATAGAATGCAAGAATACAAGAGCTAACCTAGGATGATTCTTTCTTTGAATGCTTTCTAACCTAGGGTTTTATCCAGAAAACCTTCAAAGCAAGGGTACAAGACTAATGCACAATATTTAACCCTAGATGCACACTATATGCTCTTTCTTTTCAAATGCCTAAAAACCAATAGAAAGATCATATCAACAACCTATAGATTAATAAGATGACTTATATTGAATGGTGGTTGATCCATGCCTTTGATACCTCTTGTCGAATGATACCAATAATACTTGATCCTACAAGATAACTTAGAAATACTTGAAAATGGAATTAGCATTAGGGGGCCTGCTTAGACCACTGTACAATAATTCTTGGAGGTGCAGTAGTCAAGCCCCCTAGTCCCTTTAGATGACCTTTGGAAATATAAGTAGAAATTGACCTTTGGATAGTTAATCATAAAATAGTAATGCAACATATTAGAAATAGAAAACAGAATATGCCAAACCTCATCTATTTCCCTGAAGTTGTTCATCGGAGGTGTTGAAGGTTGTCTGGGATTTTTGGCTACTTCCTTTCTATCTAAGCTCTAACGTATACAGCTGGGTTTCCTCGTGACTCCTTCTTTTTGGGTTCCTTGGGAACTTTACCATATATTTCCTATGGTCTTCTATCCTACTTCTACTACTTCCTCTGCTTGGCTAGCATCTTTGAAGGCTTCCTTATTCAGTGCATGAGAACTTCATGGCCTATGGAGTTCCTCAGAATGCTTACCCACTTTCTAGGCTTGTGAGGGATACAACTTCTCTTTAGTTTGCTTGATCTTCTGGCATCCCATTTGTTTTCCATCCTTTCTTTGGCAAGATTTGATATATTTGTTGTCTCACTGCTCCACCCTTTGGTGATGGGTGGTTTTTCCATATTTACTGGTTTTACCCTATGTGGGATATCAATATTTTTTTGGTTTCCAATTTTCCCTTTGTGGGTTGTTCCTTTTCCTGCCTTTGGGGATGTTTGAATTTGCTATTTTTTTGCTAGGAGGATGTTTCCCACTTCCTTGGTGTTTTCCTGCTTCCTAGGCAGTTTCCCACTTCCTGGGCATTCCAAACAATAGTTTCCCACTTTTTGGGTGATTAAAATTGTAGTTTCCCACTCTAGGCATTTCAAACTATTGTTTTCCACTTTCTAGTTTCAAATGGTAGTTTCTCATTTCCTGGGCATTTCAATCGGTAGTTTCCCACTTCTTGGGCATTCAAAATTGCAGTTTCCTACCAGGCAAGCATTTCATTTTTCTTTTTCCCGCTTCTTGGGTGCGCTTCACTATTCCTTCTTGAAGGCTTTCTTGGTACCTCATTTAAGGTTTTCCTACTATAATTCCTCATGTCTTTTCTATTGCCCATCCTTGGGATTTTCCTATTTTATCTCATTGTAATCAGGTTTTGGGACCCTTGATAAAAACCCATTTTAATATTAATTTAACCTACCAAAAAAAATGATATAGATGCAGTGTAAGACCTTATCATGCAATTATTTTTAGCAAGTTACCCCTAGTTTGTCTCTGGATGAAATCGTGCCTCACAGAGAGCGGGCATGATGATGCACTAAGAAAAGTTGTACCCTATTAGGATCGAGTGCAATTTCGCTCCTACATGGAAAAGATCCTAACTTTGGATCTGCAAAGCCACACCTCGATGATACAAAGCATAATATTTCCCATGATGTGAGAAAAATAAAAATAAATGTGCAATGAAGTACAAAAATGTAAAACTTAAAATAAGAAACTTGATGGACGATGCAGATGCAGATGCAGATATAAAGGGAAAGATCTTCAGGTAGTTAATCTCTCCTCTTGAACTACGACATGGATCCACCAAATCAAATAGGAATAAGATCAATGCAATAGAAGACCAAATCCAAAATTTGCACTTAAGGGTTAGCTTGTAGAAGAGAAAAGGAAGAAGACATAAAATAAATTGTGAGCATGTTAGAATAACCAAGCATGTCTTTAGAAATCATAAGTGTGTGATATCGATTGTGTGTGTGTGAAATATGAGATCATCCCTCATTTTATAGGTAATAGTAAAGGTGAAAAGAGGAGGAAAACCTTGAGAAAGTTGATGCCAAACAGCTAAAGAGAAAAGTTAGGATTTTTAAGGAAGAAACCCTAAAAATGTGAAATTTTGCCCCGTCCTGGTGGGTCACGACTTCACTTTCATGAAATTGTACCCTATATTGATCAGGTGTGATTTTTATTAGAAGGAAAAAAAGGTAGGGCAAGAGGAAAGATCCCAATCCCTTGCCTTAGGCAAGGGTTAGGGACCTCTTGGAGAGCTCTAGGAATATTTCCCACTAAAAGTGGGTCAATTTTTTGTGTCTACATTTTGCCCCCTCTTTGATGCATTTATGGCCTAATAAATGCATCAAAGAAAGGATGTAGGCACACACTCAAGGAAAAAAACAAGTGAAAATGGGGTGGCTAGTCTAGAAGAAAGGGGTGGTGCAAAAATAGTGTCGTTTTGAACTCTTCCTAGTCTTGCACATAAATCGATGTATTAGGGAATTTAATGCCTCTATAGGCCAAGGTGCCCCCTTGAGTTTTATGAGGAAAAAATTCCTCATAAAAACTTGAAAGGGTTGACGCAGAAGAAGAAAAAGAGAAAAAGAAACAAAAATCAAGAAAAATAAGGATAAAATCTAGGATTAAAAGCATGAAAAAGGGTAAAACCCTAATTCATTTTCATTGCACGATGAAGGAGAAAGAGCTTTAGGAAAAATGACAATGACACTAATGGTGCAACAATTTATGATTGCGATGGGTAAGGTTGGCATAGAGGCAAACCGAGCACAGGTAGACCCTAAAATATTTCTTTCACATGTCATTTTCTTCATCGTATTGTGCATTTAGGGTAGTTTTAGGTCTTTTTAGATATTTTTACACCATTTTTTATGGTGGGCTTTGCACCTGATGGGAGCATGATTTTGTGTCCCGACCATGATTTTACCTCAGGCAAGGTGTGGCAAAATCATACACAAAGAAAACCAAGCATGATTTCACAAGTTCCTATCCTCAAAAGGGGGCATGATTTCACCTCAGACAAAGCAAAACAAAGGGGAAAAAGAAAAACAAAAGAAAGAAAAATCAAAAGAGGAAAGAGGAAAGAGATGCAAGCAACATACGAAGTGCAAAGTTTGGATGTAGTCATCTGATGCTTAAATAAAACATTAAATATATTTTATTTTATTTAATTAAAATAATGAATTTTTTATTTATTTTGTGGATGTAGGTAGGTATACTTGAGAGTCAAGAGTGGCGGGCAGGTGCACTGGAGGCTAATCTGAACGTACTCAGGCTAGTGAATATGGATCAGCTAGAGGTGGTGGGACTAGACCACCTTGCAAGGATGCCTCACATTAAGATAGATAGGGATATGCTGATAGCCCTAGAAGAGAGGTGGTACCCAGAGTTGTCCACCTTTCGGTTACCCACAGGGAAGCTCACCATCACACTAGAGGACATGTGGTGGATTTTGCACATTCCTATTAGGGGAGTGCCTTTTTATGGAGCATGAGGGAAAGCAACCACTTTGTAATGATTTTCAATAGGTTTGAACTGCCAGGTGTGAGATAGCACCATTGCCATTGATGATTTGGTGGACTAATATGGGGCAGACCGTCTAACAACCATTCTTTGTGGGGCTATAACTGGGCTTCTGATGTGTCATACCAATAGGTGACATCTTCCATAGGCCATGGATTTAGGTTTGAATGGGGCCCATATGTTTTTGCCCGCTTGTATAAGACATTGTATGACATCGTGTATAAGTGGTGTACAGGTTTAGTCTTCACGGTGTTGCTCCAAGAGTGGTGTTGGGAGCACATAGTTGTTCAAAGGCCAGATGCACTTCCAGGTACACTATCTAACCCATATCAAACAACATAATATAGGTAGCCAATATCACTATAGAGGTCCATGAGGACCTATGCAAGGTACCTACCACTAGCTAGGTAGGTGATCTACAAGCTTTAGGAGGTGAAGCTCATCTGGTGACCATGGTGCCTTCACCTGGGATGGGTTGAGGATAGGGTGGATCTATCTAGGGTGAGGAGGATCAGGTGATTAGCATCGAAGGAGGAGCTAGAGTTATACAAATTTTATAGTCTTGCAGTAGTTCAAGATTTTATAGGGAGTCACAAGACTGGAGGACTACTGGTACCAAAGAGTGAGCCGAGATCCAATAGGGGTCAGAGGTGAGCCAAACCTCACCAGGTGGGTTGAGAAGAATTTGGACAATCCTCCCTATGTTGACTCGATGGTGGACGATGTGATAGTGGCCATAAAATACAAGCAGTGGTACAAAGGAGTCATTCCCTAGAGAGGGAGGGGTAGGATGTGCCCCCATAGAGTCTGGGAGGCTACAAGGTAGATATCTAAGAGAGGTATCAACATCTACAATGGTATATAGCCAAGGGGATATAGAGGATCTATGAGCATATGTAGCTACTCTATAGATCCAGATGAGCCAAATATAGGAGGATAGGTCCAAGAGGCTAAAAGGACTACAAAGTGCACTGAGTACCATAGAGGCTAAGAGGGATGCAACTTAGGCAGATATTGATCAACTCTGAGGGGAGGTGACCCATCTAGACAGAGAGTGCTATAGGTCCAGGGTGAAGGGGATGTCTATCATTAGGAGCAACCAGGTGGGGGATATGACACAACTAATATAGGTGGAGTTGCGAAGGATAGGAAAGAGGCTAGAGGTAGCCATTCAGTGGGATATATTCTTCGAGATAGTGTATTGTGCAATTATTCCACTAGAGAGGAGGATGTCACTTTCCCATCCCTGTAGTCAGGGAGCAGATCATGATCTCGATCATGAATGATGATATCATCATAGTATTATGTGCATCATCCTAGGCTACCTCCTCCTTAGGGTAGGCTAGAGGGAGTAGGCATCTAGAGCTAGGACTAGGGATCAGGATTGGGATGATGCACCAATTTTTTATTGTGGTGTGCATCCCTAGGTTGAGTGTACCAAATATGGATTATGGTACACAAACCAGACACTAGGATGATGCATCTCTTTATCTCGAGTAATATATAGTTGCTAATTTTATATTATTTTGTGTAATGTGTGATGATTTAATGTTTTAAGTTTTTTTTTATATTTTGAATTTATATATTATATGTTTTATGTTATAATTCTATGCAAACTACAAATGCAAACTACATGAAATGGATGGATGGAAAAGGAATAAATAAGAAAGGATAAGAATGAAGAAGACTAAAGAAGAAAGAAAAAGAAGGAAGAAGAAGAGAGAAGAAGAAGAGGAATAAGAAGAAGATCCAAAGGTCAACCAACTAAGGTAGAGAAGGATGGGTGATCCATAGTACAAAACTAGCATAGGTTGTAAGGAACCAGTGTAGTTAGATACTATAGATTATACCAAAAAATAAGGGCTAAACCTACTATAGGAATAGCATTTGCAATAGTGTAAAAGTGTATAGGAGTCTGATCCACTATGGGTGGTTGCTCCCTTATTTACTGTTGTGAGGTGATTACCCTCTAGGATGTATGTCGAGGTCTACTGATACTGATCAAGGAGCTTATCCTATAATGGGGTGTTGAACCTATTGAGTCAAAAGAGAGTATGACCTGATAGAGGATCAAATGTAATACCCACTATGATGTAAAAGTATCCCATGTGGGGTGTAATATACTAATGAACTATGCAAGTTCTATCCCAGATAGGGTTTTTTTTATGAGATGAAGACACTGTGAGAGTGTGTGCTATTATGGAAAAAATATTGCTTGTCTTTTGAAGTCAAGAAGAGGAGAAGAAGCAAAACATCAAAGAATAAGTAGAAGAAGAATCCCTAGGTGGGGATCATGCTAGGCATTAGAGTCCTAGTGAAAGTGCAATGCATATGAGCTACAACCTAACTAGGTATCATCACATGCCCTTGTCACAAAATTCCCAAAAATCTATATGCGCAGGTAGTCATGAACAATCAATCATGCAATTTTATGATATGCAAACATGCAATTTGTTTTAGATGTCAGGAAAACATGCAAGGATGACAAGAAACAATGTAATATGAGTAATCATACAGATGCAATGGAAATGCAAATGTAGCTAAATGATGGTTTTTTTCTTATATGTTCTTTTTTTAAAACAAGATTATACTCAATGAAAAATCTAAAAGCACCATTCATATTATTATAATGAATGAGCATGTCAAATTTTTTTGCACCAAAGGTTTCCCCAAAGAAGATATCCTCACGATAATGAAAATCATGAAGGAGCTCCTCGAGGGCCCTTCTTTTGAGAGCCATGGCATGATAATCATTACATTTATGAACAACACCATTCTTTTAACATAAGAAACACCATATAACAACTCATCATCTTATTTTAAAGTAGCAAGTTTATTTTTACAGCAACCAAACCCAATCATGTTACAAAATATCAATTTTGGACAAGTAGAACTTATATATTTATTTTTATCTTTTATTATCTTTTGATAATTCATATATTCTGCATAGATTATTAAATGGTCATCATCCTCAAACGGTAAAGGTTGATTGTTATTAGGTATAAAACCTATGCCACATCTCCCAGGACAAATATCAACATCCAAGGGATCTTGAATGCCCTTATGTTGTGGCCCCAAACCTTTACCTACATATCCCATACTAGATAGGATCTATTTAGAAAGAGGATAATCATTTATGAGATAACATTGAGAAAAAGAGCGCTCACTAGGAGAGGGATTACTACCACGAATATTTTTTTCAAAGGCAGTTCCTTCAAAGATAAAGGTATACTTGCCAATGTGTACAACATTGCCTTTCTTATTGGGAAAGCTCATGGTTATTGGTGATGGTGGTAGCTTAGCTAGATCTAGATTATGCTCTTTGAGGAACTGATTATCATGATCCAAAGATGAAAAATTGGATGTATGTTCCTCACTCACTTTTAAAATTTGAAGACTTTCTAAAATTTGAGATGAGGAACGTGAAGAATTTTTTGAAGTAGAAGGGCATGAGTTAATTTTAGATTGAGCTAACTCGATATTTGAACAAAATTTAAATGGTCGAGGTTCACTCGGAATGGTGACAACTTGATTTTTATATTCAAATTTTAGACATTGATGAAGAGTAGAAGGGATGCCATTCATTGCATGAATCCATGGATTCTCAAGAAGGAGATTAAAATATGCAGGACAATGTACCACATAGAACAAAGTATCCAATATTCTAGGCCCAACTTTTAAGGGAAGAGAAATGACACCACAGGTTTCTTGGGACTCATTGTTGAAAGATTTTATAATGATCTATATTTTGTTAAATCTTCCTCTTTTAAACCAAATTTGTGAAAGAATTGATATGTACACAAATTTATGGAAGAACCATTATCAATCAAGAATCGCTTGATAAGGGTGTTCCCAATAAGTGCAGTGATGTAAAGGGAAGAATCTCAATGTAAGTTTGAGGAAGGTTTATCATCATTTGAGAATGAGACATGATGTATCCCAAAAGAACCTATGACATCAACTATAGCATCAGGGGAGATATCTAGGGAAACTGATTGTTCTAAAAATTCCATTAAATAATTTCTACGATCAGGAGAAGTATGTAGAAGCTCTAAAACTTATATCTTTGCTAGAGTATTAGCTAACTACTTCTAGAGATCAAATGAAATTTTTGGCTATGGTTTCAACACTAGAGGTGGAATTCTTGTGGCTGAATCTTTTCTCTGATTTTCCTTCAAGATTGAACTGGGTTGTGATGCTAAACTCTGTCCTTGTTGATTCTACATATTTTGAACTTGTTTTCTTGTAGTTATATCGACCACGCCAACCACATTATTATGGTGAGCCACCTGATTTACCATTTATTGATTATGTTTTGGAAATGAATCCTTGAATATTTGTATGTCTTGATTGGTTGTTGGAGCTTGTTGAGTAGGAGCTTGATTATTTTTTTCTTGAGAGTTTCCCAAATCAATGCATTTTGCATCAATTAAATATTGGACCACAAGCTCCAATATTTTACAAGAGTTTGTCCAATGTCCTTCTACTTCATGATATGCAAAATATTGACCTACCTTATACCAATGAGTTGTAGTATCTGGTTGTCTTACTAGAGGTGACTCAATTGCATTGGCTTCTAATAGTTACTTCAAAACTTCTTCCATAGATATGTTAAGGCTTGTAAAACTCATTTGAGGAGGTTTTTGAAGTATTATCTTTTGTAGGCTATTAGTGATATTATTAACAGGCCTACTATCACTATCACCTCTTGTATGCTTATTCTTATGTTAGGATTTAGTGGATTTCTCTTCTTTAACCTTGAGTTGGCCTCTTTTAATAAGGGCATGTTCCACTTTTCTTGCTAGCTCAATTGCTTGATCAATAAATGTTATAGTAGTAGTCTCTAAGGCATAAGATATCTATTCTTGTAAATTTCAAATAAATATATAAAGCATATATTTCTGAGGTACAGGATGTCTTAACTGACTTACTAAACTTCTCCAATGAGCTAAAAATTTAGAAAAACTTTCTTCTTTGTTTTGTTTCATATTATAAAGATATTTCATCGATACTTATTTCTCAATGTATGCACTAAAATTATGAACAAATAATTTTTCTATCTCTCCAAAACTCTTTAAAGGATAATTGGAAAACTGATAATACCATTCTAATGCCATGCCAATAAGAATTTTTTGAAAAATTTTCAATAATAACATGTCATCGTAAATGAGATCATGGCAAGCTATTCTAAATCTTCTTAAATACTCTATTAGATCTTTTGTCCCTTTATAAATGCTTTGGATAAGGCCTAGCAGCAATAATAGGATCCAATGGTTGATTACACGTCTCCTTATAACTGTAAGTGAAACTTGAAGGTTGAATCATATCCATTCTTGAAACTAGTTGATTCACCATATTTGCCAAATTTTGCATTTTTGGATTATTGCTATGTGTGTTCCCCAGATTCCCCAGAGGAGAAATGTATGTATGTTGAAGTCCTGATGTTTGATTTAAGTTGGGAATTTGAATACCTTGGTTATATGTGGTGCTTTGTGAAAATGGAAAACTAACATTTAATGGGATAGAAGAAATAGTTTTGACATTAGAAGATGGAGGAGGAAATTGAAAATAATTTTGTGTGCTACTACTAGTTAGGGGAACTTGCAGATCCCTCCCAATGTTGGTGGTTGTAGTAGTGATACTATACATTTGGTCTTTTAGATTATCAAAATGCAATAATTAGGATGTAGGGTTATCATGATTAAGCAAAGGAGATCTAATGGGAGGATAATGAGAAGCATATTCTTTTTCAATATGAGCTTCTCTCTCTATACATTCCAATAGATTTTCCTTATAAGATTTCATGAAACCCCAAATATGATCAAATGATGAGAAGATAAACCCCCCATTGGGTCCTTCATAAGGATCAAAATTTGTATCAATTTCCATATCCATATCATTTTTCTCTTCTGGACCTATATTAGGGTGTTCCCTATCAACTTGATCATCTTCGGGAGGAACATAATCAAATTCTAATTGTATCATCTGACTTCTAAGGAAAAATCCATTAGAAGTAGTGAAAAAATATAGGAAAAAACACTAACACACAAACCTTAATTTATTAAATATTTTCAAACGAAATTAATGATCTTGCTTTAATTTTTTAAAATAAAGGAGGTGTTTACATTGGGTTCACCAAAGATGTATAGGGGTAAAACTACCCTACCACGTATAATTCCCAAAAGGTTGGATCCACAAGAGAGAAGCCTTTGGGGTAAACCACGGGGGCTATCTTGTTCTCTAAAATCAGTGCTAGGGGAGGAAGGGTTCACAAATAATGGTTTAAGAACTCGCTCCAAGTCCTCAAGATATTCAGGAATGTTTGATGTATTTAGTTTCAAGAAATCACCTAAATTTAACCTTTCTAGATCTATGCAATTAAATATAAAGGACAATGCAGAAATACAGAATGTAGGCATATAAGATCTAACCTAGGATGACTATTTATTTGAATGCTTGTGATGAGGCCTAAAAATGCCTCAATCATAACATGTTTTGAACACTAAAAATGCCTATAAACTCTTATGTTTTATCTGATATGTTAGTTAAGTTGATTCAATATGCTGTATATTAACCATTTTGCATGATCAATGTATTTGAAATATTATATGCTGATTTTACAGACTTTTTGCATAGTTTTGTGTTCTTTTTGCTATGATTTGCTACAATGGGATATGCTTAGAATAATAGCAGCATTTCACTAATCATGTTTTGATTTATCTCAAGCATTTATTTCACCTAAATCTGGCAACAGTGCAAGCAAACTGTTGCTATGCAGCAAAAACTGGTCTTTCCCATGTAAATTCCAGCCAACTGTCCATAAATAGCAAGGCATAGAATTCACATAAGGAAAGAGATGAATACCATTGGAATTTAATCTTAAGAGATAACCCACCTGAGAGATGTAGAAGAAATCACTGGAAAAACATACATTTGTTCATTTTGAAGTATCTTCGGAATGAATTGATATCTTCGAAATGATAGAACACAGTGTCTTCGAAATGAGCGGATCTTCGGAATGAAGAATGCAGTATCTTCGAAATGAGCGGATCTTCGGAATGAAGCATGCAGTATCTTTGGAATGAGAAATCTTCGTAATGAGAATGCAATATCTTCAGAATGAGCGATCTTCAAAATGAGAATTGCATTGTCTTCAAAATGAAGCCACTTATCTTCGAAATGAAGAACAGAATGTGTTTCTTTGACCTGTTGACCGATTTTTGAAGCCAAAAAAATGAAAATAAAGGTTGTAAAAGGTAAAGGAAAATATCTTCCATCTGTCTTTGCCGTCATTGCCGACCAAAGCCATCATTAAGGGAAAGATCAAGTTTTAGTCCTCTTCTAGGATAAAACCAAAATTTGTTGCAGCATTGTAGGATTAGATCTTTTGAGATATTCTTTGTTTGTAATCAGATCATAGGATAGCTATAAATATTGCTCCCATTCAGGTTGAGCCTAGTAGGTAGAAAATAGTGAGAAAAGAGTAAGGAAGCTAGCAAAAAATACAGAGTATAGGTAGAAATTGACTGTTATAGTCTTGTAACAGTTTTTCAGCAGAATTATTGTAATCATGTCTTTTAATCAATAAAGTGCATCAGTTCTATTTCATATTACTTGTAAATGAGTGTGATTAAGATTTATAAAGAGAGAGAGACTCACACCTTCTTCTGAAAAAATAGGCTAGCCACTTCCAGACCTAGGAGGAGGACTAACAAGCAGGTTTTTATTCTGATTTTGCTGTAGCAGAATGAGTTGTAGAACTTGTTATTTCAATTGCTTGTAAACAATTGACAATATTTGTAGTCTTAGTTTATTTATGCTTAGATTAACCTTGTGCTTAATGTTTTAGTTGCAATCTTACTTTCAGCAAAGCTTCCACTTTATTTCAAGACTGTTATTTCCAGAATTTATTGTTTTTCAGCAATTTCCTGTATTTTATGTTTTGCTGTCAAATCCTGCATAGAAGATTGACAACCTTCTATTACAGAACTTTGACAGTTTTTATTTCCACATTAGATCTAGAATTTCATTACTGTAAAAGTAATCAGATTTCCTTTCTACAATTAGGATCAGACTTTCAATTCTACAACTGTTATTTCTACAATATAATTAGGTCTCATTCTGTAATTGTAATTAGGACTTCATTTTTGCAATTAATGATTAGTTTCCAATTCTGCAACTTAGATTAATATTTAATTCATGCAAGACTCATCATCAACAGAGAGGCTTGGACCTCTTGAGAGAACAATTTGGGAAGCTTTAACTTCTCCCAACAAACAGGAAACTATGGCAGAAGGAGGCAATATAGATGGCCAACATGGCTATATTCATAATGAAGGAGATGATCAGGATATACTCCAATCGTCCAGAACATTTGAATATCCTATTCGTCTGAATCCAACACAAAACTCTCCCATGAAGACCATTTCACCTTTAGTACTCCCAACCTTTCGAGGTGTTGTATCTGAAGATCCTGACCAGTTTTTGTTTGAATTCAAGGTAGTGTGTCAGACCTATGATTATATGAATGACAATTAGAAACTTAAGGTTTTTCCCTCAACTCTCAAAGATTCAGCATTGCACTGGTTCATGATCTTAGAGCCAAATTCCATAAGAACCTGTGATCAAATGGAGACTGTCTTTTTAGACAAATATCAAGAATATTGTTGTGTAAGGAATAGAAAAGATGAGTTATTCAGAATCAAGCAGGAAGATGATGAGACATTGAAATATTATATTGATAGGTTCTCCTTTGTTCAAAGGAGATGTGGACTTGTAGAACCAGAATTATGTAAAACCATATTTTTGAGAGGATTGCAAGATGAATCCAGAGAAGTTCTGGATTTGATGGGAAAAGGGGATGTAACCACTCTCAGTAATGAGGAAATTATGGATATTTGTAGGAATTACTCTCGCACTAAGTAGAGAAGAAGAAAAATCCGCATAAATGGCACTGATGTAAAGGACCTGATAGAGGAACTTGCAAATTTCAAAACTGATATTCTAGTGCACTTAAACACTACTTTAGGGAAAATGTCTGCAAAAGCAAAAAACATAGAACCTTTGGCAATTTATTGCCCAAGATGTAGAAACAAACATGCTTTGCAGGAATGTACTTTTAATAAAACATCTATCTCAGCCATTTGTAGTATTTTTTCAAAAAGGCATTCAACTGATCAATGCCACCTGCTACCACAACTCAAAACTGTGTTAGAAAACCAGACTGAGGAACTCAACTATATTGGACCAAAATAAGGGGGAAATTTCTCTCAATATCAAAATCCCCCTCATTTTCCTACAAATTGGGGGCATAATCCTGGTACTATGCCTTGGGGACAATCAGAACCACCCCAACATCCTTGGAATTATCCTCAATGGACAAATTCCCAAGAATGGCCATAATCAAATTGGAGTAACCCAGCCTGGAATCAAAATCAAAACAACCCCTCATGGAATCAAAACAACCCATCTTGGAATCAAAACAATCCAGCTTGGAATCAAAATCAGACTAATCCACATTGGATGCAAAACCAACCATAGTGGAATCAGCAATACCAGTCCTATCCAAGGCAACAAAGGAATCAAGGTCAAAATCAGCATTTGTTGCCTACACCTAATCAAAATTTTCAAGAAAAACAACAGCAAACACAACAAGTGAAACAACCTCAATTGCCGACTCAGCCGATCACTAATCCAAATAGTGTGAGACAGACACCTCCTGTCTATGTGGTCGAAGCTGAAGAAAATGTTGAAATTAATGTTCTTGATTGTAGTAACATCCAAATTCGTTCAGGGAAAGTTGTACCTGAACCAGTTTCAATTGAAATCAAAGAAAATGAAGAGCAAGAATCATCAGAACCAGAGAGAATCCAACCAATAATAGAAATAAAAGAAAAATTGGAACCAGAAAGAATCCAACCAACAGTAGAGAAAGAGACACAAGCAGAACAATTACCAAGGATAATTCCATATCCTGAAAGACTTAATGCAATACCAAAAAATTCTGAGTCAGAATTGGTCAAAGAACTCAAAAATTTGACTATATCATTACCCTTATTGCAAGCCATTAAGGAAATACCAGAGATTAATAGTACTGTTCAAAATTTGTGCATTAAAAGATCAGGAAGAAAGAAGAAAGTATTTCCCAAAACTGTGCAGGTTGAAGGAAAGATAGCTGATCTCTTATCTAGAAAACTACTACCTCCAAAGTATAGTGATCCAAGAATCCCAGTTATCACGATCACCATAGGTTCATTACCAATATCAAATGTTTTAGTGGATCTAGGAGCTACAATAAATGTCATGACCAAGGATACAATGGAACAATTACAGCTCAAACATCTCAGTCCCACATTTATAGTTTTAGAAATGGTTGATAGGTTAGTTGCAAAACCTGAAGGAATCATTGAAGATGTCCCTATAGAAGTTTCTTCTTGGGAATTCCCTACAGATTTTTTGGTTTTACAGCCAAAAAATTTAGCACATGGATATCCCATTATTTTGGGAAGACCTTGGCTTGCAACTCGTAGCAGACCTTCATAGACTGCAGATCTGGAAATATGACTATTTCAAATGGTATTGATCCGAAACAGATTTCTTTATATCCTCCTGCAAAACCATCTAGCAAATTTTCAGGTCAGTTATGGTTTTATGAATCAGAGGAAGAACCAAAAGAAGTCATTTCTACACTAGCTACCTTAGTAGTAAGAGAACACATAGAAGACCTCAATGACACAGAAAACTTAGAAAATGAAACAATCCTGATGAATGTTCTGCATGAATAGGGTTTAGAAGGGGAAACAAAAAATATACAACAATTGATAAGTAATGAGGAGAATAAAAAATCTGAAGATGAACCATCTGTGCTATCATAGGGAAACTCTATTTCACTACCACATGGATGGCACCATCATCTAATTTTTCCTTCTCACTGTTCCATACAAGATATGCTTCCCTCAAGCAGCAATAAAACAAAAACTGCTTCTTTTCTCCCATCTCAGCAATGTCCTCTTAATCCCTTAATTACCAGGTATGAAGGAGTGAATTTAGTCTTTCTAAATACAAAACAAATAGAAGTCCATCCAGGCAAATTTTTGAACATCTACAGCCAACTTACTAGGGAAGAGGAAGAAAAACTGATAGTTGTTTTGTAGAAGTATGTTCATGCTTTTGCTTGGAACTACAAAGATATGTCAGGAGTTCATCCTAATATATGTACCCATAGAATCTATACTGAAAAATTCAAGCCAGTCAGACAACCTCAAAGAATATTGAATCCTGCCTTAAGAGATATTGTGAAAGAAGAAATTGAAAAACTCCTGGAAGTAGGATTCATTTACCCAATTTTTGATAGCCAATGGGTTTCTCCATTGGTAATAGTTCCTAAGAAAAATGGAAAAATGAGAGTATGTGTAGACTATAGAGAGTTGAATAAGGTGACATTACAAAGACCATTTTTCATTATTGAATTTGAGCTACTAACATTGTGCACAACACTAGAAATTGGAATTGAATTATCGTAGGCATAGACAGACAGGATTCTGCAACTGAATGCATTAGATGAACTTAGATTGGATGCTCTACACCAAATTGAGGTAATTCAAGAGCAAAGGAAGCTGTGGCATGATAGTCATATTCAGTAGAGAAAACTTCAACAAGGAGATTGGGATTTACTGTTTGATTTTCAATATGAAGACTTCCCTAGAAAACTGAGAACTAGATGGTTGGGACCTTACTGGATTGAGGAGGTATTTAACAATGGAGCAGCTCATCTATCCCCTATTGATGGGTCACAAAGAAAGTTGGTAGTGAATGGACATTGCCTCAAGGTATACCATACACCTCTGACTAAAGAAGATTTCTTGTAGCAACTTGATAGTTTGGATACACAGTAGGTGGAAGAGATTCCCTTTTCCACTTCAAAACAATCAACATGATCAGTGGATTTCAAGAAAAAAATAAAAATAAAAAAAAATAAAAAAAAAACAAAAAACAAAAATATGAATAAATTCTGAGTATGAATTCCTTCACGGGCATGGTTTCAGGGGAAATCATGAAATTCCTTCATGGGCATAGTCAGGATCAAGAAAAAGAAAAAAAAAAAAGAGAGAAAAGGAGAGGTAAAAAAAAGAGGGGAAAATCAAGAAAAAAAAGAGAGAAAAATGAATAACTCAGTAGTGAAAACCTTTTCTTAAGGCACTACTGGGTTGGTATGCATGAAAACCAGTTTTCTAGCATGCATAACCTTGAGAAATTTCTGAACCATCATTGTACAAATTCACCAAGTGCACTTGTTTTGAAATGTTGCAGAAAATCTCAGTAGAATATCAACAAAGGCAGTCATTCTTCAAAACGGGCATTAACTATTTTTATCAGGTATATATTTCTTACATTTTTTCATTGTAAAATGATTGGTATATAGTATGTGACAATTAACCATTAGCATAAAAGGTATTCATAAGAGTTGGCATACTTAAGACATGTTTTGAAAATGAAAATATTGATTTCTACCTAATATTCGGAACAAGAATGCCAAAAACAGTTCCTGTTGTATTATCTTCGGAATGAGGATTGATCTTTGGAATGAGGATTGATCTTCGGAATGAGGATTAATCTTCGGAATGAAAATTTTGCAAAGAATATTTGTCTTCGGAATGAAGACCTGTCTTCGGAATGAAGTCATAATCTTCGGAATGAGGATTTGTCTTTGGAATGAGGTCATAATCTTTAGAATGAAATTTTTTCTATGTAATAAGTTATAATCTTCAGAAAGAGAATTTCCACATGGCATCCAAGAAGATAAGGTATGACAAAATCAAATTTTTAGTTGCATGCGAGGAAGGAACATGTGTCAGTCAACACATGGTTTTTTTTTGCACTCATTGGAAATACAGAGAACGTGACCAACCATATGCCACCAGTTTTTAATGCCAATTAACATGCACGTGAGAATCTACAAAACTAATGAGGTGGATCTGATGGCAAGGACATCCAAGCAATTATCAATGGATAGGTGTTCGATGCAATAGTAGAAATGTGTGCCACCTTTCTTTTCAAAGATGTGTTGCAAAGTACAGTGCACATGTTATAGTTCATTTTGAAGAAGCAAATGAGAAACAAGGCAACGAAGGTTTCAAACTAAAACTCTGTAAATATGCAACATTAAACAGCCAAAAATCTATCAGAAGAATAGCAGCCACAGTATACGGTTTTTAATTAGAAAAAATGGGGCGAAAGATCAGAACAGAGCCTGCAAATACCACTTACCTCCGAGAAAACCTGGCAGTTGTGCAAATTTTTGAAGACAGAGGGTTTATGCCATTTCTAGATAAATTCAATGGGTCTTCTGAAGATTTGGCTGGCATGTTCGCCCATACATTCAGAAACAACTGAGCACATGTTAATGGCATTACTATTGAGGTAAGCCCTAAAATTTTAAGTCAAATTACAGAGCTGCCATTAGAAGGGATTTCAGTTTCTAGATCTGGCAAGAACACATTGGCAAATGTAGTTAATCAGTTTGTAAAAGAAAATGATAGAGAACCAGAGTGCTTAACCCATAACAACACATGCAAAGGGTTAAAAAGGGCTAGCTTGCAGGAACCTTGGGATGAAGTAGCCACCTGGGTAATTAAATTTCTAACTTGTGAAGGGCAGTATGTGCTGTTATCAGGGCATCATTTACGAATTTTGAACCATATCAAACATGGTAGGCAACAACCAAAAGTTAGGGTAAATCTTCCCTTGTATCTGTATCAAGAGTTAAAGAACATGGCAAAGAGATATTAGGAGGGTAAAGGAAGCCTTTGCCATCATGGCCTCATTAAATTAGTTTGCCAACACCATTTTAGAGGAAACCCTAGGAGTTTTTATATGTTTTACTCTACCCTAAATGATGTCATTTTTGGGGATGAAAATGAGGAAGAAGAAGAACCAAATGATGCTGATGTTGCTATAGAAGAGGAAACAGCTGCTACAAAAAATGTTGCAGAAGATGCTATAGAAGAAACTGCAGAAGGTGCCCCTGAAGCTATTATAGAACTACACCCCACAGCAGCAGCAGAAAACCTTGCTCCTGAACCCTCAACTTCACGAGCTAAGAAACAAAAGAGAAGAGGATCTGGAACTGGTAGTAGAGCAGAAAAACAAAAGAAGGTTCGTTTTGCTAAAGATGCAACTAATTTGTCAGAACAGAGAAGTGAAGCACTTAACCAAATAGAGGCGAAAACAACAAGGGAAACAGAGGCATCTGAAACTGACCCCATGACCCTTGCTGTCACCAAAAAATAGAGCAAAAAGAAGTTTTCATCTGGAACTAGGAGGTCTACAAGAATCCATTTGAAAGAAACTACAGAATAGGTCATGGAGGAAGAAGATAGACCAAGCAGCCCAGATGTCACAGAGATACAACCAGCCTCTAAAAACTTTCCAAAATTCCCTGAATAGATAGTTGAGGCAAAAATTGAGCAAGATGGTTTGGAGGAGGCTATAGTTCAATAGGCTATAGATATGGTAGATACCCTTATAGACAGTCTCATAGAGCCTCCTGAACAAGAACAAATTGTTGTAGAAGAAGAGGAAAATTTGGTTGAACAGCCAACTACAACTGATTTGTCTGCATCAGCTTCTGAAGCAAAAATAGAAGTGGAAGACATCATAGAGTAGCTGAGGGCAGCAAGGAGTGTTGTCAAAACATAGACCAAATGGATTTTAGAGAAAGAAAGCATCATTGAGATGCAAGAAATAAAAATTACAGAGCTTCAGCAGGAAGTAGCAAAATTAAGAAAAATGTTGTCACAATCAGAAAAACAACCAGTTGTATCCATTGATGAAGACAATCTGGCTCAATTGCTTCTAGGTCTATCAAGAGCAGATTAATCTATTGAGGTAGACATAGGAGTTCATCCTAAAACAACACTCATTCATTCTGAAGAAGTGCCTGTTCATTCTAAAGTAGCACCATCTTATTCTGAAGCATTGCCTTCTTGTTCTGAAGATGCTTCAGAAATGGTAAAGAGCATAGCAGAGGATGTTGAAGATGAGCCACCAACAGAGGAACAGTCCCAGTAGCAAGAAAATGTTCAAGTAAGTACTCCTATTGAGGTCCTCGCATTTCAACTTGTTACACTTCCAATAAAAATAGCAGATAAGGGGGTACAAGTAGAAATACTATATGATGACAACCCCATAGAAATAGCAAATAAGGGGGTACAAGTAGAGTTATTAACAGATGAACAACCAGTGGAAGTGGCAAAGAAAGGAGTTCAGATAAATCTATTGCCTAGGATCCCCCTTGTAGTAAGACCACCTAATACTATGTCTCTAGAGTAGTATAATGCAAACATAGCTAGCTGGATGATTAGATATGAGCAGCTTGCCACTAAAACTAAAAAATTCAAATTGGAAGCAAAACAACTAGAAGCCAAGGACACAGAAATTCAGGCATTGAAAGAAAAGGTGTCTGACTTATGCCAAATTGGTAAATTTTTAGTCCAATTTAGATGACCAACTAGATTTTACAGCCTTATTTTGAAAGAAAAATACCTCAGATGGCAGGTCATGAGGATTACTTCAAACCTTCCATATAAATTGGACACTATTGAAGATTTTTTGAAGGCATATTTTGACAGTCCTTTTGAGGAGAAAAATCTCCTGTGTGAACTATTTTTACACAATTTCTTCATTCCAGAGGAAGTTGAATCTCATCCTCAAATCTACATTAGAGATGTTCAATTGAGAGCATTTATGTCCACTTTGCAGAATTAGCTTTACTGGGATCAAGAGAAAAAGCAGAATAAAGTGATTGAAACAAGGGCTGAGTTGTTAGTCAGAGCAATCTAGCCAAATCACCTAGTTATCACCAAGTAGCACTTTTCAATGATGAACAGAGATGATATAAAGAGAATGTACTTGAACAATTTAAGGGACTGTGTGGCCAGATTTAACAATTTTTATGATCATAATTTCTTCCCAGCATTGTCAGTATGCAAAGACAGATGGAATGAACTTTCCATGTCTTTGAGGAAAAGAGAACCTATCTCCCCCATCAACTTAGAATGGTATAGAAGAAGAGTAGAAGGTGTAATCCAAATGATTCAGATCATGCAACATAACTGGATAGGTCTCAGGTTCAGGCCTCTGACCATCATTACTCCAGTTCCATTCTGCTTTGAGGAAGATACCCAACCTGATGAACAATTTGAATATTAGCTCAAAAACATTCAAGAAAATAGGGGGTATTACATAGGCAAGAAATTATTCTACAGGTCATGGAATCTAAACATGGACATATGTGATTCCATAGCCCAACAAAATGCATGAGGGCATGCATTAATATAAGTTGGGGGGAAAATGATGAGGCATGGAAATGCTTCAATCATAACATGTTTTGAACACTAAAAATGCCTATAAACTCTTATGTTTTATCTGATATGTTAGTTAAGTTGATTCAATATGTTGTATATTAACCATTTTGCATGATCAATGTATTTGAAATATTATATGCTGATTTTATAGATTTTTGCATAGTTTTGTGTTCTTTTTTCTATGATTTTCTACAATGGGATATGCTTAGAATAATAGCAGCATTTCACTAATCATGTTTTGATTTATCTCAAGCATTTATTTCACCTAAATATGGCAACAGTGCAAGCAAACTGTTGCTATGCAACAAAAACTGGTCTTTCCCATGTAAATTCTAGCTAGCTATCCATAAATAGCAAGGCATGGAATTCACATAAGGAAAGAGATGAAGACCATTGGAATTTGATCTTAAGAGATAACCCACCTGAGATATGCAGAAGAAATCACTAGAAAAGCATACATTTGTTCATTCCAAAGTATCTTCGGAATGAACAGATATCTTCGGAATGAAAGAACACAGCGTCTTTGGAATGAGCGGATCTTCAGAATGAAGAATGTAGTATCTTCAAAATGAGCGAATCTTTAGAATGAAGCATGCAATATCTTCAAAATGAGCGATCTTCAGAATGAGAATGTAGTATCTTCGGAATGAGCGATCTTCGGAATGAGAATTGCATTGTCTTCGGAATGAAGCCACTTATCTTCGGAATGAAGAATAGAATGTGTTTCTTTGACCTATTGACTGATTTTTGAAGCCGGAAAAAGGGAAATAAAGGTTGGAAAAGGTAAAGGAAAATATCTTCCATCTGTCTTTGCCATCATTGTTGACCAAAGCCATCATTAAGGGAAAGATCAAGTTTTAGTCCTCTTCTAGGATAAAACCAGAATTTGTTGCAGCATTGTAGGATTAGATCTTTTGAGATATTCTTTGTTTGTAATCAGATCATAGGATAACTATAAATATTTCTCCCATTTAGGTTGAGCCTAATAGGTAGAAAAGGAGGTAGAAAATAGTGAAAAAAGAGTAAGGAAGCTAGCAAAAAATACAGAGTATAGATAGAAATTGATTGTTACAGTCCTGAACAGTTTTTCAGCAGAATTATTGTAATCATGTCTTTTAATCAATAAAGTGCACTAGTTCTATTTCATATTACTTGTAAATGAGTGTGATTAAGATTTTAAAAGAGAGAGAGACTCACACCTTCTTCTAGACAAAGAGGTTGGCCACTTCCAGACCTAGGAGGAAGACTAACAAGCAAGTTTTTATTCTGATTTTGCTGCAGCAGAATGAGTTGTAGAACTTGTTATTTCAATTGCTTGTAAACAGTTGACAATATTTGTAGTCTTAGTTTATTTATGCTTAGATTAACCTTGTGCTTAATTTTTTAGTTGCAATATTACTTTCAGCAAAGCTTCCACTTTATTTCAAGACTGTTATTTCCAAAATTTATTGTTTTTTAGTAATTTCCTACATTTTATGTTTTGCTGTCAAATCTTGCACAGAAGATTGACAACCTTCTATTATAGAACTTTGACAGTTTTTATTTCCACATTAGATCTATACTTTCATTACTGCAAAAGTAATCAGATTTCCTTTCTATAATTAGGATCAGACTTTCAATTCTGTAACTGTTGTTTCTGCAATATAATTAGGTCTCATTCTGTAATTGTAATTAGTACTTCATTTCTGTAGTTAATGATTAGTTTCCAATTCTGCAACTTAGATTAAGATTTAATTCATACAATTTAGAGATAGGAATGTTCCAAAACCCCCCACACAACCGGTTCCACCAATAAGACTTGTTGCTCTAGATTGACCTAAGTTATAGCTATTTCACTTCTTCTTCCATAGATAGCCTTGTACACTGCCCTGGATTGACAGATTCATTGAGAATTAATGATGGTATAACGACTACGCATCAAATTTCTAACCTAGGATTTTATCCAAAAAACCCTCAAAGCAAGGGCACAATATTAATGCACAATATTTAACCCTAGATGCACACTATATGCTCTTTCTTTTTAGATGCCTAAAAACCAATATAAAGATCAGATCAATAGCCTACAAATTAATTAGACCACTTATCTTAATCGGTGGTTGATCCAAGCCTTTTATACCTCTTGCCCAATGATATCAATAATACCTGATCCTGTAAGATAACTTAGAAACACTTGAAAATGGAATTATCATTAGGGGGCTTGCTTAGGATGCTATACAATAATTCTTGGAGGTGCAACAGTCAAGCCCCCTAGGTCCTTTAGATGACCTTTGGAAATATAAGTAGAAATTGAAATTTGGATATTTAATCATAAAATAGTAATGCAACAAATTAGAAATAGAAAATAGAATATGCCAATATGATCTAGATGTAGTTTAAGACCTTATCATGCAATTATTTTCAGCAAGTTACCTCCAGTTTGTCTCTGGATGAAATCGCACCTCATAGAGAGTGGGCATGATGATGCACTAAGTAAAGTTATTCCCTGTCAGGACCGAGCACAAATTTTCTCATGTGTGCAGAAGATTCTAATTTTGGATCTACAAAGCCGCACCTCGATGATACCAAGCATGATTTTTCCTATGATGTGAGAAAAATAAAAATAAATGTGGAATGAAGTGCAGAAACATAAAACTTAAAAATAAGAAACTTGATGGACGATGCAGAGGTAGAAATAAATGGAAAGATCTCTAGGTAGTTAATCTCTCCTCTTGGACTACGATATGGATCCACTAGATCAAACAACAATCATATCAATGCAATAGAAGACCAAATCCGAAATTTTCACTTCAAGGTTAGCTTGTAGAAGAGAAAAGGAAGCAAACATAAAATAACTTGCAAACATGTTAGAATAACCAAGCATGTCTTAGAAATCATAAGTGTGTGAGATAGATTATGTGTGTGTGAAATGTAATATCATCCCTCATTTTATAGGTAATATTGAAGGTGAAAAGAGCAAGAAAACCTTGGGAAAGATGATGTCAAACATGATATAGAGAAAAATTAGGATTTTTAAGGAAGAAACCCTAAAAACATGAAATTGTGTCCCATCCATGCAATATGCCAATATGATCTAGATGTAGTTTAAGACCTTATCACGCAATTATTTTTAGCATTTTGCCCCCAGTTTGTCTTTGGGTGAAATTATACTTTGTAGAGAGCGGGCATGATGATGTAGTAAGAAAAGTCGCACCTTGTTGGGATTGGGTGCGATTTCAATCCAGTGTGCTGAAGATCCTAACTTTGGATATACAAAGTCGCACCTTGATGATATCGGGTACAATTTTGCCTATGATGTGAGAAAAATAAAAATAAATGCATAATGAAGTGTAGAAACATAAAACTCAAAATAAGAAACCTGATGGGCAACATAGAGGTAAACAGAAAGGGTGATATCTCCAGGTAATTAATATCTCTTCCTAGACTATGACACAGATCCACCAGATAAAAAAATAATCAGATCAATGCAGCAGAAGATCAAATTTGAAATTTAGACTTTGGGGTTAGCTTACAGAAGATAAAAGTAAGCAGACAGAAAATAACTTGTGATTGTGTTAGAATAACCAAGCATGTCTTAGAAATCATAAGTGCATGAGATTGATTATGTGTGTCTAAAATGTGAGATCATCCCTCCTTTTATAGGAGATATTGAAGGTGAAAAGAGCAGGAGAACTTTGGGAAAAACTGATTCCAAATGCACTAAAGAGAAAAATTAGGGGTTCTAAGGAAGAAATAGGTCATGAATTTGCTTTCGTAAAATTGTACCCCATCTTGATCGGGTGTGATTTCTCTTAGAATGGAAAAAGGGGTAGGGCAAGGGGAAAGAGTCCCATCCATTGCCTTAGGCAGGGGTTAGGGACCTCTTGGAGATATCTAGGAAGATTACCCACTAAAAGTGGGTCAATTTTTTGTGTCTACACCACCTAACACCCACCTTAAATGCATAAATCCCCTTTCACACCCCATGTGATTAAAATTTGAATTTATTTGAATTTAAAATTCACATGGGTGGCCCAAATTCCACATTCATTAAATATCTCCCACTACCTACCCAAGTCAAAACACACATTAAATGCCAAACCTATCCACACTCTCTATTTCATCATTTTACACTACCACGTCAATAGTTTTTATATTAAAAATTACCTCACACTTTCCAAGGCCACTAATGTGGGAAGGTGCCCATTTCCTCCAATAAGTGTGTATTAAATTCTCAAATACCTTTTCATACTTGGTAAAACTACCACTTCAGATCTTGGGTACTCTCCTCTCTCTCACACACACAATTTCCTATAAATACCCCCCCTCATTTTTTTCTTCATGATAGGGAGAAAATAAGAAAGGATTCCTAAGTCCTCATGTTTCCAAAATTTTGTCAGCCTTGAGTGCTCCCTTTTGAGCACTTGTCCTTTGAATGTGAGAATCCCCCTTTGAGAACCAAAATAAAAGTAGGTATATTGTTAGTATTTTACATCATTTGCATGCATTTTGGGTTATTATATTAGCATATTGTAGATCTTTGTTTACATATTTCTTGGCTTGGGTGCAACTAGGGTGGGCCCTTTTGGTATTACTAACTTGTTGCTATTAGATTTTGTGTAGGTATAGATTTTACCATGGCCATTGCTTTGTAAAAGGGCCACTTCCTTATTTAAAAACATCATTTGTAAAAACCCTAAGGAGGGTTCATTGTACTCAAAATATTTATTTATAATATCATATTCCATTTATTTTCATACATGGTGCATTTTTCTATACTACAACATGGCGATCACGGTTAATGTTTTGTTTTTACAAAAAATAATTTTTTTATTTTCCATGTTTGTAATTTGTTGTCCAAAAACTAGCCTTGGTGATACACAAAATTCCTAACTTCTAAACCGCTAGAAAAAAGTTATGTTTTGTCTTGGTAGCCTCTGCCCTCCTTTATCCCCTGGAAACACACAAATGCATGGCCATTGGCCCCTCCTCTATATTGTGACCTCATCTTTATTGACTTCCTATCTCCCCTATGTTCAACCCTTCCCACATCCCCTTGAGGGTCACCTCTGTCTTGTGACCCCTTGTCTCCCAACCCCTTGTCTTGCTACAAAAATGTTTAGCATTAACATTTGCATTATTTGCATTGATTGCATTTATCACATTCCATTAGCATAAAATAAAAACCACAAAATCTAAAACACACACATTGCACATAACATATTTTACATAAGCAAATCAACAACATTGGACTTCATCCCCAATCGTCGATTGCAATCAATGATGTTAGCTTTCATCTCCAAACGTTGATTGGCCCCCTAGGTGCCATAGTATCCCCACGAGTGGTTTTTAGATTTCATCACTGAAAATTTCCCTACTCTTGAGATTACCTTAGGGTAGGTTAGGTTAGATGCCATTTGACCATGGGGCTTAATAATTAGTGGATTCATAGATGTCATTTTTGTCCAAGACTGACTAAAGGTGAAGAAAAATATTGGGTGGGCTGATAGTAGGACTTAGACATCGTGAGCTCTCTCAGAAGGATAATTTTATCCCCTTAGGATACCCAAACCTGCAATCACCATCCTAAGAAGCCTTTTCAGTCATTTTTGTACCACTTCTCATCAGGGAGGTGGGCATAAAAATAACCTTGTAGATTGCATTCCACCATCCACTTGTAGTTCCTAGGTTCAAGGTACATCAAACACACCACGCACAAAAAACATAAAAATCATAAAAATCAACAAAAATAAATAGTAAAAACCAAAAACAAAAAATAAAAAAAACACAAAACACAAAACACAAAAAAAAAATGCAAGTTCCTACAATGCAAGTTCATTCTTATTCTTTCTTTACCTCAATATCAACCTCCACTTACCCATTCTTCTAATTACCCCTTTGTACAATAAGTTCCTACCAATCATATCTTCCAACACCCCCATGCCTCATATAACACTCATATTCCTTTCCAACCACTTCAAGGACCAACTCCTCATAAACCACCACCCCCTTAAGGCTCCTATTTTATCCATACCTATCATGGAATTATTGTACATCAATAGTCTCTATACCCCCATCTTGAAATCTACATCAATGTCATCAAAACAATCACAAAACCCTCAACCATCACCCCATAAATACCACATACCACCAAACCAGCCTCAACATGATCCCAATCAGTATCAACCTCCCCCTCATCAATACCAATCTCACCCTAATCACTACCAACAACCATCAACCTCCACCCAACCCCCTAAATATTATAAGGCGACTCAAAATACCTTAATATAAAAAACCTTAGACTCCCAATAATCAACCCCCTCCCACGTAATATCAGCCATCACCCAATCCATATCAACCACCCCTTGCATATCATCAACCCTCCAACTACCAACCGCCCACAAACCCAAACAATGCTTATAACCAATATTATCAACTTACCCACATATCCCCAATGCCTTCCACCATATCATACCAATCTCACCCATACTCCTAAACTCATCCATATCATTCATACCCTCCATCTCAATCTCAACAACCTCTACAACAACCTTCATATCAAACCCAATTTCCAACATACCAATCTCAAAAACCTTAATACCTACTATAAAAACCTTCATATTAGTTGCGACCACCAACATACCAAGCTATGCCACCCTTAGCTCAATTGCAAAACCAACCTGCTTCCCACCCTAGACACATTCCTCCTCGACTCTCTTGTAACTTCATGCCTATATAAGAGCCCTTGTTAGTCATTTTCCAAAAAATTATCCAAGTGTAGGTGATCTCCTTACTCGAAATAAGGCCAGATGATCCACATAAACCTAAATTTGGAGGGTATATAGAAGATCACTATTATGTATTCCATTTCCAAAGGGGTCATGACCTCAATGATTATGTAGACACCTAAAACGCGTCATGTCGAGGGTGACTACTCATATGGACATGCTACAAGACCATATGGAGGATCTTGGACAGACTCCAAGATAGAGCAGTGGTTCTAACCACTCAATTTAGGCATTTTGGCCTAAGCAGTCTGAACCGCAGCCTAGACCTACGGTCTCCAGTCTAAACCATGGTTGACACCTGCGGTCTGTAGTCTGGACCGCAACTATGACCTGCGGTCTTAACTGAAGTTCAGTTAGGCCTTCCATCCGAGCCAAATCGGTTGGAATGGCCAAAATATCTAGAAGGAGGTAGTTGAAGGATGAAATATTCTAGAGGCTTCCATCCCAACTATCCTAACCAACCTTCTTGGTCTTGGCTTCTCCATGAAGCCACCCCTAGCCCTAGGGGCATGCTATAAATACCCCCTCCAAATGGGGAGAAAGAGAGAGCAAGCATTGGAGATTTGAGCAGTGAAGCCCTAGAGAATTGTACACTCAAACTGAGTATACTAAGAGATAGAGCTATTGCACTTAATCCTCGACCCTTTTGCCACCATTCATGATGAATTACATTATGGATGCCCTAGGTGCTTAGGAGGATCAAGAAATGCAAATCTAGGCAAATGAAGGCCCTTCACATCGAATTGACCACCAAATCAGTCTGAGGACAACGAAGGTGACCCTTGAACATCAATTTGGACAAGGAGATTGAGCCCACTACCCCTGATTTTGAGGGTAAACTTATCAGAGGTCAAACCATGGCTGTCATCCATGGTTCATAGTGTAGACCGCTCACCAGAGCTATGGTTTGCAATAGGTGATAGATCACCTTACTATTTTCATTTATGTTCGGCTAGTTAGGTTAGATTAGTTATTTTGTTGATTTAATAGCATTTTAGAAGACTTCTGACCGTAGAACTAGGCTAGATTCACATTTTATGCTTATGTTTTAATTAGGACTAAAATGCTTTCTTTATGCATGTTTATGCTTCATTTTCTATATTTGATCCATGCATAGTGTAGATGCTATTTTACTTTATGCTATTACATGAATCTTGATTCAATTTGCATAGTTTAGCAGCTTTCTTTATGCTTTCTTGATTATGCATGTTAATGGTGTCATTATGCATTTTACCTAAAAGGGCCTCATCATGAGAGGTTGCCTATATTTTTGACATTCTTGTTGTTTCTTGACCGTAGGGAACAGTTCCAAAGGAGAGATAAAGCATCCAATCCCTTCCTCAATGTGAAGAAGAGGGTCATCGACACCCTAGAGCAGTTCATGTCACCCTGAGGGGCATTTTGATCACACCTACCCTTGATAGGGATTAAACACTATTGTAATTAATGTATCAAATGGGTATCCCTAAGAGGGACGAATCTATAATTTGACTCCATTGAAATTAATAAAGGATTCCTTGTATTCATGTTATTTCTTGTTATCAAATTATGCATGCCTATTTGTGTATTTTTCTTCAATTGCGATAGTTAGATCGGGTGTGAGCCTCTTTGGTGGTTACAGATGGTGATCACGATGGAACTCCACATTTCTAGCCCCTGAGTGCTGACATTCTTGTTTGTTTTATCTCAGGTGCTAACCATAGCTAACAACTACGATTATTTTTTGGCCCATGGTTGTCACCTATGGTTTACACTGTAGCCCGTAGACCAGAGCTACGGTTTACAATAGAAGCAGCAGATAACAGAGAAACCACTTGGCAGCAGATCAGGAGTTGAGGTAGGTTCTATTTTCATTCTCTGTTCTACATTTTCTCCTTTGTATTTTTATAGTAAGTGGAAAATCGATGGCAAATTAGGTACATTAAAGGAAAAGGATCAATGAATAAGTCCTAATTTGCTTTCGCATTCTTTCCATTAGAAAGGCGTTGCTAGGAACAATGGACCTCTGATTGCAGTCCACCCTAGAATACAGTGACCTTGATAAAATTGTGTGGTCGTTTGCATGCGTGAGGCCCAATTAGAGGCCATGTCATCGTAATTGCATTGTCATAACGTCATGTAGGGCATAGCATGCATACCTTTGTGAATTTGAAATGTTCCTTCTTATGCATATCATGTAGGAATGATCATATGAATGCTCTTTTATGCATTTGTCTTTATGCAAAGTAAAACGAACCACACACACCACGTTTCATTTTAAACATCAGTGGCGTTGGGCTCTCACATCCAACCCATTTGATTGAGACCAATAGTGGATGTCATTACCACTTGGTTGGCTCATTTGAAATTGTATTATCGGGACCCGCTCGTTGCCAAGGCCGACCCAAGAACTGTCCTATCCATGCAAAATAGCATGCACTCATCTTCGAAAGGGTGTATCGTTGCACACGGTGTGTTGGGTGAGGGTTGGTAGTACCTATGCTACTTCATTGAGTATGGACTTCATTACCATATTTGGCTTGTGCGAGTATATAGGTGAAAGCCAATTAAACTGAGAATAAAATCCAATGATTTTGCAAAACACGCGAGAGTTTCTCATACTGATACAACACATTTTGAAACAACATCAAACAGTTTAGGGCGCATTTTAAAATTTAAAAATAAGATAAGCATCATTGTATACCTTGTTTGATAATAAAAGATACATCTAGACGTTAGGTACACTATGGTGGATACACGGGGTGGTCGACAAAGGCGCAAGCCTGAGGCCGATGACCAAGCCCCAACCGATTCACAATTACACGTGTCTAGTCCTCAACCACATGAGCAAACCGAATGACGTTCGATGAGCATTAGAGGAGACAACTCGACATGAGGGGATCCCATTGAGCGTACCCCTGATAGACTAGCATCAGTGCATACTGTTAGACATAGATTAGAGCATGGGGCTTCTCAGCCTGAGGGTGCTCCACTCGAAAGCCATTATCGAGACCGTAGTGCACGCGCATCCACGGGATCGACCGAAGAGTATGTCATGCAGGGGACCAGATTGGTACCCATCCGCACTAAGTCTACAGGGTGTACTATACCCCCACCTTTTGAGTATAGAAGGAATAGAGATCCACCCATTCAGGGGCAAGTAGACGGGCTCCCTATTGAGCGCAAGTCTACCCATACTCCCACGCATACTATAGCATGCAAGATCACCATCGATATGTCGAAGGTGGGAGCTAATGGAACACCACCCCATGAGAGGTGGAGGTCTAGACAGCTAGATGGTCTAGGTAGTGTGCTAGAGCAGCTAGGCTGCAAGCCTTCGGCTCCGCCCACTCGTGCTCCGAGTGAGCATAGCGGGAGCACCATTAGAACTACTAGAGAGCATGGAGAGGCTTCTAAGCGCCCTCATGTCTCGCATCCACCATCCATGCATGGTGGCACGCAGCATAGGACACAACACGATGTCGATGTCATCTTCATAGACAGAGGCAAAAGCACAACACATCAGTCCGATGGGTACAGAACCCACAAGGTCACTCGTACAGAGCAAGCATATCAAAGGCCTCCGATGGCTGACCAGGTCGAAAGATCATATCGACTGGCCTCTGAGTAAAAATGCCAACTCCTCCAAGATCAATTGGAGGATGCTCACCTAGAGAGGTAGCGCATCGAAGATGAAGATCTTCAGGCACAGAGGCTTACTAGACAAAGGTTGTATGAGCAGCGCTTGCGCGAGGAGCGCATCCTCATCCAGAAGGAGCGTGTAGAGCAGGAAGATAGGTTGGCTAGGGCTGGCCTATATTCTCAAGATGAGCATAGAGAGCAGGTGCACAGGAAGGCTTTTTCGCAAGCCGACATGCACCATGAGCGCGTAAGCATTCACACTCATATCACTGCCCATCATAGAGAGCGACCGCCCTCGGTCGACAATCAGAGGCAACAACATTATGAGGAACAAGAGGGGAACAGATGCAACCAAGAATATCCCGAGAGTTCTCGAGCTGAGGAGGAGGAAGAGCAATGCCCTCCACCTCGATAGAAGAGGAATGTACCTCCTAGACCACCTCCATGCCGACTTAGGGAGGAGGACTTTCTATCTTCTAAGGCTTACAAAGCTTTGGCTGAGAAGGTCAAGGCAATTGAGAGACAAGGCACGGCTGTCCAAAAGCCGACACTGAGGAAAATTCACAATGAACCTTTAGATCCCTCAGTGCCTATGCCCCCATACCCAGAGCATTTTGAGATGCCCAGGTTGGACAAATTCAAGGGTGATGAAGAGGTGCAAGAACATGTCATGAGCTTTCTGGATGCTTGCTTCCAGATAGAGAACAATGATGCACTATTGTTGCGTACGTTTGTCATGACACTCTCTGGGCCAGCCCGAGAGTGGTTTAATCAGCTAAAGAAACACAACATAACAAATTTTGAGCAATTAGCTGATGCCTTTCTTGAACGCTATTCCTTCGGCATCAAGAAACAGGCCAACCTTTTCGATTTGGCTGTGCTAGCTCAGCGCGACGATGAGCCAATAGAACAGTACGGGAAGAGGTGGAGGAGATTAATGGTAAAGTTGCCATTCCTGATCCCTACCATAGAATTAACCCGAATGTTTACAAAGAGTTGTGCCAAGCACATCTCGCTACTGTTGTAGCTACAGCAGTATGCCACATTCGAAGAAGCTTGGGCGCAAGCCAAGGTAATTGAGGATATCAAGTTGTAGGAAGGCAACTTGAAGCTAAAAACTAGGAAAGAGGGATATAAGAAGAGTACCTCAAAGCAACAGGGCAAGCAGGCCCATGTGAATCAGGTGGTACTAAATCTCCAAAATGAGGATAAGGGGCAAAAGAAATAGAATTATCAAGCCCATCCTCCTCCTGCGCAATACGACCAACGCAAAAATAACTACAAGGGCAAGAACAAAGAGCAACGCCCACCTCGCATATTTACGCCATTGACGGAATCAATGACATCGATCTTTCGTCAGCTCTACGAGGCCAAGGCAATAAGATTACCCGAAGTCAAGATGGTTGATCCAAATCAGCCCAAGCCCAAAGACTATCAAGAAGAGTTGTTTTGCATATTTCATAGAGCGAAAGGCCATGACATCGAGGTGTGTTGGTCCTTCAAACACATTGTGCAAAATATGATAGAAAAGGGAGAGCTTGTAGTACCAGGCAATCCCCAAGTGCCAGACAACCAAAACATGGGGATTTTTAAAAATCCATTACCAAACCATGAGGCGCCCCGTAACCACGCTGGCCACGTCAATCAAGTGCGAGTCGAACCACCTACCCAGGGGTTCATCGGCATGGTCAATGTTGTTACCAGACATGGGAGGTACGAACGGCCGAATCAACCTCATGCTCCCATTCAAATACAAGCCACGCCCCAACAGCGGTAGGCACAAAATATTCTAGGCCCACCAACGAGACCGGTGGTGACCATTAGGAGCAGGTTGGTTCAAAACCTGTAGATGACTCCTATGAAGTTGTCGATATATGAGCTTATACAATAGTCCCCTAGGCACAGGGAGACTCTTATGGACATTATGAGGTCCATTGAGGTACAATCCCAGGATGCACAGGTGTTCACAAACTTTGTGGGGCACGTACAATAGTGCCAGGAACCAATGATCCAATTCTATGATCACGAAGTGAAAATGGTTTCTGCAAGCATGGCTGACCCGCCACTACATATCATTGCATGTGTTAACCATGTGCCATTCAAAAGGGTCTTGATTGACACTGGTTCATCGATCAATATAATCATGACTAAGGCACTGCACCATTTGAAATTGCCTAAATCACTCGTCGTACCAACCACCTTTACATTGAGAGCGTTTAACGATGCACTATGCTCTACGATTGGCACGATTGTCCTACCTATTCAGGTGGGACTAAAGACCATTCCCATAATGTGTCACGTGATAGAGGGTGCCTTGCAGTATAACATCCTACTGGGGAGGCCTTGGATTCATGAAATGCATTGTGTTCCCTCGATATTGCATCAGTGTGTCAAGTATATACATGAGGGACAAGTTCACGTGGTTTCATCAGATGAAGAACCATTCAAGTTCATGAACTTAGCAGATTTGCTAGGGGGTTTCGTGATCCCATCAATGCACTTGGACATACGGCCCACATCATCGATGAGGGTTCCAAGAGGTAAACATGTGGTGCATGTTCAACCATCGGTATCTATATCAAACAGATCTGAACATACCACTACAACTTCTCTGAGACCGAGTGCATCGACAATGCATCAGAACGACGAGAAATTAAAGGTGAAATTGGGCAGGAAAGAAGCAAAGAATGCGCCCGAACTAGTCACCACTGAGGCTGCCACTCCCATGGAGGTGGAGGAAGCCCAAGATCAAGTCGAGGAGGCACCTCAGCCTACTTCGCTTGCATCATCAGTAGGGTCATCCGCACCGCAAGTGACTGTTCACCTAGCCAGCACAGGTCTGGGTGAATATCTTGTGCAAAATGTGACCTTCGGTCCTATTTTAGAGACTGCACGAGACATGGGCCGACCGATAGCCCATCGATACCCAGTTGGATCCATAGTACCATTGGGTGAGCCACCCAACCAAACAAACTTCATTTATGCCGGGTTGGATCAAGTTCCAACGCGGGCACCCATGGAGGTGGATGATGACGAACAGTTCATGGTGAACGTTCGGTACTTGTCCAACCCAGAGTATGCCATGCATATTTTTGAGCTCTATCATTGGCATGGATACGACCTTGGTCTTTTTGAACAAGGACGAAGAACCCCTCTTGAACCACGTTATCAGTTGGCAACTGATAGGTTCGGATTGGGATTGCAGATTCAGGGACATGATGATTTACTCGCTGCATCATTGGATCATTTGTACCTGGGTCTAGGGGATGACGTGGATTTTAATCCGTATCATCCTAACATGTCTAGCCTTCGGGGCAACAACCCAATGGTGTCAGTCATCACCATTGAGAGACCAAAGATTGAACATGAAGAGTTCTCGGAGAAGAACCCCAGAGGCAACCTAGGTCATCAAAATCGTATCACAATCGATGATACCGGTATGCAGGGGCACAACCCCATCATTCTAGGTGATCTCGATTCAGGAGATCTTTGTAGTGAAGATGTAGAGGAGTCCACCTCCAAAATGAGTAGACCGAGTTATGATGCAGATGGTGAGTCCTCAAATGATGATCAATCCGAAGAGGAAATTGATCGAGCCTTCGTGGTTTCGATATTTCTATGCCATTTGCTGCCTAGAGAGCAATTAGATGAGATACAAGAGCATTTCATGGTCGATAGTGATTATGAAGATGAGATAGAGTAGGCCTACTTAAGGCCTCATCCAGCTAATCTCCCAATATTTGTGGACACGATAGAGTGGTCTGCTCATAGTAGCAATCATAGCGATGAGGTTGAGATGACCGATCCGAGGCTAGTATATCCGCTACATCTATTGCCTATGGAGTCGGAGTATGTTATAGAAGAGGTGCCTCTTAACACAGATCACTCTGAAGAGGAAGTAGAGCTAGTTTTTGCATCGATGTCATATATACGATCATTTTATCCAGTTTATCCGGATAGTGATGATAGCGACCGTAGAATCAGATACATGGGGCCACATCTGGCAGATCACCCCTTGCATATGGGGGGAAGTGAAAGATTATATCTTTACAGTGATGATGAGGATTCATTGGAGATGGCCTATTTGGGGCCTCATCACCTACGTAATCGGAATCCACCTTGAGGTCCACCACCTATTACAGCTATAGGTTTGCATCGAGAGATTAATCTCCAACGCCGCCTCAGGGAAAGAATAAATCTAGAAGAGGAATATCAAAGGCTCTTTCCCCATCCACCTACTTATGCTGAGCTACTTGAGCCGAGAGATCCCATTTTGTAGTCAGTGCACAGAGAGGATCCAGTTGTCCGAGCATCCCATAGGGAGGACCCTTTCATCCCCATACCATCCGAGCTAGATCTTGGGTACGGAAGCTACACAGATGATGTAGAGTTCAGTCCATGTGGTCTTGGAGATCAATTCCATTCCATCAACATGGTCTCCATTGATTTGACCACTCCACTCTATAATCCAATAGATCCATCCAAGCCATTGCATCTAAACATGGATGCTATCGATTGGGATCATGTTGATTCACCTAGTAGAGCCTGAAGATTTCTTCCCGAATGAAGAGATGTTGCAACCATTTCATTTTGGACCAGGCTATGCTTATGATGTCTATCATGCTAAAAATGCTTCCAATGAAGAACATATAAATCTAGCTGATGACATCCATTTGATCCCTACGCCTCATCAGCTTGAGGAGGGATCCCATATGTCAGTAGAGGAAACCTTCGAAGTGGATATCGGTAACGACCCCACCAATCCAAAGAAGGTTAAATTTGGAATGAGTCTCACTCCAGATGAGTGCGCTAGCATCATCCCTCTACTGAAAGAGAGACCTGACATTTTTTCTTGGACATACAAAGATATGCCTGGTCTAGACCCAAAGTTGGTTACTCATAACCTTTCGCTAGACCCATCCAAGAAGCCCGTCAAGCAGAAGCTCAGAAAGATGCATCCAATAGTAGCCTTAATGGTGAAAGATGAATTGCAAAAATTGTTGGATGTAGAATTTGTCATTTCCATCGACTATCCAGAATGGGTATCCAATATGGTGCCTGTAGGAAAACCAGATGGAAGGATCCGTATTTGTACGGATTTTAGAGATCTCAACAAGGCAACACCCAAAGATTCATTTTCATTGCCCAATATCGATGCTCTAGTAGACTCTACTGCTGGTCACGAAATGCTCTCCTTAATGGATGGTTTTTTTGGTTACAATCAAATTCGGATTAAGCTCGAAGACCAACACAAAACCATGTTTATAACGCCATGGGGAACATTTTGCTACAAAGTTATGCCATTTGGTCTCAAAAATGCTGGTGCTACATACCAATGGGCCATGACATACATTTTTCATGACTATATGCACAAAATTCTAGAATATTATATCGATGATTTTCTAGCCAAGTCATTGCTACGAGAAGAGCATGTAGAGGTCTTGAGAAAAGTCTTCGATCGCCTGATAGAGCACAACGTCAGGCTGAATCCTAAGAAGTGCGTATTTGGCGTAACTTCTAGAAAATTGTTAGGGTTCATTGTCTCCAAGAGAGGCATCGAAGTAGACCCAATGAAGGTCAAGGCCATTTTGGAAATGCGTCCTCCCACCAATATTAAGGAATTAAGGAGCCTTCAAGGCAAGGTAGCCTCGATAAAGTGATTTATCACCCAACTATCGGATAAATGTCGACCCATGAATCGACTGCTACATAAGGGTGTCCCATTCAACTGGGATGAGGACTGCAAGGCAGCCTTCACTGAGATAAAGCAATACCTAGCAACGCTGCCAGTGTTAGCTCCACCAAGGCTAGAAGAGCCTTTTCTGCTATATATATCGGCAATAGACTTTGCGTTAGGGACCATGTTGGCCCAAAAGAATGTACAAGGCAAAGAGCAAGCCATATATTACATTAGCCAAACCTTGGTGAGTTACGAGCTAGGATATGCATATGTGGAAAAGCTATGTTTAGCAAGTAGTGTTCGCTACCAAGAAATTGTGGCACTACATGTTAAGTCACATGACATATGTGATATCAAAACAAAATCCTTTGCAGTATATGATGAGCAAGACATATCATAATACACGTACTGCAAAGTGGATCATGCTATTGATAGAATTCGATCTAGAATTCATAAGCCAGAAGTCCATTAAGGGATAGGTCATAGCAGATCAGTTAGCTGAGGTGCCACTATCCAACAGTAGGCCTCTAACAATCGAGCTTTCGGATGATGCAGTTTTTGTAGTATCCGAAGCTCCCAAACCCGAAGAACCAGAGAACAATGCTGATATGACTCTGTTCTTTGATGGTTCGAAGTGTGAGCAAGGATCTGGCGTAGGGATAGTGTTTTTCATGCCGCAAGGAGCTCCAATGCCCTTGTCATTCAAACTAGACTTCCCATGCACCAACAATAATGCTGAATATGAAGCCCTACTTTTGGGCCTCCATACAACCATCGCCATGAATATCAAGAGATTAAACATCTTTGGTGATTCCCTGCTCATAATTAACCAAGTGAAGGGACTATTTTAGTGTCGATGTCTAGTACTGAAAGCCTACAAAGATCTTGTTGCCACATATCTAGCTAAACTAGAATGGTACGACATCGAGGCAATCCCTCATTCATCAAATAGATTCGTAGACACCATGGCTTCTTTGGGATCCTTAATCCCTCAAAATATATCTATCGACTTCACTACCATCCATGTCAAGATGCTCTCGCATCCTACAGTAGAGCGTGCAGCCTTTGATAACAAAGAATCAGTCAACATGATTAGTGTGGAACCAAAAGCTGATTGGTTCTACAAAGCTGAAGACTTTCTCAAGAAAGCACCCTGGGGGTCTTTAACCTCCTAGAGTCCTATGGGGAGTGGCACCACCATTCACCACAAGGTTGTCTCCCAGTCTGCATTTGCAAAAGTAAATACATAGGGGGTACAGGTTGTCTTAGCGGTCGAAGCTGAGGCTCATCAGAATTGGATGTCACAGATTCAAGACTTCCTAAGACTTGGTTTTGTCTTGGAGGGACTGTCATGTGCCGCAAGATGCACATTTAAATAGAAAGTGACTAAATTTGTCTTGATAGGAGACATTTTGTACCACCAAAGTTATGATGGAGTTCTCCTTCATTGTCTTGAGCCCCAAGAGTCATCTTGGGCAATTTTAGAAGCTCATGATGGTACGTGCGATGGCCATTTCAATGGCATGGCCATCATCAAGTGCATCCTTCGAATGGGTTATTATTGGCCCACTATGGAGAAGGATTGCAATGTGTATGTCAAGAAATGCATCAAATGTCAGCATCATGCTAATCTTATGCACCTACCATCACAGGCCTTACAGCCCATCCAAGCGGCTTGGCCATTTGCTCAATGGGGGTTTGATCTAATTGGCAAGATCTCTCCTCCATCATCAGGCCGACATACATTCATCATTATGGCTACTGAGTATTTTACAAAGTGGGTGGAAGCCATTCCCTTAACAATGACCATGAGAGCTCGCATAGCAGAGTTCATAATGGAGCATATCATAAGTCATTTTGAGGTACCATCCAAAATAGTTTTGGATAATGGAACTTCTTTTAAGAACAAAATTATGTGAGCTTTAACCTCTAAGTACCGCATCAAACATAGTTTTGCATCTCCATATTATCCATAGGCAAATGGGCAAGCTGAGGCCTCAAACAAGACTATGGTAGCCATCTTGAAAAAGATAGTGCAAGAACACCACAAGGATTGGCATATACAACTGCCCCTTGCATTATGGGCTTATAGGACTAGCATTCGGACTCCCACTGGGGCAACTCCATTTTCACTAGTATATGGCACTGAGGCCATTATGCCCTTAGAGTTGGAAATTCCAATGCTGTGCATCGCATTGAAAGAGTTCATCGATGATGACACCGCATGACAAGCTCACCTAGATCAACTGACGCTGCTCGATGAACATCGCGTGAATGCCCTTGAGCATCTCCATGTTTATCAAGAGCGACTCAAATGAGCTTACAATATCAAAGTCCACCAGAGAGACTTTGAAGTTGGGGATCTTGTGCTAAAATAAAACCAACAGAACTCAAATTTGCTACCCGATATGCGAGACAAATTTATGGCTAATTGGCTAGGACCCTATATCATATCTAAAAATATTGGTCTAGGTACCTATCGCTTGACGTCGCTAGGGGGTGTTGAAGAGCCTGAACCTCTCAACATCATCCATATTAAGGCATTCTATGCTTAGAGAGTGTAGCAAAAAAGCTCCAAAGGCATCTGTAAGCCCTTTGGTCAATCAAAAGGCATTTCTATAAAAGGCACCAAGGATTTCTAAAAAATTCGCTTGGTCAACCCAAAGGCTTCCGAGAGTTCCTATAACTACTCGGTCATCCCAAAAGGCTCCAAGCTCTCATTCGAGTGATTTGGTCATGTCAAAAAAAGCTCCAAAGGCATATGTAAGCCCTTTGGTCAATCAAAAGGCACCAAGGATTTCTAAAAATCGCTTGGTCAACCCAAAGGCTCCGAGGGTTGCTTAACACTCGGTCTTCCCAAAAGGCACCAAGGATTTCTAAAAATTGCTTGGTCAACCCAAAGGCTCCGAGGGTTGCTTAAAGCCACTCGGTCATCCCAAAAAGGCACCAAGGATTTCTAAAAATTGCTTGGTCAACCCAAAGGCTCCGAGAGTTCCTATAGCTTCTCGGTCATCCTAAAAGGCTCCACGCCCTCTTGCTGAGAGTTTGGTCAACTAAAAGGTTCCAAAGGCATCTGTAAGACCTTTGGTCAATCCAAAAAGCTCCAAGGATTTCTAAAAATCACTTGGTCAACCCTAAAAAGCTCCAAAGGCATATATACTCATCGTTTGGTCAAATATGAAAGCTCAAAAATGTATAAAAATTTGAAAATATATAAAATTCCAAAAAAAATTGGTAAAGCATAAAATCCAAAAACATTTGCTTTTGCAGTTTGCATTTTCATACATGCATTCACATCATCATATTGCATTTAGGCATTTGTCATCCATTGCATTCCACAGTAGAGTGTAATGTGTCTATCAAAATCTTACAAATGATCGCACGTTTGTGTTTCAATCATGCACCCTTGCATTTATCATAATTCATTGCATTCATACACGATACCTGTTACGGAGAAATATGTATGTATATTAAGTTTTCCAGTCACTCAACCATACCTAGTGGGTTCTTCAGATATTGTAGAAAGCTTGCTTTGCTGTTATAGACAAGGTCATTAGTTGGGATAGTGCTTCAACATATCAGAATCCCGTCACTAAGCAAAACAATATAAAATCTTGCTAAGACAAGAGATGATGAAAGTTACGAAAGCAGTCTTAGGTATCTAGAGAGATGGGTTTCATGACATGCTTATCTTGCAAATAGTCGGTTTAGAAAGGTGAACTTTGGCAAAAGGACAAGAATTTCCCCTATAAATCCCAAAGTCACAAAGTTTAAATCCCAAGTTACAAAGTGCAAATTTCAAAGTACAAAGTTCAAATCAAATGTAAAGTGACATAGTGAATCAAAAGCACTATAAAAATCCCTTGCTCAAAGAAAATGGTAACACGTGGACTAAAAGTGATTTTTATCACTACATATGAGCAAGTAAGAAGGGTGAGAACTTGAATCCCTGGATTGTCCACCTTTTGAAAGCCATAGAGTGATCCCCGATCGTAGCAATGGGTTGGAAGAGTCCCGTCTGCAATCGAAGGGGTAGTTCTATTGGGTGATCCCCAAACGTAGCAATGGGTTGAAAGAGTCCCGCCTGCATTTGGAGGGGTAGCCCCGATCAATTTGCAAGATGAGCTAGCTCTAGGTACCTAGGATTGTCTAGTTGTATAAGTCTAATCAAAGCTGAAACAAGGATGGTACGATCGTATGAGGAACCCTATCTCACATATGGGTTGAAAGAGTCCCGAATGACATACGGGGTATGCTTATGATCTATCTAAAAATACTCACATGCACACATAGGGATAATGAATAGTTGGGTCTATCACGGCAAAAGCCTTGTACAATTAGTATGTGATTTTTGGAGAAGTCTACTAGGGTGTTTGAGTCTCAAGGAAAACCCCAAAAAGTTCTCTAATAGCAACAAGATACCAAATATCATTAAACATCAAAAATACGAGTCATTCATTCATCAGAATGCATTTTACAAAGCACAATCAAACATATAGGATAGATACCGCATGAATATCAGAAATGATGTTTAGACGGCCACTGACTATATAGTGCAACAAAGAAAAATATACAGAATGACATATTCATTCATTAGCATTATACCAATCCATTTCACTGCATTTCATATATGGGTGATTAATTGATTAAGTTCTTGTAATGAGAATTATCAATTATTTTGCATGATTGTCATACATTCTATGGTGTCGCATTTTAAAATTGATATACATAATTTACATTCATTCCTTATGTTTTAAGTGATTAAAGCATACAAGTTCATTCCCATTAGATTACGATTATGTACATAATGCATTACCATACATTGCATAGCATACCATAACTTCATAAAAATAAACGCATGCCCACAAAGCAAAAATAAATATGCATTCAAAATAAATACTACATCCATTTGCATCCATTATATATGGCACATCTAATCATCTAGATCACTGCATTCATCATCATCATCATAAATAAGATAGCTATCTAGTGCATGTCATCCATACATTGCATCATATAAACATAGCATCAACATAAGCATTGCATCCATGTGCATCAAATAAACATAAAATCAAAATTAAACATCAGATACACATAATGAGCCAAAAAGACCAAGTCATATATATATATATATATATATGTGCAAAAAGAGTACATATGAGGAGTATCAAAATCCCCAAAGCTACAAAGTGTGTAGGTCCTCGACCTTACACTCAAAATGAATACAACATAGCAAAAGTATAGTCTGCATCTAGCAGAGCCCGAGTCTAGTCTGCTCCCCTGTAACGGAGCTCTCGTTACCTCCCTCAGCACCGTGCTCTGGAGCCTGATATCCTGTCTGCTCTGGAACCCGTGGTGGGTCCCGTTGTGGGTCTTGCCTACCTCCAAATCCTAAGGTGCCCACACACAAGAAACTGGTAATTGCAGCAGGCTAGTCCCCTGAATGGTGGCCCCTAAAGTCTACCCTGCATCTCTAGGCCTAGCACGTGATGTCACCCCATGTGTGCTAGAGGACCTGTGCATCCTCTCAGTCCTATGAGTCCTGTGACATGAGCTCACCATAGACTATCCTGAGGTCCTAGACATGGTACGTTGAGACTCTGAGGAGAAAGGATCCTCAAGAACCTATAACCCATGCATCTCAATGTAACCAACTGATCAACACAAGAAAGTCGAGATGCATGCATCTCATTGGTCCTCATGGCCATACTATGTAGTTGCTCTACCTTGATTTTCAGATCCTATATAGCTGTTGGTGATGTCGTTGGTGCTACCGAAGGCCCCATAGTAGTCTGAGGAGCTTGAATCTTAATTTGTTTAGGATCATTCATTATGGTCAAGTGATTTTGTCGCTTCATACATTGTCATTACCCTCATCTACTAATCTATTGAGGGGGTAGTCATAATTTCATAATCATAATCAAATTCAGTAGAAGATCCCTGAGATCGTAGATCCCCTGATCTTGTCAAAATTGCGTTTGTTCTTATGAATCATTGTCAACAACTATCATAAGCTTCCTCATTTGCTTGGGGAAAAAAATAAATATGATAATTAGTTTGTAACTCTCTTCATTCAGATTTATGGATCAGAAGATACCCATACTTGGCATTGATGCTATCCGAATGTCTGATGATGAGGGTAAACTTGTCAAAATGTAAGCCTTTCACAAGCTGGAAGCAATGATTCCAATATGCATGTCCTTTTGCTGGACCTGGGGCATCTAATGTTGATATGACTAATGATCATCATAGAACCTTAGACATCATTTTAGGATGTATATTTTTGCTCAGCGTTGTTCAATCTCACAACGCATCTCAAAAGGGGCATATTTAGACACCTAAAACGCGTCATGTCAAGGGTGACTACTCATATGGACATGCTACAAGACCATATGGAGGATCTTGGACAGACTCCAAGATAGAGTAGTGGTTCTAACCACTCAATTTAGGCATTTTGGCCTAATCATTCTGAACCATAGCCTAGACCTACGGTCTCTAGTCTAAACCATGGTTGACACCTACGGTCTGCAGTCTGGACCGCAACTGTGACCTACGATCTTAACTGAAGTTTAGTTAGGCCTTCCATCCAAGCCAAATCGGTTGGAATGGCCAAAAGATCTAGAAGGAGGTAGTTGAAGGATGGAAGATTCCAGAGGCTTCCATCCCAACTTTCCTAACCAACCTTCTTGGTCTTGGCTTCTCCATGAAGCCACCCCTAGCCCTAGGGGCATGCTATAAATACCCCCTCCAAATGGGGAGAAAGAGAGAGCAAGCATTGGAGATTTAAGCAGCGAAGCCCTGGTGAATTGTACACTCAAACTAAGTATACTAAGAGATAGAGCTATTGCACTTAATCCCCGACCCTTTTTCCACCATTCATGATGAATTACATTATGGATGCCCTAGGTGCTTAGGAGGATCAAGAAACACAAATCTGGGCAAACAAAGGCCCTTCACATCGAATTGACCACCAAATCAATTTGAGGACAATGAAGGTGACCCTTGAACATAAATTTGGACAAGGATATTGAGCCCACTACCCCTGATTTTGAGGGTAAACTCATCAGAGGTCAAACCATGACTATCAGCCATGGTTCATAGTGCAGACCGCTCACCAGAGCTATGGTTTGCAATAAGTGATAGATCACCTTACTCTTTTCATTTTTGTCTAGCTAGTTAGGTTAGATTAGCTATTTTGTTGATTTAATAGCATTTTAGAAGACTTCTGATCATAGAACTAGGCTAGATTCACATTTTATGCTTATGTTTTAATTAGGACTAAAATGTTTTCTTTATGCATGTTTATGCTTCATTTTCTATATTTGATCCATGCATAGTGTAGATGTTATTTTACTTTATGCTATTACATGAATCTTGATTCAATTTGCATAGTTTAGTAGCTTTCTTTATGCTTTCTTGATTATGCATGTTAACGGTGTCATTATGCATTTTACCTAAAAGGGCCTCATCATGAGAGGCTGCCTATATTTTTGACATTCTTGTTGTTTCTTGACCGCAGGGAATAGTTCCAAAGGAGAGATAAAGCATCCAATCCCTTCCTCAACATGAAGAAGAGGGTCATCGACACCCTAGAGTAGTTTGTGTCACCCTGAGGGGCATTTTGATCACACCTACCCTTGATAGGGATTAAACACTATTGTAATTGATGTATCAAATGGGTATCCCTAAGAGGGACAAATCTGTAATTTGACTCCATTGAAATTAATAAAGGATTCCTTGTATTAACGTTATTTCTTGTTATCAAATTATGCATGCCTATTTGTGTATTTTCCTTCAATTGCGATAGTTAGATCGGGTGTGAGCCTTTTTGGTGGTTATATATTATCACCAATTTCAAAACTTGGTACAATATATGATTGATCGAGGGGCCATTATCATTTATAACCCTTTAGTCCCTCCTAAACAAAACCTTGAAATTTATCAAAATCCTTTACCACAACATGGGACCACACAACAACACAATGGTGCATCAACTTCTACAACCCATCCAAATCAAGTTAATCATGTCAATAATGTCCCATATTACCAAGGTTTTATGGGAATAATAAGTCATGACCACTCTACTCTTGCTTCATCCATCACCTCTACCACTCCTCAAGAGTGTTAGTCTTGGAAGTAGGGCACTATCTAGTCCAAATTTCAACCAACACATCCCCCTCCATCTACTTCTACATTTGCCACAACATAGGTTATCAAATAATCTTGCTCCTCAACTTCCTCTTCTATTTCATCTACTCCAACTACTTTTTTTTCTCTTCCTGCTATCACATCATCTTCTTAAACCACTCCATCTAGATCCTCTTCCAAATTTTCATCCTCTCAATCTACACCACCATCCTCTTCCTCACTTTGTCAAAGCTCTCATACTCTACTATTATAATCTACACTTCTTCCAAGCCGCTTCACTCAAACTCTCCCCTCTATTCATTCCACCAAGAGTCCCCTCCTATCTCTATCCAAAAATATCATCTTAGCTCAAGGGAATACTTTATCCATAAGGTAAAAAATACCTCCCCCTCTATCAATTCAATTACAAATTTTGGTCATCCCCATGACATCCCTATAAATATTGGTACTATCATCCCCATTCATTCTTCCACCAAGTATACCAATGTTGTCCCTAGGGGCCTCAATGCTTCCTTTGAACCATCTATTTCTATCAAGTCTACAATACCATTTTGTGGTAACATTAATTATCTATCCTAGTTGTCATTTATTATAAAATATTTTCAATATTTCAATTGGCATAGGTTTGATCTTGGTATATATGAAGGGTTTGCACTCTATTGTTGACCCTCTCTACCAGCTATCGAAGGAAAAATCTAGTTTAGGGTATCGTAACAACTTACTGGTACTCCTTGGGAATGACCTCCAATGTCTTACTATTGATCTTAAATATGATGATTTTGATAAATCTATCCATCCTGATCATGATAATTTACTTCCTCCAAAATTCCTCAAAGTCGTAACCATCCATACCCTTCCCCATGACACCTTCAATGACAAGCATATATTTCATCCACCCAAAAGCCCTCCCACTTGTTCAAAGGAGACTCCCCCTACCTTTAGGGCCATCACATTCAAGCCTAATGTATTAGGCCCTTCCAACCATGCCACACAAGCATTATCACAATAATATCATGAACAAATCCTCGCACTGATCCCCTCATGTCTTCCAATACAATATATACTACCTCTTATTTCAATCCCATCTCTACCACCTCTTCTTTCAACACCATATCTATCACCTCTTCTTCCAAACCCATATCTACCACCTCTTATTTCACCACCCTCTCTACCACCTCTTCTTCCAACAACCTATTCTCTATTCCATACCCCTCACATGGCCCAATGCTCATAACTTTACCACTCATTCTATCTCCTTCCTCTACCTCTATAATATTTATGTCCTCATCCTTATCACCTTGATTTTATCCAAATACCCAACAAATTCAATCTTATCCTATCCACTCCACCTCCAAATCCAACTCCACCTTATCTAAAATAAATTTGGGATCAACTCAACAACTTTGAGCTATAGTTGAGTCACCAAGACATCTCTCCAACTTCCCCTTTAGCTGACCTACAATAAATCTTGGATCGACTCATAAAATTTAAGCTATAGTTGAGTCACCAAAACACCTCTCTAGTAGCCCCTCCATCCTCTTCTAAAATATCTTCCTCCACTTCACTTTCATCTCAACATTTCAATCGACCTTGTCCACCACATCCACCTCGTTCATCATGTACCTAGATGATATTATCAAAGCCATTGTCTATAATATTTCAAAATTTGTAGGATGTAAGAACAACATATTTATCTGACATCCACCCTATAGACCCCAACTGACCTAAATTCAAGTCGTATAAGAAAAATAACTATTGTGTCTATCATCACCAAAAGGGTCAGACATAGAGGAATATCAAAAATTTAGAGGTCTAATACAAGATCTTATGAATCGTGGGGAATTATTGGGCTCATTCAAATAATCCCCTCCTAGTCGCTCCTTTTTTCTTCAATCTCTTCCTCTTCATCTATTGACTTCTTTCACCCATTTGCATGTCATAGATACCTACCAATTGAATTCTTCTACCTCAATCACACCACATCACAAATAACATTATCACTTGAGTTGGATGACACCACCAAATCCATACTATCTCAAACTTGATCAATCCAAAATACCCATTATTGAAATCAACGTCTATCCAAGACCCTTGCTTGAGATCATCATGAACCCTACTATGCTAGGTTAAAATACATAATTTATTTTCTCAACCCAAAATCTAATAAAATTTGACTTGCTATGCACCATGCCTATGTTTTTAAGGGTCTACATGTCTATTATGCATCAAGGTGATAAAATTGATTGACTACCTATAATAAATTGTAGTATCATGAGGAAACCTACCATATGGCTGGCTCATTTTCCACACTCAAATGTGCTCACCAATATATCAACAACAAGGTTCAATGATATTCTCCCCTTCCATCATTGGGATATCTCACATTGATCATCATTCGAGATAATCCTATGTCTCTTGCTCATGTGTCGTATTGTCTCTTTGCACCCATCATTGAACACCTTCATCATCTCATCGCTCATCGTATTGCCTCTTTCCACCTTCCTCTTGTTCTCATTATTTTCCTTCCTCTACAACTTGCTTTTGTGACTGGGGGAGTTCACCCTTTTATAGTCCATCATATAGTCTATGGGAGTTGCAACCCCTCTTCCTTTAAAATTTCTTGTGTCACATAATGACCATCATCCTCATTTAGTTCTTATTTAGCCCATTTTATTAGGTTTGGTTTTGTTATCTTAATCAAGGGTATCTCCATCATTGTATTTGTATTACCTCTTCATATGCTCATTATCACCATGTTCTTTGCTCCCACAACCATCTATAATAACCCTTGTGTTTATTAACACTACCCATATGACACCATGTCTCTTTCAAAATATTTGGTTCAAAGAATCTCTAGGTTCTTTTAGTCGCTCAACCATGCCTACTATCTCAATCAAACCTTTATTAATTATCTTTTGGTCTTTGAATTCTATAGGCCTTTTTTGGTTACCTCGGGTGTTCTCTTGGACCATGCACATATCACATATTAATCAAATTTTGAGTTTAGGAAAGACAATGCCATATGTCGCTCTAGCCATAAAGTGAATAGTTTTCCTTGCTCATCCTATCATGTTCATAATGTAAACTTGAGGATCCAAATGACATATATGTTACAAAAAAATCACATCAAGCATCAAACATCCAAAAAAATAAAAAAAATCAAAATCAAAGTCAAAATCAATAATGACATATATTGTCTTGGATTCTTGGGTATTTTAGATGTCTCCACCAGGACTATAGATGCATGACTGGTAGTGGAGCAACATTGAAGGATTATGGGGTTATCTCCATCAGGGCTATAAATGCCTAACTAACAGTGGAGTATGTCATTCATGTGGTGATATGTCTATCACATTAGCAACCTTCTTTTGTACAAACCTTTGATTGCTTATGGATGAGCTAGCTTATAATGGTTTTAATTACAAGCGGTTAATCCTACCTTGCTCCAAATTGGAAATGAACTTCATTGCACACACTTTGGTCCTTGATAACCTTGATTCATTGTACTATTCTTAGTATATTTGAGCACCTACTTGATTAGTATATGAATTTTATCAATGCCACTATTATCTTTTAATGTTATAAACTTAAAGGAAATGCAACCACAAGTAGTAAAATAAGCATGCAATGTTATAACTATGGTAATGGCAATATAATAAACAAGTAAATAACATGAGAAACTTGAGAAAATACTCATGAAATAGCCATTAATGAAAGCTCATAAAAATAGTACAATGCTATGAAATGGAGATTACTAACACTCCATATTACACAATGATCTACATTGTATCTACTACTACTCTACCTTGTGCACACCAAAAATTCTCTCCTTGCTATCACCTAAGAAGTCCTATATATAATGAGACATGACTTTTGGTCTTCCATATTCCTATGAATATTTATCTTCCTATTCTTAAGGACTCATGTACATGTGGACACCATGCACATTTACATCATTGCACATTGTGCATTTATTCCATTGCATAAAGTAAATACTTAAATCCTAATCTAGGATAAACTCCTAATCTAAACATGTACCCATGATGGTACATTAGCATGTACTAAATAATGTAACATATTCCAACACCCCCATGTATTATATTAGTTGGGTATTGAAGACTTTAGTCTTCAACATGGTCTTCGTATTTCAAGTATTCTTCAGCTTGATGAAATTCTTTTCCTTCTCCCAACTTGGATTTCATTTTATTCTTCAAGCTCATGTAGTATTTTCTTGTCTTCTTCATTCCACTACTTTTCTATATTTTAGAGTGATTGATATGATTTTCATTCTTGAAATTATTATGGTATCTTTGATGAACAATGGATCTCATTATCTTGCAAGTCCTAAGTGGATCATAATTGCTCCACTTTCTTCCTTTGGTTCTCTAAATGACCTGTCTTCTTGTTCTTCAAAAAATTCAAACTTGAATTCATTGTTAGTAGATGCTTTTGAAATAAGAACTTGAAAGAGAAAATCTAATATGAATATCAATTTCTCTTCAAATATTTTATAGTACTTGTATTTATAGTAATAGAAGGGAGATGAAAGAGATTTTCCTCAACAATATTTGCATGGATGGATAATCCAATAGTTTGCTTTCTCATGACCAAATTTGTTGCAATAAGTGCATCGTAAAGATATCCTAATTTATTTGTTATTTATCTTTGGAGAATCAAGTCCATCCATTTCCTTAATAAAATAGTCAAACCATATGTATACAATTGAAGCTATTCTATCTTTTATTCTTTCATAAATCAGTAGGATATCTTTTTGATCAATATTCTTTTCTATCTTTTGAGTATGGTTATTCATTTTATTCTCAATATCTTCATTAATATAGTTATTATCAATTATTTTCATCATATCATTGGATTATGTTTCTATAGAATCTACTTTTACCAAACTATTAGCTTGTGAGTTCTCATACCATATAGATTATTTTCTTCTACTACCATATAGATTCTTTTATTTTAATTGTATCTATCCTGTTATCATTTCTAGAATCAAGTATTTCTTTGAACCATTTTGATTCCTTGAATCCTGTATACTTAAGCTTTTCTATAGTTCATTTTTAAGTGGTATTTCTTGTTAAAAGGAATAAATTTGGTAGAAATTTAAATAACTCTAAACCTTTAAGGTTGAATTCCTTATGAATCCCTAGTATAAGATCAAGATATTTTCAATTCTTCAAGTTTTGTAGAATACCTTATGTCTAACAACTATTTTGAATATGGCTTTGATAGTAGACTTAGATTTCTAGGTTTTATTTGAGTTGAATCCCTTTTGTCTCCCTAATATTTGATGATAATTTTAATATAATGTTCAACTCCTATCCTTTAATACAAGCACTTTATTTCTCCTTGTAGAAAGCTAAATATGTAATTGCAATTGATAAGATTTTCAATATCTTTAAGATATTTAAGTTGGATTCTCTATGTCCCTTCAATTTGTATAAGAGACTAATATCAACAATAATTTTCCAACTTTCAACCAATTCTAGGTTTTGCTTCTTTCAATATTCAATTCTCAATAGTATAATTTCTAAATTTCAATAACTTAAATTTGATGTTGGACTCCTTATAACTCCCTAATTGGAAATTTAGAAAATCAATGTATTTGCAATTTCAATTTAAATTTTAGTTTCAATGTGGAAATCCTTATATCTCCAAGTTTAATAATTTACAAAAATGCAATATGAATTGAATATATTAATTTCAATGCTTCTTTCTCCAAGTAACTTCTAAAGCATTCAATATTGTATTCAAGGTTATAATTTATCACCTTATTACTCCTATTACTTAAATAACCTTAAGTATAAAAACTTAATTAATTATATCCTTAAAGATGCCTTATATCTCCTTTATACTTTGCAAAGGTTATGAAAAATAATTCTTACCTTCTCAATGCGCTAATCTCAATGTGCATTAACTTTGCAACCTATGCTCAATAAAGGACTTCTAACTTACTGTAATCAATGCAGTCTCCTTGCTTCTTCAATGCAATCTCTTAAGGTTTGACTCTCCTCAATGCTTTTCAATTCCTCCAAGGTGCTCAAATCTGGTCTTCATGTGCTCCCTTCACTTCTCTCAAGCTATTTTCAGCCTATGCACTAAATAGATGCTCTTTGGATGTTGCTTCTCTCTTTAATTATAACTGATATGTTGTGTATCAAGTTCCAAGTGGAACTAAGGTCTTTGCACTCCCTATTAATGTCTCATGTGGTGCTCTACCAAACTCTTCTTGCTTTAACACTTGTGCCAAGTGGCACTATAGATATTTGCACTTCCTTTTAACATCTCCTGTGGTGCTCTAACCAACTCTTCTTGCTTAACACTTGCTAAGAGTGTTATACTTCTTGAGTGCAAAGATATTAGGTCTTATTTAACGTAGCTCTCCTCAATGGAATATGTAACACCCTCCAATGGAATATGAAACTCTCTCCACATGGTGAATGACCCCTTAACACTTGGCTTTCCTTGTCATGCAACTTATGCACCCTAATTTTGGTTCTTACCACTCAAATATCGTTTGTGCTTTCCAACACTCATTGTATTGGTTATTTCACCTATTACTTATCCAACACTTATCCTTCTATGGTAGTTTCTATGTAGTTGAGATTGAAACTAATTTGGTAGTATTTTATTTAGTTTCTTGATGGTGTTATGAAGATGCTAGTGGTGCTTGTTTTCAATGCTCATTCTTAGTTGTTGAATATTCATATGTTATGGCATGTGATGTTGTGTTGGTTTTGAAACTATGCTTATTCTCCTCTCACTAGTGGTGCAACCTTGTTGGCTTAATCCTTGCAATTTGTGATGGTTTTCAAGTGCTTTACGCTGGCTGAATAGTGATTATTAATCAATATTCTATGTTGCCTTCCAAGTGGCTATCTTCTTCAAGAAGATGACATTGCTTAAGGTAGTTCCTTCTATGCCTTGTTAACCTACCTTCACCAAAGGCTTTTGAATACTTGGCACACCTCTTTAGATTTTACTATTGAGTCTTCTTCTTATGCTCAATAGACCTTAGAATAATCTGCACCTTGATGAGTCTAAAGCAATATTTTGAAACTGATACTTTCTTCCTTTATGACTCCTTTAAGCAATATTTGATTTGCTTTATGTTGTTTGAAATGTGCAGGTTTAATGATACTCAAGATGCCTCCTTTATCACCTTGGAGACACTAAAATTTAGAGCTCTATTTTGCTAACTTTAATGGCTCTAATGTGGTGCTCTTGTAATATTAAAATGAACTGATTTAAATGCTTACCCCCTGTACTTTCAACTATCATGAAATGGTGGTTTCTCCTCTATGTTGCCTTTTCCTCTTTGGCTACTCTTCTACCACTTCTTCTTCTTGGATTAATTCTTGGTGATCTCTTCTATGGTGACTCCAAGCTTCTAAATCATACCAGAACCTTACCTTTTGGATAGCTTAGTATATCCAATATTTGCTTTACAATAATGTCTTCTTTGCTATACAATATCCACTGTTAGCTTTCAATAGATAGTAAGAAGTTGATATTTTCTTTCCTTGATAATATATCTAACTTATTTTATGCAGGTTGTAATTCCTTGAAAATGCTATCTTCTGCACCCTTGAAGACATAAACTTGAAACCTTTCCTTTTGCTACTCAAATATGGTGTTAAAAAACTTAAATAATACTTGAATAATAAAACTTTAATAACACCAATTTTCAAACCTTATATTGGTCTATTTTATAGCAAGCTTTCTTGGTGATTCAATTCACCTATTTGTTGTCCTAGTTTTGTAATTTTTGTAGCTTCAACTCTTTGTAATTTGCTACTCTAAAATTACTGCTAAATTTGTAGCTCAATTCTGATACCTTTATTGCATTCTTTCTATAATTGTTTAGGAACTTCAATCCTCTAGTTGTATGTTGTCCAAAACTCTTCTATTTTGTATCTTTTCAATGCTGCCTATTTCACCTTCAATCTTGTTATTCTAGGACCCTAGAATTTGCAGCTATTAGTGCTGCCCAAGTTGTTGCTCTCTTGCTGTCCTAATCTCTAAAATTTTTAGATTTTAATGTAGCCAATTTCTCCTCCGATATGCTATCCTTAACTCTCTCAACTTTGGTAGGAAACTCCTCCAATTTGCAGCTATCTTTTCCTCTTTGAATGTTGCCTTATTTTTTGTCAAGCCTTCCTTTAAGCTGGCTGTTCAAGGGACTCTTCAAATTTTACCCAAATATTCTCTACCTTGCAGCTCTATGTCACCTTGACTTATTGTCCTATGAATTTTCAACTTCTTCTGTAAAAACAACAATCTTCTCCTTTGAAAATCAACCTTCAAGTATTTAATGGTAATATTTAGATCTCTCAAATATGATGGCTTCTTCTAGCTCCTTTCTCCTTCAAACTCCTTGTCAAATTTTGACTTCAACCTTGGCCTATTTTTTGGCCTTCTTCTCAAGAATCTGAATATCTTGAGGACTTCAAAAAACTCTTCCAAAATTTGGCAAACTTCTTTCCAAATCCTTCTCCTTTTGGGGCTTGTTTTTAGATGGTGAAAATTGTCCCAAATCCTTTTATTAGGAACTTCTCCTTGCTTGCAATATCCTTCTTGAGCTATCTTGAAATCTTCTCCAATGGCCACTTCTCCAACTTCCTTCAATGAGGCTTTTCTAGCCTTCTCCTTATTTCTTCTTCCTTCTTGGCCTTCAAATTCTGCAGCTCCTTAAGTCTTCTTATCAAAACTTCAATGAGATCTTTCCTTGATCTCTTCAATATTTCAACTATGGAAATTTTGCAATGAGATCTCTCTCTTGGATCTCCAAAAATCTATTGCTTTTAAAATATGCAATAGGACCTTTTTAGTCCTTCTCTATCTTCAATATTCCAAATTTGAAAGTTCTTCATTGGGACATCCTCCTTGGTTTATAGTCTTCAATGTGGCTTCTTTGGCCTCTTCCTCTCTTCTAAATCTTCTACTTGGAATCTTCAATCTGCAAATCTTGCAATTACACCTTTTCCTTAGGCCTCCAAATCTTCAATATTAAACTTGTTGCTTCAAGTACTGGATTGATTCCAAAGAAGATATTCTTCCTAGCTCTTGTAGGAAGCTTCTCAACTTTATTTGAATCAACTCTTCTCTGCAACAAAGTATTAGAAAATGATAATAGAAATTTCTTTAAATCTAAATAAAATGAACTTCACTAGTTGATTTGTCAATCTAGTGGAATCAATGTTGAGTCCTAGTCTTCACAAGTTTTTTTGCAACTTTGTGGAAAGACTCTAGCCAAATAGTAATTTTAGAAATTCTAAAAATGATATTTCCTATCTCCTCTCAATATTTCTTGTGGTTCTCTCTATTTCCTATCAATCTACCTTGTGCTCTGATACCATTGTTAGCTTTTGATGCTATAAAATTAAAGGAAATGCAACCACAAGTAGTAAAATAAGCATGCAATGTTATAACTATGATAATGACAATATAATAAGCAAGTAAATAACATGAGAAACTTGAGAAAATACTCATGAAATAGCCATTAATGAAATCTCATGAAAATAGTACAATGCTATGAAATGGAGATCACTAACACTCCATATTACACCAATGCTCTACATTGTATCTACTACTACTCTACCTTGTGCACACCAAAATTCCTCACCTTGCTATCACCTAAGAAGGCCTATATATAATGAGACATGAATCTTGGCCTTCCATATTCCTATGACTCTTCATCTTCCTATTCTTAAGGACTCATGTACATGTGGACACCATGCACATTTACATCATTGCACATTATGCATTTATTGCTATTGCATAAAGTAAATACTTAAATCCTAATATAGGACAAACTCCTAATCTAAACATGTACCCATGATGGTACATTAGCATGTACCAAATAATGTGATATATTCCAATAGTCACTAGGATGTTTTAGCTTCTTGAAAGCACTTTGAGATTATTTCTTCCTAGGATACATGTTTTGATAAGTTCTGTCACCTTCACTTCTCTATTTTGTTCATCCCATGCATATTTTGTGTCTCACTTCCTATCATCCATTCTACAATCATGTCCTTACCATTATATTGATACCATTGGTTATTCCATTAAAATCATGAGTAGCGATACATGTCTAAGAATTTTTTGAATGACAATCCAATGCACATGCATGCATTTATTCTATTATGTCTATCACATTTTCCACAATTAGTTCTTATATATTCTACTTATATCATCTAGAACATCTACCATGCATAATTCAACACCTCATCCACCATTTGCATCATAATTCATACCATCTAACACATCACAATTATCTAATCACATATGTCTATCCAATATTACACATCAAATAAAAAAATCAATCAAATCAAATCAAACACATAAAAAAAACAAATCCTCCAAAAAAAAGAGATTCCTTACACATCATCATCCATGCACTTCAACATATCATATCTATCCAGTCCCATTCCATCACCAATCACCTTAACCTAAAACACATACACAACACCATCCATACATCACATCATATCATGGCACCCATTCACTCATCATCATATTTCTATCATGAATCAATCAACCAACCCTTCACATATCTATGCCCTTGTCTCATCCTCAACTCAATAAAAAACAAAAAAATCTTAAAACAACTACAAAATGGATATCTCTTAGGCCTCAACCAAAAATATCCTCTCAACCAGGTTCAAAAGGTTAGGTATTTTTGTCAAAGGTTATCTCCTTTGCCTCACATTCACATCTCACAACAAATCAACTGTTGGGTTCAAAAGGTTGTGTCCTTTTATCAAAGGTTACTTTTCTATTGTAGATCAGCTAGCCTATATCCTTGAGTGAAATTCATACCCAATGGTCTAACATAGTACACCTAGTGATTTTAGGGATTGGTTATCCATGTAATCCGATAGGATGGGTAGGTTACCATAAGGAAACTTATTTCAAAAATCCAAAAAAAAAACAAAAAAAAAAAAACAACATAACCACCACCACAATGTCCCCTTCCATTTCATGCCAAACTTCACTCTTTGAACATCCCATATTCATTCTTCCATTGCCCATTCCACATTTTATCAAGCGTTCCACCACTATCATTAGTTCCTTCCTCCATCATCTCATCATTTGAGGGGGTAGACAATACCTACGAAAATTTGTTCCAAATAAGTTAAATATCCAAACACCCATTTTTTGAATCTGTGTCTATCTCAAAACCTTATCTGAGACTATAATTCATCCCAAATTGATTTCTTAATTATAGCATAGGTTTAGCATATTGAATTTAATCACATTAGTATAGTGACTCTAGTCATACTAACACACTGAATCTGATCACATTAGCACAATGGCTCATGACTTAGTAGTTTAGTTGTTAATCTAGATTAGCATAGTTATTTCAAATGCACTCATCAGTTTGTCAACAACAAAGTTCATAGATATTCATTGCTTCCATGATTAGGACATCCTACATTGCTCTTGATTTAGGAAAACCTTACATCACCCTCCTCAATCCCAAAATATACTTTCATCATGCACTAGCCAGTCACCATCACCTATTCATTATCATGTGTCATCAATTATAACTAACTAGGTATCATTTATTTTTGTACCACATTGTGTTTTCACACAACACGGTACAAAAATGAGCATCTATAGACACCCAAAATTAGTCATTTTTGTAACCATATAATTAAACTCACATTTCACCCTAATATTCCACCTAACACCCACCTTAAATGCATAAATTCTCTTCCACACCCCCATGTGTTATTTAAATTCAAATCTATGTTGGAAATTTTGAGTCCCTAAGCTAAAAGTTGTCATTGATGTCAAAAGGACCTATGTAAGTAAGCACTATGATTTTTCTCCACAAAGAGCTTCATGAGAAGCAAAGGTTTTGATCAAAGGTTCAAGAAGGGATGCATGGAATTTGGTTCCAAAAGGAGCTTCAAGGGAAGCTTAGCAAAAGGTTTTTATGAAAACCAAGGAAGGCAAGGAAAGGTTTTATTTAAAACCATGGATGAAAGATTTGAAATGGGTTTTTCTTAAAACCCAAGTTGGCTTTTCGTTTCATCGAAAAATGTGCCCCGGTGATGGAGAAATTTAATTTTAAAGGTTTAGCTTAAATTTTAATTTATTTAAAATTTAAATTTAAATTTTAAAATTAAATAAAAGAGTTTTCCCGCCATGTCCGTCGACGTCATATATTTTATCATGCAAAGGTTAAAATATTTAAAGGGGTTGATTTTATCAACCAAGAAGGTGAAAAAAAATATTGTCCACATTCTATTATCCCCTCCTTCGCAATCATTGATTCCCCCCTTTCGATTTTGTTTTGCACACTGCACATGGAACAAGGGAGTAAGTTTCAAGGTATAGGTGGAGAGGATGGAAATATAAGTCTCAAAGGCTTAAAGCTATTGGCAATTTTGGGTTTGAGATCCTAGCTTCTTGTCTATGAGTTGTCATTGATGTCAAAAGGAAATGGCATTAATGTTAAGAGGATGTGTTGGCTTCAAAGGTGGAAGATTCCAAGAGAATCCGGAGAGATTCCATTGGCAAGGGTTTTTCATTAAAACCAAGTTAAATGGTTTTTATTAAAACCAATGGAGGTTCTCTTTATTATTTATTTAATTATTATTTAAAACCCTTCAAGGTTTTAATTATTTAATTATTTAATTAATTAAGGGAGAAATTATTTTTAATTTATCTTAAGGGTTTTTAAACCCTTTAGAAAGCAATTTCGATTAAATTCGAAATTACTTTTCGAATTCAGCCGACGTGTTTGGAAATGCATCAAAGTGCATATAAAATGAGGCAAATGAATTCATTTATGTTTGGCCAAGAGTTCGACATTAATCCCTGAGCATTTCGATTTCGACATCGAAGCCCCTACGCCAGCGAAGGAGGAAGACAAGCGTTGCGTGGTCAAAGGTGTGACGGGTTGGTCTTGGCGCCAAGGAGGAGGCGCACGCGGTGATAAGAATGGAGAATTCCCTTCTCCCTCACGTGGGCTCTCCTAGCCCATGCGGCATGGCCAAAGGACTTAGTAGCATGGTGATCGGTGGTTCGAATCACCGAAGACCCTTTTGAGGGTAGTGTATGCACTCCAAAATTCGTGGGATATTTACCAAAGGTATGCGCTCCAATTTTTTGCAGAAAGAGTGGCAATTAAATTTTAATATTTTGCTTGCTAAGGTTTTATAAAGTTAGCTTTGGGAGGTATAAGGAATGCAAGCTTAATATTTTTGCTATAGTCGGATTGAAAATTAAAGGGGAAATAATTGCCATGGTGGTTGAGTTATTTTGACATGCCAATGTTGGGTTAATAATTTTTAGGGAAGATCAAAATTATTAATTGTGGTAGATTTTCAAGGGCTTATTCATCTTCAAAAAGGGTATGGGCACATTTTTCTTATAAGTATGATTGGTGTATGTTTTTCTGAAATAAGGTTGGAGTGAAAAGGTTTTCAACTAGGTTTCCTTTGGTTGGGTGTAAATCCTATTTTCTGGTTTGTTGAAGACTACTTATGCATTGTTATCCTTAAGGAGAGTTTTTGGTGAATGCATAATTTTTGGTTTGAGATAGTGGAAGCTTTGTGCACTAGGGTTTATATTTGTGAGTCTAGCTACTTGCATTGAGTTGGTGGAACCCTTGGTTGGCTGTTTTGAGTTTGATGGTTGAGTTGCTTCCAAAGAGGTTGTTTGATCAAGTTATTGCTTTACTTGATTCATAATATTGGGCTTACTCCATTGAGTTGATTTGAGCAAGTTATTCTTTGCATTTGGTGATATTGTATTGGTGGCTATTTTGTTCAAATATCTTTGGAGGGAAAAGGATTTCTACTTGTTTCCTTTTTCTTGTGATGATTGGTTGAATGCTTCAAGGTTGATGTTGAGTTGAATGGTGTTGGTTGACTAAACCTTGTTTGATGAGCATTGTTGTTGAAACCCTAATTGATGGTGAAAAGAACATGAGTATCATTGTTATGTGATTCTTTGCATAGTTGGCAATTGTTGGGGTTTCATGTTCTTGAAAGAAAACATTCTATCCTATCCATTTCAGATATTGAGTTGAGTTTTCAGATTTGAGATTGAGATTGAGCTGAGTTGATTTGAGTTGAGTTTTGAGATTGGGATTTGAGTATAGAACATATTGAGTCTCTAACAATTCTCTTTATGCTTCTATGAGTTTGAAAAATCACATTGGGTCTCTAACAATTCACTTTGTGATTTCCTACTAAGAAAGTTTTTCTTGGTGAGCTTGCTGAGTTTTTGGACAGGTTCCGGTGGGGACTTGTGAGCAGATTTGGACAGGTCCTAGCAGAGGACTTGTGAGCTGAGTTTGATAGTTCTATTAGAGAACTTGAGGACAGAGGTGCATTGGTTCTATGAGAAGAACCTGAGGATAGTTGGCAAGTCTTTGAGAAGGCTTGTATGGAGAGGATTGATTTGTTCAAGAGTTGGACAGATCTGATAGACAGAGGAAGACTTGTACTAGACCGACTGACTATGTTTGGTACAGGTTTCTGAGCTATTATGGACGTGATCATAGAAGGCAGAGGTCTCTTAGGCTAAGCATTGAGGACAGGAGGTCTTCGGTGGAAAGGAGTTCCACGTGTTGGCAAGAGGTAGAGGCAGTTGATCTTCTGAGGGATCATTTCCTAGAAGGGAAGGTATCTCCTTTGAGCAGAGGCTCATAAATTTTGATTGGGGGAAGGTATCTCCTTTGGGCCGAGGCTCATAAACATTGTAATTGGGAAGGATTCCCAAAGAACTTTGAGATAACTTTTAGAGAAAAGTTTTGTGGACGTAGCCCAACCATTATGGGTGAACCACGTTAAAATTGGTGTCACTTTGTGGATGATATTGTGCATTGCTTTGATATTGCTTTGGGTATATTGCTTTACTATTTTGAAGTATAAAGGAAAAAGTAAAAAGAGGTCTTATACTGTTCACCCCCCTCTCAGTATAAGCTTGTGTTCTTCAATTGGTATCAGAGCAGGTGCCTTCGAAAAGTTTAACAACTTGAAGGAAAAGCTAGTAAAGAACACAATGGATTATTCAAGTGGCAATGCAACACCTATTCTTGATGGGTCAGATTTTGGTCTTTGGAGTGCAAGGATGAAGGTTCATCTAATGGCACTTGGTAATGAGGTATGGGAAGTAATTGAAGATGAGTACACTATTCCTGTACATGGTCCTAATACTAAAGAAGAAAGGCTCCTACATCACAGCAATTCAAAAGCAATGAATGCAATCCTGAAAGGCTTACAGAAAGCAGATCTCACCAAAGTGATTCACTGCAAGACAACTAGTGAAATGTGGAAACGATTGAAGGTGGTTCATACAGGTGATACAAATGTCAGAAAGGCCAAGTTGAGACACTTCAAAGGTATGTTTGAACAACTCAAGATGAATGATGATGAAAATATTAGTGACTACATGCTTCGTATGGATGAGGTTGTTAACTCCATGAAAGACTTAGGTCTTGAGCTTGCTGAAAATGATGTTTGTGATAAGATTTTAAGATCTCTTCCTAATAGATTTAGTGAAAATATTTCTGCTATTGAGGAAGCTAAAGATTTGGATAAGTTGAAAAAGGATGAGCTCCATAGTATACTTGCAGCATTTGAGTTGAGAACTCAAGTGAAGGTTGATGTCAAGAAAGAGGCAACTTTCAAGGCTACCAAGAATTCCAAAGGTAAACAACTTCAAGATAGTGATGAGTCTTCTAGTGATGAAGAGGCATATTACAACAAGAAAGGCAAGTTCTCTAGAAAGCACAAAAGTATGAAAAATATAAGATGTTTCAATTGTGGAAAGTTTGGTCATTATGCTACTGATTGTACTTTTCCCAAGAATGAAAGTGATGAAGATAAACAGGATTCTAAGAGCAAGGATTCCGAAAAGCACAAGCATCACAGGAAAAACAAAGATGAGCACAACAATCAAGGAAAGAGGTATTCTCACAAGCACAAGAAGAGTTTCTACCTAGACAAAGCAAGTAAGTGTTCTAGTAGTGATAGTGAAAGTTCTTCAAGTGATAATGAAAATGAGATGTTGTTCATATCAGAAAAAGAGGAAGAACCGAAACATAGATTCATTATCATGAAATGTCTTAGATGTGGAAATTTTGGTCACCTTGAGGATGATTGCACAAATAATGATTTGGTTTCTAGTATGTATGAGGATGCTTCAGAAAACTATAAGGAAGATGCATGTATGGTTTTTGAAAAGGGTAGCACCTCTAGTGATAAGAAATCTGAAAAAGGCTTTGATGATTCAAAAAGCAATCAAATAAAGGATCTTGAAAGTGAACTTATTAGTGCTCTTAGTGCTTTGAAAAAGGAAAGAAAGAAGAATGCTAGACTCAAGGATAAGTTAGATGAATGTTGTATGGAGAGAGATGATCTTATAGAAAGTCTTGACTTCTCTATAGCTAAGACACAAGAACTCAAGGATGAGTTAGAGTCTAAGGTTCTTGAGTATAGTGAGTTAGAACAGAAAATGGCTTCTTTGAAAGAGGAAACTAAAGAGTACAAGGATAAGCTTTACAGATTTCAAGATAGCTCCAAAAAGGTTAAGTCTCTCATCAAAGGTCAAAGAAAGACAACAGATAAAACAGGCCTTGGTTTTGTTAAGCCACACAAGGAACAAGTTGGAGAGTCTAGTAAGAGACTCCAAAAGGAAGAGAGTTCTGATGAGGAAAGTATTTCAGATCATGAGTTCTTGAATGATAGATGCACAGGAACAGAAAATAGAATTCAGAATGAGAAGAAGAAGTTTTCAGAACCTAAGAGGTCAATTAAAGGAAAGTTTCAAGGCAGATGTTTTGCTTGTCACAGGTTTGGTCACATGGCTTCACATTGCATGGCTCAAGTGAAGGAGGTAAATGACAGTTTCAGAAGTGCTAGTTACTTTCAAGGGTATTGCTACTCTTGTCAACAGTTTGGGCACAAGGCAGTTCATTGCAAGGCAAATAATAGGAACAGGTTTGGTCAGAACAGGGTTAGTCAGAACAGGTGGATTCAAAGAATAGGTATGCCTCAAAGAAATAACATTGTTACTTGTTATAAGTGCAACAATGAAGGTCACATAGCTAGACAGTGTAGAGCTGAACTTCCAAGGTACAAGAATAGAAATAGTGGTATGAACAGGTCCAAGGATCAAGGCATGGTTAAGAACAGGAACAGTGATAGGAACAGGAACAGGAATATGGACAAAGAGTACAAGAGAAGGCCCGACAAGGAAGTTATAGACGTTGATGATGATCAGTGCCTAATGGGAGTTTTACTCCCACCCAAGAATTAATCACCTCATCAGGAGGTGGGGGAGGGACTAAGCTAAGAGGCTCATTCTTAGTCCCGAGCCCCAAAGGTGACCCTTTGCCATTGATGACAAAGGGGGAGAGATTTGAGTAAGGGGGAGAGCCTCAAGACAGGGGGAGTTATTTATGTTGAGTTTCTGTGTTGTTGAGAAGCATGGTTTGCCATCAATGACAAAGGGGGAGATTGTTGGCAATTTTGGGTTTGAGATCCTAGCTTCTTGTCTATGAGTTGTCATTGATGTCAAAAGGAAATGGCATTAATGTTAAGAGGATGTGTTGGCTTCAAAGGTGGAAGATTCCAAGAGAATCCGGAGAGATTCCATTGGCAAGGGTTTTTCATTAAAACCAAGTTAAATGGTTTTTATTAAAACCAATGGAGGTTCTCTTTATTATTTATTTAATTATTATTTAAAACCCTTCAAGGTTTTAATTATTTAATTATTTAATTAATTAAGGGAGAAATTATTTTTAATTTATCTTAAGGGTTTTTAAACCCTTTAGAAAGCAATTTCGATTAAATTCGAAATTACTTTTCGAATTCAGCCGACGTGTTTGGAAATGCATCAAAGTGCATATAAAATGAGGCAAATGAATTCATTTATGTTTGGCCAAGAGTTCGACATTAATCCCTGAGCATTTCGATTTCGACATCGAAGCCCCTGCGCCAGCGAAGGAGGAAGACAAGCGTTGCGTGGTCAAAGGTGTGACGGGTTGGTCTTGGCGCCAAGGAGGAGGCGCACGCGGTGATAAGAATGGAGAATTCCCTTCTCCCTCACGTGGGCTCTCCTAGCCCATGCGGCATGGTCAAAGGACTTAGTAGCATGGTGATCGGTGGTTCGAATCATCGAAGACCCTTTTGAGGGTAGTGTATGCACTCCGAAATTCGTGGGATATTTACCAAAGGTATGCGCTCCAATTTTTGCAGAAAGAGTGGCAATTAAATTTTAATATTTTGCTTGCTAAGGTTTTATAAAGTTAGCTTTGGGAGGTATAAGGAATGCAAGCTTAATATTTTTGCTATAGTCGGATTGAAAATTAAAGGGGAAATAATTGCCATGGTGGTTGAGTTATTTTGACATGCCAATGTTGGGTTAATAATTTTTAGGGAAGATCAAAATTATTAATTGTGGTAGATTTTCAAGGGCTTATTCATCTTCAAAAAGGGTATGGGCACATTTTTCTTATAAGTATGATTGGTGTATGTTTTTCTGAAATAAGGTTGGAGTGAAAAGGTTTTCAACTAGGTTTCCTTTGGTTGGGTGTAAATCCTATTTTCTGGTTTGTTGAAGACTACTTATGCATTGTTATCCTTAAGGAGAGTTTTGGTGAATGCATAATTTTTGGTTTGAGATAGTGGAAGCTTTGTGCACTAGGGTTTATATTTGTGAGTCTAGCTACTTGCATTGAGTTGGTGGAACCCTTGGTTGGCTGTTTTGAGTTTGATGGTTGAGTTGCTTCCAAAGAGGTTGTTTGATCAAGTTATTGCTTTACTTGATTCATAATATTGGGCTTACTCCATTGAGTTGATTTGAGCAAGTTATTCTTTGCATTTGGTGATATTGTATTGGTGGCTGTTTTGTTCAAATATCTTTGGAGGGAAAAGGATTTCTACTTGTTTCCTTTTTCTTGTGATGATTGGTTGAATGCTTCAAGGTTGATGTTGAGTTGAATGGTGTTGGTTGACTAAACCTTGTTTGATGAGCATTGTTGTTGAAACCCTAATTGATGGTGAAAAGAACATGAGTATCATTGTTATGTGATTCTTTGCATAGTTGGCAATTGTTGGGGTTTCATGTTCTTGAAAGAAAACATTCTATCCTATCCATTTCAGATATTGAGTTGAGTTTTCAGATTTGAGATTGAGATTGAGCTGAGTTGATTTGAGTTGAGTTTTGAGATTGGGATTTGAGTATAGAACATATTGAGTCTCTAACAATTCTCTTTATGCTTCTATGAGTTTGAAAAATCACATTGGGTCTCTAACAATTCACTTTGTGATTTCCTACTAAGAAAGTTTTTCTTGGTGAGCTTGTTGAGTTTTTGGACAGGTTTCGGTGGGGACTTGTGAGCAGATTTGGACAGGTCCTAGCAGAGGACTTGTGAGCTGAGTTTGATAGTTCTATCAGAGAACTTGAGGACAGAGGTGCATTGGTTCTATGAGAAGAACCTGAGGATAGTTGGCAAGTCTTTGAGAAGGCTTGTATGTAGAGGATTGATTTGTTCAAGAGTTGGACAGATCTGACAGATAGAGGAAGACTTGTACTAGACCGACTGACTATGTTTGGTACAGGTTGTTGAGCTACTGTGGACGTGATCATAGAAGGCAGAGGTCTCTTAGGCTAAGCATTGAGGACAGGAGGTCTTCGGTGGAAAGGAGTTCCACATGCTGGCAAGAGGTAGAGGTAGTTGATCTTCTGAGGGATCATTTCCGGGAGGGGAAGGTATCTCCTTTGAGCAGAGGCTCATAAATTCTGATTGGGGAAGGTATCTCCTTTGGGCCGAGGCTCATAAACATTGTAATTGGGAAGGATTCCCAAAGAACTTTGAGATAACTTTTAGAGAAAAGTTTTGTGGACGTAGCCCAACCATTCCAGGTGAACCACGTTAAAATTGGTGTCACTTTGTGGATGATATTGTGCATTGCTTTGATATTGCTTTGGGTATATTGCTTTACTATTTTGAAGTATAAAGGAAAAAGTAAAAAGAGGTCTTATACTTGTTCACCCCCCTCTCAGTATAAGCTTGTGTTCTTCAAAAGCCTCCATGTGGAGTTTTTCATAGCACTAGTGGATGAAGAGTATTATAAGGCATACGAAGTTTAGTTAAACGTATGGGTCGCCCACAATTTTACAAGATATACCATAATCAATCACCAAATTTTTGGAAAATATTTTAAATTGGGTTAAGCTCGATTTTAAGAGTATAGTGGATTTAATTTTTGAATAGTGGCTAAGGTTTGATTATTTTATTAATGTGGGATATTGCCTAAGAAGGCTTTGGTGGATTGATTTTTAAGTGATGAGTGTTTAAAGGAAGGTATAAAATATTTGAGTTATTTTATGGTATAAGTGGTTTTGGAGTGACAAGGTTATGAAATGTTTTGATTTATTTCATTTTATGGTACAATTGTTTTTTTAGGAGTGATAAGGAAGTCCGTCTTAATATAAAGGACTTGGTGAATATTATTGTGAAGTGTAGTAATTTTGATTATTTTGTGATTCTCTAACCCTTGTGAAGATTGGTAAAAGAATATTGTGATTGTGGCAGATTTCCAAAGAGGCTTATTCATCTTCATAAAAGGTATGGGCACATTCTCCTATTGATTGATTATGGTGGTTGATTTATGAAAATATCTTTGGAGTGAAAAGGATTGATTGTGGTTTCCTTTTCGAGAGTGGTTGGTTTAATGCTTCAAGGTTTTCTGGGTTGAGAGTTGTGATTAAACCTTGTTTTATAAGCATTGTTATTGAATTCCATTGGTTATGCAAAGAACTTAAACTTGAGTTAGAAAAGAACATGAGTATCATTGTTATGTGAGATTTGTGGTTGAGCATTGTTGGAAATATTTTGAGTTGGTTGATACATGCTTGGACTAGGGTTTGTGAGAAAGAGTTGTTCCTTGTGGTGATTGGTTGAGTAGAGTTGATTGAGCCTAGTCAAGTTGGATGTGAAGTGGTTGTTCAAGTTCCATGAAACAAACTATTCTATAATTCTGATTTGAGTTGAGATTGAGATTTGAGAATAGAACATATTGAGTCTCTAACAATTCTCTTTATGCTTCTATGAGATTGATTTGAGTTGAGATTGAGATTTGAGTATTAGAACATATTGAGTCTCTAACAATTCTCTTTATGCTTCTATGAGATTGATTTGAGTTTGAGATTGGGATTTGAGTATAGAACATATTGAGTCTCTAACAATTCTCTTTATGCTTCTATGAGATTGAATTGATATATTGATTGAGCATTAAGTATAGAATATATTGAGTCTCTAACAATTCTCTTTATGATTCTATGAGATTGGACAAATCTGTGTGAGCTTATTAAGCAGATTTAGGACAAGTCTTTGAGAAGGCTTGTGGACTGATTTTGAGTAAGCTTTTGTGGAAGCTTGCTATGTATATTTGAGAAAGTCCTAGATAGGACTTATTGAGCATATTTGGATAAGTTTTGAGTGAGCTTGTTGAGCATATTTGGACAAGTTCTGAGTGAGCTTGTTGAGCAAATTTGGACAAGTTCTGAGTGAGCTTATTGAGAAGATTTAAGCAAGTTTTGTGTGGACTTGTTGAGCAGATTTGAGAAAGTTATGAGTGGAACTGTTGAGCATATTTGAGTAGGTTCTGAGTGGACCTATTGAGTAGAATTTGATTAGGTTCTATGTGGACCTATTGAGCATATTTGAGTAGGTTCTAAGTGCACCTATTGAGCAAAATTATACTAGATCAAATGTATTGTGTTTAGTGCAAGATATTGAGCAGAGCTGTGCTAGACCGACTAAAATGTGTTTAGTATAGTATTGAGACAGAGCTTTGGAGGTGACAAAGTATAGAGGATAGAGTCTCAATGGATAGATATCCAACAATCAGGATAATTGAAGATAGATCTGAGTGAGGAGTCTTCAAGTGGAGAGAGATCCACCAGCCAGTGCAACAAAGAGACAGAGTCTTCTAGAAGATCACTAGCCAGAGCAGAAGGGGAAAGAGTTATCCTATAGAAGAGATCCACGAACTTGAGATTAGGGGATCAACATCTCCTTTGGACAAAGGTCCATAAACATTGTAATTGGGAAGGATTCCCAAAAGAGATTGATTGAGAAAATTTTAGTAAAATATTTTCTCCGTGGAGTAGCCCACATTGGGTGAACCACGTAAATTATGGTGTCTCTATTGTGTATGGTGTTTTGTGCATTAATTTGATTACTACTATTGATATTGATATCTATACATTGCATAATATTGAATTGAAAGAAAAAATAAAAAGTGGTCTTATACTGTTCACCCCCTCTTAGTATAAGCTTGTGTTCTTCAATCTATTCAAATTTAAAATTCACATGGGTGGTCCAAAGTCTACATTCATTAAAAAAACCCACTACCCACCCAAGTCAAAACACACACATTAAATACCAAACCTCTCCACACCCTCTATTTCATATTTTCACACTGCCACATCAATATTTTTTGAATTTAAAATTACCTCACACTTTCCAAGGCCACCAATGTGGGAAGGTGCCCATTTCCCCCAATAAACATGCATTAAATTCTTGAAGCCCTTTTCACACTTGGTAAAACTGCCTCTTCAGATCTTGGGTACCCTCCCATCTCTCTCTCACAATTTCCTATAAATACCCCCCTTTTTTTCTTCATGATAGGGAGAAAAGAAGCAAGAATTCCTAAGCTCTCATGCTACCAAAATTTTATTAGCATTGAGTGCCCCATTTTGAGTGCTTGTCCTTTGAATGCGAGCATTATACTTTGATATTTAAAGTAAAAGTAGGTATATTATTAGTGTTTTAAATCATTTGCATGTATTTTGGGTTATTATATTAGCATCTTGTAGTTATTTGTATACAACTTTCTTGGCTTGGACCCAAATAGGGTGGGCCATTTTGGTATTACTGACTTGTTGTTGTTAGTTTGTGTGTAGGTATTTTAGAGCTAAAGAAAAAAAGGGTGGTCCCAACACACTCAAGCTCAACATAAAACCCATCTACCTCTTGATTGTGGCATAGGAAATAATATTGCACCATAGCTATTGCTTTGTAAAAGGGGTCACTCCCTTATTTAAAAATATCATTTGTAAAAATCCTAAGGAGGGTTCATCGTACTCAAAAGATTTATTTATAATATCATATTCCATTTATTTTCATACACGGTGCATTTTTCTTACTACATCATTAATCTTTTAACCATTACATCTTTTACCTGACTCATTCTAGGTGTACAAATGATGATTATGTGTTAATATTTAGAAAGAATATTATGAAATTTTATATGCAAGTTTTAACCAAAATTACAGGATTCTAGCCATAATTGTTTGTTATTATTTTTCTCATTGATGTTCATGTAGGAACATCTATTAATCTAGAGCAAGGTTCCATTGTAGAGAATTCATCGTTCAAGCAAAAGCAAGGATAAGAACATGTGATTACTATTATTAAGAGTCAAGGGATTATGTAAGAGAAATATTATCATCTTAGAGAAATCCATCACCATTCAAGAGTTCTAAGGAGATAGTTGTACAAATATTGTGGGACTTTCCATACAAATTGGACAATTAATCACCATACAATTGAACGCTACTATACAATGAATGTAATTGTACAATAAACTTGATCGTATTGTAGACACCTAAAACATGTCATATTGAGGAGACTACCTATATGGACCCCTTTAAGACCATATGACCCACCTTGGGTAGCCCTAGGGCTTAACAGTGGTTTTCACCACTCAAACAGGGAGAAATTTCTCTCTGCAACCATGAATGTCTTACCTCAATATGGCCTCCAATAGTGATCATATCACCTTGAGATAACCCTCTGAAATAGCTATATTACCTCAGGATAGCCATTCTAGAAGCAAGTTCTTACCATGGTTCAAACGGTTACATGTGCTAGCTGGACATAATGGTACAACAAAGTCAAGTTGCACAATGATTATCAAGAAGTTATGTTTCTTAATTCTAACCACTTCTTGGCATCTATTACAAGATTTGGAATCCCATTTAGAATTCTATTTAAATGTGCTTAGCCTTCATTGAATATATCACAATTTCATGCATCGAAGTGTTATCGAACTGAAGAGTCAAAGAGATGTCATTATCAAAGCAATGAAGTGCCATTGAAATTCAACCATGAATTTTCCAAGCATGCCTATGGACCATTTCAAAAGTTGAATATTGAATTTATGTTTCTTGTACCATCCAACATCCTTGATTTAGTGTCATATTATGCCCTTATGTCATTCCTCATGAGCACACCAAGAAATTCAACTAATCCATGGATCAAACACAGTGTCACCTCGCATCAACCACAAGGAAATTACTTGTTGTTTAGTGGTTATTTATCTCAAAGACAGACCACAGTTATGACTATCTCTCCAAGAGATGACTAGTAGGCAAGACCGTCCTACACAGAGATGGCCTCTTGAGCTGAGATCCATTTCTTATTTTCTTTCTTTCATTAGATTTAGCAGTATTTCAATTACTGTTTAACATAGCTTAATTTCATTTTCATGCATGTATTTATCATATTTCAACTTCTTTATCACTTTCTTTATCATAATTATGGGCCTCATCTATTAGAGTTACTATGCTACAGTAACTATAATTATTACCTCATTTGGTAATTTGTAATATTCACCTAGGTAGAGTTTATTTACTATATGGTAAAAAGTAGTTTGTTACTTTTACCATTAAGTTATTTCTTTTTACTTTTTACATAGGTTAGTAAATTAATCATTGGTCATTTTGACTACCTTAGTTATTAATGGTTAGAGCTTAATTAGCCAAGCGTGGTAGTTAGCACTTTAGGGGGATGATATATTTTTATTATTTCCATAGCTATTCTTAGCTTCCTATTTGTCCTATTTAAACCTACCACTATCAATAATATTTCCTAATTCTTTTTATGCCTATGGTTATCTCCTAACATAACATTGGTATCAGAGCCATTGACGTGGGTAAGGCAAAGGGCGAGTAGGTAAGGTGAAGAGCAAGGTAAATAACTTGGATAAAGGGGCACAAATACCAAGATGGGACTCCCTCCTGCACATTGCTATATGCATATTTTTTGAGGCAAAATTTTCTCTAGAAATTCTTGAAACTCGCTACCCTGGTTTTGCCTGCATGCATTTTTTGGTAGAATTTATTTTCATTTGTTTGATTTAAGCATTTCTTCGTGACTAATTTTTAGTTTTTAGCACATGTGGAACCTTTGATCGGCTCACTTTCCAAGGCATCATGAAGGATAGGCATATAATTTTTGGTGGCCTTCCCAAGGCATCACATGAAGGAAAGAGCACCTCACATCGATATCGTGGGTCACCTACCATCATACATCTTTAGTCAATACCTCCCATTGGTACACCAGGTAGCGCCTCTCGCAAAGATCTCGGTGCCTCTCATTGGTACACTGGGTAGCACCTCCTACAAAGACATCGATACCTGATGTTAATGCCCTAGAAATCCACGTGGACTCCATCTTATTAACAATAACAGATGATAGATTTTGGAGCTGACAGTATGCACACGATCTCAAAACTTGGCCTAACATGCCTCACGGTGATTGTGGAACTGACATCATCATAAGACCACATGAACCCACCAACTAGCATGAATATTGAGGGTGTGGAAACCCACCACTGGTTGCTTAGACATCTCCATCATCTCTGACAGCATGAATCTTGAGGCTATTCTAAATTCTACATGATCTAACAAAGCTAATGTCATCTAGAGCTTGACTTGGATCTTGAAGAGAATCTAATGTGGCAGTTAATATGGCATGGAAACGAACTTCGAGGTTGATTGCTAATGTGGTAGGCAAAAAATTCAAGGTAGCTAAGTTGGTAGACTTGGCTGATGTGGCACCGACCTGGCTGAGGTGGCAACTTTGTCCAATGTGGTAGCATGCAATACGAGGCTAAGTTGGCATTGATAGAGGTGACAAGTGGCGTGACAGAATTTACTGAAGCACATACAAACGAGGCATGATATGATTGGTCTCTCACATGGATAGGTGGTAGCATGTAAGTTTTCTCTCTAGGGGGGCAAAACAAATGTTTGGTTGACTACCCGAAGGCAGTCGATTGATATAGCACAACTTTATGTTTTTAAACATAAAAAAAAACATTCGTAGGACAAATGTGGGATATTGATATCCCAATTCTTTTTTTTCCATTGACAATTGAAAGAACATGACAAAAGGGACTTCATTCCCTATGCCTTTCAACATAGAGCACTAGCTTGCCTAGTGATACGAGCCAACGTAAGGTGAACTCCCACGAGGTTGTAAGTTCAAGCCCCACGGGCTCACAACACACTTTTTTTTTTATAAAACGAAACCAAGCTGCACTCCAAGGTAAATTTCATTTTTTAATTTTGTTTTTGTATTTTTTAAATAAATTTTTTTGTTATTATTTTTATTTAATAATTTAATATTGTTTGTTTTTTTTTTAAATCAATTTTTTTTTTAATTGATTTTTTAGCAATACCTTTATTTTATTATTAAATAAATAATTGATTAATTTTTTTTTTCAAACAAAACAAAATACGAAAAGGAAACATATTTTTTTGCAATTTTCATACAAAAGAGAGTTTTTTTTTTTCTCCAAGAGGGGAATATAAGACAAATAAATAGCAACTTTTTTTTTGCAAAACTAGGGATCCCTAATAATCTTCTCAAAACCTTGTTAATTTTAACAACAATAAAGGATCAAACTTGAATTCTTTTTTGCCAAATTGTAACACAAGGTGACACAAAATTTTGTAAAATTCAAAGGCAACAAGTGTATTTGTTTTCTCTAAGGAGGAATATAACAAAAAAAATTACACATTATATTTTTTGCAACAATGAGAATAAATTGAAGACCTTGGGTCCATAAAAACTATGTTGTGTGTCAACTAGTTTTGGAAAGCCTTTCAAACGTGGGTCGTGTGTCAACTTGACTTGAAAGGAGTGCTAATTTTTTCATTTTGCAAATCAAAGGAGAGAAGAAAATAAATTATATTTCTTTGCAAAATTGTAACACAAAAGTGAGGAGCACTTAAAAATCAAAACTTGTTTATTTTACACAATAAAAAAGGATAGGAAATTGTTTTATGCCAAATTCTTTGCAAAATTGGAAAATAAGAGGAGACATAAAATATCAAATTTTTGCACAAACACAAATCAAAATTTTGTTGCAAAATTTGGTGATAAAGGTGCATTTTTTATATTACTCGACACCTTTATTACAAATTGGCAAATTAGATGCATTTTCAGCTGCATCTGATACCTAAGTGATAAAAATTTTGTGGACACTATTTGATTTATTATTGCATTTAGTTTCTTATTCTTTGCAATTATAAGTCATCAAAATCAAGAGCACTCAAAACCCCAAAATTTCAAAATAATTTGTGTAATTCATTGCACAAGTGTAAGCCATTTAAAAAAATTGATATTCTCTCCATATGAACCCTAAAATTCACTCTTATTTGTTTGGCTCAAATATCCTCAAACTGATTATTCCTCTTCAGGAGGATTTTTAGGTAGGTGCCATTAAATATCTTTTTGAGTGAATTCTCTTTCACTTCTTATTTGTTTGGCTTAAATATCCTCAAACTAATCATATTTCTTCAAAGAGAGTTTTAAGGCAGGTGCCATTAAATACCAATTAAGAGTGAAAGAAAGATCATCTTAGTGCAAATTCTAGAACCTTCATAATGGCAACTATCAAAAAATATCTAAATGATACACAATTGCTTAAAGGTCCTAACTATTTAGCATGTAAAACTAATATGAAAGTCATCCTTACTATAGAGGAAATATGGCATTTAGTTGATGGCATTGAAATAAGACCCACATCAATAGGAGCATATCAGAAAGCATGGAATAAAAATAACAATCATCTTCTCATGTTGATTCTCCTAGCCACTACTTATGATATCCAACCTCACATAAGTGAAGCTAAAAATGGTAAAGATGCATGGGATGCACTTTATACCATTTTTGAAGGCAAGAATCAATCAACTATTCTAAACCTTAAAACACAACTTCATACACTCCATATGAAGTCAGTAGAATCAGAAGAACTATTCCTCTACAGAGTGGTAGAACTGAAATAAAATATGAATGCTTTAGGAGAAAAAGTAGAAGATACTATTCTAACTTCAATAATATTGAGGGCTCTCCTAGAAGGCCTTTGTTGCGGGCCAACAAGGTTAATTTCTTAACTACTTTTGTCACATGCCCGTGCATTTAATTTATCAACCCAGGGAGCTTCATAAACTTGCGAAGGGTCTGAATCAGATTTCTTACAATACCACTTGAGATGAGTCCACTAGTTCTACTATTGGGGGGTGTTTCAAACGGTTGTCAATCATTCATGCACTCCTCAATCATTTACGTAAAAATAATTAAATCTACAAAAAGGAAATAATCACACATTCCTGGAAATGAACCTATTGCAAATACTAGAAATATCAGTGCGATAAAAAATCTTATAAAAGCGGTAAACTAATCTAGAAAAATATAGAAAAAATAGGGGAAGAAATATTGGTTTGGAGTGGGCCCAGGCTCCAGCAGCTTCCTCCCAGCTGAACACGCACTTAGAAACTCTTAGAACTGTATTATAATTATCAAAGTATTACAATCAAAATATTATATCTCCTCTCTCTCTATATCTATTTTCTATATATATCTTCAGAGAGGTCTGCATGTGTTTATATAGCACACCCATAGAACTTTTGTTACAAAGAAGTTATAACAGTCGATTCATCCCAGACTAAACTAATACAGTATGGTAAATGTAATCGACGTCTGCTAAAATTGGCATTCGATTCTAATGGTGGCATGTTCACTGATTGGCTTATGCTTCACCTAGCATTGGTAGGACATTCTCATACGTTGGTGCGATCCCTAATTTAGCTCTACATGACGTAGAGTTGGAACTGCACTAGTCTTTGTTGTCCACGTCGTGCTTGTCTGGTCAACGAGTGAAGAACAAGGGTGCCTTCCCTATGAGGAAGGTGCCTAAGTATATCGGGTGCCTTCTCTATGTGGAAGGTGCCTTACTACCGTGGGTGCCTTCCTGGAAGAGGAATGTGCTTATCTTCTATTGGTGCCTTTTTGTGAGAGGAAGGTGCTTGCATTCTAGTGGTGCCTTCCTATCGGTGCCTTCCTTATGAGAGGAAGGCGCTTGCCTTCTAGTGGTGCCTTCCCATCGATGCCTTCCTTATGAGAGGAAGGTGCTTATTTTCCTTTGGTGCCTTCCTGGAAGAGGAAGGCGCTGGCCTTCTATTGGTGCCTTCCTGGGAGAGGAAGGCACTTGTCTTTCCTTGGTGCCTTCCTGGAAGAGGAAGGTGCCTACTTACGCTTGGTGCCTTCCTAGAAGAGGAAGGTGCCTACTTACACTTGGCACCTTCCTGGAAGAGGAAGGCACCTACCTTCTCTGCATTGATCCCAAAAGAAACAAAGTGCCAGGTCCATAAAAAGACCTCAATTGATCCAAATCTAACTAAATCAACTGCAATTCCACAAAAACACACTGAAAACACATGAATTATATAACACGCATAATTTCATCAAATATTTATATAATCATTCATAAAAGTATGCAATCCTTATTATAAAGCCGCATAATAATAAAAAAATTGTATAAAAAATATGAGCATTTCTGATGCTCATCATTCCCCCACGCCTAACACATGCCACACCCTCGTGGCATCAAAACTACAGGTAGCCCTGTTGACCCCTCATCATTACCATTTCTTGGAGGATTCGGCTATGCCTACGACCCATGATGAGGCCTGGAAATGCCTCAATCATAGCATGTTTTGAACATTGAAACTGCCTAAAAACTCTTATGTTTAATCTGATATGCTAGTTAAGTTGATTCAATATGTTGTGTATTAACTATTTGCATGATCAATGTATTTGAAATACTATATTCTGATTTTTACAGCTTTTTGCATAGTTTTATGTTATTTTGTTATGACTTGCTAAAAGAGAAATATGCTTAGGTTGATAGCAGCATTTCACTAATTATGTTTTGATATGTCTCAAGCATTTATTTTACCTAAGTTTAGCAAACAGTGCAAGCAAACTATTACTATGCAGCAAAAACTGGTTTTCCAATGTAAATTCCAGCCAGCTGCCAATGAATGGCAAGGCATGGAATTCACACATGGAAAGAGATGAAGACCATTGAAATATGATCCTGAGAGATAACCCACCTGAGAAATGCAGAGGAAATCATTTAAAGAGCACACATTTGTTCATTTCGAAGTCTCTTCGGAATGAACAGACATCTTCGAAATGAGAAAACACAGTCTCTTCGAAATGAGCGGATCTTCGGAATGAGAATTGCAGTCTCTTCGAAATGAGCCACTTATCTTCGAAATGAAAATAGAATGTGCTTTTTGACTTGTTGACCGATTTATGATGCTGGAAAAAGGGAAAGAAATATTGAAAAGGGTAAGGGAAAATATCTCCCATCTGAATTTGTCGTCCTTGCCGACCAAAGCCACCATTTATGGAAAGATCAAGTTTGATCCTCTTCTAGGATAAAACCAGGAAAAGTTGCAACATAATAGGATTAGATATTTAGGATAGAAATGAGATATTCTTAGTTTGTAAGTAGATCTTAGGACATCTATAAATATGGCTCCCATCCAGGTTGAGCTAGAGAGATGGAGAGAGAGGAGAATAGGAGAAAATAGGCAAGTAGTGTAATAGTAAGAAAAGTGACTGTTACAGTCCTGTAATAGGTTTTTAGCAACAATATTGTAATCATGTTTTGAATCAATAAAAGTGCACTATTTTTATTCATGTTGTTGTGAATGAGTGTGAGTAAGATCTAGAGAAAGAAAGACTCATACCTTCTTCTGGACAAGGAGGCTGGCCACTTCCAGACCTAGGAGGAGGACTAACAATAGGTTTTTATTCTGATTTTGCTACAGTAGAATGAGTTGTAGAACTTGTCATTTCATTTCCTTGTAAAAAGCTAATAGTATTTGTAATCTTAGCTTATTTTATGATTGGGATGATCTTGTGATTAATGGTTTGGTTGTAATCTCCACTTTCAGCAAGCTTTCAAAATACTGCAGATTATCATTTCCAGAATTTACTATTTTCTGCAATTTCTTGCATTTTGTGTTTTGTTGTCAACCCCTGCATAGAAGATTGACAACCTTCTATTACAGAGCATTGACAGGGCTTAATTTCCATGCTATAATTAGGTTTCCATTACTGCAAAAGTAAATAGATTTCCTTTCTGCAATTATAATCAGATTTCTAATTCTGCAACTGTTATTTTTGCAACATAATTAGGTCTCATTCTGCAATTGTAATTAGGATTTCATTTCTATAGTTAATGATTAGTTTCCATTTTTGCAACTAGATTAAGGTTTAATTTATGCAATTTAGAGATAGAAATGTCCTAAATCCCCCACACAATCGGTTTCACCAATAAGACCTGTTGCTCCAAGATGACCTAAGTTATAGCCCTGTTCACTCCTTTCGCAAATAGCCTTGTACACTGCCCTGGATTGAAAAATTCATTGAGAATTAATGATGTGTATAATGACAATGCATCATTTTGGCACCATTGTCGAGGAATAGTGTTGTTGGAAGGTGACAACAGTCCAATAGCTATTAATTAGACTGAGCTATGAAATTCAGGATAAAATCTGAATATAACAGCTGGTTAAAGTAACAACTATTGACCTATAATTTATGTCATTCAAGAGTAAACATGAATGAGTAAGCCTAGGGATGAAAAAGGTAGAATTACCCAAAAGGATCCCTGGCTTGTTCCATTAAGAAGATCTTCATGCCTAAGGGGTGAATCACCTGTGTTTGAACTACCAAAAATATTGAAAGAAAAATCACCAGCTTCATCATCATTAGAACATCCTAAGAAAGAAAAATCATCAGACTCATCATCAACAGAGGATCTTGGACCTCTTGAGAGTGAAATTTGGATAGGTTTAACTGTTCCCAAGGAACAGGAAACTATGGCAGAGGGAGGCAATCTAGATAGGGATGGCCAACATGGCTATGTCCATAATGAAGGAGATGATCAAGATATGCCCCAACCTTCCAGAACATTTGAATATCCTATCCATTTGAATCCAACACAAAACTCTCCCATGAAAACCATTTCACCTTCAGTACTTCCAACCTTTCGAGGTGTTGTATCTGAAGATCCTGATCAATTTTTGTTTGAATTCAAAGTAGTGTGTCAAACCTATGACTATGTAAATGACAATCAAAAACTTAAGGTTTTTCCCTCAACACTCAAGGACTCAGCATTACGTTGGTTCATGAGCTTAGAGCCAAATTCCATCCGAACCTGGGATCAAATGGAAACTATGTTTTTAGACAAATATCAAGAGTATTGTCATGTAAGGAATAGGAAAGATGAGTTATTCAAGATTAAACAGGAAGATGATGAAACATTAGAAGACTATCTTGATAGGTTCTCCTTTGTTCAAAGGAGATGTGGACTTGTAGAACCAGAGTTATGCAAAACCATATTTTTGAGAGGATTACAAGATGAATCCAGAGAGGTATTGGATTTGATGGGAAAAGGGGATGTAAATACTCTCAGTAATGAGGAAATTATGGGTCTCTATAGGAATTACTCTCGCACTAAGCAGGGAAGAAGAAAAAAAATACAAATGGCACTGATGTGAAGGACCTAATAGAGGAACTTGCAAATTTTAAAACTGATATTTTGGTGCAATTGAACACAACTTTAGGAGAAATGTCTGCAAAAGCAAAAACCATAGAACCTTTGGCAATTTATTGCCCAAGATGTAGAAATAAACATGCTTTGCAGGAGTGTCCTTTGAATAAAACATCTATCTCAGCCATTTGTAGTATCTGTTCAAAGAAGCATTTGACTGATAAATGCCACCTGCTACCACAACTCAAAACTATGTTAGAGAGTCAGACTGAGGAACTCAACTATGTTGGACCAAAACAAGGGGGAAATTTCTCTCAGAACCAAAATCCCCCTCATTTTCCTACAAATTGGGGGCATAATCCTTGGACTATGCCTTGGGGACAATCAGAGCCACCCCAACGTCCTTGGAATTATTCTCAATGGACAAATTCCCAAGAATGGCCACAAACAAGTTGGAGTAATCCAACCTGGAATCAGAATCAGAATAATCCATCATGGAATCAAAACATCCCACCCTAGAATCAGAATAATCCACATTGGATGCAAAATCAACCACAATGGAGTCAGCAATACCAGTCCTATCCAAGGCAACAAAGAAATCAAGGTCAAACTCAACATTTGCTGCCTGCACCTAATCAAAATTTTCAAGAAAAATAGAACCAACCACAACAAACACAACAGGTGAAACAACCTCAACTTCCAGCTCAATCAGTCACTAATCCAAACAACATGAGACAGGCATCCCCTGTCTATGTGGCTGAAGCTGAAGAAAATGTTGAAATAAATGTTCTTGATTGTAGTAACATCCAACTTCATTCAGGAAAAGTTGTACCTGAACCTGTTTCAATTAAAATCAAGGAAAATGAAAAGCAAGAACCTTTGGAACCAGTTAGAGTTAAACCAACAATAGAGAAAGAAGAAGAAAAAATAGAACCACAGGCAGAACAATTACCTTCATCAAGGATAATTCCATATCCTGAAAGATTTAATACCACAACAAAAAATTCTGAGTCAGACCTGGTCAAGGAACTTAGAAAGTTAACTATATCATTGCCCTTATTGCAAGCCATTAAGGATATACCAATGATTAAAAGTACTATCCAAGATTTGTGCATTAGAAGAGCAGGAAGAAAAAGAAAGCATTTCCTAAGACTGTTCAGGTTGAAGGAAAGATAGTTGATCTCTTGTCTAGAAAACTAGTACCTCCAAAGTATAGTGACCCAGGGAGTCCAATTATCACAGTTACCATAGGCTCAGTACCAATATCAAATGTCTTAGTAGATCTAGGAGCTGCAATAAATGTCATGACCAAGGATATAATGGAACAATTACAGCTCAAACATCTCAGTCCCACATTTACAGTTTTAGAAATGGTTGATAGGTCAGTTGCAAAACCTGAAGGTATCATTGAAGATGTCCCTATAGAAGTCTCTTCTTGGGAATTCCCTACAGATTTTTTGGTTTTACAACCAAGAAATTTAGCACATGGATATCCCATCATTCTGGGAAGACCTTGGCTTGCAACTACAGCAGCCTTCATAGACTGCAGATCTAGAAAAATGACTATTTCAAATGGTATTGATCTAAAACAGATCTCTCTGTATCCTCTTGCAAGACCCTCCAACAATTTTTTAGGTCAGTTATGGTTTCCTGATTCAGATGAAGAACCAGAAGAGGTTATTTCCACACTAGCCACCTTGGTAGTAAGGGAACACACAGAAGACCTCCATGACATAGAAACTTTAGAGAATGAAACTATCCTAATAAATGTTCTGCATGAACAAGGGTTAGAAGAGGAAGCAGTAAATATCCATCAGTTGTTAGGGAATGAGGAGAACCAAAATTTTGAAGGTGAGCCATCTGCACTATCACAGGAAACATCAGTTTCACTACCACATGGGTGGCATCATCACCTGATTTTCCCTTCTCACTATTCCATACAGGATATGCTTCCATTAGAAATCAATGAAACAGAAACTTCTTATTGCCCTCTTAACTCCCTAATCACCAAGTATGAAGAAGTGAGTTCAGTCCTTCCAAATACAAAACAAATAGAAGTCCAACCAGGAAAATTACTGAACATTAACAGCTGGCTCACTAGGGAAGAGGAAGAAAAGTTGATAACAGTTTTGCAGAAGCATGTTCATGCTTTTGCGTGGGACTACAAGGATATGTCAAGAATTCACCCTGATATATGCACCCACAGGATTTATACTGAAGAAGTCAAGCCAGTAAGACAACCCCAGAGAAGACTGAATCCTGCCTTGAGGGATATTGTAAAGGAAGAAATTGAAAAACTTCTAGAGGTAGGATTCATTTACCCAATTTTTGATAGCCAGTGGGTCTCTCCATTGGTTATAGTTCCTAAGAAAAATGGAAAAATGAGAGTATGTGTAGACTATAGAGAGCTGAACAAAGTGACATACAAAGACCATTTTCCATTACCTTTCATAGATCAGGTGTTAGATACCCTTGTTGGAAAGAAATACTTTTGTTTTCTTGATGGATTTAGTGGGTATAATCAAATTCAGGTTGCACCTGAAGATCAAGAGAAAACAACCTTTACCTATCCATGGGGAACATTTGCCTATAGGGTTTTACCTTTTGGTTTGTGTAATGCCCCAACAACATTTCAGCGAGCGGTCTTAGCAATTTTTTCTGATCTGACTACCAACAGTGTTGAGATATACATGGATGATTTCACAGTATGTGGACAGACTTTTGACTTTACATTAGAAAACCTTGACAGAGTTTTAACTCGCTGTGAAACATACCAGTTATCTTTGAATCCAGACAAATGTTTTATGATGATGGAGGAAGGAATAGTTCTTGGTCATCACATCTCTCCTCAAGGAATCCAGGTTGATCCAAAGAAGGTGGAAATTATCAAGAATCTTCTTCCTCCTAAAACTCAGACTAATGTCAGAAGCTTCCTAGGACACATTGGTTTTTACCGTAGGTTTATTCCTAGCTTTAGCACAATAGCCAATCCCATGTTTGCCCTATTGACTAAAGATTCTGAATTCTCCTGGACTGCAAGGTGTCAGGAATCATTTGAAGCTCTGAAAGAGAAATTAGTAACTCCACCTATGTTAAGAGGACCTAATTGGACATTACCATTTCACATACAGGTTGATGCTTCCAATACTGCAATTGGAGCAGCATTAGGACAAATTGACAATGGTGAACACTATGCCATCTACTACATTAGCAAGAATTTGACAGGAGCTGAGAAAAATTATACCACAACTGAGAAAGAGTTCTTGGCAGTAATTTATGCCATCAACAAATTCAGGCATTACATCACAGGTTATCAAATATTTATTCACACAGATCACACAACCATTAAGTATTTGATGAATAAGCCTATGGTAAGTGCAAGAATTATTCATTGGTTACTATTGTTGCAAGAATTTGATATCACAATAATCAACAAACCAGGAAAAGCTAATGTTGTAGCAGATTTCTTGTCCAGGTTGCAGAACACAGATAAAGGGGAATTAGTTGAGGACACTTTTCCTGATGAAAAATTATTTGCTATATCAGTCCAATCACCTTGGTTTGCAGATATAGCCAATTATTTGGTCACAGGAAAGGTTCCTCCACATTTCACTTCAAAACAAAAAAAACAATTGATCAAACAGAGTTCTTCCTTTGAGTGGATTAAGGGTATACTTTTTAAGTGCAGTCCTGACCATGTGTTACGCAGGTGTATCCGAAAGGATGAGGTATATGATATCCTTAGGGCTTGTCATGATGAACCCTCAGGTGGACACTATTCTATAAAAAGCACAATTAGAAAAATTTTAGGGACAGGATATTATTGGCCATCTCTTCACAAGGATGTGAAAAAGTACATCAGGCATTGTGATGCATGCCAAAGAATGGGGAAACCCACTCATACAAATGAAATGCCACTACAGCCTCAATTGGTTTTAGAGCCATTTGAGAGGTGGGGGCTTGATTTTGTAGGACCTATTGATCCACCTTCTCAAGGAAAGGTGCATATTCTAGTATGCATTGATTACCTGACAAAGTGGGTAGAGGTGCGTGCTTTCAAACATGCTCGTGAAGAGAAGGTCATCGATTTCTTGTATACTCAGATTTTTTAGAGATTTGGAGCTCCACGGTCTATCACCACAGACCAAGGACCCCAATTTGCATCTAAAGTCATTGAGGCTTTTACAGAATTATATGAAATCAAACATAGGAAATCATCACCTTACCACCCACAAGCAAATGGCCAGGTTGAGGTAACAAACAGAGAACTGGAACGAATCTTGACAAAAATAGTAGCTTTTCATAGGAAAAATTGGCTAGATAAATTACCTGAAGCAGTTTGGGCTTACAATACTACTTGGAAATCCACTACTGGATTCACACCTTATGAACTAGTTTTTGGTAAAAAGCCCCTCCTACCTATTGAATTTGAGCTACTAACATTGCGCACAACATTGGAAATTGGAATTGAATTGTCACAGGCACAGACAGATAGGATTCTACAGCTGAATGCATTGGATGAACTTAGGTTGGATGCTCTGCACCAAACTGAAGTAATTCAGGAGCAGAGGAAGTTGTGGCATGACAGTCACATTCAGCAGAGGAAACTTCAACAAGGAGATTGGGCTTTGTTGTTTGATTCTCGTTATGAGGACTTCCCTGGAAAGCTGAGAACTAGATGGCTTGGACCTTACCAGATTGAAGAGGTATTTGACAATGGAGCAGCTCGTCTATCTCCTATTGATGGGTCCCGAAGAAAATTGGTAGTGAATGGACATCGCCTCAGGGTGTATCATACACCTCTAACTAAAGAGGAATTCTTGCAGTAGCTTGACAGTTTGGATACACAACAGGTGGAAGAGATTTCCTCTTCCACTTCAAAACAATCAGCATGATCATGGATTTCAAGAAAAGCAAAAAATAAAAAAAAATCAGAAAAAGCAGAAAACAAAAAGATGAATAAATTCTGATTGTGAATTCCTTCATGGGCATGATTTCAGGGAAATCATGAATTCCTTCATGGGCATAATCAGAATCAAGAAAAAAAGGAGAGGAAAAAAAAAAAAAGAAACCAAGAAAAAAAAAGAGAAAAATGAATAGCTCAACAGTGAAAACCTTTCCTAAGGCACTATTGAGTTGGTATGCATGAAAACCAGTTTTCTAGCATGCATAACCTTGAAAATTTCTGAATCATCATTGTACAAATTCACCAACTACACTTGTTTTGAAATATTGCAGAAAATCTCAGCAGAACATCAACAAAAGCAGTCATTCTTCAAAACTTGCATTAACTTGTTTTAATCAGGTATATATTTCTTACATTTCTTCATTGTAAATGATTGGTATATAGTATATAACAATTAACCATTAGCATAAAAGGTATCCATAAGAGTTGGCATACTTAAAACATGTTTTGAGAATGAGAATATTGGTTTCTACCTAATCTTCGAAACAAGAATGCCAAAAATAGTGCCTGCTATCTTCTTCAGATTAATTGTTGTATTGTCTTCGGATTGAAATTGTCTTCGGAATGACAGTAGAATGAATGTTGCACTTTGTCTTCGGAATGAAGCTTTGTCTTCGAAATGACGATTTGTCTTCGAATGAAGCATGATCTTCGAAATGAGGATTTGTCTTCGAATGAAGCATGACCTTCAGAAAGAGGATTTGTCTTCGAAATGAAGCTTTGTCTTTGGAATGAGGATTTATCTTCGAAATAAGGATTTGCCTTCGCAATGAAGCATGATCTTCAGAATGAAGACTTGTCTTTGGAATGAAATCATAATCTTCAGAATGAGGTATTGTTTTTGCAATAAATCATAATCTTCGGAATGAGCATTCAATATAACATTTCCACGTGGCATCCAAGGAAAGGAAAATATACGATCAAGTAAAAATTCTTTGACTGCATACGATAAATAAACACGTGTCAGTTGAGATGTGGTTTGTTTTATCTTGCACCCATTAAGAAAGTGCCAGAATCACGGGGACGTGACCAACAATATGCCACCATTTTTTGATGCTAATAATCATGCACATGAAAATCTATGGGCGAAACAGAAGAACTAAAAATAAGTGAGGTGGATCTGATGGCAAGGACATCTACACAACCATTAACGGACATGTGTTCAAAGAAAAAATAGAAATGCGTGCCACCCTTCCTTTCGAAGACATATTTGCTAACGCAAAATGATTACGAGGAACAGTGCAGAGATTACAGTTCATTCCAAAGAAGAAAAATAGGGCAATTGAAAACCTAGAACCAAACCCTGCAAGTCTACAAACACCAGAAACCAGCGATCCAATAGAGGAATAGCAGCAGAAGTGAGCGGTTTTTAACGTACCAAAATAGGAAAATGGGGTGAAAGACAAAAATGGAACCAGCAGATACCACCCACCTCCGAGAAAATCCAGAAGTGCTGCAGATTTTTGAAGATGGAGGACTTATGCCATTCTTGGACAAATTTAATGGGTCCTCTGAAGATTTGGCCGGCATGTTCACCCACACATTCAGAAATAACCGGGCACACATTAACGACATGACAATTGAGGTAACCCCTAAAGTTTTAAGTCAAATTACTGAGCTTCCATTAGAAGGTCTTCCAATTTCTAGATCTGGCAAAAATACATTGGTGAATATAGTTAATCAATTTCTGGAAGAAAATGATAGGGAGCCAGAATATTTAACACATAACAACACATGCAAGGGGGTAAAAAGGGCCAGCCTACAGGAACCCTGGGATGAAGTGGCCACATGGGTAATCAAATTTCTAACCTGTGAAGGGCAGTATGTACTATTATCAGGGCATCATCTCAAAATTTTAAACCATCTAAGACATGGGAGGCAACAACCAGAAGTTAGGGTAAATCTTCCCCTGTACCTGCACCAAGAGTTGAAAAACATGGCAAAAAGATATCAGGAAGGAAAAGGAAGCCCTCGCCACCATGGTCTTATTAAACTAGTCTGCCAACACCATTTTAGAGGAAACCCTAGGAGCTTTGATAGGTTTTACTCTACCCTAAATGATGTAATTTTTGGAGATGAGGATGAGGAGGAAGAAGAAATAGATGTTGCAGATGTTATTGCAGAAGAAGAAAAAGTTTTTGTAGATGTTGTTGCAGAAGAAGAAATAGATACTACCATAGAGGCTATTGCAGAGAAAGAAACACACCCAACAGAGCACCTTGCTCTAGAACCTTCAACCTCATGAACTAAGAAACAAAAGAAGAGAGGGTCTGGAACTGGCAGCAGAACAGAAAAATAGAAGAAGGTCCATTTTTTTGAAGTTGTTACTGATCTGTCAGAATAGGGGAGTGAAGTACCTAGCCAAAAAGGGGAAGGAACAACAAAGGAAATAGAAGCATCTAAAACTGTCCCCACAACCCCTGCTGTCACCAGAAAACAAAGCAAAAAGAAGAAATTTGCATCAGGAACTAGGAGGTCTACAAGACTCCACTTGAGGGAAATGGCAGAACAGGTGATAGAAGAAGAAGGTGGACAAAGCAGTCCAGATGTCACAGAAATACAACCAGCCCCTGAAGACTTTCCAGAATTCCTTGAATAGATAATTGAGGAAGAGACTGGGCAGGATAGTTTTGAAGTGGCTACAGTTCAACAGGCCATAGAAATTGTAGATGCAATCATAGACAGTTTCATGGAGCCTCCTGAACAAGAGCAGACAGCTGAAGTAGAAGAAGAGATAGTTGTTGAGCAGCCAACTATAGCTGATTTGTCTGCATCAGATTCTGAACCAGAAATAGAGGAGGTAGACATCACAGAACAGCTGAGAGCAGCAAGAAGTGTTGTCAAAACACAAACCAGATGGATTGAAGAGAGAGAAAGTATCATTGAAATGCAGGAAAGGAGGATTGCAGAATTACAGTAGGAAGTGGCAGAATTGAGAAAAAGGTTGTCACAGTCTAAAAAATAGCCAACTGTATCCATTGATGAGGATGATTTGGCTCAATTACTTATGGATTTATCTAGGGCAGATGACTCTATTGAGACAGACATAGGTGCTCATTCTGAAGTAGCACCCTTTCATTCTGAAGAAGTGCCTTCTCATTCTGAAGCATTGCCTTCTCATTCTGAAGATGCTCCAGAATTGGTAAAGAGCATAGAAAAAGATACTGGAGATGAGTCACAACAAGAAACACCAGCACAGGAACAGTCCAAGCAGCAACATGAAATTGTTCAAGTAAGTACTCCTTCAATTGAGGTCTCTGTATTTCAAACTGTTACACCTTCAATAGAAATAGCAGATAAGGGGGTACAAGTGGAATTATTGTCTGATGACAAACCAGTAGAAATAGCAGAAAAGGGGGTACAGGTAGAATTTTTGATAGATGATCAACCAGTAGAAGTGGCAGAAAAAGGGGTTCAGGTAGATCTGCTACCTAGAGTTCCACCTATAGTTAGACCACCTAATACTGTATCCCTAGAACAATATAATGTAGACATAGCCAGTTGGGTGATCAGATATGAGAAGCTTGCCACTAAGATTGAAAAATTCAAATTGGAAGGAAAATAGTTAGAGGCAAAGGAAACAGAGATCAAGGCATTAAAAGAAAAAGTGACTGATTTATGTCAGATTGCTGAGTTTTTGGTCCAATTCAGATGGCCAACCAGATTTTACAGTCTTATTCTGAAAGAGAAATATCTCAGATGGCAGGTCATGAGGATTAGCTCAGGTCTCCCATATAAATTGGACACAACTATAGATTTCCTGGAAGCATATTTTGACAGCCCTATAGAGCAAAAAAATCTCCTATGTGAACTATTTTTACACAACTTCTTTATTCCAGAAGAAGTAGAATTTCACCCTCAAATTTACATAGGAGATGTTCAATTGAGGGCATTCATGTCCACTTTGCAAAATCACTTTTATTGGGACCAGGAGAAAAGGTAGAATAAAGAAATTGAATCAAGAGCTGAATTGTTAGTCAGAGCAGTTCAGCCAAATCACCCAATTATCACCAGACAACACTTCACCATGATGAACAGGGATGATGTAAAGAGGATGTACTTGAACAATTTGAGGGACTGTGTGACCAGATTTTAGAATTTTTGTAATGACAATTTTGTTCCAGCATTATCAATCTGCAGAAATAGATGGGTTGAACTTTCCATGTCTTTATAGAAAAGAGAACCCATCTCCCCCATTAACTTAGAATGGTCTAGAAGAAGGGCAGAAGGAGTGATACAACTAATTGAAATCATGCAACATCATTGGATAGGTCTCAGATTTAGGCCTCCAACCATCATTACTCCAGTTCCCTTCTACTTTGAAGAAGATGCTCAACCTGATGATCAGTTTGAAGAATGGCTCAGAAACCTTCAGGAGAACAGGGGATATTATATAGGCACCAAATTGTTCTACAGGTCATGGAATTTGAATATGGACATATGTGATTCCATAGCCCAATAGAATGCATGAGGACATGCATTTATATAAGTTGGGGGGAAAATGATGAGGCCTGGAAATGCCTCAATCATAGCATGTTTTGAACATTAAAATTGCCTAAAAACTCTTATGTTTAATCTGATATGCTAGTTAAGTTGATTCAATATGTTGTGTATTAACTATTTGCATGATCAATGTATTTGAAATACTATATTCTGATTTTTACAGCTTTTTGCATAGTTTTATGTTATTTTGTTATGACTTGCTAAATGAGAAATATGCTTAGGTTGATAGCAACATTTCACTAATTATGTTTTGATATGTCTCAAGCATTTATTTTACCTAAGTTTAGCAAACAGTGCAAGCAAACTGTTACTGTGCAGCAAAAACTGGTTTTCCAATGTAAATTCCAGCCAGCTGCCAATGAATGGCAAGGCATGGAATTCACACATGGAAAGAGATGAAGACCATTGAAATCTGATCCTGAGAGATAACCCACCTGAGAAATGCAGAGGAAATCATTTAAAGAGCACACATTTGTTCATTCCAAAGTCTCTTCGGAATGAACAGACATCTTCGGAATGAGAAAACATAGTCTCTTCGAAATGAGCGGATCTTCGGAATGAGAATTGTAGTCTCTTCGAAATGAGCCACTTATCTTCGGAATGAAAATAGAATGTGCTTTTTGACTTGTTGACCGATTTTTGATGTTGGAAAAAGGGAAAGAAATATTGAAAAGGGTAAGGGAAAATATCTCCCATCTGACTTTGTCGTCCTTGCCGACCAAAGCCACCATTTATGGAAAGATCAAGTTTGATCCTCTTCTAGGATAAAACCAGGAAAAGTTGCAGCATAATAGGATTAGATATTTAGGATAGAAATGAGATATTCTTAGTTTGTAAGTAGATCTTAGGACATCTATAAATATGGCTCCCATCCAGGTTGAGCTAGAGAGATGGAGAGAGAGGAGAATAGGAGAAAATAGGCAAGTAGTGTAATAGTAAGAAAAGTGACTGTTACAGTCCTGTAACAGGTTTTTAGCAGCAATACTGTAATCATGTTCTGAATCAATAAAAGTGCACTATTTTTATTCATGTTGTTGTGAATGAGTGTGAGTAAGATCTAGAGAAAGAAAGACTCATACCTTCTTCTGGACAAGGAGGCTGGCCACTTCCAGACCTAGGAGGAGGACTAACAACAGGTTTTTATTCTGATTTTGTTGCAGTAGAATGAGTTGTAGAACTTGTCATTTCATTTCCTTGTAAACAACTAACAGTATTTGTAATCTTAGCTTATTTTATGATTGGGATGATCTTGTGATTAATGGTTTGGTTGTAATCTCCACTTTCAGCAAGCTTTCAAAATACTGTAGATTATCATTTCCAGAATTTACTATTTTTTGCAATTTGCTGCATTTTGTGTTTTGTTGTCAACCCCTGCACAGAAGATTGACAACCTTCTATTACAGAGCATTGACAGGGCTTAATTTCCATGCTATAATTAGGTTTCCATTGCTGCAAAAGTAAATAGATTTCCTTTCTGCAATTATAATCAGATTTCTAATTCTGCAACTGTTATTTCTGCAACATAATTAGGTCTCATTCTGCAATTGTAATTAGGATTTCATTTCTGTAGTTAATGATTAGTTTCCATTTTTGCAACTAGATTAAGGTTTAATTTATGCAATTTAGAGATAGAAATGTCCTAAATCCCCCACACAATCGGTTTCACCAATAAGACCTGTTGCTCCCAGATGACCTAAGTTATAGCCCTGTTCACTCCTTCTGCAAATAGCCTTGTACACTGCCCTGGATTGACAAATTCATTGAGAATTAATGATGTGCATAACGACAACGCATCAGCACGTGTCTGCCTCTTCTATGCACTAGAATTTGGAGGTGTGGCTCCTCTTTTTCTATGCGGGGTTGTGGATGCTATTGTTGGCTTTGCTTTCCTCGTCCTGGCCGCTATCGAAGGTGATCTAGCCAGTGTCATCTTTGTTGCCTGAAATGTAGCTTCTGCAGCTTGCCATAGGTCAGTGTCTCGAAGGTATGACTGCTGCAATAGGGATATCTAAATTATCCCTCTTGAGATGAACTACTTGGGCTTTGTACAATTGGGCTACTTTAGGAGTAAGCCCTATGTTCTCCTTTGCAATGGCAACGACTTCCAATTTAGGGCCATATACCCCCCATCATTCAAAATACCTTCTTATCTTGGAGGGTCGTCCTCGAGATGACCCATAAATCTCCCAGAACTAGCTATCCTCTGTCGAATTGACATAGATACCAGAGTCCCCCTACATCCTCAAGGTTGTCTTCCTAGTCTCCTTAGTTGCTGTCATCTCTTTGAGTAGTTGTTCGAACTATTTTTGCCTCTCTGTGAATGGTTGCATATCCCACTCATCTTATTCTAGCTTGGTGAAGGTCACATTTGCCTTCTTTTGAGCCGTCCTAGGTCATTTTCCTTTGGCATCTATAGAAAATGTGGTGGCTCAAACAGGGGTTTTCCCTTTATCCCTAGTGGACGTCTTCTCGCTCTGAGGGACCTACTCTGCGGTCCCTAGAGCATTCTATTCACTCTAAGGGACCTGTGATGACGTCCTTGGGGGTGCTTCTTCGCCCCCCTATCTATCCTGTGCCAACCCCTTAGGTTCTTATCTTTCTTCTATAGGTCCGGGGAGTTCTTCCTTATCCCCTAGTCCTTTCTACTATTGTTGGCCCTTGTCCTACTCTGTATCACTTAGGTCGATGACAGTGGGTGTTGTGGGACTTCTTTCCATTTCACTCCCAAAAATAGAGGAATTCTTCCCTACCTATGGGTTGCTCTATCAGGAATTTGATCAAAATTCTCCTAAAGAGAATACTCATTCTAAAGATGTGGGAGAATTCTTCGGGACCTCTCTTGCCCAGTCAGTTTGGGTCGATGTGTCCCTTCTTCCTATTCTCCTATCTTGGAGTTGTTGGTTCTCCTCCCACAACTACTAGACCAGCTGCTCGAGCTGGGTGATTCATCTTTCTCATTCTTCCAATTCCCCTCTATGATTGTTCTGGTAATCCTCCAAAAAATTTTGGGCCATCCAGCAATTGGTCTGCCACTCCAGCACTTCCTCCAAGGCTGCATTGACCTAATCATTACTCCTAAAAGTCCCTGCATCTTGTGGGCTCTGATTTGTCAATTATCGAAGGGTTTGGGATGCCACATAGAATTTTGGGTCATTCTCGTCTTCTTCTGTCAAGAGGAGGATTCATCGTAGGGGTTTCCTCATGGAGACTGGTTCTAGTGGTCAAAACTCGGCCTCGTTGCTAATAAGCGGCGCTCCTTCCTCTTCATACTCAAGCACTGGTGAATGCCCTCTTTATTCCATGAAATTAGGCAATGCCAATTGCTCGATACTTGCCATCTCCTCTATAGGGCTTCCCTCTTCTTGCCCTATTTTGGCAATAGCATCCTGTTGCCTTTCTTGGCCGCCATCTCCCTCTGCATCGGGGTTCTACCTCTGTACTTCTGCATGGCGGACCAGTGCCGATATCAGCCCATGGTGGGCCAAGGTAGATGGTGCTCCCTTCTGGTACCTAGCCGCTTCTTCCTTTAGGGCATTTTCTAGGTAGAAGGGCATGTTCAACTTCCTTCCATGCACCAGGTGATTTAGAAACTGCACATGGTTAGTGTGCAAATGGGTATACTTCCCGGTGCATGTAAAGAATCGAGCAACCTACTCGAATATCTTTCGCAGATTCATGGGAAGGCTGCTTTTGGGTAGCCCTTCCTTATCTATCTGCACATTTTCTCCTGGTAGCAACACTTTGGCGTATGACTTTAGCAGTCCACCTTTGTATATGCATTCACCTGTGAGGGGCAATCCAGTCACCTACGAGATGTATTCGGGGGTGACCAGAATTTCTACCCCTCGCACTTGAGCTACGTCGCCCCTCAAGGAGGTAGTGAATTCCTTGGCTGCCTCCATATCCTGGCCCTGACTGACCAGGGTATAGTATTCGAACCATCCCTCGGCCTCGAACTATGTTTTTACCATCCCCCTTATTCCTTCCGTATCACTCGGCTCATTCTTTTTCATCGCATGATTCTTCGACCTTCCTCCCATGGCGCCTTCCCTTACTACTATGCTTTTTTTCTATCCTTACTTCTTTAGGAAGGCGCCTTCTTATAGGGAAGGTGCCTAACCTTAGCATTTAATTCTAGGGTACACCTTTCGAGCCATATCATTGGCACGTGGTTTCGGCCATGGGGGTATATGATTTTTATGATGGCAATATTTTTTTGGTACTGCATAATTTATGAATAATTATATAAATATTTGAGTTAGTATGCGCGTACCTTATTTGGTGTTTCATGCATCGTGAAGAGCGTTGATTCACTGATTTGTGACATGGGGGAGGGGTATGGTAATCTGATGTCGCTCGTTCGTGTGGTGATTTCATTTCGATCGAGGCATCCGTGAGACTTAAGTGTTGGATGTATGCGAAAGGCACTCTTTGGTACCTTCCTAATGTGGAAGGTGCTTATGTGGTACCTTCTTGATGTGGAAGGCACTTATATGGTGCCTTCCTGATGTGGAAGGCACTTATATGGTGCCTTCTCGATGTTGTCGATGCTCTTTGAATGGATGCGCCTTTCCGGTGGTGGAAGGCATCTCTGATTGGATGTGCCTTCCAATGGTGGAAGGCACCTTTTGATGATGGCGCTTTCCTGCTATAGAAGGTGCTCCTGAATGGGTGCGCCTTCCTGATGTGGAAGGCGCTGCTGAATACCTGCACCTTCCTGGGGTGGAAGGCGCCTTGGTATGTATGCGCCTTCCTGATGTGGAAGGCGCCTCGATTTTTTTTTTTGTGGCGCCTTCTCGATGTGGAAGGCGCCTACTTTTTTTTTTGTGCGCCTTCTTTATAAGGAAGGCACCTTTTTCTAGTGGGGCACCTTCTTCATAAGGAAGGTGCCTTCTTATAGAAACCTTGGGTGCCTTCTTCATAGGAAGGCGCCTTCTTGTGCCTTCTTTATAAGGAAGGTACCTTATTCGTGGGCCCTTCTTTATAGGAAGGTGCCTTCTTCTAGTTGGGTGCCTTCTTTATAAGGAAGGTGCCTTCTTCTATGCCTTCTCGATGTGGAAGGTGCTTTATTCTTGGCAATCATGTTGTGATTGACTGGGAAAGGGTGATCAAGCCTTCTCAGTCTCGCTTCACGTTGCCTCAGCTTCTACCTATGAGTGTCGGTGTCGGAATGTTGAGCCGAATTAGGCCTGGTTTCCTAGATACCTATTCCTCGTGTTGTCAGGTCCTCCACCTGCAAAAAGCAAATGAAAAGAAAGAAAAATAAAGGTAGTTAGATGCATTCCATGCCTATTAGGCCCTGGATTAGGATGCCTGTAGCTTGCATGCGGGCGTCATCCCTGCAAAACACATCGTAAGAAAAAAACTAAATTAACTAATTTTGGTGAGCACCTCCATGCCCATCGTTTTTCTGTTAAGAGTTTGGTCTAGATCTAACAAGATGGGGTCTCCCCCATGTCTATTCTGGATTCCACCTATAAGGTTTTGGATGTGTTATAGGGGTGCAGTCGGTGGCCATTGATCATTAACACGGTGTTGTTGTCATCAATTGTTCTAACATGCACTACCCCATTCTTGATGAGCTCTACCACCTCATACGGTCCCATCCATATTTGCATTAATTTACCTTTTCTTTCCTGGAACCGAGAATCGTACAACAACACCCATTCTCCTTCTTGGAACTGCTTTAGTTTAATGTGGTGATCATGCCACCACTTTCTTTGCTTTTGTATGATTTTCATTCTCTGCAAAGCATCCATTCAGATTTCGTCCAGCTGATCTAGCTATCGAATCCTTTCTTTTTGAGTGTCATCCAAGCTCAAGTTCAATTCTGAAGTTGTCCTCAATGTCTTGATTTCAAATTCAATGGGCATCATCGCACTCTTCCCATAGACCAATTGGAAGGGTGTGAAGCCTATGGTGGATTTCCACGTGGTATTATATGCCCAGACTACCTTCGACAACCGTGTAGCCCAATATTTTTTGTGTTGTTGCACGGTCTTCATCAGGATGTTCTCTATTTCTCTGTTCATCACTTCCACTTGCCCATTTGCCTATGGATGGTAGGGTGTAGTTTTATTGTGCCAAACTTTGTATTGCTCCATCAGCTCCTTGATCAACTTGGAGGTAAATTGAGGCCCTTGGTCTATTGTTATCTCTCTAGGGACCCCAAATCATGTAAAAATGTGGGCAAATAAGAAATCGATGACTATTCTTTCTTTTGAATCTCTCAACGCTTGAACTTCAACCCATTTGGTGACGTAATCTGTACAGACCAAAATAAACCTCCTCCCTATTGAAGGTGGATTAATTGGTCCCACGAAGTCCATGCCCCACTTATCGAAGGGTTCCAGGTGTACCTGAGGCTGGAGGGGCATTTCATCTCGATGGGTTGGTCTACCCATTCTTTGGCATTCATCGCACTTGTTGGCGTATGCAGCCGCATCCTTGAATAGAGTGGGCCAAAAGTACCCAGCCTGTAGGATTTTGTAGGCAGTTCATTTCCCTGCAAAGTGTCCTCTGCATGGTTCATCGTGACATGCTTTGAGTACTTCTGAGAACTCCTGTTCTGCTATGCATCTCCTTATAATCTGGTCATATCCTATTTTGAACAGGAGGCCATCAATCCATAGGAACGATGCACTTTTCTCTATGACCGCCTGCTTTTCTCGAAAAGAGAGAGCAGGTGAGGTTCTTTCGATGGCCAAGTAATTGGCTATATCTACGTACCATGGGATTTTCTCACTAATGGTGAACAAATGTTCATCCAAAAATTGGTCTTCCACTATTGTATGGTCTATCGGTATCAATATGGATAGAAAATCTGCTACGACGTTGTCTTTGCCTGGTTTGTCGACTATTGTGATGTCGAATTCCTATAGTAACAAGAGCCACCTGATAATTCTTCTACCAATGGCCGGCTTGCTCATCAAGTATCTGATGGCCATATGGTCCGTGTGGACAAATACCTTATACCCGATGATATAATGGTAGAATTTGTTTATGGCATGCACAACTGCAAGGAACTCCTTCTCCGTCACCGTGTAGTTGAGCTTGGCTCCTGCCAAGTTTTTGCTGACATAGTAGATGGCATAAAATTCTTTGCCATCCTTCTATCCGAGGACTGCTCCAATCGCATTGTTGGATGCATCACAGTAGATATGGAATGGTATGGCCCAATTTGGTCCTCTTAAAATTGGTGTGGATATCAGTTTCTCTTTAAGCAACTGAAATGCTTCTTCACAGTCTTCCATCCAATTGAACTCCACATCTTTAGATAATAGAGTGTGCAGTGGTTTTGCAATTTTGTTGAATTCGATGATAAATCGTCGGTAGTACCTGGATGATCCAAGAAAACTCCTCACCTCTCTCTATGTTCTAGGGCTGGGTAGGTCTCTGATGACCTCAATTTTTCTTTTATCAACCTTTATTCCTTCTACGGAGAGGTGGTGTCCCAGTACGATGCCTTCTTGCATCATCATAAAGCATTTCTCGTTGCTCAGGGACAAATTGTTTTCCTTGCTTCTTTCGAGCACTCTTTCCAAGTTCATCATTGCTTCATCAAAGGTTTCTCCATAGACGGTGAAGTCATCCATGTATACTTCGACCGCGTCTCCCATCATGTCTAAAAATATGCTAAGCACCGCCCTTTGAAAGGTGGCAGGTGCGTTGCATAATTCGAAAGGTAATACCCGATAGGCAAACATTCCCCATGGGCAGGTGAACATTGTCTTATCCTGATCCTCTTCTCCTATCTGGATCTGGTTGTATCCACTGAATCCATCCAGGAAGGAGAAATACTTCCTCTCGGAGAGTGTATCCAAGACTTGATCAATGAACGGGAGCGGGAAGTGGTCCTTCTTGGTCGCTTTGTTTAACGCTCTGTAGTCCACATAGATTCACCACTTCCCATTCTTTTTAGGGACTACCACTAACGGTGATACCCACTCACTATCAAAAATTGGATAGATGAATCCGGTAGTCAAGAGTTTTTGCAGTTCTTCCTTGACAATGTCTTTCATTGTCGGATTCATTCTTCTCTATGGTTGCCTGCTTGGAGTTGCTTGATCATCGAGGTATATACGATGGGTACAGATCTCTGGGCTGATACCCTTCATATCTGAGTAATCCCATGCAAATTCCTATTGGTGTCTAACCAGGAGCTCTTCTACTTTCATCAATTGTGTGGGAGTCAACCCACTACTGACATTCAATGTTCTTCCTGGCCCGACGTGTATCTGCTGAACGTGGTGATCTTGGGCACCAGCCAATGGTGATCTAGGTGCGGAGATGGAGGACTCCCCATGGAGGAACTCCATAATAGCACCATCTTCATCTTCTTCTACCAACTCATCCAATGTCATCACCGGTTGGATCATGGATAGCTCAGGATTTTCATGCTCGATCAACATGGGTTCTCCTAATGAGTCGACGGACTACGTTGGGGGTGAAATAGTCAACCTTTTAACATTTTGTCCATCGAAGATGGTCATCAACCCATCCCGATAGCTGATGTAAGCATCAGCTATTGCCAGCCATGGCCTTCCCAAGATGAGCGGGTAACCACCCAGCCTAGTTTTAGATTGCAAGACTAAAAAGTTGGTTGGGTATTCCCATGCATTGACTATCACTATTACGTCTTCCAACATTCCTTTCGGTGCCATGGTCGATCGATCGGCCAACTGTAGCACTATCATAGTGGGTTTTAGGTTCATGAGTTGTAGCCTCTACATGGTCTCCTGAGGCATTACATTGATGGCTGCTTTGAGATCGACCAACGTATTGGACAGGGAATGTCCCTCAATTTTTATAGTCAGCATCGGGCTGCCCAGGTCTGCATACTTAGGATGGCACATTTTTCCCATCATCAAATCTGCTAGTTTACCCATGACATTGATAGTCTGGGTTGCTCTTCATCCTAGCTTCCTTAGACACATCTCTCTTATCACCTTGGTATATATCGAAACATCTCGGATGGCTTGAAATAATGGAATTGTCATGGTGAGGTTCTTCAAGCTAGACAAGATATCAAACTCCGGCTGTGTTACTTTCCTCTATTCTTGCAGCCGATTGGGAAATGGAGCCTTTGCTCTCTCAGGCATTTCTTCTATCACCTCTTCTACAAGAGGTGTTTCTCCTACCTCTTCCTCCTCTTCTACCAGTGGAGGCATTCCTACTCCTAGCTGTCTACCAGACCTAAGCTGAATATGGTACATCAGATACATCTCACCCTCCATGTTGTATGCTGGCTGGTTCACCCTATTATTAGGATTTGTCATCGGTTGTGCGGGTAGCTACGCAGGTCTCACTACTGGCAACGTCGATAAATTCTATTGGGGGTGAGCTGGTGCTACATTCTATGGAGCCTGATTCCATGCAGTGTGGCCTCTCCACTACTGCCCAGGATATGGATATGGCATCCATGGCTGTTGGTTCGAGAATGTTGTTGGGGGTGCGTTGGACCAGGGTGATGGCCCCCACCACCCCATGTTAGGTGGTTGAGGTGGGCCTTGGGGCATGTATGGTCCTCCCCCATATGACGACATTTTGGTTGGCATATTCCCCGCAAGGGGTTGTGGCCAACTCTTTCGATTGCCTATGAAATAGGCATCCACGCTTTCAGCATCCTCCTGATTACTGGGCAGTTGCGGGCACAATCGAGTTTTATGGTTCAGCCTACAAACTGTGCATACTCTGACTTTGTTCTCTGGGCATGCATTCTTTGCATGCTTCCCTCTACATTTTGGATAGAAATAAGCCAATGTTGCTTCATTTTCTTGCTTCTTTTTCTCTAACAATAGTGTATCCATCTGCAATGCTAGAGATGAGAGCATTTCGCTCTTTAAATCTTCCAGCATGTTACCTATTTCTATCTTCGTGACTGAAGCAGTCACTTTCATGGTTCTAGAAGTGGTCTTGCCTCTCCTTCTTGAGTAGTTTCGGCATAGTTGTCGGATGTCTTCCATAGCGTGCTGGTAGACATCACCTCCAGAAATCATGTTAAGAGCCTCCAGTGATTCATTGGTAAGTCCTCTCAAAAAGATGCTTTTGAGGGACTTATCAGATAGTTTCATGTGAGGAGATCATTGAAGATTGAAGTTGAATCTCTCCTAGTATTCCTTGAGAGACTCATCTTCTTTCTGCGTCATGCTCAGGACCTCTTCTCTGGAGTCTCTTGCTCTCCCAAAATCTTGGTATTGCTCTAAAAAGAGCTTCTTCATTTGATCCCAAGTGGCAATGTGTTTGTCTCCCAGACCGATGAACCACCGTAGAGCTGCATCATCCAATGTGGAAGGAAAGAGTTTCAGCTTCTACGTATCAGATTTGTAGTCCACAGACCTGCATAAGACATCAAACTTAAATAAAAATAGGTCAGGGTCCTCAGTTGGGTATCCTCTGAAGGTCGAAAGGTGAGCAGGGGATATGTTTTTCATTTTGGTATCTCCTACTCCTTCATCAATCGAGAAACTAAATCCAGATGAGACTTCTTCATTGTCAGCCATTTTTTTAGGAAATGCGGTCTCTAATGCAGTATTTATGGCCTTACGATCATTTAAGACTTTCTGAGTCAAGGCTCTAAGGTTGTCTGGTGTTATCGTCCGATCTTCTACAACTTTCCACAATAGGGCTTCCTCTAAGGGTGTCCTATTAAATAGGGGATTTATGATGATTCGTTCTTCCCCAAGTTGATGGGATGAGGAGGCACTTTGCACAAAGTGTGGATCCTCACTCCAATGGATTGCTGGTGGTGGGTCGGGCGAGTCTAATTCAAATTTAGAATGTTCGGCTGACTCAGGTTCTGGTGGATTGGTTTTTATAAACCGACCATCAGGTCCTCTTCTTCTCGAAGAACTCATACAAGGTCAGATGGAAGGTTTCCAGGTATTGTAAATAATCTAGTTGAGATGCTTCCTCGACAATGGTGCCAAAATGTTGTGGGCCAAACAAGGTTAACTTCTTTCCTACTTTTGTCACATGCCCATGCATTTAATTTATCAACCCAGGGAGCTTCGTAAACTTGCGAAGGGTCTTGAACAAGATTGCTTACAATACCACTTGAGATGAGTCCGCTAGTTCTACTATTGGGGGTGTTTCAACGGTCATCAATCATTCATACACTCCTCAATAATTTACGTAAAAACAATTAAATCTATAGAAAGGAAATATTCACGCATTCCTAGAAATAAACCTATTGCAATACTAGAAATAACAATGCGATAAACAATCTTATAAAAGCGGTAAACTAATCTAGAAAACATAAGAAAAATAGGGGAAGAAATACTGGCTTGGAGTGGGCCCAGGCTCCAGTAGCTTCCTCCCAGCTGAACACGCACTTAGAAACTCTTAGAACTGTATTATAATTATCAAAGTATTACAATGCTTCTTCTGTATATCTCTCTACATTTACTATCAAAATATTCTATATATCCTCAGAGAGGTCTACGTGTGTTTATATAGCACACCCATAGATCTTCTATTACAAAGAAGTTATAACAATCGATTCATTCCAGACTAAACTAAGACAGTCTGGTAAATGTGATCGACGTCTGCTAAAATTGGCATTCATTTCTAATGGTGGCATGTTCACTGATTGGTTTGTGCTTCGCCTGGCATTGGTAGGATATTCTCATACATCGATGCGATCCCCAATTTAACTCTACATGATGTAGAGTTGGAACTGCACCAGTCTCTATTGTCCACGTCATGCTTGTCTGGTCAACGGGCGAAGAACAGGGGTGCTTTCCCTATGAGGAAGGTGCCTAAGTATGTCGGGTGCCTTCTCTATGCGGAAGGTGCCTTACTATCATTGGTGCCTTCCTGGAAGAGGAAGGCGCTTATCTTCTGTTGGTGCCTTCCTGTGAGAGGAAGGCGCTTGCCTTCTAGTGGCGCCTTCCTGTCGGTGCCTTCCTTATGAGAGGAAGGCGCTTGCCTTCTAGTGGCGCCTTCCTGTCGGTGCCTTCCTGTGAGAGGAAGGCGCTTATTTTCCTTTGGCGCCTTCCTGGAAGAGGAAGGCTGGCCTTCTATTGGCGCCTTCCTGGGAGAGGAAGGCGCTTGTCTTTCCTTGGTGCCTTCCTGGAAGAGGAAGGCGCCTACCTTCTCTGCGTTGATTCCGAAAGAAACAAAGTGCCAGGTCCATGAAAAGACCTCGACTGATCCAAATCTGACTAAATCAACTACAATTCCACAAAAACACACTGAAAACACACGAATTAGATAACACGCATAATTTCATCAAATAATTATATAATCATTCATAAACATATGCAATCCTTATTATACAGCCGCATAATAATCAAGAAAATGTATACAAAATATGAGCATTTCTGATGCTCATCAATCCTATAAGATGTTAATAACTTTCCTTAATGTATCTCAAAGAACATTCACCTTTGTGGAGTTAGTCAATTTGCTTCAAATAGAGGAATAAAATCAATTCCAAAGAGATGAAGTGACAAACAATTCACTTTACTCAAACAATCAGGGTGAAAAGAAGAAATAAAACTTTCTAAAGGGAGGATCATATTCAAAAGATAAGAGAAAGAAACCTCAAAATAAGTTTTACTCCAATTGTAAAAAGGACAACCATGACACCAATCAGTGTTTGTTTAAAAACAAGAAAAACAAAAATGGCAAAGGTGCATCACAAAGGTAAAATAGACAAAGAGGCAATGTTGCTAGTGAAGTGTCTAATTTCGATTCTGATTCTGGTTCAAAAAGAGCACACAAAGTGCTCATGGCTAAAACAATATTGTAAAGGGAAAAAAATTTGTCACCTTAGGCAAAGCACCATATACACTCTCTTTTTAGGCTTCATAAATATCATAAGTTTTTGTTTTAAGTACTTGTAATAAAGGGGTGATTGTACCTCTTTTAGGCTTCATAAATAGCAAACTCTCTTTCATTGAAGTACTTGTAACAAAAGAGGAGTCTTTTCTGGTGTAAAATTTTCCTAGGAGGCAATCTTTGTAAAAGCCTTAACAAGCTTCATGAGTTGCATATCTTTTGCAATTAAGGGGGGATAAAAATTTCTTTCCTACTTCACACAATTTTTGTAAAAAGGGAGGAAGACTTATAAGGGTGCATTTTTGGCAGTGATCGACACCTTAGTCACACTTCTTACAAAAATTCCATTACAACATGTTTTGCAACAAGGGGGGAAACTTATAAGGGTGCATTTTCAGCAATGACCAACACCTTAGCTACCTTGTCAACACTTTTTGCAAAATCATATTATAAACAAAATGAACTTCATATGTAGTGTTCTACTTTAGTACACCTAGTGGTTGCAACGGCTAGTTACCCATGCAATCCAGTTGGATGACAATGTTATAATAAGGACATTCATTGATGTGAAGACAAAGTGAGGAATAACCTTTGCTTAGAGCATCCAAAGACTATGATAGAGCATGAGCCAGAGCAAGAGATAACATATCAACATATTTTTCACTGTATTGGGGCAGTTATATACATTACTCAAATAATGTAATAAGGTGGGATGTTAGAGTTACTATGCTACAATAACTATAATTATTACCTCATTTGGTAATTTGTAAGATTCACCTAGGTAGAGTTTATTTACTGCATGGTAAAAAGTAGTTTGTTACTTTTACCATTAGGTTATTTCTTTTTACTTTTTACCTAGGTTAGTAAGTTAGTCATTGTAGTCATTTTGACTATGTTAGTTGTTAATGGTTAGCGCTTAATTAGCCAAGTGCATTAGTTAGAACTTTAGGGGGCTAATATATTTTTATTATTTTCTAAGCTATTCTTAGCTTCATATTTGTCCTATTTAAACCTACCACTATCAATAATATTTCCTAATGCTTTTTATGCATATGGTTCTCCTAACATAATGTTATCTTGGAAGGCTCTTCATATGCTTTTGATGCTCTTTATATTTCCTTGTGTATATATTACAGGTCTTTACGATGGATAAAATGACATAGATATTCATACCTCATCATCATACATCATGACAGTCACCATGTTGCAAATGTGAATAGAGTTTCTACTTAAGTGGCTTAGAAAAATATTTTTCTAGTCCTAAGTGTGAAAACGCTTAAGTTTTGTCGACAAATTTTCCCTCTGTCCTATTCTCCCTAACTCCCCTCCTATTTCTTCTCCTATATTCTTTCTCCTTATCCCTCCGTGCCTTCCATTCTTCTTATCCCTCCAATTATTTTTCCCTTTATCTCTCCAACCACCTTATCCCTCCATCATTTCTTTTCCCTTCTCTATATAATTACAAGTGCCTATTATGTAATATGGTTGTTATTATTGAGGGGCGAATATTAATAAAATCATTTTTTTTTTTTGCTGCGTCAAATGTTTAAGTAGAAACCTGTGCCAGACCTCTCCTCGATCGATCACAGGTATCAGAGCCCAAACACGGTTCCTGAGGTAGATTTCAGTAGCAAATGAGGTGAGGCCAGTTGGGCATGAATCTCGAGGCAGGTGTCAGGCACAGAGGTCGAGGCATCACCAGCAAATTTTGGCATAGATCCTGAGATAGATCATGCATAGGCTCGACATGCGGATCGAGGTGACATGTGGTAGTGACACGTGGATCAAGGTGGCTCGGACGACACATGGTAGCGGCACACAAATCAAGGTGACAACGATGCGACAAGTGGATGTTGATGTAGCTGACATGGCAACCCATGAATCGAGGCAGAGAGGCTGATGTGGTGTGGTTGGTGAGTTGATAGAGGACACGTGGCACGACAGATGTGGTGGTAGTTGATGTGGCAGGAGAGGTGACGTGGTGGCAAGTGGTTGGTCAAAAAGTGTGCCACGTGGCGATGAGTGGCAAATTTGCATTGGTTAACGTGGCATTGTTTGATTGGCTGCATTTGCGGCAAAAGAGTGGGATCTGACTGCCCGAAGGCAGTCGAATATCCCTGTGTGCCTTCGGGTATAAAAATCCCATCTGCGCCTCCGCGCAGTGCATGTGGGATAAACAAAAGCAAATTTTTTTTTAAAAAAATTTGCCCCGCCGTGCTTGAATACTGCCCCCGGTGCCTTTTACGACACGTCCAAGGGGCGTGGTGCAGCGGACAAGGCGGTCCGCTAGCAGGGAGACGACCCGGGGTCAAATCCCGCCGGGGGTTGAGGAAATTTTTTTTTTTTTTGTTTGTTTATCACCATCGTCGAGGATAAAAGGGAGGACATTCCCTTTGATTCCAGCGCAGCCGCGTGGTGCAGTGGCTAAGACCGCCCACCGGTGATTGGGAGGTCGCGGGTTCGAATTCGCCCGTGTGAAAGGTAAATTTTTTTTTTAATTTTTTAAAGGTTTTAAAATTTTTAAAAGTTTTTAAAATTATTTAATAATTTTAAATTATATTTTTTATAAAAATTATCTTTTTTAATAATTTATTTAAAAGGTAATTTAAAAAAATATAAAAATTTATTAAATTAAAAAAAAAAAAAAAACTTGATAAAATTTTAAAAACCTTGTTTGAAGAGCATTTGTAAAAAAAAGAGAAATAATGTGCCCTTAAAATGTTAGATGATCCGTTCAGTGGGGTGCTATAATGCACTTCTCTCAATTTTGAAAAGAGAGACACCGGAATCCTTTGATGAAAGGGTTTAATGATCAGGTATCCATACAGTCTTTTGTCAGCTGGAAAATCAAGTGATTGCTCATCTGAGAAAATCGGATTCAGGGTACGAGGGAGATTCTGAAGACAACATCTTCAGACAAAGGATTGAAGGGTCTGAAACTATGGAAGTTGTACCAGTGGACCAAGCAAGTGCCAGTTATACACCTGGTGTATTGGTAGCAGAATCAAGTGAGAGCTATTTGCCACGCTCTCTTGAACCAAAAGCAGTAGAAGAAGAAGAAGACGAAGAAGAAGAAGCAGAAGAAGAAGAAGAAGATCCAGAGGAAGTGGATCCTGAAGAACCTGAGGTCATAGTCATCAGTAGCAGTTTTGAAGCAGAACCTGAATGTTCTAAAAAGGCGAGATTTGATTTGAATCATTAATCTCTTTGTACTGCTTTATATTGCTTGTTTGCTTCAAATAAAGTTTGTTTTTTATTCTGCAATGGCATCCAATACTAGTCTATCGATTCCTGAGTTCAATGGAGGAGATTATGAGTATTGGTCAATTAAAATGAAAACCCTTTTGATAGGAAAAGGTTTATGGGATGTAGTCGAAGAGGGCTATACTAAACCTACTGCTGCTGAATGGGCAGCTTTCTCTAATGCTAATAAAAAGGCTAAAAAAGAAGCACAAAAAAACAATGCTTTTTCCCTTTATCACATACATGCTACCCTAGATAAAAATATCTTCCCTAGGGTTGCCTCTTATGTAATTTCACAAGATGCCTGGAATGCCCTAAAAGAAAGTTATAGAGGTAGTGACCAAGTAAAACAGGTAAAGCTGCAAACGTTGAAACGAGATTTTGAAAATCTCAGGATGTAAGAAAATGAAAAAGTGGGAGACTACTGCATGTGAGTGAAAGCCATAGTTGATAAAATGGTCACACTAGGGGAAGATATTAAGCCAGAGGTTATGGTGAAGAAAGTGTTGAGGACACTTCTTCCTAAGTGGAATTCTGTTGCAATAATTATTGAAGAATCCAAAGACTTAACCTCGTTGTCTTTTGATGCTCTTACTGGTTCACTTCTCTCACATGAAGAGAGGTTACAGGAAACTCCTACCACCAGTTATGGAGGAGATGATAAAGCTTTTACCTCACATGAAGGAAGAGGTAGAGGCCGTGGTAGAGGACAACACAGAGGTAGAGGCGAGGAATAATCAAAGAGGAGGAACTCCTAACAGAGGAGGATAATCCAACAGAGGAGGAAATCAGAATAGAAGAGGACAACAGCAATATAGAGGGAAACAATCAGGCAAAGGAAAAGGAGGAGATAAATCAAAACAAGTTTGCTATAATTGTGGCAAACCTAGCCATTATGCTCGAGATTGTTGGTCAAAGTCTTCGCAAGAAAATAGCAGCAACCAGAGTAGTCAGTTTGGAAATTTTGGAGAAGAGGAAGAGTCCACAAATCTCTTTCTTTCTTATGGCCAGATAGAGCAAAATATGAATGATACATGGATTTTGGACACAGGGTGTTCAAATCACGAGTGGTAAAGAAGAACTCTTTGCTACTTTAGACTCCTCATACAAATCCAGCATCCGATTGGGAGATGACAAATCATTGGTAGTTGAAGGCATTGGAGCCATGGAGGTTCCAACAAAAGAAGGCATCAAGCAAGTAAGTGATATCTATTACACACCTCATCTTCAACACAATATTTTAAGTGTTGGTAAAATGCCAGAAAAGAATTACAAGTTGATTTTTGATGAGGGTAAATGCACCATTTTTGACAAGAACAATAGTAATAGAATCATTACACAAGTACCAATGTCAAAGAATAGATTATTCCCTTTAAAGTTTGGCCAGCCAGGAGGAAATAAGTTAGAAAATGTTGCTATTACCAATCCAAGTGTCCTATGGCACTTGAGATATGGTCATTAAGTTTGAAAATGCTAACTTCATAAGCAATGGTAACTGGACTTCCCAAAATTCAAGATAGTAAGGAAGTCTGTGAAGGGTGTGCCTTGGGCAAGCATGCCAGATCAAAATTTCCTCATGGAAAAGCATGGCGGGCCAGCTATCCACTCCAGTTAGTGCATTCAGATATTCGTGGTCCGATGCAGACCAAGAGTCTAGGTAATCACTCTTACTTCCTACTTTTCATTGATGATTGCACAAGAATGTGTTGGATATATTTTTTGAAGCATAAGGATGAAGCATTTGCATGCTTTGTTGATTTTAAAGCAAAAGTTGAAAGTGAGATTGGATATTCTATAAAATGTCTTAGATCGGATAAAGGAGGAGAATACTCCTCTAATCAGTTTTTGAATTTTTGTAAACATCATGGCATCAAGAGGCAGTTCACAACTGCCTACACTCCACATCAAAATGGTGTAGCAGAAAGGAAGAATCACACCATTGTGGAGATGGCAAGATCAATGCTTCAGACAAAGCATTTGAGTAATTCATATTGGGGAGATGCAACAAGGACTAGTGTTCACATCTTGAACAGAATTCCTACTTCAATTTTGAAAGGGAAGACACCTTACCAATCCTGGTATGGTAAGAAACCAAATGTGAAGTATTTCAGAGTATTTGGTTCATTGGCATATGCTCACATTCCTGATGAGCTGAGAAAGAAGCTTGATCCAAAGATTCAGGCATGCATTTTTGTAGGATACTGTGAAAACACAAAAGGTTATAGACTCTACAATCCTGACTCGAAAGATAGTGATTTCAAGAGATGTGATTTTTGATGAAGGGGGAGAATGGGGTAAGCCCCAAATATTTAGTGATGTTGAAGCCACTGATATAATTACTCAGCAGGTGCAACCATAGATACCATAGAAAGGAAAGCAGTCTCCTTCCACTCATCCTCCAAGTCCATCTTTTGATTCAACTACTTCACCAAGTCCTTCTCCACAGCGATCAGTAAGTTCCTCACCAATGGACATTGATTTTCCATCCAAAGGTAAGAGAACTCTACAATATCATCCATCATCTCAGATGTTGGATAAATTTTTTTCAAGAAGATACACTAGGAGTCAAGCTAGTGAAATGGAATCTGTTTTACATAGATTAGAAAGTATGCACTTGTATGGTGATGATGACTCCCAGTAGGAACCTAGGGGAGATCAAGTTAACTATGCTTTGTTAACTAGTGCACAGCTTGAACCTTCTAGTTATGAGAAGGCTTGTACTCAAAAGATTTGGCAAGATGCCATGAAAGAGGAGATAACCTCTATAAAAAATGACACTTGGGAGCTCGTGAAGCTTTCGAAAGGAAAGAAATGTGTTGGATGTAAATGGATCTTCAAGACCAAGTTTAATGCTAATGGAAGCATTGAGAGGCACAAGGCAAGATTAGTAGCAAAGGGTTTTACTCAGAAATATGGAATTGATTATGAAGAAACTTTTACTCCTGTAGCCAGACAGGAGACTATCAGAACAGTTCTTGCCTTAGCTGCACACAAAGGATGGAAAGTCCAACACATGGATGTAAAGAGTGCATTTCTCAATGGTTACTTGATAGAAGAAGTGTACGTTGAGCAACCACAGGGATTTTAAGAGCAAGGTAAGGAACACCTTGTTTATAGATTGAAGAAGACACTCTATGGTCTTAAACAGGCACCAAGAGCTTGGTACTCACGCATTGATGGGTACTTCAAAGATTATGGGTTCATCAGGAGCAAAAATGAACCCACACTCTACTACCTAAAGCAAGGTAATGACATCCTCATAGTTTGCTTGTATGTGGATGATCTCATTTTTATGGGTAGTAATAAAAACATGAATATGGAGTTCAAACACTCCTTGATGACGCAGTTTGAGATGAAGGATCTTGGCTTAATGCACTACTACCTTGGAATGGAGGTTCATCAGTCAGATATAGGGATCTTTATCTGTCAACATAAGTATGCTCAGGATATGATCAAGAAGTTTGCTATGGAGCATTGCAAACCGATTTGCAACTCCGAGTTGGACATGGGATCCAATTAAGCAAAGATGATGGAGCACCAAAAGTTGACGTGCCCACTTTCAGAAGCATGGTTGGGAGTTTGATGTTTCTCGCCAACACCAGACCAGATATTCAGTATGTTGTATCTCTTGTTTCTAGATTTATGGCTAACCCATCCGAGCTGCATTTGCGAGCGACTAAAAGAATTTTGAGATATGTGAAAGGTACATTGGATTTTGGAATACAGTACCATAAATGTGACACTATCAAGCTTGTAGGCTTTAGCGATAGTGATTGGGGTAGCAATATTGATGACAGGAAGTCAACATCAGGAAACTATTTTAGTCTTGGATCAGGACTACTAACTTGGAGTTCCAAAAAGCAGACAGTAGTAGCGCTATCTTCAACAGAAGCTGAGTATATAGCAATTACTTATGCAAGTACTAAAGCCTTATGGCTAAGGAAAGTACTAGAAGAGATTGGAGAACAGCAAATTGGTCCGACCAGAGTCTACTGCGACAACATCAGTGCCATTCACTTGGCATATAATCCTATCCACCATAGTAGAACAAATAATTTTGATATGAAGTCTCACTTCATCAGAGATATGGTGGAACATGATATTGTTGGGCTTCAATACTGTCACACTTTGGAGAACGTTGCGGACATTTTCACCAAGGCGATGACTAAAGCTCAATTTGTAAATCTGAGAGACTGTGTAGTCAGTCCTCTCAACTTTAAGGGGGAGAATGTTGCAAGTGTGAATAGAGTTTCTACTTAAGTGGCTTAGAAAAATCTTTTTCTAGTCCTAAGTGTGAAAACGCTTAAGTTTTGTCGACAAGATTTGTCGACAAATTTTTCCTCTGTCCTATTCTCCCTAAATCCCCTCCTATTTCTTCTCCTATATTCTTTCTCCTTATCCCTCCGTGCCTTCCATTCTTCTTATCCCTCCAATTATTTTTCCATTTATCTCTCCAACCACCTTATCCCTCCATCCTTTCTTTTCCCTTCTCTATATAATTACAGGTGCCTATTATGTAATATGGTTGTTATTATTGAGGGGCGAATATTAATAAAATAATTTTTGTTTTTTGCTGCGTCAAATGTTTAAGTAGAAACCTGTGCCAGACCTCTCCCTGATCGATCACACCAAAACCCTATCAATAATTATTTTGTGAGATGCAAGAAAGATCCTGCAAGATACACATGGATGACATTTTCTTATTGTAAATATTTGTATCAAATTGGTAGCAAATATCTCAACGAGATCCCATTGTAATCCTTTTGAAGGATAAAATTAATATTAATAAAAAGGGTACCATTGTTTCATATCTTATTTTTGTCATTATGGTTACATAGTTTGCTATCTAGTTTGTTCATTATTTCATTGCATAGGTGTACGATATTTTTCAGCATTTTTAGTGGTGATCAGTGTGGGACCTAGTCCACATTTTACAATTCATTGCTAATTATTATCTTTCTTGGTATTTTTGAGTTGTAGGTACCACCATCCATAATAGATATTATCAACAGATACAACCATCCCCTTCAAATATGGTCAATAGGCACCACCATCCCTCCCATAGACGACCTCAGACCAGAGAGCAAAAACACTAGAAAACAACATCTTCATCGGATGTACGCTATCATAGTAAGCCACTTTGATTTTCTTTCTCTATTTCAATAAAGAAAATTATATTTTTCATGCTTAATTTAAAGAATTTTAGGTTTTGAGCCTTTAAAATAATATATCTATGACCATCCTTGTGTTAGATGACCTCTGTCTATGGTTGTCCCTATCCTAAATGGCCCTTGTTTCTGACTGTCTTTGTGTCAATGATCTCTTCTGCAAATACTCTCTTGTAGAGATGGATCCCATTTGATTACTGTTGTGGTCTAATTGCTTGTTGTCTTCTTAAAGGCTACTCATGTAGGATTTTGTATCTGATAGGTTTCTAAAAATTAAATGTTCATTATTTAGAAATTTGAATTTCAAATGTTACTTTTATGCATTAGTGAAAGATCATGGAATGTTTATTGCTTTTACTTTATTTTGCATAAATTAAAGGAACCCCACATAGCACATTTTACTTTGACATCAATGAGTTGGACTTCATCACCAACCATTGATTGAGACCAGTGATGGTGGGCTTCATCTCCATTCGTTGGCTCACACCCTAGAAACTTAGTGGTCAAAAGTGAGTGGCTTTCTAGACTTCATCACCAGAAGGTCCCCTACTCTTGGTTACACCTAGAGTAGGAAGGTTAGCAGAGCTCTTTTACCATGGGGCTCTTTAAAATACTTAGTGGACACAACTTTCATTACTGTCCATGCCTTTAACACAAGGGTTAAAGGAAAGCAAGGCTTCATCGGTACCAGGAAATTAGACAACATGACCCCTTTAAAGGGGTAATTTGTTCCCTTAAGGTTACCTTGAGCCAATATCCAATAGTAAGCCACCTTTTGTAGTTTGAGTCACATCCCTTGATAGGGGATGTGCCTAAACTACCTTTTAGTGGTTTTCTATTCTATTTACCCTTAGTTTTATAGAAATAGGGGTTTCTCAACATAAAAACACATAAAATAGTATAGGGATTCACAAAGAAAAATAAAAGAGATAATCACATTATATACGTTATTTGTTTCTTTACTATTTACGTAATCAAAATCATGGTAACTATTTGTAGCAAAATAAATGACACCAAACAAATAAACTGAAGATAAGTGATTACAATATAATGAATGATATTTTGTATTAAACAGGGGAGCTTTGATATCCTATTTTTATAATGTTGCGGTCCCAATGTGAAGGGGTTAATATTATGATGCTTTCTTTTATAAAATACAATGCTTCATATGATGGTCTTTTGTTCTCCAAGCAAGTTTTAACTAGTGTCTTTCACTCTGCTAAAATTTCAAATATTTGAGTGGGCTTAAGTATCGTAGTAATATGGCTACTCCAACTTTAGTAGTTGCTCAAGGATCTATATCCTACACACATGAAAGGTATATAAGGATCAGTAGCACTTGCAAACATAATAAAAAATAAATACAATTGAAACCCTTGACACACTGGCTACAAAAATGAAAGCAACGATGTAGGAAACAAAGAAATCAAACAAGAATGCCTTGCTAACATTTTAAAACTTATTGATATGCATTGTCAATGGATTTAATGCATTCTAAATGAGTGTGGGTGCACGAGTAGGTCTAGACAACCGTGAGAGGGTTGTTAGGCAACCGTGGAAATATGGTTAGGACTATGTAACCACCGATGGGAGATTAAGTTTGAGTGGAAAAATCTTCAAAATGACACCCTAGGACTTCAAATATTTGGTCTCCTCAAGATGCATGCGAGCTCCTAGCATGATTTTGATAGCCTGATGGTATGTTTTTTCTAGCCTTATTTTGGTTGATGGAGAAGATGCCTTTATAGGCCCCTTGGGATTTTGGGGGGAAATGGAGGTGGCAAGCCAAGATTACCAAGTGGCAATCCAAGGTTACCTAATGGAAGGGGCAGTTATAGTGAGTCACCTAGGGTGTCTCACTTAACTGGGGTGATGTGGCTAGTGGGTAGGTGCAAGTGGAGTGAGGTGTGAGGGATGTCCCATGTGAAGGGACAAGGGTGAAATGGGTGTGTGAGAGGTGGTAAGGGGTGGTGGTGATGTGGCCAAGACACATGTCTAATGAGTAGGTAGGGTATCCTAGGTAGATTTTCCAGATTTAGAAAATTTGGAAAATACTTTTAATGTGTAGATTTTTATGCCTAAGTTTAGACTCAGGCATATATTATGTAGGATTGTAATGTGAAATGTGGGGTGGAATGTGCAAGGATTAATATGCCTAAGTTTAGACTTAGGTATATATTTTATTATGTGGTGGAGTGTAAATTCCTAGATTGTTTTTATCTACAGATGCCCCTTTTTGCACCGCGTTGTGTAAAACACAATGCGGTGCAAAAACAAGACACTTTTCGTTATTGGATGGATAAATGGACTTAAATATTCTTGACACACAAGTATGAATTATTTTTTAAAATTTTGAGTTTTTTTCTTATTCCCTCAATTGGAGAATGGGTAAATAATGAAACCTACAAGCCAATTGATCAAATATGAATGATGAAAAGGGTGAATGTGATGGATGCAAATGTTTGAAATTGAAGATCAACTTGATGTCCCAAGTTTGGGGTGGTTTTGTGATGTTGCAAATTTACCTTTGGTTGCAATGAGGTGCAAAATGATGTGGTAAAAGAACCAACCACTGTGGGAGTTCGGGTGCCCATGTGACTATAGCAATTCCTACCAAATGATATGGTGTTAAAGGAACTAGGCACTCTAGGATCTTGGACACCTTAGTGATTTTAGTAATTATTACCAAATTATGATTTGATTGTTTTTCGCTTTTGTAACCCAAAAGAAAGGGCTTAATGATAACCTTGTGCAAATTTGGTTTAACATAGTCACACTCAAAAATTGAGGGATCCAACTGATTTAATGCTACATGTGATGATGTTGAATGATTTTTAACAAGTGTACTTATGGTGAGATACTCATCCTATCAGATTACATGGATAACCAATCACTGCAACTGCCAAGTGTCTAGAGTAAATCACTAGATACAAAGTTCACTTTAAATGATGATGATGGTTGAAGATTATGATTTTAATGCATTTGTGTTGATTTGATGGGGGTGTTTGTTTTTTTTCAATTACATGTTCATGTTTGGTTGCACTTAACAACCATGCATCCACGATTGGTACCACCAAATGTGGGTGCACAATTGCATGTGCTTGCCAAATGTAAACATACAATTGGCTTCACAAAGTGTGGCTATAAATATGCATGAGTTGGCAAATTGGATTCATTTGTGTGTTTGAAGTTATTTTGAGCGGTTGAGAGATTGAGTGATGGACACGACTGGTGAGACAAGCATAACGTTTGGTGGGGTAGAGGCTAGTGGCTCGGATGGAGTTGGAGTTGGTGCATGGGTGGATGAGGTAGGTTTTTGATGTCCTTCCTTTTATTTTGGGTTTGTGTTTTTTTTTTTTTTAAACTAAGAGGGGATGGTAATTTTTTTTTTTTTACGATGATAAGGGGGGAGGCAATTTTTTTTTGTTGATGAAATAACAAAATTCATAATTTTTTTTTATGTTTTTTTTTTGAAAAATAATTTGAAAAAACTTGTATTAAAACAAATATCATTTACAAGTTGGGATGAGACTTTTACCAGCCTTAGCCAAAGAGAACACATGTTTACAACAGTAAAAGAAGATTTGCATTGGAGCCAAATATCTTAAACCATATTTCTACAATGATTGCTCACCTGTTTACAACTATAAAAGAAGATGTACATTGAAGCACAAATCTCCTAAACAACATTTTTAGAATGGTTATCCAAATTAGCTAAGCACTGGATTTGCTCACCAACCTGCCTAATCATCTCATCCTCAATAGCCATGTCACTGTGCCATTGAACCCCTACCTCCTTCTCAGTACCCATCTTAGCTAAGAAGTCTACCACTTTATTTAGATCTCTACTCAAATAAACTGGAATCACATCATCTAATTCCCTCCATAATTCCTTAATTTGAGTGACAAGAATCCTCAACCTCCATGTTTTCAAAGCAAAGTTCCTCATGCAATCTAGAGCTCCAACCATTATTTGAGAATCTTATTCTAGGATTATCCTCCTGTGACATTTTTTTACTACCAAAATAGAAGTAGATTTGATAGCTAAGGCTTTTGCTTCATTTTTTGTGGCTCTTCCCAAGCCTTATAGTTCCCAATAGAGCACTGTTCCAACATGATTTTGGTAAACCACTCCAATTCCAGCTCTACCCGGATTGCATTTTGCAACTCCATCAGTATTAATTTTAATCCAACCTTCTGGGGGTGGTTTCCAACTAGCTCTATCCTATCCCTCTTGTACTTCAACTTCCTTCTCCATTTCCACAATAAAAACTTGAGTTTCCTCTTTAGCATAGAGTGCCATAGTTTCTGTGACTTTGCTCCAAATGACCTGCCAAACTCTATCTAAAGAAGAAAAAGTCTCTAAATTTTTTGGCATTTCTCTCCAACAACACTTACCACCAAATGAAGTTTAATCTAAGCTCCCAACCAATACAAAGAGATTTAGATTTAAATCTACCCCTCTTCCATCTTTCCCAAATATTAATCTAATTCAAATCACCATTAACTTGAATTTTATAATATAAAAACCATCTCTCCCAAATTTGGTGCATGAATGGGCACTCAAACATCAAGTGATCAACTGTTTCCTCACTCTTGTAGCATAAAACACATTGAGATGGACCAATGATTCCCCTACATCTGAGATTATCAAAAGTAAGAATTCCATTATGCATGAACTACCAGGCAAAAAAGTTTACTTTCAGCCAACCCTTGGATTGCCAAATCTTTCTCCAATCCTCAACCTGATATGTATGAGGAGGAGGCTCTAGAAGGATCTTATCATATCCATACTTCACTATGTAGACACCAAGGCTCCCATAGCCCCAAGCTAATTCATCCTCCTCATCTCTACCTGTGAGAAATATTTTTGCCAAGATTTTAGTCATGATGGGTGTCAAATCCGGAGGGATTGAAATTGGCCACTCATCCAACTTCTTAAACTACTTAAACTTATAATCCCCCAGCTGACTAGTGTTGAAATAAATTTTAATTTGGACCCACCCCATGGTTTCTATGGCTATTTTTATTGGTTACATTTCAGGAAATTCAACAATGATAGGTGGGTATTGATCCCATGAATCTGTCCAAAATCATGCCTTCTCCCCTCTCCCCACTTTCCAAAATAATCCATATTTTACTACCTGAGATCCTAAATTAAGAGCCTGCCACACAGAGGATCCATTACCATCCAAAGGGAAATGACCCACCTCATTTGGGTTTACCTGTCCCAAATATTTACTAGTTAAGATTCTACTAAATAAAGAAGTTGGTTGGGAAATCCACCTCCAGTAAAGCTTTCCAGCCAAAGCTTTATTATTTAACTTTGATCTTCTCAATTCCAAACATCCTTTTACCTTGGTATAGTTTACTTTATCCCAACCTACTAAGGCCCATTTCCTCTCTCCTTTTACTCCTTCCCTAGCCATCTTGTCCAACTCTTTCCATATGGTATGTGGGGCAGCAAGGATAGAAAATTTATAAATTGGCATGGCTTGAATGACTGACTGTAAAAAATTTAATCTACCCACATAGATTAACCAATTTTGAGACCAATGATTAATTCTATCCTTGATACAGTCCAAAAGATTCATCCAGATATCTATTTTTAGTTTTTTAAAATGCAAAGGGACCCCCAAGTATACCATTGGGAGATAAGTCCTTGTGAATCCCAAGATCTCTAAAATTATGTCTTGAAGCCTTTGATCAAGATTAAAAAAGACCACTTTGGATTTTTTATCATTGATGACTTGGTTTGTAGCCCTAAGGTAGACATTAAGTGTATCTCTAATCATTCTTGCTTTCCTAAAGCTGGACACTCCCACCAATCCTGTGTTATCCACAAGCTGTAGGTGAGTCAAAACTTCCTCACCCACCTTGATACCTATTAGAAAAAATTATTGTCTTCTCCTCAAGATGAGTCTACCCAATCCAATCCTTCATCCAATATGAGAAAAATATAGGGAGAGAAATGATCTCCTTAACGAAGGCCTCAAGTAGCTCCAAAAGGTTGCGAGGGAAGACCCTTGATTAACACTAAGTATGTCAGAGTATAAATACAACTCATGACACATTCTATCCAATCCTCATAGAAACCAAAGGCTGCCATCATATTTGACAAGAAGCTCCACTCCACCCTATCATAAGCCTTTGACATATCTAATTTTATGAACATTCCTCTATTACCAGATGTTTACATTGAATGGATTGCCTCCTGAGCTAGAACCACACCATCCAAGATCTGCCTACCCTCTACAAAACCCCCTTGCTCTGAGGAGATGATGTTATAGAAGAGGTTTTAGCCACTCAGCTATTACCTTTGTGATTATTTTATATATGACATTGCATAAGGTAATAGGTTGTATCGCTCCAAATTTTTCACATCCCTACCTTCAGGCTATAGGATCCATGCCCGGAAGGGGGATGGGAAAAGGATGGCGCGGTACCTCGGACTGAGAGGCCTTGCGAAGGTCCCGCCTCTCGGGGGAGGTGTATTATGGTGATTTTTTGACGGATGGTGGGTTCACCAGGAAACATTTGAATGGCAGTTTCCATGCCTAGGTTGGGAATGTGTTTGATGTGTTCAGTTTTATCTTTAATCATCCAAGTCCTAGGTTTGGCCAAAATGCATCTAAGCTATTCTATATGAAATGCAAATTTAAATGAAGACAGAAACAGATTTGGATAGAAAAATAGAAAGAACAAGATGGATTAAAGACCCATACCTGATCCGGATGTCTGATGAAGGTTCTGATTTTTGAAGTAGTCAGGATCGTCTAGAATTCGACAGGATCGTCTCCTATCTGACAGGATCGTCTGAGATCTGACGAATTCGTCAGACGAATTCGTCAGAGACCTGCAAACAGAAAAACAGATGCAAAATATAGAGAATGCAACTATGATAACAGAGGGTAATGATGTAAAATGGCAGTAAGAACATTAAAATGATAATATCAAACTAAGACACGAATGCATTATAATGACCTATTGACAAATCATGATTATATTATGCATTTAAGCTACATGGGTGAACTCCAAGATGCAGGATAATAAAGAATAACCATAGAATTAACTAAATGCAGAATAATACAACGAAAAAAGGATGAAGAAATGCAAACTCTGGGCATTGATTGCCCCCAATGTGGACTGCAATCGAAATCGTCTCGAATTGGGTCGAGATCGTCCGAGATTGTACGAGATCGTCTGAGACGAACTGAGCTTGCTTCGACTGAAAAACAATGAAGTTCCTGCAAACAAACTTGGAAAAATACAAATGCAAACATTGATTTAAGATGGTCTAGTGCGTGTAGAATTCGAGTTACAGGGAATTTCAGCCAGGGGGATGCTAAGGGGAGGGCCTAGGATTAAATAGGCTTAGGATAGAGGTTGGGAGGTTGGAGATCATCCCAATTTGGGAGATCTCCAATGGGGAGGGTCTCTAACGGCGCAGACACGCTTCTGCCCGGATTAGAGACGCCGTTGGAACAAAGACTAATTATGAAAAATCAGTTTTGGGACAAGATCGTCTGGACGTCCTAGCCAGACGAAATCGTCCGATCTGAGGCGATATCGTCTGATCGGAGACGATATCGTCAAACGGACAAAACAAACTCTAAAAATGGCGTGGGAAAGGAGGAAACGGGTTAAACGGCGGTTTGGGAGCGGTTTTGGAGGTTGAAATTTGAATTTGAATATTTACTAGAGTAATTGTAATTATTAAGGTTTTATTGCACCAATTTTAGGGTGCTACATTTTGCCCCCTCTTTAGCGAATTTTCCGAAGAAAATGCGTTAAATATGAGTTCTTCTCGATCTACGAGAAAGCAAAAATTATTCCCATTTTTAGGCGACGATTCTTGGTCGAATCGTACGATAGCTTACTATGGTGCCCCCTCCGTGTTTTTACCCAAATCGAACGTTTGAGGTAAAAACGCGGAAAAGCAAAATTTTAAAATGTTTTTAATTGTGTTTTGAATAAAATTAAGAAAAATAGGGTAAAACCCTAATTCATTGTTACTGTTCATTTTTTTGGTTTTTAGAGCTCTGCAAGCAAAAATGGTCGAGACATCCACAGATCGACAGAGGTCCGAGGCGGTCTACGGGTAAGAGTCTAAACTTGCGCAAGACTAAGCTCCGCCCATACGATGGGGCCACCTCGTCCACCTCAGGCGGGGAGGAGATGAGGCTGAGAGCTCGAGGGGTTCTCGAGGCTAGCTACTACAGATTGCACTGCACATATTGATATATAGTATTTACTATTTTTGATAGAGGATTGAGTATGCCGAGGTACATATTGTGGCATACCGATCCGGTTTTGATATGATGTATATATATTTGTGATATATATAGATGAGATATTTTTGATCATATGACTTGTCTTATGTATTTTTATGATGCTTTTAATGTTTTGATTGATTGATTTGATGATTCATGTAATTACGTCGTTTGGAAATATTATGGTTGAAATGTCATGCTTGAAAAATTTAAATGAAATAATCCGATAAAACAAATTGGTTGTTTGTGATGTGATGTGATAAAATATAAAAAGGGACTTTTAACAATAATTTCAAAGGACATTGTCGCTATTATAGACCATTTCATGGAGTCGCCGCTCACTCGGTCGTCAAGCTAATCCCAAGTATAGAAATATTGTTAAAAAGTAAAAGAGTGCTTAAGAGACTGTCTTAAGACTTTGGTGCAATGGTGCAAATGATGATGATGATGGTTTGTTTTCAGAGTTTCATAAAAATAGTATGCATGAAATAATGTTAAAATGATTTTTTGCTAGGCATAAATTCCTAAGTGTGATAAATTTTTTGGATAATTCCCTAGGAATTATACCATCATTGCAAAATTGAAGGTTGACATAATGACATGAAATAGTGATAATGTGCATGCTTGTTTGTAAAGCATAATTGTGTAACATAATGATTTAAGTCATATGTTTTTCATGATTTGATTTGAAATAAATGGGGAATAAAAATTGGTACAATGGTTTGCGCTAGGCATAGAATATGTAGGTATAGACTTATACCATCATCGCGAAAATCAAAGAAGAAAATAGATTGTTTTATTGCATGGTTGATTTTTAATTTTTTGAAAATATGAAGATGAGGACTTGCGCTAGGCATAAAATTCCAATTTTGGTTTTGGAACTATACCATCGTCGCGAAAGTCGACAATATATATATATGTGTGTTTTGATTGTATGGTTTTGAAAGAAATTTTGATTTTTTCTATTATGTATGTAGTTGTCTTTATACTAAACAACTGTACTTTAAAGAAGAAAATGAATTATTCCAGACAATTTGCAAAAAAATATTTCAAAGTATCTTAAAGACAAAAGTTAGATTTATAAGGAATCCCATGTGCATATGTGAATTCATTTCCAATCTTGATTTATCATAATGATACACAAAATCTCTCAAATACAAAATGTGTGTGCAATTGCTATGTTCATTTACCAGTTTTTGAGCAAGATAATATGATACAAGTGATTTGAATGAACCAAATAAGTGTTCATTAACCATGATGTAGATGCATATAACCATACTAGACTACTATGTAAGTCGGATTATCAAGAGCTAGCTAATCCATAAGCAGACATAGGTCTGTACAAAAGAAGGTCGCTAATGTGACAGACATATCGCCATGCTAGGAGTTACCCAAGGCCAAGCAGGTTGGGCACAAACCACCTGTTATGGGGCTTACCTCACAGTTTTCGAATAATTGAGAATTCCAGGGATTCAAGCTCATCAACCCTTCTTTTCTTTTCAAAGGGTAGGGAAAGGGATTTTATTGCTTTTGCTTTTGCTTTCATTTCTTTTCTTTTGTATTTTTGCTTGATAATGCTGTAATGATATAAAATAATATTTTTCTTTTTCTCTTTTTCTTGAACTTTGCTTTTTCTTTTTGTTCTATGCTAGGGATACTTGCTCGGATTAGCTGTAGAGCAAGGGATTTTTATTCTGGGTAGGGGTGAGCTTGTCCTTTTGCCAATTCTCAAAGATTCTAGACCATGTGCATGATAGGATAGCAGGGGAAACTTTTCGCTCAAGAAACCACTTCTACTATGTAGCATAGCATGGACATTACAAATATAATCATTTTATTGTGAAAGGATGTGCTTGGTTTAAGTAAATAACAAGATCAATTCTCTGTGCTCAAACTTTATTTAATTGAATTTTGTGGACTTTGATATAAGAGAGATTAGTAATCATGCCAAATAAAAATCAAGATATTTATTTTTGTGTTTGTGAAAGTGAGGGATTCCAAATAAATGCTAATTTATCCAAAATAATTTGAAACATATAACTGCAAACTCTAAGAATTGACAAGTATGAAATAAAAGATGTTTTTGAAGATTTTGATGATTTTGAATGTTTTTATATTTTGATTTTGATTGATGAATTGAGAAGATACATAATGTGATTATTTTTTTGAAATTTTTATTATTATTATTATTATTATTATTATTTTTTCTTTTTGATGATGGAATTGGTGGTATATACAAGATGATCTATATACACTATACAAGGTTATTTGAGTATAGCATGTCTAAGGTTGCTTCAAAATCAAAGGAGGTTTTGAAGGATAATTTGGTTGTGTTGAAGGTAAGAACAAAAGGTGATGAATAAAAGGTAGTGATAACAAAAGCTTTGTTATAATGTAGAATAATGTAGCAAAATATTTTACTTTTATATGTGTAAAATTGATCATGTTACAAAATAAAATGTAAGAAGGATAAGAAGGTTCTTCATTCTTATCACTATCTTCCAAGTCTTGATAAGATGGAGGGAGCATATATGAAAGATATGCATGGATGTTATTTGATAAACAAGGATGATCATATATGGATGAAGAAAAGTGATGGATAGAAGATAATTGTGACAATAGAGAATGTATAGAACTTGATGTTTCAACCGTTAAATATTCTTCAAATGGTGTTGGGTCACCATGTATGGTAACAATTTTATTTGCAAGTTCAAACTTCAAACATTGGTGAAGAGTGGAAGGGACAACCCTCATCGTATGAATCCAAGGACTTCTGAGAAGTAGGTTGTAAGGTGAAGGACAATATGCTACATAAAACAAAGTATCCAGGATCTTGGATCCAATATTGAGGGGAAAAATTATAGTACCTTGAGCTTCTTGAATTTCATTGTTAAAAGATTTTATAATAACATTTGATTCATTAAGATCTTCTTCCTTTGATTTGAGTTTTTGGAATAATTGATAAGTGCATAAATTAAGAGAGGAGCCATTATCTACCATGATAGTTTTAACAAGTGTTTCTTTACTAGATCCTGTAATGTAAAGATAGGAGTCTTCTTGTGGAGTAGAGGAAGGAATATCCTCATCATAGAATGAAATATGGTTAACCTCAAGAGGGTTTACACCATTAATTATGTTCTTAGAGAAAATATGATGAGGAACAAATTGTTGGCTAGGTATCTTGAACAAAATTTCCTTGTGATAACTTTGTAATACTTCTAAAAGGGATATCTTTGCTTGAGGATTAATCACTTGTTGTTGGCTATCAAAGTGGATTTCAGATTGAGATTTTGATTCTAAAGATGAGCTTTCTATGCTTACATTCCATTTTGGATCATTCTCTAGAGCCAAAGATAGTTTTGAAGGTTGGTCAAATGAGGAATCCATCTCTTGAATATCAGATTGAGTTGATTGAACTTGAGGTTGCTCATTTGTAGTTTTTGTTACAATATTAATAATATCATCATGATGGGACACATTAACATGCAATATTTGATTGGTTTCTTGTTGTTGATAATTGAATAGGGGTTCTTGGGAGATCCCCATGTCTTGATTGATTATTGGTATTTGTTGTGTAGGAGTTTGATTGTTTAATGGAGATTTATAATCAGTTGTAGATTGTAATTCCTTTATATTAAAAAGACCCTCATCAATCAAATCTTGAATTGCACATCTTAAATCTTTACAATTTTGTGTCATATGTCCATCTACTCTATGATATTCACAATGTAGCTCAGGTTTAAACCAATCTGCTGTGGTATCAGGTTGTCTTATGGAAGGGAGTTCAATCCTATTTGTGTCAAGTAAATACTTGAGAATTATATCCATTGGTTGATTGAGCTTAGTAAATTTACGTGATGAAGGTTTTCGAGAGGTTTTTGATACGTGCCTTAGGAATTCAGTCATAAAAGGACCTAATGGTTTCTCACCTCTACTTTCTTTATTATGGGTAGAATGATGACAGGAAGATTGCGAAGTATGAGGTGAGTGCATGGTAGAATTGGAAGAATAAGTATTTTCTTGTTGAAATGGATGTGTTGTATTGAAAGAAGAATATTGAAATGGTGGAGGAGGATTGTATGTGGATCGATAGACATAATATGGATATATGGGAGAATAGATAATATCATTATGAAGAGGATTGGCAAAGGGATTGTCCTGTTGGGGTAAGGATGAAAAATGAGAAAAGTGTGATGGAGGTGGTGTTGAATAGGGATGAGGTTGGTCATAATCAACAAATGTATTTGGCTGAATTCTTCCAACATTACTGATGGGCTCATATTGATTTGAGTAAAAACTCATGGTTTCTTTAGTACTTCTAAAAGTAATATTTAGTATCTACTATTTAGAATTGAATCTAAAACATACAAACTTGAAATGATGATTTTGTTATTTTGTTTTTCTTGTATACATATATATATATATATATATTTTTGTTTTTATTTATTTTTGAATTAGAAAGATGCCTATGTTATTCACGTCGGGTTCACCAAAATGTATCGCTCCAAATTTTTCGCATCCCTACCTTCAGGCTATAGGATCCGTGCCCGGAAGGAGGATGGGAAAAGGATGGCGCGGTACCTCGGACTGAGAGGCCTTGCGAAGGTCCCGCCTCTCGGGGGAGGTGTATTATGGTGATTTTTTGATGGATGGTGGGTTCACCAGGAAACGTTTGAATGGCAGTTTCCATGCCTAGGTTGGGAATGTGTTTGATGTGTTCAGTTTTATCTTTAATCATCCAAGTCCTAGGTTTGGCCAAAATGCGTCTAAGCTATTCTATATGAAATGCAGATTTAAATGAAGACAAAAATAGATTTGGATAGAAAAATAGAAAGAACAAGATGGATTAAAGACCCATACCTGATCCGGATGTCTGATGAAGGTTCTAATTTTTGAAGTAGTCAGGATCGTCTGGAATTCGACAGGATCGTCTCCTATCTAACAAGATCGTCTGAGATCTGACGAATTCGTCAGAGACCTACAAACAGAAAAATAGATGCAAAATACAGAGAATGCAACTATGATAACAGAGGGTAATGATGTAAAATGGCAGTAAGAACATTAAAATGATAATATCAAACTAAGACACGAGTGCATTATAATGACTTATTGACAAATCATGATTATATTATGCATATAAGCTATATGGGTGAACTCCAAGATGCAGAATAATAAAGAATAACCATAGAATTAACTAAATGCAGAATAATACAGCAGAAAAAGGATGAAGAAAATGCAAACTCTGGGCACTGATTTCCCCCAATGTGGACTGTAGTCGAAATCATCTCGAATTGGGTCGAGATCGTCCGAGATTGTACGAGATCGTCTGAGATGAACTGAGCTTGCTCCGGCTGAAAAACAATGAAGTTCCTGCAAACAAACTTGGAAAAATACAAATGCAAACAGTGATTTAAGATGGTCTAGTGCGTGTAGAATTCGAGTTACAGGGAATTTCAGCCAGGGGGATGCTAAGGGGAGGGCCTAGGATTAAATAGGCTTAGGATAGAGGTTGGGAGGTTGGAGATCATCCCAATTTGGGAGATCTCCAACGGGGAGGGTCTCTAACGGCGCAGACATGCTTCTACCCGGATTAGAGACGTCGTTGGAACAGAGACTAATTATGAAAAATCAGTTTTGGGACAAGATCGTCTGGACGTCCTAGCCCAGACGAAATCGTCCGATCTGAGGTGATATCGTCTGATCGGAGACGATATCATCAAACGGACAAAACAAACTCTAAAAATGGCATGGGAAAGGAGGAAATGGGTTAAACGACGGTTTGGGAGTGGTTTTGGAGGTTGAAATTTGAATTTGAATATTTACTAGAGTAATTGTAATTATTAAGGTTTTACTGCGCCAATTTTAGGGTGCTACATAGGTCTATAATCTAAAATATGTACCCCCTCCTCCATTTTGGAATTAAGGTAATGAAAGTATGATTTAATGCTTTAAGCATTATTTTACTACCTTTGGACTCCTCTATAACATCCATTACATCCTCCTCCAAGTTATCCCAAAAGGCTTGAAAAAACTCAATTGGAAAGCCATCTGGACTTGGTGTTTTTTCGGTGCTCATTCCAAAGACTGCATTCTTTAGTTCCTCTCTATCAATGGGTTTAAGTAGGGCCTAATTTTCTTCTTCAGAGATAATAGAGGGTATGACAACAATTTCTTTTTGAGCCTCTTCATCTTGCACCATACTTTTCTTAAATAGTTTAGAAAAATAATCCATTGAATGGAAATGCATACCTAGAATTTTATCAAAGGAGTGTCTATTCTCATCTTGAAGAGCTTCCATGTTGTTCATCTGTCTCCTAGCACAAGCAGTCCTATGGAAAAATTTGGTATTTTTATCACCTTCTAATAACCAAGTGGTTCTTGCTCTCTATTTCCAGTAGGTCTCCTATTGGTTGTCAATGTCCTCAACTTCTTTACGCAATGCATCATACTCTACTTTGAGCTACTCTGTAATTGTTCCTTCCCTAAAGTTTTTTTGAACCTCATCCCATCTGGTCACCAATGGAGCTCTTTGGACCTGGAAGTCTGTATTATTAGCTCGCCTCCATTGTTTCAGTTGATCTTTGACATAATGAAGCTATTTGTGGAATCTAAACATTGTTGTACCATATGATGGGCGACCTTATTCCCACCATCGTGGAATTTTCTTTTGAAGTTCATCTTTTTGTAACCAAAATTTTTCAAATTTAAATGGTTTGTGATGCTGCACTGTCTTGATCCCTCCTTCCAACAAAATGGGAAAGTGATATGAAACTGGACCCTCTAAAATCTAAAATTTTATATTCCATTTTACAAATGCCTCCTCTGAAACCAAAAAATGGTCTAACTTCACATTCCTGCTATGTGGCTCCCTCCTCTTATTAGTCCAAGTATAGTTGGTTCCAGGGCATTTAATATCCACCAAGTGTAATGCCTGGACTTGGGCAATCATAAGTCGATCCCCTAGGTCCAAAATTGGGGTTCTCCCTTCCTAATCTCTAGAGGATAATTTAGCATTAAAATCCCCAGCAATAATCCAATCTAACTCTTCCCTTGAGACTCTCATGTTATGCACAAATTTCCATTGATGCATCTGACCATCTAGGTTTTGAGCCCCATAAAAATTTGTGATTAAAACATGTTCAATCGTGACATTATTTCTAAAATGTGATGTGAGAACACCCCTCCAAGCTATATGTTCTATTGCAGTCCATTCAAGAGAGTTTCAAATAGTAACTATCCCCCCTGAGGCCCATTGGGCATCCACTTCCATATGACCAGCACCCCTCCAAAGTCTGTTAACTATTTTACACATAAGATCCAACAACATTTTTGTCTCCTAGATAAGAAAAAAATCTGTTTTACATTTTTCTAAGAGTCTTCGAACAACATATTGATGGGTTATACTATTTAAACCCCTAACATTCCATGATTGTATAATCATTGGTTACCTTGAGAGCAGTAAAAATATATTGGCCTCACCGATCCTCCAGTGATCAGTTTGTCTCCTTGAACTGCTATCAATTCCTTATTTGATTTTCTACCCACTCCTTGAAAGTTGCTATTTTTTTATCTCTTTTCCACCTGAGTTATCCCTAGAGTTAGCCTTTCTCTGTTCTTTTTTGCTATGACCATGCTAACATCCTTAATTATTGGTTGCTCTTGGTTATGCACTATCAATACCCCTGCACTCTCTAACTATGGTAACTCAATGTACTCAATTACCTGCTCTATGATGGGGGGAGATGAAAGAGGAGCTTGAACATGGTTGTTATTATTTTTATTATTCCCATCCACTCCTTCCATGAATTGTTCTTCTTCTTGGTCCATTAGTGTCTTAAATATCTCATACCTATTGGAGGGCTTGAGTTGGGTTTGATATTTACCATATTTTTCTTTTGCCTTCTCCTTTTTTTGGTTTGTTCAAAACCATCTCCTTGTGCTTATTTACCCTGAGAAATATTGGTTGGTTCTTTGTTGATTGTTGAATTACCATCCTTAGGAAGATTTGACATTCCTAGAGGAGCCTCCATTTTTATGTTCATATTATTTTGTAAATATCAGGCCAAATGCCCATATTTGTGGTAAACTCTGCATCTGAAGGGCAATGCCTCATAATCTAGTTGTTGAATCCAAGATAGTCCTGCAAGTTCAAGTTCCACCTCTGCCGGTAGAGGCTGGCTAAGATCCATTTCCACACATAATATTGCATAAATAGTTGTGTTTCCTTCTATTGTGTCTTTGGAAACACCCAAATGTCTTCCAAGGGAATTACCGATAATTTCCAATACTTGCTCACTCCAAAAATCCATTGGAAGTGCATACAAACGGATCCAAACCGGGACAATAATTCGAGGATCAAATCCCACTCTCCAAGGTTGAACAAATAATCCTACCGGACCATGATTCCTCTTTTTTTATTCAAAAGCCCTATTTCTATTGACAAGTGAAGAAAAACTAACAATAAAATATCCATTGCTAATAAACCACAAAGAATACTCACCAAGAGGCTCCCAATTTTGCCGGACCCAAGAATGCAAAAAATTTAGGGTAGGGCGAATACCCATGAATTTATAGATCAAATCATGATTGGCTCTATATAAAACTATTTCTTCGACCATCCTTTGCTCAATGATAATATTTGGCCTTGATTCTGACTGTGGTAAGCATCCATTAACTCGTTGAGATGTTGATATATTTCTAGTAGCCGTAAAGAGCATTTTTAATGCAATTTTTTGTGCTTATTTAGTCTTTGATGGAGATTTATCCTTTAACAAATATACAAAAGAACTATGTATCTCTAGAAGATGATCTGAAGGTGTCCCCATTGGGCCCTCCTGGGGCATCAATCTTGTCTTCAAATCCACAATAACTAGAAATCTCTTCGGCTACCAAAATGATGCCCTAGTTTTCTCTTCCAGCTTTTTTTTTTTTATGTTTTTAAGATGAAAAGAATGCATGAAAAAATATATATTTTTTATGTTTTTAAGATGAAAAGAATGCATGAAATTTTTTTTGTGTTTTTATGTTATTGAGATAAAAATCATGCTTTTAAAGTATATATTTTTATGTTTATGTTTTTTTTTTGGAATTGATGTATGCATTGATTTTTTATTTGCTTTATGCTTTGTGTAGATGAAATTTATTGAGTCTTGACATCGATGGCATTGTATCATATCCTGGGTGCGAAAGGCACTAAATGATGATGATTTCTTCTTTAGATTTTCTTGGGAGCACATCGGGATTGCTCGGGTCTACCTTGCAAGTGGGGTCACTCATTACCTTGTGCTCTTCATTGGTGGACAAACAAGGAGGCTTTACCAAGTTGTCCTAGTCGTAGTAGCCAGGAGTATAAGGATATGTTTGCTACTTTGACTAGTGATGACATCTTTTGGTGACCATGGTGAGGCCTCACTTGGGATGGTGATGTAGCACATATTCAATAGATTAGACAATATAGGTGGATGGTTGGGTATCATAGGTGACATATGGAGTTCATTTAGTTATCTTGAATGATACAATAATTTTATTTGGTGCAGGAAATCCCTTTTGCTCCAGTTGTATATAGGTGTCAAGATGATGATCTTAGTCTCCCTATTACTCCTAATTTTTGGATGGTGGATGATGATCATGATGATGAGGCCATGGATATCCTAGATGTGGATGATGTAGGGAATATAGCTAAGTACGATGCCTGGTTTGCTTCGCAGCCTCCATGGGCACCAAGTCAAGTTGTTGATGATGTGGTAAGTGGTGATGAGTGGGGCACTAGTGAGCAAGATCCTCGATGGTAACAAAATTATCGAGGTAGTGGTAGTAGGGGGTAAGCTAGGGTATATGTGGATCAACATAAAAACATTAGGATCGAGGATGGTGGATATGGATATGGGGATGGAGGCGATGATGGTGGTGGTGATGGAGGGTAAGGTCTACCTCCATGATGTATTGAGGAGGATTAGGGTGTGCTTTATGCTAAGTGGGATAGCTTGGACTAGGAGCAAGACCACCTCAGATAGACTATAGTGGTTCATTATGTAGATATCATGAGATTACATAGTGTGTTGGTGGCTCAGAATGTTGAGATATCTCAATTACAAAGTGAGGTGGATGATATACGAAGTGCACCTAGTGGAGGTGGTGATGGCTCTAAGGTTGAAGTTCTCTATGTTGATATAGCATAATGAGAGGCACATTAGAATTGAAATATATATATTTCTCAATCACAGTGGAGGTATAATCATTTGCTTAAATACATGTTTGCTTAGCATCACATCTTTCTACCTGTGTAGCCTTCTTCATCAGCTACTGGCTATAGCAAGCGGGGCAAGTATAGACCTAGTGGTTCACATAATCAAGCTCCTAGTTTCCATGCTTCCTTAGGTTTATAGGGATCAACTTATGGTACTCCTAGGGATTATGGTGGTGCTAGCTAGGAGCATTTATTACCTCTATTTTTTATTTTTTATTTTTTATTTTTTGCTTATAAGCATTAGTGCTCTGATGTATACAATATTTTGGATGATTTTTGTACTATGTAGTTTATATATATATATATATATATATATATATATATATATATATATGTATGTATATATATACATATACATGGCTTTTATTGTGATAATTTGTGTTTGCACTTTTGTTTTATTGTATGTATGGATGCATATGAAATGATGTAGTGATTGAGTGAAATGAATGGTGAATGTTATGTTCTAATGATCATTTGTATATGTTTTAGACTTTTGCTTGATCAAATTTATCTTCGTTGTTTAATCAGGGGCACTAACATCTAGCTTTATAAATGAAATGGATTATAGAATGTAATAATGTAAATGATATGGAATGGTTTGGATAAAGGATCTAGAGTCATTTTTTAAAGACTCAAACATCCTTAAGCAGATCAAGAAACATGAAACAAATAATAAACAGGTGTTTTTCCTTTGATCATGTTAGCTGAACCAAGAATTTCATTACTTTCATCCCAAAAAGAGGATACCAAATAAAAGAGTTTTGTCATTATTGTCAACATAGGCAGTTAGATATAATGATGCAGTGGACAGGCAGTTCAGAAGTCATTCAGATGCAGAAGACAGAATTTCAAAGGTTATTCAGAGCATGGACAGTGAGTTTCCAAGAAGACCATAGTTGCCTATTTGCAAAAGTTCAAAGAAAAAGACAAGTAAGAAAAGTGTCGCGATATCACGACATTTTCAGCAGGCAAGAAAAACTGTCATGATTTTGCGACATGTTAGAGGAGAGAGAAAGCACAAACAAAATTGTCGTGATTTCGTGACATGGCCGAGGAGAGAGAAGGCGCAAGGAAAACTGTCACAATTTCACGACATGTTGGAAGCAGAGAAGGCAAGGAAGAAAACTGTCACGATTTCGCGACATGTTTGGAGAAAAAGTGCTAAGGAAGAAAACTGTCACGATTTCACGACATGTTTGGAGAAAAAGCGCTAAGGAAGAAAACTATCGTGATTTCATGACATGTTTGGAGAAAAAGCACTAAGGAAGAAAACTATCACGATTTCATGACATGTTTGGTGAAAAAGCGCTAAGGACGAAAACTGTCGCGATTTCGTGACATGTTCGGAGAAAAAACACTAAGGAAGAAAACTGTCACGATTTCACGACATGTTTGGTGAAAAAGCGCTAAGGAAGAAAACTGTCACGATTTCGTGACATGTTCGGAGAAAAAGCGCTAAGGAAGAAAACAGTCATGATTTCGTGACATGTTCAGAGAAAAAGCGCCAAGGAGGAAAAGTGTCACGATATCGCGACATGTCGGGTTTTCATGACTCGAAGGGAAGAAAAGCGCCAAGGAGGAAAAGTGTCGCGATATCGTGACACGTCAAGTTTTCGTGACCTAAAGAGGAGAGAGAAAGCTCAGAGGCAAAAGTGTCATGATTTCGTGACATGTTCTGGTTTCGTTGGTGCAAGCCGAGAAAAGGTTGAGAAAGCGAGGAACATTGCGATTTCATGACAGAAGTAAGGATGACATCAGCAATAGTTAGAAGTGTCACGATTTCGTGACAAAAATGTTGTCAAAGCAAACAAAGGCCAAAAGTGTCACGATTTCATAACAGCAAGGATAAGAAGGCGTACGGATGTAAAAGGTGTCACGATATCATGACATGTTGTAGTTTCATGGCAAAAGCTAAAGGAAAGTGAGAAAGGTGGCAGAGACGGTTGAAGCTGACAAAGTTGAATCCAGGTCGACAAAATTTAGGGTTTTGTAGATGACGATATTTAGGGTTGAAGCCGACAAAGTTGAATCTGGGCTGATAGAATTTAGGGTTTTGCAGTCAACGATCTTTAGGGTTGAAGCCGACAAAATTGAATCTAAGCCGACTAATATTAGGGTTTGCATTTGCATAATCAGCTGACTATAATTAGGGTTTTTCATCTTGAAATCTCTAGTATATAAGGAGGGCTGCTTGGAGAATTGAATGAGTAATCAAAGTAAGTATGGGCATGTGTGATATGTGGTCGTAAGAGCGTAGATAGCGTAGAACCAGCGAGATGAGGATGAAGTGCATGATGTGAGCAAGTCGTGTCGAGTTGTTCAAAGTTTGATTGCAAATGCACATAGAGAGCAAAGTGTGGAATGACACAGAGTGTGCAAAGAGTGTGTGCAGAGAAAGTAGAGTGTGCAAAGAGTGCAAAGGGCAAAATTGAATGCTGAGTTTAGCTGTAGCAGTGAATGCGCAAAGCGAGCAAAGAAGTTGAATTGCTAAGTTTAATTGTAGCAGTGAATGCACAAAGCAAGAAGAGAACTCGAATTGCTGAGTTTGACTGTAGCAGTGTTGCAGATATCTATATCTTGCGAACCGTGAGAGAGATCGAGTAAGCTTTAGACCAGTCAGGGTCTAGTGAAACTGAAGGTATTTTTCTTGTTAATCATTTTTCATTCAAAATCGAAGTCCAGGTTGCAGCTTGGCATCAGGGGTTGGTGCTCCTTCTAGTTGGTGCTGGTAAACCAGGGGTTGGTGCTCCTTTCTGTTGATGCAGATAAATAAGGGGGTGTAGCTCCTTCTAGTGGGTGCTGGTAAATATTTTGTAACTTTGGTGCTTTGCTAAAGGTTGGATTTGGATGGTAGTCCAAGCAATCGTTCTTTTTGAGGAGTAGCTATTTTGGTGAACCTTGTTAAAATCCTATGTTGTGTGATGCTCTGTTGTTATTATTACTGTATCTATTTTTAAGTTTTAATTGCTGTTGTTTTAAGAGCTTTAAATTCATGGTTTAAAGAGCTACACTGATTCACCCCCCCTCTTAGTGCCATACTAAGTACAATAATTGGTATCAGAGCCAAGTTCCTATCAAAGGCTAAATCAACTAGGGTATATCTTGGATTAATACTCTAATGGCAAAGAAAGGCAAGAATGGAACCATGAGACACAAGAAGAAAAGATCACACAGGATCATAAAAGAAAACAAATATGAACTCATTATTGTTGTAGATTCAAGAGATGAATCAAACAATGGAGAAAAGGCCAAAAGTCAACTCGGTGATGATGCAAGTTCATAAGGTTCAGAATGTTTTGTTTGTGGTCAACTCAGGCATAATGAATGTCAGTGCCATGGGTTTAGTAGCAGTGAAGATGAAGATGATACTGTCAAAATTAAAGTCCTAGAGGATGATTCTGAAAAGGAAACAGATGGAGGTCCTTACATGATACTCGATAAAGAAGAAATAGAATCAAAATAGGAATGTAATGAAGATGAAATGAATACAGAAGCAAATTGAAATGAAGATCAAATTACAGCTCCAAGAAAGAAGAATAATAAAAATTCAGGAAAGCTTGAGGATACAAACAAAATCATAACTAGGTTGAAAGTTCAGACAAAAGAATACAAGAAACTTTCTAAAAATCTTGAAATACAGTTAACCATGAAAATAGAGTATTACAGTAAGCTAAAAGAAGAGATTGATAGTCTAAGAATGCAGACAGAAGAGATGAATAAGAAAGTTGATGTATGTAGCAAACATGAAGAAGATTTCAACAAAATTGTTAGCAATCTAAAGCTGCAAATAGAAGATTTCAAAAGGATTGAAGAAACTCTCAGGTCTCAGATCAATGAGAAAGAGACTGTTTGCTACAAACAATAAGAAGAGATTGTTTCTTTGAAGAAACAACTGGAAGAGGCCAATACAAATATTAAATTGAAGAAGAGCACATAATTGCTAGATAAAATGATAGGTCATCAGAGAAGCTCCACGAATAAGCATGGTCTTGGATATGAAGCTGAACAACCCCCATCATCCAAATATGTAGAGAAAAGGGAGATCACCGTTGAAAGATCAAAGCATAAAAATTTTGAAGCTAAACAACCTTCATCATCCAACTCTATAGAGAAGAAAAATTTCACTATTGAAGGGTCGGAGCAAGAAAAGGTTAAAGATGTATCTTCAAAAGAAAGAAAATATCAAAAGAGATTTACAGCAAAGCAACCACAACAAAAGAGGTTCTACCACTCTCATTCTTTTCATACTAACACTTTTAATGGCTATTGTTTTAGATGTAAACAGTATGGTCGCAAGGCAACTTATTGTGGATTGAATAATAAATCAAAGAGTTATGCTGATAGAAATACATCTGCATATCTGAGTGAACACTATGTATAATGTTTTCAATGCAATGGTCTTGGTCACATAGCAAGGTTTTCTCCAAGCACTTCTGTATCAAACCTAAGGCAAAATAGTAGAGTTCATAAGACATAAATAACACAACACAGACAGGGAATAAATCAGGTTATGTTGGTCACGAATCTGCCACAGGAAAGGATTTTTATAGAAAATGCACCCTAGACCCGGCCAACATTGAAAGGTTGGGAGAAAGAAATGTCTCCCAAACCAATCTCCAGAGTGGGCTGGTTCCCTTACTATTCTAAGCTTGTTTTCAGATTAAAGTTGCAGGAAAGAGATTAAAACTATGCAGAAAGATACGGGAAATACATGGAAAGAGATGGGAAATATAGCCATAGGCCGAATTTTTCAGATCAAGAAAGAATAATAGCAGATCACTTTAAGTATAGTAACAACATATAATTTAATATATCAACTTAATTCGCTTATAACATTGCACAGAAAATCCCTCTAGGATCACATTCCAGAACTCACTCCCTCACAAGCAATTTTTAAACTCAGCATGCAGAATTTAAATGAAGCAGCAAATAAGAAATATGAGTGTATATTAGAAATGTAAATAACAGAAGGAAAAAAAATACACAGACAACCACTTGCGAAATCAGAGGCCAAGTATCTTTCATTCATGCAATGAAATTCAAGCTTTTAGAAAAAGTTTCTCTCTCGATACTTGCTCTTGAGACTTACATTGATTTATATAGAGGCCTTGCCTCTTTGCAGCATTTAAAACTTACAATGGACCTCCTCGAGATCTAAAAATTGTGCAATGGAAACAAGGAGATGATATCCTTAAACAACCTCAAAAAAACCAGAAATTAAATGCCATAAGAAAGAGTCGGTTGTTTTCATTAAATGGTGTTCTTGAAAATATGCATGAAACCGTTAGAAAAATCATGAACAGCAGCTTTGAATAATGAAAATATTTAATTTTGGTAGCTTGGGCATGTTCTTCTAGCTTTACCACATCGAAAAGTAGCAACATATTTAATTCTGGAGTGCTTTGAATCATCGAAACTCACAAAACTACATTGGACCATTTAAACTGCTTTTTGGCGTGAAACTGTAACAGGTCACAAAAATGTGACAGGTCATGAAATCATGACGTCTTTCTACTCCGTACGCTTCTGTCACTTCGAACCCATGAAAAACAAACGTGTCATGAAATCGCTACATATTCGGCTTCTTTATCTCCTTCGCTACCTTACACCGCAAAAACACAACGCTGCGTGATTTCACTACGTTTCTTGTCTTTGGCTCTATCTTCCCTTCTGCATCGCAAAAACATGACATGTCGCGATTTCATGATGTTTGTACCATTCTACTCTTCTTCTACTTTGTTTCTGCAAAAATACGACAATGTGCAATTTTGCTATGTTTCTCCGCACTTAGTCTCTTTTCTATAATGTGTCGCAAAATCGCTACCATTTTTTGCCCTCTATACGGTTCTCACTTTCTGTCGTGATTTTGTGACGTCTTTGCCTTGCTTGCCTATTTTCTCAAAAGTTGTGCGATATCGCTACATATTTGTGCCTTAGACTCTTTTCATTCATCTGAACCGTGAAAACAGAACACGTAGCGATTTTGCTACATCTTTAACTTAGCTCGGCTTCATCGTTCAACTGGTCCGAAATCGCTATCGTTTTGCAACTTAAGCCTTTTTGTCTACCCACGCTGTGAAAATGCAACGTGTTGTGATTTCACGACGTCTTTTGCCTTATGAGCCTTGTGTCATTTTTTGTCGTGATTTCGCTACGACATTGAGTCTCATCGCCCTTGGCTTAGTTTTGTCACGATTTCACGACAACTTTGTCGCTCTGCCCTCCTTTGACCATTTTGACCACGAAAATCAAACACATCATGATATCACGATGATTTTTCCCACCTGCTGCCATTGACTGCGCTGACCGTGATTTTTCGACACATCGCGATATCTCGACGATTTTCTGACTTGGCTGTCTATGCTATTTTTTTGTCACGATTTCGTGACAGCTTTTGGACTTAGTCATTTTTTGCATGAAAACCTATAGAGAAGTTAGAATTGCAACAACTCATGCATGAATAATCAATGATCAAAATAAATGTGGCAAAAATGCCAACATTCTTGGTGGCTCGCAGGGTATACAGTTCTATTGTATGCAAGAATCCTAGGCTTGAATCAATTGGGCAACAGAGTCATGAAAACTTAGAACAGAAAACTAGCTGCTGGGGTTCATCTCAGTGGACTGTTGCAACAACTTTTGTTGAATGACTAAAACTTCAAGAACCTGCATTTGGCTCAACTGATTATGGAATGGAAATGAATGGAATGAGATCCTACGGATGTGCAGGTAGTGAAATGCAAATGGAATGGTGATATGATGGAACAATGGATGCGGTAGAGACAGTAATGCAGAATGCTTCTGTGCTACCAGCTGCGATGGAAGTGGAATGAAAATAAATGAAATTATGGAATGGAAGGAAAATGAGAATGAACTAAACTGTAACTAAATGTGTAAAACAATAGAGAACTTAGAAGAAATGGGATAAGAAGGAGCGATAATAACAGGAAAGGGGAAAAGAAACAACAGCAGTGGCTCTTTCTTTACTGTAGAAGAAAAAGAAGGAGGAGGAAAATGAAGAAGGGAAAGGAAGAAAAGGGAAGGGGAAGGAAGAAATTGCTAGAAAGCCACCAACTACTAGGAGAGGAGAAGAAAACAAAAAAAAAGGCACCTACGGCTCGCATGCAAAAAGAGCCGTAGTAGAAAAATAAAAACAATACTTTTTTTTTTTCACTATGTACACAAGGTAACTCCCAAATTAGATGTGAACTTTTGGGAAAGACACGCACCCAAACACGGTTCTGTATCCTGGATCCCAGATCCTTGACAAACACTCAGTAAACTTCTGGTTCTTGATTAGCTCAGAATCACCAAGGGTCTGTAACTGCTGCACTCCAAGTGTCCCAGCCATCTTGAGACCTAGGCATGATCGTTTAGTCCCAATGTTAGCACCATTTCTATATTGTGTTCCATCAAGATAGAGCTGATCTAGCAGAGAATATTGTTCAACTTGATCAGGTGGCAGCTTGACTTCAACTTCTTCAGGTTGCATAATGGAATAACAGCCAATTTCGGTCTGGATCATAGCATTGAAATTGAGCATTGAAAACTCATCCTCCAAATATTCAATTATCATATGAACAGCATGTTCTTCTTCTATCTTCTCAATATGAAAAGTGGAAGGTTTATGATTATAGATCTGGACTCGTCTTCCTTTGAACAGAATCTCTAAGTGAGAATAATCCAGTGTAAGGTAACTACCCAACTTTGTAGTAAACTCTCTGGATAAGCACATACTAAAATACAGTTCTAGATCAACTACAACAATCTCCTAGATGACTGTAATCTGTGGCATAGTATGCAAAACAATTGAGACATCCTTGATTACACCCACTATTTTCACTGGAGTACCATCTAACTGCAAAACTCCAGGGCTACTTCATGTGAATTCCATTCCCATTGCTTCACAGACTGCCTTAGGCATGACAGTTGTAGCGGCACCAGAATCGATCAGGCAATTATGTACGATCCAACCCTCTATTTGCAATGACAGATAAAACGGGGGTGGTCTATTCCTGCCATTGACTATAGAAGTTAATGTTTGAGCCATAACCACCTGGGCTGGAACTTTCCCCTTACTTTGTATGGTCTTCAAGGATTCTTGTAAGAGATCTACCTGTCCAGGCAACTGTAAGGTGTCATACAGACTTACCTTAGCTGGTATTCATTTAAGTTCTTCAACAATGTTGTACTCCATGGAGGACTGTTCCTTCCCACCACTAGTAGCTTCAAATTTGCTCTTATATTTTTGAGTGGCCTCCACTCATTATCATTTGGTCAATGATGGATACTGCAATGTTTCTTTGGCTTGTTCCTTTGTTTCTGCTTGCGACTGGGAAGTAGAAGCTTGTTCCTTATCTTTTACTGGTGATGGAAGTGGATCCTTTGACAAAACAGGTGATTGTTGTTGCACTGGGGAATCATGAGCCTTTGTTGGCATTTGCTGCTTTGTTGATTTTACAGGAGGCACTTTCAATGGCTCCATCTTAGGCAGATCTACCAACATTGGTTTCTTGCCACTGCGTGTCAGTATTGCTATATGTTCCTCCAGAGACTCCACGGAAGTAAGATCCACCTCTCGAATCATATTGACACGGCTCCCTGTAAGAACTTGCAAATAATTTTGGTGGACCATGCAAGTGGACTCATCATGTGGGTCATTACAAGAAGAACACCAGTAAGAGGGCTCATGTCAAACTTCAGAAGGGCCAGCCTCTTCACTTACCAGAACTACTGAGTTCCTTTTAGGTGCTTTTTCCATAGCCTTGCTTGGAGCAGGTTGTTCTCTGGTTACTACCGACATAAATCTTGATGGCTGATAGCTTCTTTCTGCCTCTCTCCGTTCCATAGATGTCACCTTGTCAGTGAGAGATCTCATAGCCGAATGAATTTATTGTAACATAACCAATTGAGGATCTGGGCTTGAGGACACAGGTGGTGCCGATAAAGGTAATGGAAACTATGGGGAAGATATCGCAGGAGTTGGAAATGGAGGAACTAATCGTGGAATGCTCGGTGCAGGCAACTGGGGAATAGTTGGAGCAGGAAGCTGGGGAACTGGAATAGGTGCGATTTGAGGCGCACTTGAGCTCCATGATGGGGTAGGATACATAGATGGCATGGGCTGTGGAAGTGAACCAAAATATAAATACTTAGGCAGATAAGGTATAATGGGCATAGTTACCTTTGGAGGAAGTTTACCTATAGTAATCAGATCAGCTTTCGCATTCAATGCTTGTTCAAACAACTCTAGAAATGTCGTCATGTTGGACTGTCGGATAGCCCAACCGATATCTGTGTTGAATGCTCTGAGGTAGTAAAATGCATCCAGCTCATCAGCAGGCCAAAGAACATCAGGAATTCTTTGCCAGGTTCTTGTGAATCGAACATTAAAATCAGCTATCTCTTCCTACGGGTGCCTCTGGATTACATTAAACTGATGCAACAATGTAAATGGGTCAGCATGTTCATGAAAATTTTTAACTAGCAGTTCTCCTAGCTGATCCCATGATGTTATGGTGCCTGGTTGCAACGTTCGATACTAGTATAGCAATTTTCCTCTCAAGGATAACACCAAGAGCTTCACCATCACATTCTCATCAGTTATATCATGAATGGCTGCCAGAGAAGCTACATCATTAATATGTTCATATGTCGTCTTACCCGTACCATCATAAGTTGGCAATGCCTTCAAGGCAGCCTGAGGAACTGGATTTTGAGCCTACAAATTCAAGGCTCCTGAGTTGTTCCATGCCAAGAACTTCCTAGGTGGAGGATACTAGGCCATTGGGACTAATGAATGTGACTGAGAAGATGAAAAACTGGTAACAATACCAGGGATTTGTGTAGATATGGCAGGGGAAACCAACCTAGATTGTTCACCACTTCTTGTTTTGTCAAGTTCAAAAAACTCAACAAGATCTTCAACTTTTTTAGACTGTGATATCGTGATCATGAAGTATAGCTTTTATTGCATCCACATCCAGAGATTTTTGGGTACTGCAGAGTCACAAAATGCTCTAATATTACGGTATGAAGGTGAACATTAAACCTTCAATACTATGGGATCTTTTTGAGATAGAAGAATTCTGTCCCATCGGGCGTGCCAAAAACTGTTGGTCATGAATCTGCCACAGGAAAGAATTTTTATAGAAAATGCACCCTAGACTCGGCCAAAATTGAAAGGCTGGGAGAAAGAAATGTCTCCCAGACCAATCTCTAGAGTGGGCTGGTTCCCTTACTATTCTAATCTTGTTTTCAGATTAAAGTTGCAGGAAAGAGATTAAAACTGTGCAGAAAGATACGAGAAATACATGGAAAGATATGGGAAATATAGGTGTAGGCTGAATTTGTCAGATCAGGAAAGAATAACAATAGATCACTTTAAGTACAGTAACAGCATATAATATAAAATATCAACTTAATTCGCTTATAACCTTGCACAGAAAATCCCTCCAGGATCACATTCTAGAACTCACTCCCTCACAAGATTTTTTAAACTCAGCATGTAGAATTTAAATGAAGCAGCAAATAAGAAATATGAGTGTATATTAGAAATGTAAATAATAGAAGGAAAAAAATACACAGACAGCCGCTTGCGAAATCAGAGGCCAAGTATCTTTCATTCATGCAATGAACTTCAAGCTTTTAGCAAAAGTTTCTCTCTCGATACTTGCTCTTGAGATTTACATTGATTTATATAGAGGCTTTACCTCTTTGCAGCATTTAAAACTTACAACGGACCTCCTCGAGATCTACAAATTGTGCAACGGAAACAAGGAGATGATATCCTTAAACAGCCTCGAAAAAACCAAAAATTAAATGCCATAAGGAAGAGTCGACCGTTTTCATTAAATGGTGTTCTTGAAAATATGCATGAAACCGTTAGAAAAATCATGAACAGCAGCTTCGAATAATGAAAATATTCAATTCTGATAGCTTGGGCATGTTCTTCTAGCTTTACTACATCAGAAAGCAGCAACATATTTAATTCTGGAGTGCTTTGAATCATCGAAACTCACAAAACTGTATTGGACCGTTTAAACTGCTTTCTGGCACGAAACTGTAACAGGTCGCGAAAACATGACAGGTCACGAAATCACGACGTCTTTTTGCTCCATACGCTTCTGTCGCTTCAAACTCACAAAAAACAAACGTGTCACAAAATCGCTACATATTCAGCTTCTTTATCTCCTTCGCTACCTTGCACAGCGAAAACACAACACTGCACGATTTCACTACGTTTCTTGTCTTTGGCTCTATCTTCCCTTTTGCACCGTGAAAACACGACATGTCACGATTTCATGACGTCTGTACCATTCTGCTCTTCTTCTGCTTTGTTTCCACAAAAATGCGATAATGCGCGATTTCGCTACGTTTCTCCGCACTTAGTCTCTTTTCTATAATGTGTCGTGAAATCGCTACCATTTCTTGCCCTCTGTATGGTTCTCACTTTCTATCACGATTTTGTGACGTCTTTGCCTTGCTTGCCTATTTTCTCAAAAGTTGCACGATATCGCTACACCTTTGTGCCTTGAGACTCTTTTCATTCATCTGAACCACAAAAACAAAACACATAGCAATTTCACATCTTTAACTTAGCTTGGCTTCATCGTTCAACTGGCGCGAAATCGCTACCGTTTTGCAACTTAAGCCTTTCCGTCTACCCATGCCGTGAAAACGCGACGCGTCACGATTTCACGACGTCTTTTGCCTTATGAGCCTTGTGTCATTTTTTGTCACGATTTCGCTATGACATTGAGTCTCATCGCCCTTGGCTTAGTTTTGTCACGATTTTGCAACAACTTTGTCGCTCTGCCCTCCTTTGACCATTTTGACCGCAAAAATCAAACACGTCGTGATATCACGACGGTTTTGCCCACCTGTTGCCATTGACTGTGCTGACCACGATTTTTCGACACATCACGATATCACAACGGTTTTTTGACTTGGCTCTCTATGCTATTTTTTTGTCACGATTTCATGACATCTTTTAGACTTAGTCATTTTTTGCATGAAAACCTGTAGAGAAGTTAGAATTGCAATAACTCATGCATGAATAATCAATGATCAAAATAAATGTGGCAATAAGGCCAACAGGTTCATAGAAGAAAGGAAAATAATTATTCATCATGGATGCATAAGAGACAACCACACCAGAGAAATATTCGATTTCACGCAAAGGTGCAAAATGGGGGGATAGTTGAGAAATACAAGCACGTGTTCAAGAAAGTTTGGAGAAAGAAAGAAGAGAGGAAATCATGTCTCCTTGGACTGAAGGATACTACTCCTCCTCTGCACTAAGCATCTCCAGGAAGCACATCCTCAGGGGGAGAAATATTAAAGTTTTATTTTAATGCTCCTGTATATTTGTCTGGAAATCTGAGGATGAAAGACCAGCAGTTGGGCTATTATGGTATAATTGTCAAGTGTGTTGTCAGTTCATATAGTTGTGTGTGGAAGTGCCGTGAAGGGTAGTGTTTGTATTGAGAATCTTCACCATTGGTAGTATTGCTTATGTCATTGTTGTTCTGTTGATGGTTCTTACTGCCATTGTTTATAGCTATGGATTATAAGAGTTCAAATTGTTTTTGTTTATTGAAAGAATGCTTGCCCCAGCTGCGTATTTGTGTTTCGATAATAGCAACGTGTTTTTTTTTATGCTTGATGTGAATATTGTCAGATCTTTCATGACACCTTGGTGAATATATTTAATTCATAGATAGTTTTGTTTTAACTATTGATATAATGCCAATCCAAGGATAAGAAGTTTGAGGCTGAGTAAGGTGCACTACGGTTGGCCATAAAGTGTTTGACAAAATGTCTTCTTCGACATGCACAGTTGAAAGTAAGGTGTGATTTGTAGTAACTGTAGAAAACTCAGGTCGGGTAGTAAATATAATAAGGATTTTGGCTATGCTGTAGTACAGTGGTTGATGTTTGCATAGAGTTGGCAGTAAAATTGCAGTGCTAGACAAAAATTGGTACAAATATGAGTCACCTGTCAATTCTATTGACAGAAGTGAAATTAGCATGTTGAATGGGAAGATTGAAGAAAATTTTTATAATGTGCAGCCTGATGATTTCTAGCCTGGTGATGAATGTTTGAGGTGCTTTCATAAAGAATTGAGGTAGTCTGTTGGATTCTCACCACAGAAAAAGACAAATAGCTGTTAGTAGATTCAAGCCTGTTGAGAATATCCAGGATGTATATGCAGATGCTGCTTGCATTACAGAGCAAAAAGTTGGATATATAAACGATCAGTGTATGCTTTCACTAAAAAAAGTGGACAAGTTTGAGATTGCAGAGCAACAGAGGGTTGAGGCTCAAAAGATAGCGTGAATTGAAGTGGCCACATATTCCCAAGAATAGTCTAATATTTGACTAGCCATCAAGATCAAATTCTCAAGGGGGCATTTGTGCATTTTTTTATCTTATTGATCATATTCATGATTTTTGTTAACTATTTCAATGTGTTTCTGAGAATGGTGTGCATAGACTCAGCGGGAGTCTGTAACAGCCCTTTGGTATTATTGACAAAGGGGGAGAAGAGTTACAGGAATTTACATAGTTGTTGCCAACAATTCCAAAGGGGGAGATTGTTGTGCAAGGTGTTGCAAGAGTTTTGTCATTGTTGTCAACACAGGCAGTTAGATCTAATGATGCAGTGGACAGACAATTTAAAAGTCATTCAGATGCAGAGGACAGAAGTTCAAAGGTTACTCAGAGCATGGACAGTGAGTTTCCAAGAAGACCATAGTTGCCTATTTGCAAAAGTTCAAAGAAAAAGAGAGTAAGAAAAGTGTCGCGATATCACGACATTTTCAGCAGGCAAGAAAAACTGTCGTGATTTTGCGACATGTTAGAGGAGAGAGAAAGCGCAAACAAAATTGTCGTGATTTCACGACATGGCCGAGGAGAGAGAAGGCACAAGGAAAACTGTCACGATTTCGTGACATGTTGGAAGCAGAGAAGGCAAGGAAGAAAACTATCACAATTTCGTGACATGTTTGGAGAAAAAGCACTAAGGAAGAAAACTGTCACGATTTCACGACATGTTTGGAGAAAAAGCACTAAGGAAGAAAATTGTCACGATTTTGCGACATGTTTGGAGAAAAAGCATTAAGGAAGAAAACAATCACGATTTCGCGACATGTTTGGTGAAAAAGCGCTAAGAAAGAAAACTATCGCGATTTCACGACATGTTCGGAGAAAAAGTGCTAAGAAAATTATCACAATTTCGTGACATGTTTGGAGAAAAAGCGCTAAGAAAACTGTCACGACTTCATGACATGTTTGAAGAAAAAGCGCTAAGGAAGAAAACTGTCACGATTTCGCGACATGTTTGGAGAAAAAGCGCTAAGGAAGAAAACTATCACGATTTCGTGACATGTTTGGAGAAAAAGCGCTAAGGAAGAAAACTGTCATGATTTCGTGACATGTTTGGAGAAAAAGCACTAAGAAAACTATCGCAATTTTGTGACATGTTTGGTGAAAAAGCGCTAAGGAAGAAAACTGTCGCGATTTCGTGACATGTTCGGAGAAAAAGCACTAAGGAAGAAAACTGTCGCGATTTCGCGACATGTTTGGTGAAAAAGTGCTAAGGAAGAAAACTGTCATGATTTCGTGACATGTTCGGATAAAAAGCGCTAAGGAAGAAAACAGTCACGATTTCATGACATGTTTGGAGAAAAAGCGCCAAGGAGGAAAAGTGTCGCGATATCGTTACATGTCGGGTTTTCGCTACTCGAAGGGAAGAAAAGCGCCAAGGAGGAAAAGTGTCGCGATATCGCGACATGTCGGGTTTTCGTGACTCGAAGGGAAGAAAAGCGCCAAGGAGGAAAAGTGTCATGATATCGTGACGTGTCGGGTTTTCACGACCCAAAGAGGAGAGAGAAAGCTCAGAGGCAAAAGTGTCACGATTTCACGACATGTTCTGGTTTCGTTGGTGCAAGCCAAGAAAAGGTTGAGAAAGCGAGGAACGTCATGATTTCGCGACAGAAGGATGGCATCAGCAATAGTTAGAAGTGTCACGATTTCATGACAAAAATGTTGTCAAAGCAAACAAAGGCCAAAAGTGTCACGATTTTGCAACAGCAGGGATAAGAAGGCGTACGGATGTAAAAGGTGTCACGATATCATGATTTCGTAGTAGAAGCTATAGGAAAGTGAGAAAGGTGGCAAAGATAGTTGAAGCCAACAAAGTTCAATCCAGGCCGACAAAATTTAGGGTTTTGTAGTCGATGATCTTTAGGGTTGAAGCCGACAAAGTTGAATCTGGGTCGACAGAATTTAGGGTTTTACAGTCGATGATCTTTAGGGTTGAAGCTAACAAAGTTGAATCTGAGCCGACTAAGATTAGGGTTTGCATTTGCATAATCAGCCGACTACAATTAGGGTTTTTCATCTTGAAATCTCTAGTATATAAGGAGGTCTGCTTGGAGAATTGAATGAGTAATCGAAGTAAGTATGGGCGTGTGCGATATGCGGTCGTAAGAGCACAGATAGCGCAAAACCAATGAGATGAGGGCGAAGTGCATGATGTGAGCAAGTCATGTCGAGTTGTTCAAAGTTTGATTACGAATGCGCACAGAGAGCAGAGTGTGGAATGACATAGAGTGTGCAAAGAGTGTGCATAGAGAAAGTAGAGTGTGCAGAGAGAGCAAAGGGCAAAATTGAATGCTAAGTTTGGCTGTAGCAGTGAATGTGCAAAGTGAGTAGAGAAGTCAAATTGTTGAGTTCAGTTGTAGCAATGAATGCGCAAAGCAAGCAGAGAACTCGAATTACTGAGTTTGACTGTAGCAGTGCTGTAGATATCTGTATCTTGTGAACCATGAGAGAGATCGAGTAAGCTTTAGACCAGTCAGGGTCTAGTGAAACCAAAGGTATTTTTCTTTTCAATCATTTTTCATTCAAAATCAAAGTCCAGGTTGCAGCTTGGCATCAGAGGTTGGTGCTCCTTCTAGTTGGTGCTGGTAAACCAGGGGTTGGTGCTCCTTTCTGTTGATGCAAATAAATAAGGGGCTGTAGCTCCTTCCAGTGGGTGCTGGTAAATATTTTGTAAAGTTGGTGCTTTGCTAAAGGCTGGATTTGGATGGTAGTCCAAGCAGTCGTTCTTTTTGAGGAGTAGCCATTTTGGTGAACCTCGTTAAAATCCTATGTTGTGTGATGCTTTGTTGTTATTATTACTGTATCTATTTTTAAGTTTTAATTGCTACTATTTTAAGAGCTTTAAATTCATGGTTTAAATAGCTACACTGATTCACCCCCCCTCTCAATGCCATACTAAGTACAACAAATAATACACAGGTGTTTTTCCTTTGATCATGTTAGCTAAACCAAGCATTTCATTACTTTTCTCCAAAAAGAGGATACAAAATAAAAGAGCCCTTTTACAATTTTGAAATTTCCCTCTAATACCTTGTTTTCCCCTTTTCCCGCCTAAAACAATGCATTTGAAATTTGAATTTCGGAGGCAAACTTCCCAGGGTCATAACTTCGCTCTCGTTGCTCCGATTGACGATTATAGCACATTTTTGAAAAGGGCACATGATGAAATAAATAGGGAAATATTTAGTTAAATCTTACATCTATTTTAAAATCCTCAAATTCGTCCTCTAAGACCTTCAAAATTCACCTGCAAGTTTGGGTATCTAGATTTTCATTGTTTTTGGCAGGGTTTTGCCATAAAACATACATATCTCCCAAACCGTTTAGGGTATTGGGGTGATTCTTTCACCAATGGCTCTAATTTTCTATCCCCTAGACAACTAAATACACTTAGCAAATAATTAAATTAAATATAAATTTTAGGTGATGCAAGATCACTCTTACACCATTGGATGCTCTTGCATCAGATACCTAGGGTAAATTGAGAAGTGACCTTCACTTCTCTGATTTTGGAGGAAAAAAAAGGTGATCAACCTCTGTATTGGACAACCAAGTTGAATATTCCAAAGGCCTACCCTTATACTTAACCAAATATTATTCATATTGCCTGTGTCTTGTGATTTTGCTGATGCGGGTATCTAGGATCTCTTCTATCTCTTCTATCTTTGCAGTAGGTGCTGGAATATTCCACAATTTTGCAACTGGTCCATCATTATTGTCACCTTCATGATACTCTTTCAAATAAAAAATGTTGAACACAGGTGATATGTTCAGCCCACTTGGCAATTCTACCTCATCTGCATTTCTTGAATCCTGACTCTTTGTGATTCTGCATGGTCCAAACTTCTTCATTTTAGCTTGTTATATTTTTTAGTAGAAAAGCTTTCTTTTCTTAGGTGAACCATTACTTCATCTCCCACTTGGAATTCCTTAAATCATTACTTTCGGTTTACTATTGAGCAAGGTGTAGCAACAGTATTGTCATTGTTGTCAACACAGTCAGATAGATCTATTGATGCTGTGGACAGGAAGTTCAAAAGCCTTTCAGATGCAGAAGACAGGAGTTCAAAGGTTACTCATAGTATGTACAAGGATTTTCCAAGAAAACCGAAGTGGCCCATATGCAAAAGATCAAAGAAAAATACAAGTAAGAAAAGTGTCGTGATATCACGACATATACAGTAGGCAAGAAAAACTATCGTGATTTCGCGACATGTTGGAAGAGAGAGAAAAAGCAGGAAAAACTATCACGATTTCACGACATGTTGAAAGAGAGAAAAAGTAGGATAAACTGTCATGATTTCGTGACATGCTGGAAGAGAAAAAGGCAAGTGGAAAAACTGTCACGATTTCGTGACATGTTGGAAGAGAAAAAGGCAAGTGGAAAAACTGTCACGATTTCGCGACATGTTGGAAGAGAAAAAGGCAAGTGGAAAAACTGTCACGATTTTGCGACATGTTGGAAGAGAAAAATGCAAGTGGAAAAATTGTCACGATTTCATGACATGTTGGAAGAAAAAGAGAAAGCAGGAAGAAGTGTCGCGATTTCACGACAAGTTCGAAGAAAAGAGAACAAGTAAGAAAAGTGTCACGATTTCACGACATGTCACATTTTCACGACTAAAATAGGAGAGAGAAAGTAAGTTGGAAAAGTGTCGCGATTTCGCGACATGTCGCATTTTCACGACAAAATAAAGAGAGGAAGCGTATGAAAGCAAAAGTGTCACGATATCGTGACAAAAGCAGAAAGCAAGACTTCGAAAGCAGAAGTGTCGCGATTTCACAACATGTCGCATTTTCGTGACTCAAAAAGGACAGGAAGGCAGAAAAGCAAAAGTGTCGCGATATCGTGACATGTCGCATTTTCGTGACTCAAGAAGGGCAGACAGGCAGGATAACAAAAGTGTCACGATATCGCGACATGTATTTTTGCGGGCCAAAGCTAAGAGAAAGAGCAAGGAGAAAAAGTGTCGTGATATCATGACATGTTGTATTTTTGGGGGCCGAAGCAAAGAGAAAGCGCAAGGAGAAAAAGTGTCGCGATATCGCGACATGTAGCATTCTCGTGACCCGAAGGCAAGAGAAAGAGCAAAGGAGAAAAAGTGTCGTGATATCGCGACATGTCGCATTCTCGTGACTAAAGGAGGAGAGAGAAAGTAAGAAGGCAGAAGTGTCACGATATCATGACAAAAGTAAAAAGGAAGAGTACGGAGGCAAAAGTGTCATGATATCGTGACATGTGTTTTCACGGGTACAAGCCAAGAAAAGAAGCAAGGAGGAAAAAGTGTCGTGATATCGCGACATGGTGTATTCTCACGATTAAGTTGAAGCCGACGAAGACCGATGACAATCGACTAAGATTAGGGTTTATAGCCGACTGAGATTAGGGTTTTCATCATGAAAATATTGTTATAAAAGGAGGGTTATTTGGAGAATTGAGTGTGTCGAAGTGTGCGAAATACGGTCATTGTGCGCAGAGAGCAAGTCATGTCGAATCATTCTAAGTGTGGAATTTTGCTAAGAAAGTAGAGTGTGCAATAGGGAGAAGATGACTGTGAAGTGTAGCAGAGTGTGCGAAGTGCTTGCATAGAGAGAGCAGAAGGCATAGAGAGTGCAAAAGGTGAAGTGTGGCTGTATATCGTAGAAGATGTATCTGTTTCGTAAATAGTGAGAGAGATTGGTTAAACAATAGACCAATCAGGGTCTTGTAAAAGCGAAGGTATTTTTCTGTTAAACTTCTAGATTCAAAATTGAAGTCCAGGTTGTAGCTTGGCATCAGGGGTTGGTGCTCCTTCTAGTAGGTGCTAGTAAATCAGGGGTTGGTGCTCCTTTCTATTGGTGCAGATAAATAAGGGGTTGGTACTCCTTCCAGTGGGTGCTAGTAAATTGATTGTAAAGTTGGAGCTTTGCAAAGGCTAGATTTGGATGGTAGTCCAAGCAGTCATTTTTGAGGAGTAGCCACTTTGGTGAACCTCGTTAAATCTTGTGTTGTGTGATGTTCTCTTGTGATACTTGCTTTATCTGGTTCTAAGGTTTATTATTTCTGTTTTAAGAGCTATGAATTTAAGTTAAAAGAGCTACACTGATTCACCCCCCCCTCTTAGTGTCATTGTAAGACTAACAATTGGTATCAGAGCTAAGTTCTTGTACAAGCTTAACCGGCTAGGGTGATCTTGGAAGTAACACAATGGCAGGTGGTGAAGCTCTTTTCATGGCATTTGAAGAATCAAAAAAGGAAGAAAGAGTGGACTCTGAAGTATGTGGTGAAAACCCTGAGGCTGAAGTAGATCTAGAAGGTGAGTTGATCTCTGCACTTGAAGAGTGGAAAATAGAGAGGAAAAAGAATAAGAAACTTTCAAAAAGGCTTGAGGATGCAAATGAAATCATATCCAGTTTGAAAGTACAGATAGAAGAATCCAAGAAAATCTTTGAAGATCTTGAAGTGCAAATAACCATGAAAATAGATTATTGCAACAAGCTAGAAGAAGAGATTGTTGGTTTAAGAATGCAGCTAGAAGAGATGAATAAGAAAATCAGTTGTTATCACAAACATGAAGTAAGTTCTATGAAGCTGGATAAGATCATAAATGACCAAAGGCCTGCAGGCATCAAATTCGGTCTAGGTTTCATCGAAGGAGAATCATCAAATGGATCAAAGGCCAGAAATGTAGAATCCATAAAGAATGAAGATAAGAAACAGGTTGATCAAGGAAAAACATCGCATGCAAAAGAAAGCAATAATGCCAGGCACGAAAGGAGAATTGACAATGATGGATTCACCAATGTCACACATCAAAGAAGAAGAAGACCTAGGGCTCCTACGGCAACATGGCAAAGACCATCACCCAGGTTCAATCATCCCTTTTTTGGTTTCTATTTTAAATGCAATGGCTATGGACATAAAATCTCAGACTGCAAATATAATGTAAGACCAAGGAATTTCATCAGTAGAAATGCTTTTTCTCCTTTGATGAATTATACAGTAGAATGTTATAACTGTCATAATTTTGGGCACATTGCAAGAAACTATAGAAGTACATTTGCATCAAATCAGTTTCGGGGAAGAAAATTTCAACCAAACAGGATGAGACAAAATAGAAAACTTCTCGAAAAACATGCACAAGCTATTGATAAGGGAAAGGGAAAACAAGAGCCCAAAACTACTATCAAAACGGAGTGGAAATAAAAAGAGCGACTTAAGGAAGAAAAGGAATCCTTAATCGTACAAACAACATTTAAAGCACAGAATAAATATGTACCATGGATACTTGATAGTGGATGCTCCAATCATATGACAGGTGACAAACAAAAATTTGAGAAGTTACAGAAATATGAAGGTGGTTCAGTAAAGTTTGGAAATAATGATGGAGCTAAGATAGTTGGCAAAGGTTCAATCAAAATTAGTGACGAAAAGATTAAGTCAGAAGAAGTCTTGTTTGTGGATGGTTTGAAACATAACTTGTTGAGCGTAAGTCAGATTTGTGATAAAGGTCATGAAGTAGTCTTTAAGAAGCAGGGTTGTGAAGTCAGAAAAACAAACAGTGGAAAATTGATAGCAACTGGATCAAGGACATCCGGCAACCTTGTACATGCTCTCAGAGACTTCAAAAGGAACTTGTTTTATTGGATAGGAAGAAGAAAATTGGTTGTGGCACAAGAGACTCGGTCATATCAATTTTGATAATCTAGTAAAAATCACCTCAAAAAGGGCAGTGAGAGATATTCCCACCATCAGCAAACCTGCAAACAGCATTTGTGCTTCATGCCAAAAGGGGAAGCAAACTAGAGTCACATTCAAAACAAAAGAGTACTACACAAGCAAACCTTTGGAACTAATACACACTGATTTATGTGGACCCATGAGAACACAAAGCATAAATGGTGACAAATATTTTATGTTGTGCATTGATGAATATTCCAGAATGACATGGATATTTTTCTTGAAGCATAAATCAGAAGCTCTTAGCATGTTCAAAATTTTCAAAAACCAGGTTGAGAATGAAACAGGAAGGAGGATCAAATGTTTAAGATCAGATAGAGGAGGAGAATTCATTTCAGAGGAGTTTATAGAGTACTGTGAAAAATACGATATTAGGAGACAGTTTTCAGCAGGTAGGACACCTCAGCAAAATGGAGTGGTAGAAGGAAAGAACAGGACAATGCAAGAAATGGCACGGACTATGTTGGCTAAAAGCAGAGTAGCAAATAGATTTTGGAAAGAAGCAGTCCATACTATGGTGTATATCCAAAATAGGTACATGCTGAGAACACATGAAAGCAAAACTCCTTATGAGTTGTGGTTCGGTAAAAGGGCAACAACAAAATACCTCAAAATTTTTGGCAGCAAGTGCTACATCAAAAGAACTGAAGATAATCTTGGTAAGTTTGAAGATAGAGCGGATGAAGGTATTTTTGTTGGTTATTCATCAAGAAGCAAAGCTTACAAATGCTACAACAAGAGGCTAAAGAAAATTGTGGATAGTGCCAATGTTAAATTTGATGAAGGTAGAGAACGAGTAATTAGCTATGAAATGAACTACCCAATTTATGAAGAGGTTATTGAAGGAGATGAGGAAAACAAAATGGAAAAGATACAAAAAATTGACTCAGATGATTTAAGTTGTGATTCAGAAGTGGAAGAAAATAAGAAATTCAAAATAGGCAGCTGGCAGAAAAATCATCCTAGAGAGCAAATAATTGGAGACCCCAACGTTGGTGTTCAGACAAGAAGAAGAGTAGTAAGCAACTACTCTCTATTATCCAACATTGAACCCAAAAATATTGCTGACGCAAGTAAATATGAAAGTTGGATGAAGGCAATAAATGAAGAATTAGATCAGATCAAGAAAAATGAAACTTGGGAGTTAGTACCTAGACCTGCAAATAAAAATATAATCGGGACTAAATGGATTTTTTGAAACAAATTGAATGAAGATGGATAGGTAGTCAGAAATAAAGCAATATTGGTATGTAAGGGTTATGCACAAGTTGAAGGCATTGACTTTGAGGAAAATTTTGCACCAGTAGCTAGACTAGAGGCAATTAGAATGTTTCTGGCTTTAGCAGTCTACAAGAATTTCAAAGTTTATCAAATGGATGTGAAATCAGCGTTTTTGAATGGGAAACTTGAAGAAGAAGTTTATATTGAGCAACCAGATGGTTTCAAACTTGGTGATGATCCCAACTTGGTTTGCAAGTTGAAGAAAGCATTATATGGCTTAAAACAGGCACCCTGAGCATGGTATGCAAGGCTAGACAACTATCTCACTCAACAAAGGTTTAAGAAAGGTATGGTGGATAGTAATTTGTATGTCAAAATAGAAAATGGGCATCTTATTGTTCTTGTTGTATACGTAGATGATATCATATTTGGCAGCAACAAGGATGAGTCGTGTAAAGATTTAGCAAATAAGATGCGGAAAGAATTTGAAATGTCAATGATTGGTGAACTTTCATATTTCCTCGGGTTGCAAGTTAATCAAAATAAGAAGGGCATATTTATTTCTCAAGTTAAATATGTGAAAGAGATGTTAAAAAAGTTCACAATGGAGGATTGTAAGCCAGTTAGCACACCCATGACGATAGGTTGCAAGTTGAGCAAGGATGACAAATCTCCAACTGTTGATCAAACCATGTACAGATCTATGATTGGAAGCTTACTCTACCTGACAGCTACCAGACCAGATATTTTGTAGGCAGTATGCATGGTAGCATGATTTCAGGCTAATCCCAAGGAGACTCATGTGACAACAGTGAAAAGGATTCTTCGGTACCTCAAGGGTACTATGGAATATGGGTTATGGTATCCAAAAGGTAAAGACTTCACCCTTATTTCGTATTCAGATGCAGATTGGGCAGGATGTGTAGATGAAAGAAAGAGTACCAGTGGAGGTGCATTCTACCTTGGAGACAGATTGGTCGCATGGCATAGTAAGAAACAAGAATCAGTTTCTTTATCGATAGTAGAGGCAGAATATATTGCAGTGACAACATGTTGTACGCAGGTATTGTGGATGAAACAAACTCTGAAAGATCTTGGTATTAGTTTCAGTGAGCCAATATCAGTTAAGTGTGATAACAACAGTGCCATTAACATCTCCAAGAATCCGGTTATGCATTCACGCACAAAACACATTGCTATCAGGTATCACTTTTTGAAGGAGAAAGTTGTGGAAGGTGAGGTTAAGTTGGATTTTGTTCCAACTATAGAGCAAGTAGCAGATATCTTCACAAAACCATTGCCCAAGGAATTTTTTGAGTACCTTCACAATAAATTGGGAGTGGTCACACTTCCCAAGAATTGACTAGCTACAGGGATCACATTCTTAGGGGGAGCATTTAAGTATTTGATTATCTTTGTGCTCATGTTCATGATTTTTGCTAAGTGTAATAAATTGTGTCTGAGAATGTTGAGTAAGGACTCAGGGGGAGTCTACAGTAGCCCTTTGGTATTATTGTCAAAGGGGGAGAAGAGTTACAAAAAATTGCACATGTGTTGCCAACAATTCCAAAGGGGGAGATTGTTGAGCAAGGTGTAGCAACAGTATTGTCATTGTTGTCAACACAGTCAGATAGATCTATTGATGCAGTGGACAAGAAGTTCAAAAGCCTTTCAGATGCAGAAGACAAGAGTTCAAAGGTTACTCAGAGTATGTACAGGGATTGTCCAAGAAAACCGAAGTGGCCCATATGCAAAAGATCAAAGAAAAAGACAAGTAAGAAAAGTGTCGCGATATCGCGACATATACAACAGGCAAGAAAAACTATCGTGATTTCGCGACATGTTGGAAGAGAGAGAAAAAGTAGGAAAAACTATCATGATTTCGTGACATGTTGAAAGAGAGAAAAAGCAGGAAAAACTGTCGTGATTTCGTGACATGTTGGAAGAGAAAAAGGCAAGTGGAAAAACTGTCGTGATTTCATGACATGTTGGAAGAGAAAAAGGCAAGTGGAAAAACTGTCGCGATTTCGCGACATGTTGGAAGAGAAAAAGGCAAGTGGAAAAACTGTCACGATTTCACGACATGTTGGAAGAGAAAAAGGCAAGTGGAAAAACTATCACGATTTCGTGACATGTTGGAAGAAAAAGAGAAAGCAGGAAGAAGTGTCGCGATTTCATGACAAGTTCGAAGAAAAGAGAACAAGTAAGAAAAGTGTCACGATTTCGTGACATGTCGCATTTTCACGACTAAAACAAGAGAGAGAAAGTAAGTTGGAAAAGTGTCGCGATTTCGTGACATGTCGCATTTTTGCGACAAAAGAAAGAGAGGAAGCGAGAAAGCAGAAGTGTCGCGATATCATGACAAAAGCGAAAGCAAGACTTCGAAAGAGAAGTGTCACGATTTCGTGACATGTCGCATTTTTGCGACTCAAAAAGGACAGGAAGGTAGAAAAACAAAAGTGTCGCGATATCGTGACATGTCACATTTTCGTGACTCAAGAAGGGCAAACAGGCAGGATAACAAAAGTGTCACGATATCGCGACATGTTGTATTTTTGCGGGCCAAAGCTAAGAGAAAGAGCAAGGAGAAAAAGTGTCGCGATATCGCGACATGTATTTTCGGGGGCCGAAGCAAAGAGAAAGTGCAAGGAGAAAAAGTGTCGCGATATCGTGACATGTAGCATTCTCGCGACCCGAAGGCAAGAGAAAGAGCAAAGGAGAAAAAGTGTCACGATATCGTGACATGTCGCATTCTCATGACTAAAGGAGGAGAGAGAAAGTAAGAAGGCAGAAGTGTCGCGATATCACGACAAAAGTAAAAAGGAAGAGTACGAAGGTGAAAGTGTCACGATATCGTGACATGTTGTGTTTTTGTGGGTACAAGCCAAGAAAAGAAGCAAGGAGGAAAAAGTGTCATGATATCGCGACATGGTGTATTCTCATGGTTAAGTTGAAGCCGACGAAGACCGATGACAGCCGACTAAGATTAGGGTTTATAGTCGACTAAGATTAGGGTTTACAACCGACTAAGATTAGGGTTTTCATCATGAAAATGTTATTATAAAAGGAGGGCTATTTGGAGAATTGAGTGTGTCGAAGTGTGTGAAATACGGTCGCTATGCGCAGAGAGCAAGTCATGTCGAATCATTCTAAGTGTGGAATTTTTCTAAGAAAGTAGAGTGCGCAATAGGGAGAAGACGACTGTGAAGTGTAGTAGAGTGTGTGAAGTGCTTGCATAGAGAGAGCAAAAGGCACAGAGTGCAAAAGGTGAAGTGCGGCTGTAGATCACAGAAGATGTATCTGTTTCGTAAACAGTGAGAGAGATTGGTTAAACAATATACCAATCAGGGTCTTGTAAAAGCGAAGGTATTTTTTTGTTAAACTTCTAGATTCAAAATTGAAGTCCAGGTTGTAGCTTGGCATCAGGGGTTGGTGCTCCTTCCAGTTGGTGTTGGTAAATCAGAGGTTGGTGCTCTTCGGAAAAGGGGTTGGTGCTCCTTTCTGTTGGTGCAGATAAATAAGGGGTTGGTACTCCTTCCAGTGGGTGCTAGTAAATTGATTGTAAAGTTGGAGCTTTGCAAAGGCTAGATTTGGATGGTAGTCCAAGCAGTCATTTTTGAGGAGTAGCCACTTTGGTGAACCTCGTTAAATCTTGTGTTGTGTGATGTTCTCTTATGATACTTGCTTTATCTGGTTCTAAGGTTTCTTATTTTTGTTTTAAGAGCTATGAATTTAAGTTAAAAGAGCTACACTGATTTACCCCCCCCTCTCAGTGTCATTGTAAGACTAACATTTACCTTTTTCTTGTACTGAGTGTTCATTTTGTGAATATGTTTCTTTATTTCCTCATGCAAATTCTTTAGGTGCTTTGCAAAGTCAGCCTCAACACTACTATTTTCCCATTTATCCATATTTCTCAACTCAAAATAATTTCTTGGGCTACTCCCATATATAAACTAGAATGGGGACTTATTAGTACTTGGTATTGTATAAATTCTTCGTGGAAAAACCAAATCCCATCCCTTGGGCTTATATCCTACCAAGCATCTCAGTAGATTACCCAAACTCCTATTCACCACCTCTATTTATCCATAAGTCTACGGGTGGTATGCAAAACTAAATTTCAAATCTATCTTCAACTTCTTCCACAAGGTCCTCCAGAAATACCCAACAAACTAGGTCTCTGTCGAAAACTATACTATTTGGTAGACAATGAAGTCGTACCATCTATTTGAAAAATAACCCTACAACATGAACTACATCATTAGTTTTCTGGTAGGGAATGAAATGTGCCATATTTGAAAACCTGTCAACCACCACAAATATGGAGTCATTCCCCCTCTATATCCTTGGTAGGCCAAGAAAAAAATCCATGTTGATGTCCTCCCATGGTCTCTTTGGTACAAGTAATGGCTGATATAATCTAGTGTTCTATCTCACACCCTTAGACATCTGGCATACTTTGTAACTTTGTACAAATATCTTCATATATTGCTACAACTGTAGCCAATAGTAGTTCTCACTAAAGAGGGAAATGGTCTTATCTCGACCAAAGTGTCCAGCCAACCCTCCACTATGCTTCTCCTTGACTAGATTCTCCCTCATTGAACTCCTTGGAATGCACAATTGGTTTCTTATAAACAACATTCCATATTGGATTAAGAAATCCAACCACTTAGTTCTATCCAAAGTAACTAGTTCTAAATAAGCTCTCTAAGCCTCTGCAAAATCAGGGTCTTTAGGGTACAAACTCTTAAGTTCATCAAACCCTACAACTTCCACATTCATTTATGTCAACAAATACTACCTTCTACTTAAGGCATCTGCAACTCTATTTGAATTTCCACTCCTATGCTTCAACACAAAGGTATAACTCTGTAGAAAGTCAACCCTTTTTTAATGGCTTTGATTCAATTTCCCTTAACTGTAAATATACTGCAAGGCTTGATGAACATTATACAAAACAAACTATTTTAGCAATAAATAGTACCTCCATTTCTTTAGACCCCAAACTATAGCATAAAAATCCTGATCATATACAAAATACTTCTTCCTAGCATCATTAAGCTTCTCACTAAAATAGGCAACAAGTTTACCTTTTTGAATTAACACAGCTCCTATGGCACTACCACTAGCATCACAATCTACCTGAAATACCTTATTGAAATCTGGAAGTGCTAAAATAGGTTGCTCTGTGACCTTCTTCAACATATCAAAGATCTTATCTGCTCCTAAGGTCCACTTAAATTCTTTCTTATCCCCTCTCATTGTTTCTGTTAGGGGTGCACAAATACTATTGAAATTTCTAATAAATTTTCTATAAAAACTTGCTAGACCATGAAATGATCTTACCTTAGTTATGCTCCTTGGGGTAGGCCATTCAATGATAGCCCTCACATTTTTTGGGTCCATTTTTAGAACTTTTGCTGAGATGACGAATCCCAGATACACCAACTCCTTCTTCATGAAACTGTACTTCTTCAAATTAATTAGCAATTGCTCCTCCATCAACTTCTCAAAAACTCTTTTGATATGCATCAAGTGCTCTTCTAGGGTCTTTCTAAATATTAAAATGTCATCCAAACAAAAAATGAAATTTTTTCCTAAAAACTCCTTCAATATCTCATTCATAAGCTGCATGAATGTGTTGGGTGCATTGGTTAGCCCAAATGGCATGACCAACCACTCGTATAGATCCTCTTTGGTTTTGAAGGTTATCTTCCACTCATCTCCTTCTCTGATATGGATCTGATGATACCCACTCTTTAGATCAATCTTAGTGAAGTACTGGGCTCCACTCAAATAGTCCATTATATCATCCATCCTTGGTAGTGGAAATCGGTATTTGATGGTGATCTTGTTAATAGCTCGGGAGTCTGTACACATTCTCCACTCTCCATATTTCTTTGGTGCTAGTACTATAGGTACTGCACATGGGCTCAAGCTCTCCCAAATCAGTCCCTTATTTAGTAGTTCTTGGACTTGTATGTTTAGCTTCTCACTTTCTACAGGAGTCATTCTATGGGCTGCCTTATTAGGAAAACTAGCTCCTGGTACAAAATCTATTTGGTGACTGATCTTCCTCAATGGTGGCAAACCCTCAGGCACATTATATGATATAATATCTAGAAATTCTTCTAACAAACCTGATACTTCTACTAGGACATCCTTACATTGCTCTTCTTTAACTCTAGAAATTAATGCATAGCACATATGCTCATGCTTTAGACCATCCAAAAACTTCCTACCATCAAATAAACAAATTTTGGCACTGCTACATACCTTTTCGCCCACCTCCTTTAGGGGCTTTAGCTTATGGCACACTCCATCCTTTGTCAAGGAGTAAGTTTTGGCATGCCCATCATGTATTGCACACTAATCAAACTGCCATGGCCTTCCCAAAAGCAAATGACAAGCATCCATAGGCAGGATGTCACACAGGGCCTCATCACGGTAATTCCTAATATTAAATTTTACAAATAATTGGTCACTGACCAAAGTCTTATGGTCCTTCTGCAAACACGCAATCTAATATGGATGCATGTGTCTCTTCCTCTCTACCTGCAGTTTGGTAACCATTCCTTTTGAAACTAGGTTATATGTGCTACCATTATCTATAATAACATTACAGACCTTACCTGCACATTTACACCTTGTGCAAAATGAGCTCTTCCTTTGATCTATATCTCTCTACACATTCAGCAAGGCTCTCCTTTTGATAAAAACTTCTCCTCTTTTTGCTTCTTTAGAGTGCTCAGATTCAACATCTTCATCAACAATAGTAGCTCGGGAATTACCTTCGGGCCTCTTATTTGTCCTCTCTTGGTGTTGTGGACACTTGTATGCTCGATGTCCTTCTTCCCCAAAGTTGAAATAGGTTCCATGAAATCCTCCTCTTCTAGGTCCTCATCCGTACCTTCCTCTTCCTCTCTGGTAACCATTGTTCTAATCACAAGGGTGGTAAGCATTATCCCCATTTTGGTCCTGACTACTACTAATTTCTCCATTCTTATTTTGATCTTCATTTTACCCTCCATTTATTCTTGAACCAGTTCTTCCACCATGACCTCTTCCTCTTTGCTTGCTCTCAAACCTTCTATTTAGCTTCTCTTCAACCCTCAAGGAAAACTGGTAAGCATCCTCTATGGTGGTCATCCTGACCAGACTTAACTCCTCTTGAATACTTGCTCTTAACCCATTAATATAATGGGCTACCTTATCCTTGTTGGCCTCATAATGGCCTATTCTGATTAAAATTTTGTAGAAATCCTCTATGTATTCTTTGATAGACTTACTCGACTATCTCAAACCCTACATTTTCTTCAGTAAATCCAACTCATAATTGACTGGAATGAACTATGTCTTCAACTTCTCCACCATTTGCTCCCACCTTGTTATCCTTTCTTTTCCTCTTTTGTTTCTATCTAGTTGCACTCCCTTCCACCATATGCTAGCATGACCCTTCATCTTAGTCTTAGAAAATCTAACCCTCTCAGTATCTTCTACCTCCTCATACTCGAAATATTCCTCCATATCATTGATCTAGTTGATCAACTCTTCTGGGTTAAGATTTTCATAATATGAAGAAACATCAAAATTCGACCTCTTCCTAATATGGGATATGGCTTTATACAATCTAGCTTATACAGGATCTACTGCCTCTTCTTCTTCCTTGAACTGGGTCTCTTCTTCTTCCTCGAACTAGGCCTCTTCTTCCTCAGCTTCATCTTCACTTTCATATTCTCTTCTAAGATCAAACCCTCTATGTATCTCCTCTTGCAGTGCTAGGACTTGCCTCTATAAGGTTCTAAAATCCTCTTTTGGTACCACCACATTTCTCCCACCAGCATGATTTCTTCATGGAGGTATTCTAACCATGTTTTACAAGCCCACAACCACAAACCCTGGTGCAAACTGCCTCACATTCGATGATATGTCTACACACAGGAACTCTCGCTTTGATACCACTTGAATCAGATCAAGCAACATGAAATAAATAATACACGTGTTTTTTCTTTGATCATGTCAGCTGAACCAATTATTTCATTAATTTCATTCCAAAAAGAGGATACCAAAGAAAAGAGCCATTTTAAAATTTTGAAATTTCCCTCTAATACCCTATTTTCCACTTTTCCCGCCTAAAAAAATACATTTGAAATTTGAATTTCGGAGGCAAATTTCCCAGGGTCATAACTTCGTGCTCGTTGCTCTGATTGATTATTATAGCATATTTTTGGAAAGGGCACGAGACAAACTAAACAAGACAAGATTCATATGAATTTTACATCTATTTTAAAATCCTCAAATTCATCCTTTAAGACCTTCAAAATTCACCTGCAAGTTCGGGTATCTAGATTTTTACTGTTTTTGGTAGGGTTTTGCCATAAAATGTACATATCTCCTAAACCGTTCAGGGTATTGGGATGATACTTTTTCCAATGGCTCTAATTTTCTATCCCCTAGAAAACTAAATAAACTTAGAAAATAATTAAATCAAATATAAATCTTGGGTGATGCAAGATCACTCTTACACCACTGGATGCTCTACATCACATCCTAGTGATATTAAACAACCTCATCTATGTATCTCATAAAAATTCATGATTCTAAAGTTATCCTAGTGGTTTCAAATTTCTCAAGTACCAACTATGTGTGCAAATGAATGTTCTTTTATCATTATGAGCTAGTTCAAACTAATGAATAGTAACTTATGCCAATAAGCTAGCTCATATATGAGCATCCATAGGTATGTACAAAATAAGGTCGCTAATGTGACAGATGTGGCACCACGCATAAGGATACCCCATTGCAAAGCAAGTTTCATTCAAACCATTGTTGTAATGAGGATCACCCCTCAGTTTTGGAGACACGAACAATTCCAAGGATTCAAGCTCCTTTCCCTTCTTTTTATTGCATTGGATTTTGGATTTTGGGATTTTATTTTTGAGTTTGCTCATTTTTGTGTGGGAGCAAAGTGGATTTTTATTGCATTTTTGGGCTACTTGCTCATTTTTTGGAGAAGAGCAAGGGAATTTTATTAATTTTGAGATACTTACTCATTTTGAGGACGACCAAGGGATCTCTTTTTTTTTTGGGATGCTTTTGGGATACTTGCTCGTTTTGAGAAGGAGCAAGTTTTTTTTTTGGATACTTTCTCCTTTTGTGGAAAACAAGGGATCTTTTTTTTTAGTAGGAGGATCTTGTCCTTTTGTCAATTATCAGATTTTTAGACCACACACATAATAGGATGAATACGGGATATTTTTCACTTTATGGCAATCACAAATTATGACTTCGTCATTCGTAAGCTTCACAATATTTTAATATGTTTTTATGTGTGTGGTCTAAGAGAAAACTTGATTGACCAGGAATAACTTATTGCATCTAAATATTTTTTGAATTTTAGTGGAGGTTGCTCAAAACACTAGAAGTGGCTAAGTGACTCAAAACACCTAGATTTTTCTTATCGACTATTGTGTTACATAAAATTTGGTGATACTTTCGCTACAAGCTCTTGAAAATTAAAAGGTACATAAAATAATCAATGGCCACATAATAATTATTGCTAATGATTATATGGTATCTATCCTAGTTTATGTGAACCCCTTAATCATTAAAATATCATAAGAAAAGTTGTAAATTATTACGGCTAATGGGTTGTTGAGTAATGTTTGACATAAGGTGTCCTTGATTAAGGCAACAAGACATAGTGGACTAGAAATTGTCCAAATTAACCAAATGGTTCCTAACATGATGAATGGTATGAACAAATATAAATGTTTGAAATGTGTATATGAAATGTAGGTGGAATGCATGGATGGATGTATGAAATACAATATATATATATATATATATATATATATATATATATATATATATATATATATATATATATATATAGCAATGTATATGTACATATTTACAATTGCACTAAGCATAGTACGCCTTTAGGTGTATAATATTTAATGGCTCAGGTTCCAATGTTCCCTCTAAATTTACAATTCTATATGTTCTTGGACACAAAATTTTCTTAACAATGTATGGACCTAACAAATTAGCCATGAATTTATCTCTCAAGTGTGACAATGCATTTGTGTTATGTTGATTCTCTTTAAGAACGAGATATCCTACTTAGAATTTGCAAGGATGGAGTTTTATGTTATAAGCATGCTTCATGCGATCTTGATATACTCATAAATATTCTAAGGTATTGATTCACCTTTCATCAAGGAGTGTAATTTTGTTAAGACATGCTTGTCTAGTTGTGTTGTCATTTATGAATTCTTGTAATGTAACTCATAAAAAAGGTATCTCAAGCTCAAGAGGTATGATTGCTTCGGCTTCATAGACCTATAAAAATGGAGTTTCCATTTTTGGTATTTGGATGCTTGTTCAATAAGCCCATAATACCAAGGAGAGTTGAGTATACCAATCTCTATCATTCTCTTTGACAAGATTCTTAAGAATGGCTATCAAGGTCTTATTGGTTGCTTCAACTTATCCATTTGCTTATGGGTAATAAGGAGTCAAGAAACTATGTTGGATATTATATTTGTTGCATAATGCTTGAACATCCTTATTTTTAAAAGCATTGCCATTATTAGAAATGATATTCGATGGAATCCCAATTATGAACTCCGTAATTCGAGGTTCAGTCATAGTGGTCACTAGGATCTCTTCAACCCATTTGGTGAAGTATTCTATGGTAGTTATGATGAATTTATGTTGTCCTAAGGAGGTAGGTAAAATTTTACAAGTAAAATCAAGGCCCCATTGTAAAAAGGACCAAAGGATTTGAATGGTATGTAATGCTTGTGATGGTACATGAGTCAAATTGGCATGTTGTTGATATTTTTGAAATTTCTTCACATACTAACAACAATCATTTTCCATGGTGGGCCAATATTAACCCATGCATAAAATACATTTTTTAATGGCCATTCCACTAAAGTTGCCACCACAAGTACCATCATGAGCTTCATTTATGGCTCTTTGTGCCTCTATGGGATCTAGACATCGAAGTAAAACTCCATCATAGTCATGTCTATACAACACATCCTCCACGAGAGTGCAACGACCTACTTTTTCTTTGAATGTTCTCTTTGTAGTTCGCATCAAATCTGATAGGAGGTGTAGACACCTAAAACATGTCATATTGAGGAGACTACCTATATGAACTCCCTAAAGACCATATGACCCACCTTGGGAAGCCCTAGGGTCAAAACAATGGTTTTCACCATTTAAATGAGAAATATCAAAATATAAAATATAAAATACTAATTAGTTAATCTTACTTAATTATTATATTAATATTAAAGGGTCCTAAACTTGGGAAAGTCCTTTATTTGACCAAGGTAAGACTCATATGGTTCTGCGTGAATTAAACAAACACTCTTTTCACCTTCAGATTATACTCGTGAGATTGCAAATTTGGATATTGTTGTGATGATAAGGCTACCATCGATTGGAATCAACTTTGCCAAATAATATGGATTGTGAAGTGGGGTGAAAAATTCATAAGAAATCATGTTAACTTGGTGGAAATGAAGTGGTTACAATTTTGAGAGTGAACTAGCTTGCTCACTCTCTCTAGGGAGCAACTGACCTATGGTGGGTGAATTATGATTTTGCAAATGCAACCAAGGTGGTGGTGGTGGATTTGGTTTAGGTTGCTCTCACAAAATATGTAAGTGAAAGATAGATTCATGGATAGGAAACATTGTAATGTAATTCTCATCTCTCTCAATGGGATCTATAGGGACCACATCTTCTTCGAGATCATAATTTTTTTTTATTTATTATGTCCATGTTTGGTCTTATTTTTGGAAAATCCTAAAAATAATAATTGGAAATGTAATTGATCATAGCTATATGTGGTCTCATTTTTTAAAAGACCTCATGTAAAGAAGGTGCAAACTTAGGGTCTAAATACTCATCATCACTATCATCATTGTCTTCGCTCTCCTCTTCCTCCTCTTTGGACTCAAAGGTGAGTTGCTAAAATGTATGCTCAAAGGAGGAGTCTGAAGATGATGGCCTATATCCTAAGCCAGACAATCATGTTCTTCTTGATAGTGGGGTCCAATGACATGATGTGGATCCTACACATGTCATCCAACACCAAATCCCTATCAATTAACCTGATGAAAGTATCACATGGGGAAATCTAGGTTGGAAAAATATTTTAGGTTAGCAAAAAATTATTGCATGGGTTCTTCATTAGGAGGAGGTGGATCGAACAAATAATCCACTCCCATGTATACAAAGTTAATGATGTTTGGCTTGAAACCCATTCTATATACTACACCTATGGCCAAAGGTGGGTCACGTGGGTGATCGTAATCTCTAATAGAATATATAGGTAGTGTTATAATGACACTCAAAAATGCTTATATTGGGGAGTTGGACTGCAACTTGAGTTGGTTGGGATGTGGATGAATCAGGTGTCAAGGTGGAGATTTCAATGGTGGGTTGTGGTTCAAATGGAGGAGATGGCTCACTCAAAAATGGTTCTTCTTGGATAGGTGACTCTATCTATGAGATAATGGGTGGCGTGTGTTGACATAGATTTGGTTTAATGGATTGGTTAGAGGTTGGTGGATTGGGATGGAATGAAAATATGAAGGGTGTTTGCAAAGTAGGAGGTGTAGTTGATGAAGATGATTGTTGATTGGTAGGATGATCAGGTGTGATGGAAAAATGATTTGAAGTAGATAAGGGTTGTATTGGGTTGATGGCTTGAGATGAAAAGGCATGATAAACTATTGTCAAAGCCTCCAAGATGGGAATTTTATATGAGGTATTGCTACTTGGGGTGGTTCGAATGATGAGGGGCTAAATGGAAATATGGGTGGATTTAAGGGATGGTTCATATGGATTGGATATCAAGTTGCAGTACTTGAATGGCTCGATGTTAGAGAGAATGCAATGGAATTTTCCCTCGTGCACATATTTCATACATTGATGTAATTTTGAGGGAACACACTTCATTTACCTAATCTAGGGACATCCAAGAAGTATGTTGTACTGCATTATCCCCCTTTTGATCCTGACTACTAATTTCTCCATTCTTATTTTGATATTTATTTTTTCCTCCGTTTGTTCTCGCACCAGTTCTTCCACCATGACCTCTTCATCTTTGCTTTCTCTCAAACCTTCTATTCAGCTTATCTTCAACCCTCAAGGCAAACTGGTAAGCATCCTCTATGGTGGTCATCCTGAACAAACTTAACTCCTCTTGAATACTTGCTCTTAACCCATTAATATAACAGGCTACCTTATCCTTTTTGGCCTCCGAATGGCTTGTTATGATTAAAATTTTGTAGAAATCATCTATGTATTCTTTCATAGACTTACTCCACTATCTCAAAACCTACATTTTCTTCAGTAAATCCAACTCATAATTGACTGGAATGAACTGTCTCTTCAACTTCTCCACCATCTGCTCCCACCTTGTTATCCTTTCTTTTTCTCTTTTGTTTCTATCTAGCTGCACTCCCTTCCACCATATGCTAGCATGACCCTTCAGCTTGGTCTTAGCAAATCTAACCCTCTCGAGATCTTCTACCTCCTCATACTCGAAATATTCCTCCATATCATTGATCTAGTTGATCAACTCTTCTGGGTTAAGATTTCCATAATATGAAGAAACATCAAAATACAACCTCTTCTCTATCTAGGATATGGCTTTATACAATATAGCTTATGTAGGATCTACGGCCTCTTCTTCTTCCTTGAATTGGGTCTCTTCTTCTTCCTCGAACTGGGTCTCTTCTTCCTCATCTTCATATTCACTACCATCTTCTCTTCTGATATCAAACCCTCTACGTAGCTCCTCTTGCAATGCTAGGACTTGCCTCTACAAGGTTCTAAAATCCTCTTTTGGTACCACCACATTTCTCCCACCAACATGATTTCTTTGTGGAGGTATTCTAATCATGTTTTGCAAGCCCACAACCACAAACCATGGTGCAAACTAGCTCACATTTGACGATCTTTCTACACACAGGAACTCTCGCTTTGATACCACTTGAATCAGATCAAGCAACATGAAATAAATAATACACATGTGTTTTTTCTTTGATCATGTTAGCTGAACCAAGCATTTAATTAATTTCATTCCAAAAAGAAGATACAAAAGAAAATAGCCCTTTTACAATTTTGAAATTTCCCTCTAATACCCTATTTTCCTCTTTTCTTGCCTAAAAAAATGCATTTGAAATTTGAATTTCGGAGGCAAAATTCCCAGGGTCATAACTTTGTGCTCGTTGCTCTGATTGACTATTATAGCATATTTTTGGAAAGGGCACAAGACGAACTAAATGAGACAAGATTCACCTAAATCCTAAATCTATTTTAAAATCCTCAAATTCATCCTCTAAGACCTTCAAAATTCACCTGCAAGTTTGGGTATCTAGATTTTCACTATTTTTGGTAGGGTTTTGCCATAAAATGTACATATCTCCCAAACCGTTTAGGGTATTGGGGTGATTCTTTCACCAATGGCTCTAATTTTCTATCCCCTAGACAACTAAATACACTTAGAAAATAATTAAATCAAATATAAATCTTGGGTGATGCAAGATCTCTCTTACACCACTGGATGCTCTACATCACATCCTAGTGATCTTAAACAACCTCATCTATGTGTCTCGTAAAAATTCATGATGCTAAAGTTATCCTAGTGGTTTCAAATTTCTCAAGTACCAAAAGTGTGTGCAAATAAATGTTCTTTTATCATTATGAGCTAGTTCAAACTAAACAATAGTAACTTATGCCAATAAGCTAACTCATATATGAGCGTCCATAGGTCTGTACAAAATAAGGTCGCTAATGTGACAGATGTGGCACCACGCATAAGGATACCCCATTGCCAATCAAGTTTCATTCAACCCATTGTTGTAATGAGGATCACCCCATAGTTTTTGAAACACTAATTATTCCAGGGATTCAAGCTCCTTTCCCTTATTTTATTGCATTGGATTTTGGATTTTGGGATTTTATTTTTGAGTTTGCTCATTTTTGTGTTGGAGCAAAGTGGATTTTTATTGCATTTTGGGGCTACTTGCTCATTTTTTGGAGAAGAGCAAGGGAATTTTATTACTTTTGAGATACTTTCTCATTTTGAGGAGGAGCAAGGGATCTCTTTTTTTTTGGGATGCTTTTGGAATACTTGCTCGTTTTGAGGAGGAGCAAGTTTTTTTTTTTGGATACTCGCTCCTTTTGTAGAAAACAAGGGATATTTTTTTTTTAGTAGAAGGAGGATCTTGTCCTTTTGTCAATTCTTAGATTTTTAGACCACACACATAATAGGATGAATAGGGGATATTTTCACTTTATGGCAATCACAAATTATGACTTCGTCATTCCTAAGCTTCACAATTTTTTAATATGTTTTTATGTGTGTGGTCTAAGAGAAAAATTGATTGACCAGGAATAACTTATTGCATCTAAATATTGTTTGAATTTTAGTGGAGGTTTCTCAAAACACTAGGAGTGGCTGAGTGACTAAAAATAGCTAGATTTTTCTTATTGACTAATGTGTTACGTAAAATTTGGTGATACTTTCGCTATAAGCTCTTGAAAATTAAAAGGTATATAAAATAATCAATGGCCACATAATCATTATTGCTAATGATTATATGGTATCTATCCTAGTTTATGTGAACCCCTTAATCCTCAAAATATCATAAGAAAAGTTGCAAATTATTACGACTAATGTATTGTTGAGTAAAGTTTGACATAAGGTGTCCTTGATTAAGGCAACAAGACATAGTGGACTAGAAATTTTCCAAATTAACCAAATGGTTCCTAACATGATGAATGGTATTAACAAATATAAATGATTGAAATGTGTATATGAAATGTAGGTGGAATGCATTTATGGATGTCTGAAATACAATATATATATATATTTAGAAATGTATATGTACATATTTACAATTGCACTAAGCATAGTATGCCTTTAGGTGTATAATATTTAATGGCTTAGGTTCCAATGTTCCCTCTAAATTTACAATTCTATATGTTCTTGGACACAAAATTTTCTTAACAATGTATGGACCTAACCAATTAGCCATGAATTTATCTCTCAAGTGCAACAATGCATTTGTGTTATGTTGATTCTCTTTAAGAACGAGATATCCTACTTAGAATTTGCAAGGATGGAGTTTTATGTTATAAGCATGCTTGATGCGATCTTGATATACTCATAAATATTCTAAGGTATTGATTCACCTTTAATCAGGGAGTGTAATTTTGTTAAGACATGCTTGTCTAGTTGTGTTGTTGTTGGCATTTTTGCCACATTATGTTGATTATTGATTATTCATGCATAAGATGTTGAAGTTCTCACTCCTTTACAGGTTTTGATGCAAAAAAGGCTAAGTCCGAAGACTGTCGTGAAATCGCGACAAAAAATAGCATGGAGAGCCAAGATTGAAAACCGTCGCGATATCGTGACATGTCGCGTTATCGCGGGTCTGATGAGGAGAGAGAAATCAAACGCAAAGTTGTCGCGATTTCGCGACATGTTCCAAAATCGTGGTCAACGCAGTCAATGGCAGTAGGGGGTAAAGACGTAGCGATATCGCGACGTGTTGGATTTTCGTGGTCAAAGTGGTCAACGAGGGCAGCGTAGCAAAATTGTCACGAAATCGTGACATGTCGCGTTTTTGCGACATGCGATGATCAGGGAGCATAACGTTAGAAACTATCGTGAAATCATGACATAACCATGCAAAGGGTGATGACAATCAAATTCATCATGATTTCATGATAGAATAGTAAGCAAGGCATAGAAGGCAAAAGACGTCGCGAAATCGTGACGTGTTGCATGGTCGCGGTTAAGGTGGAAAGAAAAGTTTAAGGCACAAAAGGCGTCGCGATTTCGTGACACTTTTGAAAATGAGACCAAGCACGAAGAAGACGTCGAAATCATGACAGGAAGTGGTAACAGTAGAGAACGTAGGGAAACGTCATGATTTCATGACACATTGGGCAAGAAAGACCAAGTGCAGGGAATTGTCATGATTTCGCGACATGACGATTTTTGTGGTTGAAGAGCAGCAAAGTCCAAGGAGACAGAACTTGTCACGATTTCGCGACATGATGAAGATGAAAGAACTACATGAGGAAGAATGTCACATTTTCACGGGTTAGAAGCTAGACCATACATAATGGATGAAAATTGTAGCGAAATCGTGACATGTCGGATTTTCGCGACTTAGAAGAGAAGATTGAGCAGCGAGTAGAAAGTGTAGCGATTGCGCGACTTGTCTTGTTTTCATGACATATGAGGGAGACACAGCCCAGAGAGAGAAAGGTGTAGCGAAATCGTGCAGTGTCATGTTTTCACGATTCGAAGCAGCTAAAGAACAACATGGATGAAGAATGTCGCGAAATCACGCATTGTCACATTTTCGCGAAAACAGAGCGGAGAAAGAGCATAATGGTACGGAACATCATGATTTCATGACGTGTCGCATTTTCATAGTTCCAAATGAGACAAAGTGTACGGAGCAGAGATACATCACGATTTCGTGACATGTCGCGTTTTCGCGACCTGTTACAGTTTTGCGCCAAAAAGTAGTTCAAACGGCCCGATGAAGTTTTACGATTTCCAACGATTAAGAGCACTCCAGAATTAAATGTTTTGCTGCTTTCCGATGCGAGCAAGGTGGAAGAACGTGTCCAAGTCACCAGAATTAAATATTTCCATTATCCAAAGCTGTTGTTCATGATTTTTCTAACGGTTCAAGCATGTTTCAAGAATGACCATTAAATGAAGACGACCGACTCCTTGTTCCATTGAATTTTTGGTTTCTCCGAGGCTGGTTTAAGGGGATGATTTCCTTGTTTTCGTTGCACATGTTGTAGATCTCGAGGAAGTTCGTTGCAAGTTTTAAATGTTGTAAAGAAGCAAGACTTCTATATAAATCAATGTAGATCTCGAAAAAAGGGATCGGGAGTTTGAGAGACAGGTTGCATGAAAGCTTTCAAGTTCTTTGCATGAATGAAAGAGATTTGGCCTCTGATTTTGCAAATGTCTTTTTGTGTGATGATTTCCTTCTATTTCCTGTATTTCTCCATTAAGCTCGTCTTTCTAATTTGCTGTTAGATTTTAATTCTGCATCTGAATTTGAATATCGCAAATGAAAAAGTGAGTTCTGGAATGCAATCTTGAAGGTTGTCTGTGCAAGGTCGTAAGTGAATTATGTTGTATTCTATTATTATATGTTGTTTATGCGCTTGAAGTTAGATTCTTGCTGAGTTTCTTTCCCTGATCATATAAGTTCGGCCTGTGGCCATATTTCCCATCTCTTTCGTGTATTTCCCGTTTCTTTTTGCACATTTATAATTCCTTTCCAGTAACTTTAGTCTTAATCAAGCTTAGAAATAGTAAGGGAACCAGCCCTCTCTGGAGATTGGTCTGGGAGACATTTCTTTCTCCCAGCCTTTCAATGTTGGCCGGGTCTAGGGTGCATAGTTTTAGAAAATCCTTTCCTGTGGCAGATTCGTGACCAACAGTTTTTGGCATGCCCGATGGGACAGACTTCTTCTGTCTTACAACAACCCATGGTCGGTGGGATAAGTATTATTTCCAATTGATAAACCCACCTGTGCCAATAGTTTTTGGCACGCCCGATGGGACAGACTATTTCTGTCTCAAAAGATCCATAATCGGTGAGACTGATTGTTTCATTGTTTAACACCCAGAGGTATCAAGATTTTGATGAGCTGTCTTGACCTCATAGCAGAGATTTGTAAGTTCATCTGGCGACTTTGCTGAGCTGAAGATCTAAATTTCTTGATCGTAGACGCCTTTTCAAGCTGAAATAAGATACCCCGGAGGAATCAAGGTTTGGTGAGCAGCCTTGACCTTACAAGTAGAGGAAAGAATGTTCACTTGGTGACTCTGACTTGGCGACAACCGTGATCTCGCAGACCACTACTATAATGGCGAGGTTGTGTCCTAGATGGGATGATCCTGGCCCTCTGAATCTCCAAATTTGGCATGAGATTCCCAAAAGTGCCCTGAAAGCTCTAACAAAATACAATGGCACCACAGGAATGGCCCGAGAGCATATTGACGATGTTGCTGCTTTGGCGACCCTCCATGATATAATCCATGAGGATGTTATGATCAGACTTTTGGTTCAGTCTTTGGAAGGAAGGGCGTTGCAGTGGTATAGACTTCTCGGGTGTAAAAGTATCTACTCATGGGATGATTTAGCGGGAGCACTCATTACAACATTTGATGGCTCTCAGGATCCCTACCAGCTTTTGATGCATCTCTCCACCATCACGAGAATACCTCAGGAGAGCATCACAGATTTCAATGTCCGATTCTGTAGAACTTGGAAGAGAATTCCAGGGGAGATCCAACCATCACCCGCCCAAGCCCACCTCTTCTATGTTCAAGCTTTCCATCCGGACATAAGCCTCCTCTTGCTACAATCAGGCGAACGTAGATTCCCTCAAATCTTTGAGGAAGCATTACAAGCGGAGCACCTTCTGCTCCTATCAAGAAAATTACCATGGGGAGAAACTCCATTACTTTCTCCGATAGTTCCTGCTCCTGTCTATCCCATGCAGTATTCATCATGGCCGATCCCACATACTGTGCAGAGACCTAAAATGCAGTTGTGTGGAACTCAAGAGGCAGATTTCGTCCAAGGCCAACGATGGGAATATGCAAGTACTTTCCCAACAATGAACAATATGGTTGCTTGCAGTTTCCATCAAGAGATGGGCCAAGGAGAGAAACAGATTCAAGTTCCAGAACCTGAGCACAAAGAGGGCACACTTTTGCATAGCACGCAAGTATTTAGCCAGAACCCGTTAAGCATGCCTCACCAAAAGGTTGAACCTGAGGAGATCCCAGAAGCAAATTTCTCACTGGAAGAGCCCTATGATCACATCAAGGGATTGGAGGAGCCTGTACTCAGTCCACAACCAGTGAAGTCTTCAAAGTGGTGGTATTGGTTCCAGCCACTACAACCGGTACCTAAAGAAAGCCCCCATGTGGCAAACCTCTTTGCCACATTATTCATCAATAGCATGGGTACTAGTAAGAATGATAACCTACCGCATTGCACTCTATTTGCACCATGGAGAACTTTAGGAAGAGGCCAACCAAACTTCAAAGATCGACTGAAGTATGATCAGATCTGGTCTGGACATTGCAGGTTCATCGGATAGACACCAGAAGTTGGGTTTGTGGTGGCGACATGCCAATCATGTCGTAAACTATTGTACATAGAAACAAAAAAAAAAAAGAAAAAGAAAAAAACAAAGTATTGTTTTCCTCTATTCACTTTGGCTCTTTTTGCATGCGAGCCCGCAGGTACATATTTCTTTCTTTTTTCTTCTTCCTTCCCTAGCAGTTAGTGGCTTCCTCTTTATTTCTTCCCTTCCCCTCTCTATTCCCTTCTTCTCCTACTCCTTTTTCTTCTGCAAGTAATCAAGCCACTACTGTTGTTTCTTTTTCCCTTCCTACTATTCCCGTTTCTTCTTTTCCTTTTCTTCTAATTTCATTGTTGTTTTAGCATTTATCGGTTCCATTCCACCACTTCACTCCTTTCATTCCCACCTTCCATTCCATTCACCTCCATTTCCCTTTCATAGCAGCTGGTAGCACAGAAGCACTCTGTTACTGTATCTACCGCATCACTCCCTCCATTCCATTATTCCATCATTTATCATTTCCATTCCATGGTCAGCTAAGCCAAATACAGATTTACTTGAGGTTTCAGTAATTCAGCAAGAGTTGTTGCAGCAGTCCGTCGAGATGTACCCCATCAGCCAGCTTTCTGTTCTCAGTTTTTCTTGACTCTGTTGCCCAATGGATTTAGGCCTGGGATTCATGCATACAACAGAACTGTATACCCCGTGAGCCGCCAAGAATGTTGGCATTTTTGCCACATTATGTTGATTATTGATTATTCATGCATAAGATGTTGAAGTTCTCACTCCTTTACAGGTTTTGATGCAAAAAAGGCTAAGTCCAAAGACTGTCACAAAATCACGACAAAAAAATAGCATGGAGAGCCAAGGTTGAAAACCGTCACGATATCGTGACATGTCGCATTATCGCGGGTCTGATGAGGAGAGAGAAATCAAACGCAAAGTTGTCACGATTTCATGACGTGTTCCAAAATCATGGTCAACGCAGTCAACGGCAGCAAGGGGGTAAAGACGTAGCGATATCACGACGTGTTGGATTTTCGTGGTCAAAGTGGTCAATGAGGGCAGCGCAGCAAAATTGTCACGAAATCGCGACATGTCACGTTTTCGCGACATGCGATGATCAGGGAGCATAACGTTAGAAACTATCATGAAATCGTGACATAACCACGCAAAGGGTGATGACAATCAAATTCGTCGTGATTTCACGACAGAATAGTAAGCAAGGCATAGAAGGCGAAAGACGTCACGAAATCGTGACGTGTTGCGTGGTCGCGGTTAAGGTGGAAAGAAAAGCTTAAGGCACGAAAGGCGTCGTGATTTCGTGACACTTTTGAAAATGAGACCAAGCACGAAGAAGACGTCACGAAATCATGATAGGAAGTGGTAACAATAGAGAACGCAGGGAAACGTCATGATTTCGTGACACATTGGGCAAGAAAGACCAAGTGCAGGGAATTGTCACGATTTCGTGACATGATGATTTTCGCGGTCGAAGAGCAGCAAAGTCCAAGGAGACAAAACTTGTCGCGATTTCATGACATGCTGAAGATGAAAGAACTACATGAGGAAGAATGTCACATTTTCGTGGGTTAGAAGCTGGACCGTATAGAATGGATGAAAATTGTAGCGAAATCGCGACATGTTGGATTTTTGCGACTTAGAAGAGAAGATTGAGCAGCGAGTAGAAAGTGTAGCGATTGCGCGACTTGTCTTGTTTTCGTGACATATGAGGGAGACACAGCCCAAAGAAAGAAAGGTGTAGCGAAATCACGCAGTGTCATGTTTTCACGGTTCAAAGCAGCTAAAGAACAACATGGATGAAGAATGTCGCGAAATCGTGCATTGTCACATTTTCGTGGAAACAGAGCGGAGAAAGAGCATAATGGTACGGAACATCATGATTTTGTGACGTGTCACATTTTCGCGGTTCCAAAGGAGACAAAGTGTACGGAGCAGAGATACGTCGCGATTTCGTGACATGTCATGTTTTCGTGACCTGTTACAGTTTCGTGCCAAAAAGTAGTTCAAACGGCCCGATGAAGTTTTGCGATTTCCAACGATTAAAAGCACTCCAGAATTAAATGTTTTGCTGCTTTCCGATGTGAGCAAGGTGGAAGAACGTGTCCAAGTCACCAAAATTAAATATTTCCATTATCCAAAGCTGTTGTTCATGATTTTTCTAATGGTTCAAGCATGTTTCAAGAACGACCATTAAATGAAGACGACCGACTCCTCGTTCCATTCAATTTTTGGTTTCTCCGAGGCTGGTTTAAGGGGATGATTTCCTTGTTTCCGTTGCACATGTTGTAGATCTCGAGGAAGTTCGTTGCAAGTTTTAAATGTTGTAAAGAAGCAAGACTTCTATATAAATCAATGTAGATCTCAAAAAAAGGGATCGGGAGTTTGAGAGACAGGTTGCATGAAAGCTTTCAAGTTCTTTGCATGAATGAAAGAGATTTGGCCTCTGATTTTGCAAACGTCTTTCTATGTGATGATTTCCTTCTATTTCATGTATTTCTCAGTTATGCTCATCTTTCTAATCTGCTGTTAGATTTCAATTCTGCATCTGAATTTGAATATCGCAAATGAAAAAGTGAGTTCTGGAATGCAATCCTGAAGGTTGTCTGTGCAAGGTCGTAAGTGAATTATGCTGTGTTCTATTATTATATGTTGTTTATGCGCTTGAAGTTAGATTCTTGCTGAGTTTCTTTCCTTGATCATATAAGTTCGGCCTGTGGCCATATTTCCTATCTCTTTCATGTATTTCCTGTTTCTTTCTGCACATTTATAATTCCTTTCCAGTAACTTTAGTCTTAATCAAGCTTAGAAATAGTAAGGGAACCAGCCCTCTCTAGAGATTGGTCTGGGAGACATTTCTTTCTCCCAGCCTTTCAATGTTGGCCGGGTCTAGGGTGCATAGTTTTTAGAAAATCCTTTCTTGTGGCAGATTCGTGACCAACAGTTGTCATTTAAGAATTCTTGTAATGTAACTCGTAAAAAAGGTATCTCAAGCTCAAGAGGTATGATTGCTTTGGCTTCATAGACCTATAAAAATGGAGTTTCCATTTTTTGTATTCGAATGCTTGTTCAATAAGCCCATAATACCAAGGAGAGTTGAGTATACCAATCTCTATGGTTCTCTTTGACAAGATTCTTAAGAATGGCTATCAAGGTCTTATTGTTTGCTTAAACTTGTCCATCTGCTTATGGGTAATAAGGAGTCAAGAAACTATGTTGGATATTATATTTTTTGTGTAATGCTTGAACATCCTTATTTTTAAAAGCATTGCCATTATTAGAATGATATTCGATGGAATCCCAAAATGAAAAATAATATGTTGGAGTATGAACTCCATAATTCGAGGTTCAGTCATAGTGGTCACTAGGATCTCTTTGACCCATTTGGTGAAGTATTCTATGGTATTTATGATGAATTTATGTTGTCCTGAGGAGTTAGGTGAAATTTTACAAGTAAAATCAAGGCCCCATTGTAAAAAGGACCAAAGTATTTGAATGGTATGTAATGCTTGCGATGGTACATGAGTCAAATTGGCATGTTGTTGATATTTTTGAAATTTCTTCACATACTAAAAACAATCATTTTCCATGGTGGGCCAATATTAACCCATGCAAAATACATTTTTTAATGTCTATTCCACTAAAGTGGCCATCAAAAGTACCATCATAAACTTCAGTTATGGCTCTTTGTGCCTCTATGGGATCTAGAAATCAAAGTAAAACTCCATCATAGTCATGTCTATACAACACATCCTCCAAGAGAGTGCAACGAGCTACTTTTTGTTTGAATGTTCTCTTTGCAGTTTGCATCAAATCTGATAGGATGTGTAGACACCTAAAACATATCATATTGAGGAGATTACCTATATGAACTCCCTAAAGACCATATGACCCACCTTGGGAAGCCCTAGGGTCAAAACAATGGTTTTCACCATTTAAACGAGAAATACCAAAATAAAAAATATAAAATAGTAATTAGCTAATCTTACTTAATTATTATATTAATATTGAAGGGTCCTAAACCTGGGAAAGTCCTTTATTTGACCAAGGCAAGACTCATATGGTTCTGCATGAATTAAACAAACATTCTTTTCACCATCAAATTATACACGTGAGATTGCAAATTTGGATATTGTTGTGATGATAAATGACTAGACTTATCCATTTTTGTTCTTTAGAATCAATGATCCTAGAGAATCCATCGCATCGACAAACCTATTAGTCGAATGAGGTAAGTTGTCAATCTTGTACCAATCAAAATTTGCTAGAAATTTCATTGTTATTTCATGGTATTGTTTTAGGACTAGTTATATACATTGGTAATTTTATTTCACTTGGCAAACTAAAATCTAGGAATCACCAAAAAATTTTATACTCTTAATGCCCATAGCTAATGTTGATTGAAGCCCCAATATTAAGGCTTCATACTCTGCATTGTTATTTGTGAATGGAAAGTCAAGTTTGAATGATAAAGAAATTGGTATTCCTTCGGGTGTATAAAAAATGACTCCAATACCTTATTCTTTTTTGCACTTTGACCCATCAAATAAGAGAGTGATGTCAACATCATCCTCAGAAGGGACTAGTTCTTCTTATTCAGTGATATAAAATACCAAATCATCTGAAAGCTTGATAAGAAGGGGTTGATCATTTGATAGTGGATCTTCTGTGAGTTGATCGGCTATCACCTGATCTTTGATGGATTTTAGGCTAATTAATTCAAGATAAAATTATGTTAAGAGAATTATGGGTGTTTTTGTATGTGTGAATCATCATATAAACTAGAAAATTTTCTCTAGCTACGACACAAGTATTGTTACTAAGAATATAGTGTTTGAGTTTCTTAGTGGCAAAAACCACTACTATAGCATGGAAGTTGACCTTGTTAGGGTCAACTTCTATGCCTTGATTGGAGATAATGAATCCAATGTTACCTGATGTGACTCCAAATATGTACTTCTTAGGATTTAGTCTCACCTTGTATTCAAGTAATCAATCAAATACTTTTTCTAGTACTTCGATGTGCTTAAGACGTGATTTAGATTTAATGATTAAATCATCCACATAGTCTTCAATGATTTTGTGCATATAGTCATGAAATATATACATCATGGCACATTGGTAAGTAGCTCCTACATTTTTGATATTGAATGGCATCATATTGTAAGAGAAAGTGCCCCAATAAATGGTGAATATTTGTTTTTGTTGGTCATCAAGATTGATTCAAATTTGGTTGTATCCTGAAAAACCATCCATTATAGAAAGCATTCCATAGCCTACGTAAGATTCTACAAGCTGATCAATGTTTGGTAATGTAAAATAATCCTTGGTATATATTTTGTTTGTCTCAAAAATTTATGCATACGCATACCCCCCATTTGGCTTGCAAATGAGTACCATGTTTGAGAGCCATTCGAGATAATTAATGGGTTGTATGAAACCCACATCTAGTAATTTTTGTAGCTCTTCTTTGATAATGAGGGATATGGTAGGATGAAGTTTCCTTAATTTTTGCTTGAACGGTTTAGCTTCATGAGCTAAGGTGAGGTTATGGACCACCAAGTTGGGGTCAAGGCTAAGCACATATTTGTATTACCATGCAAATATATCTTTCTTATCAATACATCTAGGATGCATTCTTTCTCTTCTACAGATAGATCTTTTACTATTTTTACAATTTGGGGATTGTTTACATCCTAACTTATATTCATTTCAATGGATTTTTCAATAAGCATGTGATAACCTTCTTTCTAATTTATGTGGAGTAGGAATGAGATGAATATCATCCTCCATATTTTTAAAGGACTCGGGCGAGGTTTCTTCTACTTTAATTTGAAAAATATAAGTAGGTGGAGGTGAATATTATTGATGAATATAAGCATTGGAAGCTCTTAGAAATTATTTGAATATGATGAAATGGACTATGGTTGGTGGGGATGAATCCTATCCATGTAGATAAGGCTAGCATCGATTGGAATCGACTTTGCCAAATAATATGGATTGCGAAGTGGGGTGAAAAAGTCATAAGAAATCATGTTAACTTGGTGGAAATGAAGTGGTTGCAATTTGGAGAGTGAACTATCTTGCTCACTCTCTCTAGGGAGAAACTGACCTATGGTGGGTGAATTATGATTTTGCAAATGCAACCAAGGTGGTGGTAATGGATCTGGTTTAGGTTGCTCTCACAAAATATGTAAGTGAAAGATAGATTGATGGATAGGAAACATTGTAATGTAATTCTCATCTCTCTCAATGGCATCTATAGGGACCACATCTTCTTCGAGATCATAAATTTTTTTATTGATTATGTCCATGTTTGGTCTTATTTTTGGAAAATCCTAAAAATAATAATTGGAAATGTAATTGATCATAGCTATATGTGGTATCATTTTTGAAAAGACCTCATGTAAAGAAGGTGCAAACTTAGGGTCTAAATACTCATCATCACTATCATCATTGTCTTCGCTCTCCTCTTCCTCATCTTTGGACTCAAATGTGAGTTACTAAAATGTATGCTCAAAGGAGGAGTCTAAGGATGATGGCCTATATCGTAAGCCAGATGATCATGTTCTTCTTGATAGTGGGGTCCAATGATATGATGTGGATCCTGTTCATTTCGTCCAACACCAAATCCCTACCAATTAACCTGATGAAAGTATCACATGGGGAAATCTAGGTTGGACAAATATTTTAGGTTAGCACAAAATTATTGCATGGGTTCTTGATTAGGAGGAGGTGGATTGGAAAAAGAATCCACTCCCCTGTATACAAAGTTAATGATGTTTGGCTTGAAATCCATTCTATATACTACACCTATAGCCAAAGGTGGGTCACATGGGTGATTGTAATCTCTAATAGACTAGATAGGTAGTGTTATTATGACACTCTCAACTATGTACTCACAAAAGCTTAGATTGGGGAGTTGGATTGCAAATTGAGTTGGTTGGGATGTGGATGAATTAGGTGTCGAGGTGGAGATTTCAATGGTGGGTTGTGGTTCAAATGGAGGAGATGGCTCACTCAAAAATGGTTCTTCTTGGATAGGTGACTCTATCTATGAGATAATGGGTGGCGTGTGTTGAAATGGATTTGGTTTAATGGATTGGTTAGAGGTTGGTGGATTGGGATGGGATGAAAATATGAAGGATGTTTGCAAAGTAGGAGGTGTAGTTGATGAAGATGATTGTTGATTGGTAGGATGATCAGGTGTGATGGAAAAATTATTTGAAGTAGATAAGGTTTGTATTGGGTTGATGGCTTGAGATGAAAAGGTATGATAAACTATTGTCAAAGCCTCAAATATGGGAAATTTAAATGAGGTATTGCTACTTGGGGTGGTTCGAATGATGAGGGGATAAATGGAAATATGGGTGGATGGAAAGGATGGCTCATATGGATTGGATATCAAGTTGCAGTACTTGAATGGCTCGATGTTAGAGAGAATGCAATGGACTTTTCCCTCGTGCACATATTTCAAACATTGATGTAATTTTGAGGGAACACACTTCATTTACCTAATCTAGGGACATCCAAGAAGTATGTTTTACTACATAGTTCCTTCCAAGATATGGAAGAGTACATGGATATTTTTTACCCCCACTTTCATGGGTAGCACTACATTTATTACAGTAGAGCACACAGTATCATTGAATACCCATAGGGTGAAGGTAGATGTGGTGATGTGAGATGATAGTAGGTTGAGATGTTTGATGGATGGGGTAGTGATGATATTGATAAAGGAGTCGATATCAATGAGCACTCTTTTGAATGGTTTTCGATCAATATGAGCTACAATATGCAACAGAGGATCAGGCAACTATGATGATATGCTTTTTTATTTAAAATTATAGAATACAATCGAAGGTTCCATACAATTCTAAACACTCCCCACAAAAGTGTTGAAGGTGTTGGAATCTTCTGTTTGAATTTTTATGGATTTTAAGATTTCCATCAATGCCTCACAATGTGGGGGAGATTTTTGTATAAGCTCATATATGGATAACTTGGACGAGGCTATCCTTAAGCTCTATGTCAACCGGATCCTCCTCTTCTAGGTCCTCATCCAGACCTTCTTCTTCCTCTCTGGTAACCATTGTTCTGATCATGGGGGTGGTAAGCATTATCCCCCTTTTGGTCTTGACTACTACTAATTTCTCCATTATTATTTTGATATTTATTTTTTCCTCCATTTGTTCTCGCACCAGTTATTCCACCATGACCTCTTCCTCTTTGCTTGCTCTCAAACCTTATATTCAGCTTCTCTTCAACCCTCAAGGCAAACTAGTAAGCATCCTCTATGGTGGTCATCCTGACTAGCCTTAACTCCTCTTGAATACTTGCTCTTAACCCATTAATATAATGGGCTATCTTATCCTTGTTAGCCTCATAATGACTTATTTTGATTAAAATTTTGTATAAATCCTCTATGTATTCTTTGATAGACTTACTTGAGTGTCTCAAACCCTACATTTTCTTCAATAAATCCAACTCATAATAGACTGGAATGAACTGTCTCTTCAACTTCTCCACCATATGCTCCCACCTTGTTATCCTTTATTTTTTCTCTTTTGTTTGTGTTTAGCTACACTCCCTTCCACCATATGCTAGCATGTGTATCGCTCCAAATTTTTCACACCCTTACCTTCAGGCTATAGGATCCGTGCCCGAAAGGAGGATGGGAAAAGGATGGTGCGGTACCTCGGACTGAGAGGACTTTGCGAAGGTCCCGCCTCTCAAGGGAGGTGTATTTTGATGATTTTTCGATGGATGGTGGGTTCACCAGGAAACATTTAATGGCAGTTTCCACGCCTAGGTTTGGAATGTGTTTTGATGTGTTCATTTTTAACCTTAAGCATTCATATCCTAGGTTTGGCCAAATGAATCTAAATTAATCTAAATGAAAGTGCAGATTTAATGAATACAGAAAACAGATTTAAAGATAGAAAACAGAGAAATTACTGAACATTAAAAGCAGAATACCTGATCCGGATGTCTGATGAAGATTCTGGTGTTTGAAGCAGTCAGGATCGTCTGGAATTCAACAGAATCGTCTGAGATCAGATAAGATCATCTGAGATCAGACAAGATCGTCTAAGATCTACAAATTCATCAGACGAATTCATCAGATACCTGTAAACAGAAAAACATATGCAAAATACAAAGAATACAACAATGATAACAGAGGAAAATGACATAAAATAACAACAGTGTTATCAAACTGAAACTTAGGCACATAAACAGAAATAAATCATGCTAATTAGATGATAATTAGGATTTAATTATGCACTTAATCTAAATGGGTGAACTCCAAATGCAAAATAGTATAAAATACTGAATAAATTATCTAATTTGCAGAAGAAAATAGCAGAGAAAAGGTTGATAAATGCAAACTTCAGGCACTGATTGCCTCAATGTGGACTGCAGTCAAGATCATCTCGTATCAGTACGAAATCGTCTCGCATTTGACAAGATCACCTCCGATCTTAACAGGTTCATCGACGACGATGTATGCTTGCTCCGGCTAAAAAATAAGGTGGTACCTACAACAAAATTGATAGAGAACCAATGCAAAATAGAGTTTGAGATGTTTTAACATGCAGACAGTCAGTTTATAGGGAATTTCAGCCAAGGGGGTGCTAAGGGGATAGCTTAGGATTAAATAGGCTTAGGGGAGTAGTTAGGAGGTTGGAGATCATCCCAATTTGGGAGATCTCCAACGGGGAGGGTCCCTAACAGCACAGACACGCTTCTGCCCGGATTGGAGACCCGTTGGAACAGAAGCTAATTTTGCAAAATCAGTTTTGCGACAAGATCGTCTGGACGTCCTAGCCCAGACGAAATCGTCAGATCTAGGGCGATATCGTCTGATCGGCGACGATATCGTCAAACGGTCAAAACAACCTCTAAAATTGGCATAGAAAAGGGGGAAACGGATTACCCGGCGGTTAACGGGCGGTTTGGGAGGTTAAATTTGAATTTAAATTATTTACTAAGGTGAATGTAATTATTATAATTTTACTGCGCCAATTTTAGGGTGCTACATTTTGCCCCCTCTTTAGCAAATTTTCCGAAGAAAATGCGTTAAAGATGAGTTCTTCTCGATCTACGAGAAAGCAAAAATTATTCCCATTTTTAGGCGACGATTCTTGGTCGAATCGTACGACAACTTACTATGGTGCCCCCTCCGTGTTTTTACCCAAATCGAACGTTTGAGGTAAAAACACGAAAAAGAAAAAATTATTTTTGAATAAAATTAAGAAAAATAGGGTAAAACCCTAATTCATTTTTACTGTTCATTTTCTAGTTTTTTAGAGCTCTGAAGCAAAAATGGTGGAGACGACGCACAGATCAACAGAGGTCCGACGCGGTCTACGGGTAAGAGTCTAGACTTAACTAGAATGCTTTAATTTAAATTTACATGCTTTGTAGGTAATTTTTAGGTGAATTTTGAGCATCGCGGCCGTTTTTGGGCCGTCGACGTCATCGGGACGAAATCGTCCCGATTTCGACGAAATCGTCTCAATTTCGTCAATTTCGCCCAAGGGCGAAATCGACGAAAGGGGGACGATTTCGTCAAATTAGAGACGATTTCGACTTGCGAAATCGGAGACGATTCTGCTCAAATTTGGGACGATATCGTCCAATAGTGGGCGATATCATCAATTGCATAAAATTGAATTTTAACTTGCATTATTGTTTATTTGAATTGTTTATTAATGATTGTTATTGTTTTGTTGTTTATGTTTGCAGAGAGGTTTACTAAAGAGCAGGGAATGGAAGTATGGAGGTTTGAGGGATGACTTGGCCGCTCTCACACAGGCAGAGCGAGATCAGCTGGCACAGGTCGGCTTGCAGCATGTGGCAGAGATGCCACAGGTATCCACAGATATGGGGCTACTGACGACCCTAGCAGAGAGGTGGTATCCGGGTTCTTCATGTTTCTGGCTACCGATAGGGGAGATGACTCCCACTCTAGAGGATGTATGGAGGATTCTAAGAATCCCCATACAAGGACGGTTGATTACTCCTATGGCCAATCAGGGCCACGCTATGGGACGACTGTGTGGTGACCCGAGCTTTGCCCTAGAGAAGGGCGAAGTTAACATCGAGGCACTACGCCAGATGCCTGGGGCATCTAGACTCACACGGGTGCTAGCTGGAGTAGTTGGTGGACTTTTGCTGTGCCACCAGAGCGGGTGCAGGGTGTCGTGGATGCTCGTAGATGTGATCTACGATATGCGAGACCACGGTTATAGGTTCTCTTAGGGCAGCTATGTGCTATGCCGACTGTACAGGATCCTATATGGGGTCGTGTACAAGGGCGACCGATGTCTGGTGATGACATCGCTCTTACAGGTTTGGTGTTGGGAGCACATTGTAGTGCGGAGGCCGGTAGGGCTTCCTCTGACAGGGGTTGATGGGGAGAGGCCCCGAGTCTTCTACTGGTGGCTCCGGAGAGGGTCACAGTGGCGGATCGACTTGCCTATGTCCCGGAGGCTACTGGATGACTTAGTCCTGGATCAGATCACCTGGAGGCCATGGAGGGAGCATCCAGGGTGGGCCGAGGATGGACAGGAGTTGGCTCATGTCAGGCGAGTCTACTGGCTATGGATGGAGAGAGGAGAGGTGGAGCTCCATCGCTATGACCAAGTTTTGAGGCAGTTCGATCTGCAGCAGGGGATCCCATCTCTGAGGGATTACGAGTTTTCTTGGACTATCCGAGATAACACCATAGTTAGCGGGGTGCCAGACATGCAACGGTTCTGGAGCCAGGACGCGGACGATGCCCCCATCCAGCCAGTGGATGGTGACGACGCAGGGGTAGCCGATGGCTACGATGCCTGGTACGTAGGCATCCACCCTCCTCGGATGACGAGGGCATAGGGTTCGATTCACGCGGTTGTGCATCGGATAGGGAGGCGGTGCTAGGCAGTGATGGAGGCAGCCCAGGGTCATGGCGGGAGAGAGCCGAGGAGGCCACAGGCACAAGAGAGGCCACGGCAGAGGGAGAGGAGGGAGGCGAGACCCCCATCTCCATAGAGGCCACCATCGCCCGATAAGGGCAAGGGCATAGACATAGGAGAGAGTAGCGAGATGGCTACTCTTCGGGTGGAGAGAGATCATCTCCAGGCACAGGTGCAGACTCTATAGGATGAGGCTGCACGCCACTGAGCTGAGGTGGCACAGCTACGAGACGAGATTGCATGCCTCAGGGCACGGGGCGGAGGGGCAAGCTCTAGGGAGCTGACACGGGCTATTGCCCAACTTACATTTTATCAGACATTGTATTACCATCTGGTGCCAGAGGCAGATAGACTACCCCTGCCAGCCAACATTGCAGATCCGATCAGGATCGGGTCGTCGAGGACCACGTCCCGATCGAGGACTAGGACTACTCAGACGATGATGGGGCCACCTCGTCCACCTCAAGGCGGGGGAGGAGATGAGGCAGAGAGCTCGAGGGGCTCTCGAGGCTAGAGGGTACTACATTGTACAGACTGACATTGTATTATATGATTATTATTTTGTTGATAGAGGATTGAGTATGCCAAGGTACAGATTGTGGCATACCAATCCAGTTTTGATGATGTACATATATGTTGTTGATATATATATGATATGAGATATGTTTTTGATCACATGACTTGTATAATGGTATGATGCTTATGATGCTTTTTTTGATTGATTGATTGATTGATTTGATAATTCATGTAATTATGTCGTTGGAAATATTATAATTTGAATGTCATGCTTGTAAGATTTTAAATGAAATAATCTGAAGTAACAAATTGGTTGTTTGTGATGTGATGATAAAAATAAAAAGAGACTTCTAACAATAATTTCAAAGGACATTGTCGCTATTATAGACCATTTCATGGAGTCGCTGCTCACTCGGTCGTCAAGCTAATCCCAGTATAGAAATATGGTTAAAAGTAAAAGAGTGCTTAAGAGATTGTCTTAAGACTTTGGTGCAATAGTGCAAATGATGATGATTTGTTTTTCAGATTTCCATGAAAATATTATGCATGAAATATTTTAAAATGACTTTTGCTAGGCATAAATTCCTAAGTGTGATAATTTTTTTTTTGGATAATTCTTTAGGAATTATACCATCATTGCAAATTGAAGTTTGACATAATGACATGAAATAGAATAGGTGTTTGTTTGTTTTAAAGCATAATTTGTGTAACAAAATGATTTAAGTCATATGTTTTTATGATTTTAAATAAATGGAGAATAAAAATTGGTACAATGGTTTGCGCTAGGCATAGAATATGTAGGTATAGACTTATACCATCATCGCGAAAATCCAAAAAAGAGATAGATTGTTTTATTGCATGGTTGATTTTTGATAAACAGAAAATATGAAAATGAGGACTTGCGCTAGGCATAAAATTCCAATTTTGGTTTTGGAACTATACCATCGTCGCGAAAGTCAACCAGATATATATATTTTGATTGTATATTTTTGAAAGAAATTTTTGATTTTTCTATTATATAGTTGTCTTTATGGTAAACAACTGTACTTGATTTATTCCAAACAAGTTGCAAAAATAATATTTCAAATTATTTTGAAGACAAAAGTTAGATTTATAAGGAATCCCATGTGCATATGTGAATTCATTTCCAATCTTGATTTATCATAATGATACACAAAATCTCTCAAATACAAATGTGTGTGCAATTGCTTTGTGCATTTACCGATTTTGAGCAAGATAATATGATACAAGTGATTTGAAGAAACCAAATAAGTGTTCATTAACCATGATGTAGATGCATATAACCATACTAGACTACTATGTAGGTCGGATTATCAAGAGCTAGCTAATCCATAAGCAGACATAGGTCTCGTACAAAAGAAGGTCGCTAATGTGACAGACATATCACCACGCTAGGAGTTACCCAAGGCCAAGCGAGGTTGGGCACAAACCACCTGTTATGGGGCTTACCTCACAGTTTTCGAATAATTGAGAATTCCAGGGATTCAAGCTCATCAACCCTTCTTTTCTTTTCAAAGGGTAGGGAAAGGGATTTTATTGCTTTCTTGCTTTCTTTTGAACTTTGCTTATTTTTCTTTTTGTATTTTTTGCTTGATTTTGGAGATAGTGCTTGAAATATTGCTGTAATGATATAAAAGAACATTTTTCTTTTTTCTTTTTCTTGAACTTTTTTTTTCTTTTTCTTTGCTAGGGATACTTGCTCGGATTAGCTGTAGAGCAAGGGATTTTTATTCTGGGTAGGGGTGAGCTTGTCCTTTTGCCAATTCTCAAAGATTCTAGACCATGTGCATGATAGGATAGCAGGGGAAACTTTTCGCTCAAGAAATCACTTCTACTATGTAGCAAAGCATGGAAATTACAAATATAATCATTTTATTGTGAAAAGATGTGCTTGGTTTAAGTAAATAACAAGATCAATTCTCTATGCTCAAACTTTATTTAATTGAATTTTGTGAACTTTGATATAAGAGAGATTAGTAATCATGCTAGATAAAATCAAGATATTTATTTTTGTGAGTGTGCAAGTGAGGGATTCCAAATAAATGCTAATTTATCCAAAATAATTTGAAACATATAACTGCAATACTTGTAAGAAAATATATATAAACACTTTTGAGAAGTTTTGAGAATGTTGACTCTCTCTTTCTTCTTTATATTGTTTTGGTTTCGAAAGAGTCAAGCATATTGTTGTTTTTATATTTTTATCATTATTTTGATTTTTGGTTTTATTTTTGTTTTTGAGCAAAAAATTTAACAAGTGCCATAAATAAATGCAACAAATAGTTTTGAAGATTTTTGATGATTATGAATATTTTTGATGTTTTTGGATTTTTTAAATTTGAAAGAAATATAAGATAAATTTTTTTGAAATATTTTAAACAATTATATACAAGGATGAAATGACCAAATTTATGCATAGTAACATTTAAGATGCAAAATATTCATGGGTTCTTTAAGTTCTTTACCATCTAAGGTAGATAATTTGTATGCTCTCGATTCAAATTTAGCAGTAATAATGTATGGTCCAAGCCATTTGGGCTCAAATTTACCTTTAAGGTCCTTAGTTGCATTAGTATTTTTTTTTTGAATATTTTGAGGATTTTGATTTTTTTGTATTTTGATTTTAATTTATGAATTGAAATTGGTGGTATATACAAGATGATCTATATACACTATACAAGGTTATTTGAGTATAGCATGTCTAAGGTTGCTTCAAAATCAAAGGAGGTTTTGAAGGATAATCTGGTTGAGGTGAAGGTAAGAACAAAAGGTGATGAATAAAAGGTAGTGATAACAAAAGCTTTGTTATAATGTAGAATAATGTAGCAAAAGATTTTACTTTTATATGTGTAAAATTGATCATGTTACAAAATAAAATGTAAGAAGGATAAGAAAGTTCTTGATTCTTATCACTATATTCCAAGTCTTGATAAGATGGAGGGAGCATATGTGAAAGATATGCATGGGTGTTATTTGGTAAACAAGGATGATCATATATGGATGAAGAAAAGTGATGGATAGAAGATAATTGTGACAATAGAGAATGTATAGAACTTGATGTTTCAACCGTTAAATATTCTTCAAATGGTGTTGGGTCACCATGTATGGTAACACTTTTATTTGCAAGTTCAAACTTCAAACATTGGTGAAGAGTGGAAGGGAAAACCCTCATCGTATGAATCCAAGGACTCTGGAGAAGTAGGTTGTAAGGTGAAGGACAATATCCTACATAGAATAAAGTATCCAGGATCTTGGATCCAATATTGAGGGGAAAAATTATAGTACCTTGAGCTTCTTGAATTTCATTGTTAAAAGATTTTATAATAACATTTGATTCATTAAGATCTTCTTCCTTTAATTTGAGTTTTTGGAATAATTGATAAGTGCATAAATTAAGAGAGGAGCCATTATCTACCATGATAGTTCTAACAAGTGTTTCTTTACTAGATCCTGTAATGTAAAGATAGGAGTCTTCTTGTGGAGTAGAGGAAGGAATATCCTCATCATAGAATGAAATATGGTTAACCTCAAGAGGGTTTACACCATTAATTATGTTCTTAGAGAAAATATGATGAGGAACAAATTGTTGGCTAGGTATTTTGAACAAAATTTCCTTGTGATAAATTTGTAATACTTCTAAAAGGGATATCTTTGCTTGAGGATTAATCACTTGTTGTTGGCTATCAAAGGGGATTTCAGATTGAAATTTTGATTTTAAATATGATCTTTCTATGCTTACATTCCATTTTGGATCATTATCTAGATTCAAAGATAGTTTTGAAGGTTGGTCAAATGAGGAATCCATATCTTGAATATCAGATTGAGTTGATTGAACTTGAGGTTGCTCATTTGTAGTTTCTGTTACAATATTAATAATATCATCATGATGGGACACATTAACATGCAATATTTGATTGGTTTCTTGTTGTTGATAATTGAATAGGGGTTCTTGGGAGATCCCCATGTCTTGATTGATTATTGGTATTTTTTGTGTAGGAGTTTGATTGTTTACTGGAGATTTATAATCAGTTGTAGATTGTAATTCCTTTATATTAAAAAGACCCTTATCAATCAAATCTTGAATTGCACATCTTAAATCTTTACAATTTTGTGTCATATGTCCATCTACTCTATGATATTCACAATGTAGCTCAGGTTTAAACCAATCTCTTGTGGTGTCAGGTTGTCTTATGGAAGGGAGTTCAATCTTATTTGTGTCAAGTAAATACTTGAGAATTATATCCATTGGTTGATTGAGCTTTGTAAATGTACGTGATGAAGGTTTTTGAGAGGTTTTTGATAAATGCCTTAGGAATTTCATCATAAAAGGACCTAATGGTTTCTCACCTCTACTTTCTTTATTATGGGTAGAATGATGATAGGAAGATTGTGATGTAGGAGGTGAGTGCATGGTAGAATTGGAAGAATAAGTATTTTCTTGTTGAAATGGATGTGTTGTATTGAAAGAAGAGTATTGAAAAGGTGGTGGAGGATTATATGTGGATTGATAGACATAATATGGATATATGGGAGAATAGATAATATCGTTATGAAGAGGATTGGCAAAGGGATTGTTTTGTTGGGTTATGGATGAAAAATGAGAAGAGTGTGATGGAGGTGGTGTTGAATAGGGATGAGGTTGGTCATAATCAACAAATGTATTTGGCTGAATTCTTCCAACATTACTGATGGGCTCATATTGATTTGAGTAAAAACTCATGGTTTCTTTAGTACTTCTAAAAGTAATATTTAACATCTACTATTTAGAATTGAATCTAAAACATACAAACTTGAAATGATGATTTTGTTTTTTGTTTTTCTTGTATACATATATATATTTTTATATTTTGTTTTCAAAAGGTTTACAATGCATTCACGTCGGGTTCACCAAAATGTATCGCTCCAAATTTTTCACACCCTTACCTTCAGGCTATAGGATCCGTGCCCGGAAGGAGGATGGGAAAAGGATGGTGCGGTACCTCGGACTGAGAGGACTTTGCGAAGGTCCCGCCTCTCAAGGGAGGTGTATTTTGATGATTTTTTGATGGATGGTGGGTTCACCAGGAAACATTTAATGGCAGTTTCCACGCCTAGGTTTGGAATGTGTTTTGATGTGTTCATTTTTAACCTTAAGCATTCATATCCTAGGTTTGGCCAAATGATTCTAAATTAATCTAAATGAAAGTGCAGATTTAATGAATATAGGAAACAGATTTAAAGATAGAAAACAAAGAAATTACTGAACATTAAAAGCAGAATACCTGATCCGGATGTCTGATGAAGATTCTGGTGTTTGAAGCAAGTCAGGATCGTCTGGAATTCGACAGAATCGTCTGAGATCAGACAAGATCGTCTGAGATCTGACGAATTCATCAGACGAATTCATCAGAGACCTGCAAATAGAAAAACAGATGCAAAATACAAAGAATACAACAATGATAACAGAGGAAAATGACATAAAATAACAGCAGTGTTATCAAACTAAAACTTAGGCACAGAAACAGAAATAAATCATGCTAATTAGATGATAATTAGGATTTAATTATGCACTTAATCTAAATGGGTGAACTCCAAATGCAAAATAGTATAAAATACTGAATAAATTATCTAATTTGTAGAAGAAAACAACAGAGAAAAGGTTGAGAAATGCAAACTTTAGGCACTGATTGCCTCAATGTGGACTGCAGTCAAGATCATCTCGTATCAGTACAAAATCGTCTCGCATTTGACAAGATCACCTCCGATCTTAACAGGTTCGTCGACGACGATGTATGCTTGCTCCGACTGAAAAATAAGGTGGTACCTACAACAAAATTGATAGAGAACCAATGCAAAATAGAGTTTGAGATGTTTTAACGTGTAGACAGTCAGTTTACAGGGAATTTCAGCCAGGGGGGTGCTAAGGGGATAGCTTAGGATTAAATAGGCTTAGGGGAGTAGTTAGGAGGTTGGAGATCATCCCAATTTGGGAGATCTCCAATGGGGGAGGGTCCCTAACGGCGCAGACACGCTTCTGCCCGGATTGGAGACCCGTTGGAACAGAAGCTAATTTTGCAAAATTAGTTTTGCGACAAGATCGTCTGGACGTCCTAGCCTAGACGAAATCGTCAGATCTGGGGCGATATCGTCTGATCGGCGACGATATCGTCAAACGGTCAAAACAACCTCTAAAATTGGCATGGAAAAGGGGGAAACGGATTACCCGACGGTTAACGGGCGATTTGGGAGGTTAAATTTGAATTTAAATTATTTACTAAGGTGAATGTAATTATTATAATTTTATTGCACCAATTTTAGGGTGCTACAACATGACCCTTCAACTTGGTCTTAGAAAATCTAATCCTCTCGAGATCTTCTACCTCTTCATACTCGAAACATTCCTCCATATCATTGATCTAGTCGATCAACTCTTATGGGTTAAGATTTCCATAATATGAAGAAACTTCAAAATTTGACCTCTTCCCTATCTGGGATATGGCTTTATACAATCTAGCTTATGCAGGATCTACTACCTCTTCTTCTTCCTTGAACTGGATCTCTTCTTCTTCCTCGAATTGGGCCTCTTCTTCCTCAGATTCATCTTCACTTCCATCTTCTCTTCTAATATCAAACCCTCTACGTAGCTCCTCTTGCAATGCTAGGACTTGCCTCTACAAGGTTCTAAAATCCTCTTTTGGTACCACCACATTTCTCCCACCAGCACGATTTCTTTGTGGAGGTATTCTAACCATGTTTTGCAAGCCCACAACCACAAACCCTGGTGCAAACTGCCTCACATTCGACGATATGTCTACACACAGGAACTCTCGCTTGGATACCACTTGAATCAGATCAAGCAACACAAAATAAATAATACATGTGTTTTTTCTTTGATCATGTCAGCTAAACCAAGTATTTCATTAATTTCATTCCAAAAATAGGATACCAAAGAAAATAGCCCTTTTACAATTTTGAAATTTCCCTCTAATACCCTACTTTCCCCTTTTCTTGCCTAAAAAAATGCATTTGAAATTTGAATTTCGGAGGCAAATTTCCCAGGGTCATAACTTCGCGCTCGTTGCTCTTATTTAATATTATAGCATATTTTTGGAAAGGGCATGAGATATACTAAATTATATAAGATTCATGTAAATATTACATCTATTTTAAAATCCTCAAATTCATCCTCTAAGACCTTCAAAATTCACCTACAAGTTCAGGTATCTAGATTTTCACTATTTTTGGTAGGGTTTTGCCATAAAATATACATATCTCCCAAACCGTTCAGGGTATTGGGTGAAGAACACAAGCTTATACTGAGAGGGGGGGATGAACAGTATAAGACCTCTTTTTACTTTTTTCTTTATACTTCAAAATAGTAAAGCAATATACCCAAAGCAATATCAAAGCAATGCACAATATCATCCAAAAAGTGACACCAATTTTAATGTGGTTCACCCAAAATGGTTGGGCTATGTCCACAAAACTTTTCTCTAAAATTTATCTCAAATTTCTTTGGGAATCCTTCCCAATTACAATTTTTATGAGCCTCGACCCAAAGGAGATACCTTCCCCCAATCAGAATTTATGAGCCTCTGCTCAAAGGAGATACCTTCACCTCTGCTCTAGAAATGATTCCTCGAAAGATCAACTGCCTCTACCTCTTGCCAGCATGTGGAACTCCTTTCCACTGAAGACATCCTATCCTCAATGCTTAGCCTAAGAGACCTCTGCCTTCTATGATCATGTCCACAGCAGCTCAGCTACCTATACCAAACACAGTCAGTCGATCTAGTACAAGTCTTCCTTTGTCTGTCAGATCTGTCCAACGCTTGAAAAAATCAATCCTCTACACACAAGCCTTCTCAAAGACTTGCAAAATCTATCCTCAGGTTCTTCTCAAAGAACCAGTGCACCTCTATCCTCAAGTTCTCTGATAGAACTATCAAACTCAGCTCACAAGTCCTCTGCTAGGACCTGTCCAAATCTGCTCACAAGTCCCCACCAAAACTTGTCAAAGACTGCTCACAAGTCCCCATTGGAACCTGTCCAAAACTCAGCAAGCTCACCAAGAAAACAAACTTTCTTATTAGGAAATCACAAGGTGAATTGTTAGAGACCCAATGTGATTTTTCAAACTCATAGAAGCATAAAGAGAATTTTTAGAGACTCAATATGTTCTATACTCAACTCCCAATATCAAAACTCAACTCAAATCAACTCAGCTCAAACTCAATCTCAAATATGAAAACTCAACTCAATATCTAAAATGGATAGGATAGAATGCTTTCTTTCAAGAACATGAAACCCCAACAATTGCCAACTATGCAAAGAATCACATAACAATTATACTCATGTTCTTTTCACCATCAATTAGGGCTTCAACAACAATGCTCATCAAACAAGGTTCAATCAACACCATTCAACTCAAAACACAACCTTGAAGCATTTCACAATCAACATTAGAAAAGGAAACAAGTAGAACTCCTTTTCTCTCCAATATTGTTTGAACAAAAAGCATCCACCAACTCAAATCACAATAGCACAAAACAAATTTTCAAATCATCAACAAGGGAGTAAGCCCAACACTTTAACCAAGTAAAGAATAGCTTGATTATTACCAATTTAATGAAAGCAAATGTCAATCTCAAAGCTGCCCACTTAAGGTTTCACAACTTCACACAAGAAGCAATTTTAACCTTAAAACATCATGCTTTCATTTCCATAATCAACCAAAAGCACTCTCAACATTACAAGATAAATTTATCCCTTATACACCTTATTTCTCCCTTATAGTCTTATCAAAAATAAAATTTATCTCTCATAAGAATGCAATAAGATATTTCAAACAACACCTTCAAAAGAATATTTTATCAAAATAAAACAAGCTTTAAACTCCTTATAACTCCTAAGCTGTTTTTCCCTCTAATAAACTTCCTCCATCCGCAAAATACACTTAGCAAAAATTAATTTCAAAAATACCTTGGCCAACATCAAAAATCGTGCTATGGAGAAATTGCGCACAAATTCTAACACCACCCGTTGTGTCCACTTCACGATGAAAAACCCTTTCACGTTATTCGAATGTGGAACCTCCCATTCGGGTAGCGTGCCAACAGCCTAGCCGCTATTGGTGCACCAAAGGCGCCCGGTGAGGTTTAAACCTCATGTTGTTAGCCTTGTTCCTTCTGCACCAAGGATTAAATAAAACAACAGTGCCTCCCTTTCTTTTGACATGAACACAAAGATGAAAACCTTACAATGGATTTACGACAAACATAGAGTACAAAAAAATGAACAGCGAATTCACAAAAATGATGAAGACACAATCGAACAGTAGATCATGAATTCACAACGAGCAACTCTTTTCAAAATGCGGATGGGATAATTCTTGATTTTCATCGAGGGAGATTTATATGCATTTTTACCATAAGCTCTTGACATCGGCGAGGAGTTTAACATTTCGACGAAGGTCTTGGCTAGCGCCCACAATCTTAAAACATAGCACCATGGGTTAGGATAACCCATTGCAAACAATAATTTAATATTTATTTAAAAATAATTAAAGGGAACCTTAACAAGGTTTTTAATTATTTAAATAAATACTTCCTCCTGGACCCAAATGCATTAAACTAATGCATCCACCTGTAATCTTTAAACCTGCCAACTTGGGGTTTACAAAAGACCTTTGAAACTGTCATGCCGTAACCTTCATCAGAACATATTATTTGACCTCAAATAAAATTGCTTCAAGAGCTTCTTGACATAAATGACAACTTATACACTTGAGCAAAGGCAATGTACCCAAAGTAACCAAAATTTCCAACATTGGGATGATTCTTTCGCCAATGGCTCTAATTTTCTATCCCCTAGACAACTAAATAGACTTATAAAATAATTAAATCAAATATAAATCTTGGGTGATGCAAGATCACTCTTACACCACTAGATTCTCTACATCACATCCTAGTGATCTCAAACAAACTCATCTATGTATCTCGCAAATCTTCATGATGCTAAAGTTGTCCTAGTGGTTTCAAATTTCTCAAGGACCAATTGTGTGTGTAAATGAATGTTAATTTCTCATTATGAGCTAGGTCAAACTAATCAATAGTAACTTATGCCAATAAGCTAGCTCATCCATGAGCATCCATAGGTCTATACAAAATAAGGTCTCTAATGTGATAGACATGGCACCATGCATAAGGATACCCCATTGCCAAGCGAGTTTCATTCAACCCATTGTTGTAATGAGGATCACCCCATAGTTTTTGAAACACAAATTATTCCAGGGATTCAAGCTCCTTTCCCTTATTTTATTGCATTGGATTTTGGATATTAGGATTTTATTTCTGAGTTTGCTCATTTTGTGTTGGAGCAAAGTGGATTTTTATTGCTTTTGGGGCTTGCTCATTTTTGGAGAAGAGCAAGGGAATTTTATTACTTTTGGGATACTTGCTCATTTTGAGGAGGAGCAAGGAATTTCTTTTTTTTTGGATGCTTTTGGGATACTTGCTCGTTTTGAGGAGGAGCAAGTTTTTTTTTTGGATACTTGCTCCTTTTGTGGAAAACAATGGATATTTTTTTTGAGTAGAAAGAGGATCTTGTCCTTTTGTCAACTCTCAGATTTCTAGACCACACACATAATAGGATGAATAGGGGAAACCTTTCACTTTATGGCAATAACAACTTATGACTTCGTCATTCCTAAGCTTCACAATATTTTAATATGTTTTGATGTGTGTGGTCCAAGAGAAAACTTGATTGACCAAGAATAACTTATTGCATCTAAATATTATTTGATTTTCAATGGAGGTTGCTCAAAACACTAGGAGTGGCTGAGTGACTAAAAACACCTAGATTTTGCTTATCGACTAATGTGTTATGTGAGATTTGGTGATACTTTCGCTACAAGCTTTTGAAAATTAAAAGGTGTACATAAAATAGTCAATGGTCATATAATCATTATTGCTAATGATTATATGGTATCTATCCTAGTTTATGTGAACCCCTTAATCATCAAAATATCATAAGAAAAGTTGTAAATTATTGCGGCTAATGGATTGTTGAGTAATGTTTGACATAAGGTGCCCCTGATTAAGGCAACAAGACATAGTGGACTAGAAATTATCCAAATTAACCAAATGGTCCCTAATATGATGAATGGTATGAACAAATGTAAATGACTAAAATGCGTATATGAAATGTAGGTGGAATGCATGGATGTATGCAAATGCAATATATAAAAACTAGCATATCATTTTAAGCCATGTATATGTACATATTTACAATTGCACTAAGCATAGAACACCTTTAGGTGTATAATATTTAATGGCTCAGGTTCCAATGTTCCCTCTAAATTTGCAAGTCTATATGTTCTTGGACCCAAATTTTTCTTGACAATGTATGGACCTAACCAATTAGCCATGAATTTATCTCTCAAGTGCGGTAATGCATTGGTGTTATGTTGATTCTCTTTAAGAATGAGATCTCCTACTTAGAATTTGCGAGGATGAACTTTTACGTTATAAGCATGCTTGATGCGATCTTGATATACTCATAAATATTCTAAGGCATTGATTCACCTTTCATCAAGGAGTGTAAGTTGGTCAAGACGTGCTTGTCTAGTTGTGTCGTCATCCATGAATTCTTGTAATGCAACTCGTAAAGAAGGGATCTCGAGCTCAAGAGGTATGATTGCTTCGGCTCCATAGACCAATGAAAATGGAGTTTCCCTTTTTGGCATTCGGATGCTTGTTCGATAAGCCCATAATGCCAAGGGGAGTTGAGTATGCCAATCTCTATGGTTCTCTTTGACAAGTTTCTTGAGAATGGCTATCAAGGTCTTATTGGTTGCTTCAACTTGTCCATTTGCTTATGGGTAATAAGGAGTCAAGAAACTATGTTGGATATTATATTTGTTGCATAATGCTCGAACATCCTTGTTTTTAAAAGACTTGCCATTATTAGAAATGATCTTCGAGGGAATCCCAAAATGATAGATAATATGTTGGAGTATGAACTCCGTAATTCGAGGTCCAGTCATAGTGGTCATTGGGATCGCTTCGACCCATTTGGTGAAGTATTCTGTGGTAGTTATGATGAATTTGTGTTGTCCCAAGGAGGTAGGTGAAATTTTACCAATCAAATCTAGGCCCCATTGTGAAAAGGGCCAAAGGATTTGAATGGGATGTAATGCTTGTGATGGTACATGAGTCAAATTGGCATGTTGTTGATATTTTTGACATTTCTTCACATATTAACAACAATCATTTTCCATGGTGGGCCAATAATAACCCATGCACAAAATACACTTTACAATGGCCATTCCACTAAAGTGGCCACCACAAGTACCATCATGGGCTTCAGTTATGGCTCTTTGTGCCTCTACGAGATCTAGACATCGAAGTAAGATTCCATCATAGCCACGTCTATACAACACATCCCCCAAGAGAGTGTAACGAGCTACTTTTTGTTTGAATGTTCTCTTTGCAGTTCACATCAAATCTGATGGGAGGGTCCCAAACTTGAGAAAGTCCTTTATTTGACCAAGGCAAGACTCATATGGTTTTGCATGAATTAAACAAACACTCTTTTCACCTTCAGATTATACTTGTGAGATTGCGAATTTGGATATTGTTGTGATGATAAGTGGTTGGACTTCTCCATTTTTGTTCTTTAGAATCAATGATCCTAGAGAAGCCATCACATCCATAAACCTATTAGTCGAATGAGGTAAGTTGTCAATCTTGTACCAATCAAAATTTGCTAGCAATTTCATTGTTATTTCATGGTATTGTTTTAGGACTAGTTCTCTACATTGGTAAGTTCCTTTCACTTGGCAAACTATAATTTGGGAATCACCAAAAATTCTTATACGCTTAATGCCCATAGCTAATGTTGATTGAAGCCCCAAGATTAAGGCTTCATACTCTGCATTGTTATTTGTGCATGGAAAGTCAAGTTTGAATGATAAAGGAATTGGTATTCCTTCGAGTGTATAAAACATGACTCCAACACCTTATCCTTTTTTGCACTTTGACCCATCAAAGAAGAGAGTGATGTCAACATCATCCTCAGGAGGGACTAGTTCTTCTTATTCAGTGATAGAAAATACCAAATCATCTAGAAGCTCGATAAGAAAGGGTTGATCATTTGGAAGTGGAGCTTCTGTGAGTTGATCGGCTATCACCTGACCTTTGATGGATTTTTGGCTAATGAATTCAAGATCAAATTATATTAAAAGCATTATTTATTTCACTATATGGGTGTTGTTGTATGTGAGAGTCATCATATAATGTAGAGGATTTTCTCTAGCTATGACATAAGTAGTGTTACTTAGCATATAATATTTGAGTTTCTTAGTGGCAAAAACCACTACTCATAATTGGAGCTTGACCTTATCAGGGTCCACTTCAATGCCTCGCTTGGAGATAATGAATCCTAGAAGTTTACCTGATGTGACTCCAAATACGCACTTCTTAGGATTTAATCTCACCTTGTGTTCAAGTAATCGATCAAAGACTTTTTCTAGTACTTCGATGTGCTCAAGACGTGTTTTAGATTTAGTGATTAAATCATCCACATAGTCTTCAATGATTTTGTGCATATAGTCATGGAAGATATACGTCATGGCACGTTGGTAAGTAGCTCCTACATTTTTGAGATCGAATGGCATCACCTTGTAACAGAAAGTGCCCCAAGGTGTGGTGAATGTTATTTTGTGTTGGTCATCAGGATTGATTCAAATTTGGTTGTATCCTGAAAAACCATCCATTAGAGAAAGCATTTCATGGCCTACGTAAGAGTCTACAAGTTGATCGATGTTTGGTAATGGAAAATCATCCTTGGGATATGCTTTGTTTAAGTCTCAAAAATTTGTGCATACGTGTATCCCCCATTTGGCTTGCGAATGGGTACCATGTTTGAGAGCCATTCGAGATAATCAATGGGTTGTATGAAACCCACATCTAATAATTTTTGTAGCTCTTCTTTGACAATGAGGGCTATGGTAGGATGAAGTTTCCTCAATTTTTTCTTGAATGGTTTAGCTTCGGGAGCTAAGGTGAGGTTATGGACCACCAAGTTGGGGTCAAGGCTAAGCATATCTTTGTATGACCATGCAAAGATATCTTTCTTCCTTGTCAATACATCTAGGATGCACTCTTTCTCTTCTACGGATAGATATTTTGCTATTTTCATAATTTGGGGATTGTCCACATCTTGACTTAGGTTCACATCAATGGATTCTTCAATAAGCATGTGAGAACCTTCTTCTAATTGATGTGGAGTAGGAATGAGATGAATATCATCCTCCATATTTTCAAAGGACTTGGGTGAGGTTTCTTCTACTTTAGTTTGAAAAATAGAAGTAGGTGAAGGTGAATATTGTTGAGGAATATAAGCATTGGAAGCTCTTAGCAATTCTTTGGATAGGATGAACTCGACTATGGATGGTGGGGATGAAATCCTATCCATGTCGATAAGGCTAGCATCGATTGGAATCGACTTTGCCAAATCATATGGATTGTGGAGTGGGGTGAACAAGTCAACATAAATCATGTTAACTTGGTGGAAATGAAGTGGTTACAATTTGGAGAGTGAACTATCTTGCTCACTCTCTCTAGGGAGCAACTGACCTATGGTGGGTGAATTATGATTTTGTGAATGCAACCAAGGTGGTGGTGGTGGATCTGGTTTAGGTTCTCTCTCATGAAAGATGCAAGTGAAAGATGGATCGATGGATAGGAAACATTGTAATGTAGTACTCATCTCTCTCAATGGGCTCTATAGGGGCCACATCTTCTTCGGGACCATCAAAAATGGCATTGATTATGTCCATGTTTGGTCCTATTTTTGGAAAATCCTCAAAATCATCATCGAAAATGTAATTGATCATAGCTATATGTGGTCTCATTTCTAGAAAGACCTCATGTAAATAAGGTACAAACTTAGGGTCTAAATACTCATCATCACTATCATCATTGTCTTCACTCTCCTCATCCTCCTCTTTGGACTCTAAGGTGAGTTGCTAAAATGTATGCTCAAAGGAGGAGTTTGAGGATGATGGCCTATATCCTAAGCCAGAGCGATCATGTGCTTCTCGATAGTGGGGCTCAATGATATGATGTGGACCCTATTCATGTCATCCAAGACCAAATCCCTACCAATTAACCCGATAAAAATATCACATGGGGAAATCTAGGTTGGACAAATATTCTAAGTTAGCACAAAATTCTTGCATGGGTTCTTCATTAGGAGGAGGTGGATTGGATGAAGAATCCACTCCCCCATATACAAAGTTAATCCTGTTTGGCTCGAAACCCATTCTATACACTACACCTATGGCCAAAGGTGGGTCATGTGGGTGATCGTAATCTCTAATAGACTGGATAGGTGGTGTTATTGTGACACTCTCAACTATGTACTCACCAATACTTGGATTGGTGAGATGGACTACAACTTGAGTTGGCTGGGATGTGGATGAATTAGGTGTCGAGGTGGAGGCTTCAATGGTGGCTTGTGGTTCGGATGGAGGAGATGGCTCACTCGATAATGGTTCTTCTTGGATAGGTGACCCTATCTATGAGACAATGGGTGGTGGGGTTTGAGATGGATTTGGTTTAATGGATTGGTTAGAGGTTGGTGGATTGGGTTGGGATGAAAATATGAAGGGTGTTTGCAAAGTGGGAGGTGTAGTTGATGAAGATGATGGTTGATTGGTGGGATGATCAAGTGTGATGGAAAAATGGTATGAAGTGGATGAGGGTTGGCTTGGGTTGATGGCTTGAGATGCAAAGGCATGATCAACTATTGGCAAAGCCTTCAGGATGGGTGCTTTGGATGAGGTATTGCTACTTGGGGTGGTTCGAACGATGAGGGGCTGAATGGAAATATGGGTGGATGGAAGGGATGGCTCATATGGATTGGATATCAAGTTGCAGTACTTGAATGGCTCGATGTCAACTGGAATGCAATGGACTTTTCCCTCGTGCACATATTTCAAACATTGATGTAATGTTGAGGGAACACACTTCATTTCCCTAATCCAGGGATATCCAAGAAGTATGTTGTACTGCATGGCTCCTTCCAAGATATGGAAGAGTACATGGATTATTTTCACCCCCACTATCATGGGTAGAACTACATTTCCTATAGTGGAGCACAAAGCATCATTGAATGCCCATAGGGTGAAGGTGGATGTGGTGATGTGAGATGATGGTAGGTTGAGATGTTTGATGGTTGGGGTAGTGATGATATTGATAGAGGAGCCGGTATCGATGAACACTCTTTTGAAGGGTTTTCGATCAATATGAGCTACAATATGCAACGGAGGATCAGGTAACTCTGATGATATGCTCTTTTCTTCAAAATTATAGAATGCAATTGAAGGTTCCATACAATTCTAAACACTCCCCACAAAAGTGTTGAAGGTGTTGGGATCTTCTGTTTGAAGTTTGATGGATTTTAAGATTTCCATCAATACCTCACGATGTGGGGGAGATTGTTGTATGAGCTCATATATGGACAACTTGGCTGAGGCCATCCTTAAGCTCTATGTCAACCAACTTCTCAATGTGATGATTGGTCTGGGTGGATGACTTGGAATATGAATGGGTGGAGATGGAATGGTGGGGTTTGGTTGTATGGGCACATTTGGTTGTGCTACAAGAGTTGGTACTACTTGAGTTGGCTCATTTGCTTGCGTGTGATTTGCTCTTCTTTACCCTTGGGTGACTATGTGAATAGCCCCCATAAAACCTTGGTATAATTGTGACACATGATTGACTTGATTGGGAGGAACTATAGAAGTTGATGCTCCCATTGTTTGTTGATTTACCTCATGATGAGGTAATGGTGTTTGATATATTCCAAGGTTTTGGTTTTGTTGGGCTAAGGGGTTATCAATCTTGATTTTTCCCTTTTCAAGTAAATCTTGCACAATGTTCTTAAACGCATAGCAAGTCTCGATGTCATGGCCTTTCTATCGATGATAGGTGTAGTATAGATGCTCCTTATAGCTCTTAGGTTTTGGCTTGTTTGGATCTTTAGGCTTCATTTTTGGCAATGTGAAAGCTTGTGCATCATACAAATTTTGGAAGATGGATGAATATGGTTCAGGCAATGGGGTGTAATTGCGGGGTGGCTGATTGTATTGACGTTGATGATTATCTATAGGTTGGGCTTGATTTTGCATTTGTTGTGGGGGTGGAACCACCTAATAAATCTGTTGTTGTGGTTGTTGTTGTTGTTGTAGGGGTTGTTGTACTTGCACTTGAGCTTGTTGGATTTGCTGTGGATGTTGGTTCAAGACTACTTGATTAACCTGGTCAACTTTGGATTGACCATGGTTATTCCCCTTTTGACCTTTTTTTTGCCATTCTTTATTTTTAGTTTTATCTCACCCTCTTGGATTTTGATTTCTTCTATCACTCTAGCTTGGGCAAGTGCTTCCTCGAATGTTCTATATTGTTGTAATTGTAGTAACAAGGAGATTGGTTTGGAACAACTCCTTGTGAACATTCGGGTCAATTCCACCATGGGGAGGGAGAATGGCAATTTGGTAATGACTACCCTCCAGTGGTTTCCAAATTCATAGACCGATTCATCGTCATATTGTCATAAATTGAGCAAATCGATCAATGTTGTTTTCTTTCTAACATTTAGAGAGAAACATTCCAAGAATTGGTCTGCTAGTTGCTCAAAAGTATAAATACTTTGATGCGGGAGATGATTGTACCAATCTAGGGCATCCCCTCCAAATATCTGAGGAAAGGTGCAGAGCATAAGTGCATCATTGTTTTGGATTCTAAAACATGCATTGATAAATCCGCTCACATGCTCCCGAGGGTCCTCATCCCCCTTGAATTTATCAAACTTTGGTATTTGAAAATCTATCGGGTAAGGTGGTGATGGTACCGAAGCATGAATGGGATGATTGATTAGCTACCTTAAAGTGGGTTTTTGATATTGCATACCCAATATTTGCATGGCTAAGCTATCAATCTAACTCTACAAAAATTGAAACTTAGGATCTTCTAGCAAAGGGTTAAAACCCTGATTGGTTTGTTGTTGTTGAAAATGATGTGCATTGTTAGTTGGGATTTGATGATGGGTGTTAGTGTGAAATGGATTATGAAAGGATTGTTGGTGATGACTTTGATGATGATGAGGAGATGGGGGTATGATGGTATGTTGCCCTGAGGAGTTAGCATACATGTGATGAAGTGAATGGGTAGGTATGGTTGTGGTTGGGGGTTGCAACACCCAAGATGCATCTTGAGTGAAGAAGGTGTGTGGATGAGATGTGGATGGTTGGTTAGGATCTACCCCCTATGATTACCATTGTGGATCAGGATTAATGCTTTGATTAGCATTATCCATAAGCAATTGTTGCAACTATAGAAATGCTTGTTGCATAGCAATCATGGATGAAGATGGTATGGCCATATAGGTGGTAGATGATTGGGTTGGTTGGGTGGCAACCATGTGAGTGGATGTAGGTGGAGGGTAAGTGGAAAAAGGTATTACCACTAAATGAGGGATGTTATGATGCATGGTATCTACAGATGTAGTGGATGGGATGGATGCAGGGATCTATGAAGCAGCATTGACTTGTGCTTCGTAGAGGGGGTTAGTACAAATGATATTTTGATTTGGCAAGATGGAGGGGTGTTGATGAGATGATGATGGATGGATGTTAGTCATGGTTGCAGTAGTTGGTTCGAAGAGTGGATTCATGATGATTTGATTGGCATGTTGTGGGTGTGGGAAGGTGGTTTCCTATTATGATGGAGGAATGGTGCGAGGTGGAATGGTAAGTGGAGGCAATGATGGAAAGACCAAACTAGTTGCATTCAGATATAGCCTAATGACATCCATGTCCACATACGTGACATGACCATCAGATGGCATGGGTGGCTCACTCCTAGGAGTTTTGGGAATGGTGGCATGAGTAGCTCTCTACATCATATCTATGTCTAAAGTGGGGGCACCACTAGATGGTTCGACATTCAAGTTCAAAGACACAGTAGGAGCTACACTGACTTGCCCTACCACTGAAGTGGTAGGGGCTTGAGAGGACTGAGGTGGAAACTCCATGGATGAGGGCAACTGATTCTGAACTTGGGCTAGCTTTTTGGCTTGACTACGGGTTGTTACCATATGCTAAGGGTGGGATGAGGTGGAAAGTGTGAAGGTACATGTGTGAATATGTGGTGAAAGCACAAACAAACAACATGCAAAGAAAACAAACAAACAAATTTATTTCTAAGTTTTTGCAAGGTTTTGATTTTTATTTTTATTTTGAGTTTTGAAAAGTTTTTGATTTTTTTTTGTAAATGAAAGTGCAATGTTAACCCTATAATGAATCTAAGGTTTTCACCCAGATACTCACACACACTAACTTGGTGATGAAATCCAAGTTGTGAATCCCATCAAGGCTTGGTGATAAAGTCCAAGTCCGATGAGGGAGCCTAGGTACTACCAGTCCTCACCCAATTCACCATGGTCAATGATACACCCTCTAAAGAGGAATGTATGCTATTTTCCATGGCTACGATGGTTCTTGGACTGACCTTGGCCAAAATAATGGGGTAATGATTGGGGGTTGGTGATGAAATCCAACCTTACCAATGTTCAAGTGCAAGTGTGTGAGGGTTTTTGTTTATTATGGTGTGATGCAAATTAAGATGCAATTCTAATTATTGCCTATATGCAGAAGTAGAAAATAAATAGGTACAATCAACAAAATATCAGGGGCCCAAAGGTAAATTTCATACCAAGCCTATAAGGGTTCTGAAGTATAGAGCCAACCACCATTGGGTGGTTAGGTCTGGTCAACCACCTCTGGGTGGTTAACAAACCGTGGGTCCATGGTTGGAGATGTCCAACCACCAATCCATGATTGTAACTATACTTCAGAGCTGAGAAATACTGATGTGAAACCCCAAAAAAATATGCCTAGAATGTCCCTAGCCAGACAATGCAAATGATCTAGGATCTAACCTAAAATGCAGATTTTTATTACCTTTATTATTTTTTGAATTTGAACCTAGCCTAAAACCTATATGCACACAACAAACAAGACTGACAAGGCAGAGATTCTTTTATTTTTATTTTTTGAAATTCTAAAGAAAAAGAAAGAGAGGGTTTTAAATGTATAGACCTATGATCCTTTTATTGCTCACTTTATCTTACTTCTCTAACCGTGTATTCATGTGATTCTTCAGGTCTATAACCATATGCTCATGGTTCCTCAAGTGTAGGGTCGAGCCAAAATAGGCTTCAAGATTCTCACATTCAATCCTCAATCTTCATAGCTCAAATATAAAAACCTGTAACAATAGAAAATAGAGAAATTAGTAAGCAAGAAAAAGTAAGGCATCAACAATGGAACCCTTTGGGGGTCCCACCATGATCACCATTGTTTGTAGAAAAATAAATGACACCAAACACATAAACTAAAAATAAAGTGATTGCAATATAATGAATGATCTTTGTATTAAATAGGGGAGCCTTGATCTCCCATTTTTACAATGTTGTTGCCCCAATGTGAGGGGGTAAATATTACAATGCTTTCTTTTACAAAATACAATGCTCAAATGATAGTCTCTTGTTCTCCAAGCAAGTTAAACTGGTGTCTTTCGCTCCTCTACTACAACTTCAAAGGTTGAGTGGGCTTGAGTATCCTAGGAATAGGGCCACTCTAGCTTCAAAAATTGCTCAAGGATCTATCTCTTGCACACATGAAAGGTAAACAAGGGTCAATAGCACCTACAAACATAATCAAAAGCAAATACAAATGAAACCCTTGAAACACTGTCTACATAATGAAAGCAATGGTGCAGGAAACAAAGAAATCAAATAGGAATGCCTTGCTAACAATTTAAAACTTACTGATCTACACTATCAATGGCTCTGATGCATTATGAGTAACCATGAATGTGCATGTAGGTCTAGATAATCATGGTAGGGGGGTTAGGTAATCATGAAAAGGCATTTGGGACTATGTAACCATTGGTGGAAAATTGAGGCTGAGTGGAAGAAACCTTCAAAATGGCACTTTTGGGCTTTGAATATTTGATCTCCTTGGGATGCATGTAATATCCTAGTTGTTAGCTTTTGAGGTAGATTGCAATGGGAGATGGCAATCATAGGATGCAAAAATATAAGAGAAAGTAAATTTATGAGATTGCAAAAATATGCTATAAATAGAAATGATGAAAATGAATACAATATTGCTATGGAGGAAATGGACACTCCATGCAAGATGCTACAGGACTACATTGTACTCCATCACTAATGGAGTCACACAGTAATACTACTACTACCTACTGTCTTGTCAATATCTTACAATGAGGCCCTTTTATAATGGAAGATAGATTCCTTGGCCAACACTCTACCTAGTTGTACAAGGGACACCTTGCACATTTACAACTTGCACATTGACACTTGTGCATTTATTACATTGCATAAAGTAACTAGATAACTTCCCCCTAAAGTAATCTAATGTCCTAAGTATGTACCTAGGAAGGTACATTTACATGATCCAAATGATGTAATAGACTCTAACTCTAACACCCCCTGTATTACATTATTTGGGTACTGAAGACTTTAGTCTTCAATATGGATCTTCTTCTTCATCTTGAACTTTGTATTCTTTCTCTAGATTCTTTGTAACCTGTTCAAGCAAATGGTTAGTGTCTCTGTAAAGTGTTACATTTGTTGATAGAGCTTTCTCCTCATAATTTTTTGAGTGTTCATCCAGTTCTTCAATTTCTTCTATCCTCTGAACCAGGTGTCCTTTTTGATTCCCCTTTCGGTACTCCAATTGAGGATAATTGGTTGGTCACTGAAATTGTTGTTGATGAGAATTCCTTTGATATTGTCTTGGTTGAAATTGATTCCCATTATTTATCTGATTTCCTTGATTCTGGTTTCTAGGATTGTACCTGCAATAACTGGTACTATGACCTTTCTTTCTGCATATCTGACAATACCATGTTCTCCATCCTTTTGTTGATGAAGCAATATTTCCCTGTGGATTATATTTTGATGTCAATGCAGTGTTAGTCATCTCATCTTTCACAGTGTGTTCCACCTCATATTCCTGAAGGATATTGACTAAGTCATCAAAAGAAGTATCTTTACTTAGGATTTGTAGAGATGTGACCAAATGCTTATAGTTGTCTGGAAGTGCTCTCATGGTTACTTGAGTAAGAAGTTCATCTTTAGGCTCCTGTCCAAGAGTTAACAATTTTCCTTTAATATCTGCTACCTTCCTTAGAAAAAGTTCTATGCTTTCCCCACTGCTCATTTTCAAGGAATGTAGTTGAGTTTGTAGATGAAGAATGGTGGCTTTATTCTTTCCTTCGAATATTTTTTCTAAGCTTGTCCAAGCTTCAGAAGATGTTTTTGTTGAACTGATATAAGGTTGTATTTCATCAGTGATAGCAAATGTTATGATCATTAGGGATTTTGAATCATTTTCCTCAAATTTTAGAATCTCAGTATCACCTATGGTAGGTTTCTTTGTTTTCCCTTGGACAATATCCCAAAGTTTTTCATATACCAAGATTGCTTTTACTTTATTCTTCCAAGAGAAATAATTTGGGCCTTTGAGTAGTTGGGATTCAGCTAGGAAGAATTTGTTGGATGCCATTGAATTCCCTTTATCAACTCTTTAGATTTTGTGGACTTCCTTATGTCTCCCTAATGATGAAAGTTTACAAACCTAATAATATTTTAGGTTTTGTAGGAAGCTTACATCTATCCAATGAATTTAGAACTTGATAATTTTTTATGGATGCTAATATTACCAAGTTTTGTAGAATGCCTTATGACTCCCTAGGATGTTTTGGATAGGATATATGATCAATATAGTGCTTTTGTAAATTGTAGTTCAATTTTGAGTTGATTTTGTGAAATTTTGTAAACACCAAAAATCAACTTTTCTATCTCCTTATTACTCCTATTGAACTAAGCACTATTTTCAATTCTTTGAAGAGGTTTTGAAGTTGGATTTATTTTTCCTCCTTTAAGTGTTTTGAGACAACACTATTATAAAAATTCCAACCTTTGAAAATTTTAATAAACCTCTTTAAATACCCCTTTTGGTTGATTTTAATGTTTTCTAATTTCCAATTCCTAAATTTGATGTTGTATTCCTTATAACTCCCAAATTTGGAAATATTAGAAAATAATATTTGCAAGTAATTTAAATTTCAATAATAACCCTTATTTCTCCTTGATAACCTTTTGCAAATATTAACAAATCTGAAATATGCTTGCTTAATAAATCTCTAATGTTGAATATTGCAATAGAAGATAAAATGTTCCCTTATAACTCCAAAAACCTTATATTAAAAGCAAGCTAAAAATCAACCTTTACCTTAATAGTCCTTCAATGTTGTGCATCGATAGATTCATAGCTATGTGTTGTGTAGCGCTCATGGGTAGTCAAAGCCCTCTTTGATTAGTGTTGATTCACTCCTTGATTGGTGATCCTTCTCTTCTGCAACTGATGTCAAAAGATACCTTGAAATATGCTTTGTAGGGCTTCTCTGAATGCAAGCATTGTTCGTTGGTTTTATGATAGTATCTTAAATATTTTTCTTACACCGTTGAATGGTGTATGGCTTGAAATAGCCATTTTCTTCAAGTAAGCCTCAATGCTTAACTCTATTTGAATTCTCTCTTGCTTTGCTTTGTTGCATTCTACTTCACACTATTGTATTCTTCTTCATTCTCCAAGATCGATATCTTAAGTAAGATGGGCTTCATGACAAGTGTCACATGAAGCGTTACAAGGTAGGTGTCTTCAATGTACCTTCAGTAATGATGAGGTTGGTGGTAACCTCCAAATATTCTTAACTCCCTCCAAATGAATGTAACTCCCTTTAGGTGAGTGCTTGGGTCTTCATGAACATTGGGAAGCTTAGAGAATTTGTGCCAAGTGGCACTCAAGGCTTGTGCATGCAAGCCTCCTTTCTAATGCTCCAAATATGAGCTTGCAACCCTAATTCTTCCTTTATCTTTGCACCCTACGTGAGCTTGCTATGTTTCTTGATATGCAAGCTTCCTTTTGCATGTTGGCTTGGTGAGGATGATGGATGGCTACAGCTAGATTGCTTCATGGTTCTATGGCACACTTTTGAGCTTTCCTTTTGGTGGACATTCACTTCAATGGATGCCTTAGGTATAGCTCTTATCTCTGCACCTATTTGCAGGTTTTGTAGCTCATTTTTAATGTCGATTTGTGCCTCCTTTAGTGCTGGTTATAATAGCCAATAGGTAGCCCTTTTGCTTGGTCTTTTACGTAGATAACCTATCACTGAATGCTGCCCTTTTTTCTATATAAGCATGAGTGATAATACCTTATTTCAATGGCTCCACTATTGTAGGTGATGCACTACTTATAGGGCTGGATTTGATGGAGGAAAATGATGTTTTTAAACACCTCAACTCTTGGACGTGTGAGCTCTTTGATGGCTCCTTCCTCTGATCACAAATTTATTGATCATGTGAGCTCTTTGGTGGCTCCTTCCTTTGGCCACAAATCTGTTGGATAAAAAAATTCATCTTCTCCCTATAAATAGTAATACTTTTGTTCTTCCAAGGAACAAAAGAGGTGCCTTTTGTAATAAGTAAATCTTGCACCAAAATGAAGAATTTTTTTAATCCTTCTTGCTTCTTCTACTTTGGATGATAGTCAATCCAAGCTAATGAAATGTTGTTTTGAATAAGGATTCCTGCACTCTATGCTAAAAAATAAACCCTTATATTCTCCTTGAATCTTGAGACTTCCAAGGTCTCGATTTGAGGCTTCCTTCAAGGACTTCAATGGTGGTTTTCTACTCCACATTTTTGCTTGTAATGGTGGCTTCTTTTGGCCACGAAAGTGCTGTAGATTTTTTATAGTTTTTGTGCTTTTTAACAACACAAACTAATTGAGAGCAACTAGTTAAAAAATCAACTAGAATGGTGCTTAATAGATGCACTTTAAATGGTAACAATAATTTCACCTTATTGCTCCACTAATTTCTCAAAAATGCTCTTAACAATTCCACTGCAACCTTTCAAGCATAATCTAGAATAAATTCTTGCAAATTTCACTACAAACACAGTTGTAGGATCTAGTCTTCTTTTTCAAGATATAAGATAGGTAGTTGATTGTAACTTCTGAAATCTAATCAACTCCTAATTGTGCAAATGAACCTTAAAAGGAATTTTTCTCTTTTGCACTTTTGAAGACTGTAATTCAATTTTCCTCTTTGCAACTTCTGATCTAATATAAGGTGCTTTAACAAATCTGATAAGTAATCCAATTAATGAATTTACTTGCACCAATAGTTGCTTACCTTTTTGATAACTTTTGTAGAGGATGTAGATCAAGCTTGTTGCTTTAGATTTCTGCAACTTTTGTTAGCTTTTCCAAAAAGCTCCTCCTTCACCAAAAAGAGGTCTCAAACTTTCTTTCATGAGCCTGGGGTTTGGTGGCTTGTTCTTCTCTAGTAATATTCTCCTTTCTACTATGGATTTGGAGGAATATTTATGCCTTCTTGAAAGGTAATCTTCAAATCTCTCAGATTTGACAAGCTTCTTTTATCTTCAAGTCTTCTTGTCGAATTCTAACTTCAAGTAGGATCTTCTTCTCAAGACTCTGAATGTCTTGAGGTCTTATGTATCTTCTTTGGCACTCCTTGCCAATTCTTCTTCTCCTGATTGGGCTTGTTGTTGGATGGTGACAATTGTCCCAAATATTTCCCTTATCAAAAATTTTCTCCTTGATGGAGAATTTCTCCAATGAGTTCTTCTAGGAACTCTTTTGATGATCTTGCTTCAGCAACAAGGCTCTCCAAGCCTTTTTCCTTGAGACCTCTCCTAGGTCTTTGATTTTGTAGCTACTTTGGTCTTCCTTGAGACCTTCTTCTTCAACTTTTAGAATTGAGATCTCCTTCCTAGATCTCTTGATTCTGCTACTTATGGATTTGAATAAGACTCTCCTAGTCCTTCTCGTCCTTCCAAGAATGGAAGTTTCTTCAATGAGATCTTCACCTGATCTCTTCACCTTCAAGTTTGCTTCAGGTGCTGGATTGATTCTGAAGAAAATACTCTTCCTAACTTTCTTGTAGGAAGTTTCCCAACTCACTGAATCTCCTTTCCCTACAACAAATGATTAGTACTAAAATCTGAATCTACTTCTGAATTAGGTACTCTCTTCTGGAGTCTTCTTCAGGATCAAGGCTTCTATGGCCTTTTTTTAGATCAAGGCTTCTGTGGCCTTTTCTTAGATCAAGGCTTCTGTGGCCTTTTTAGGATCAAGGCTTCTATGGCATTTTCTTAGATCAAGGCTTCTGTGGCCTTTTTAGGATCAAGGCTTCTATGGCCTTTTCTTAGATCAAGGCTTCTATGGCCTTTTTAGGATCAAGGCTTCTATGGCCTTTTCTACTGTGAAGTTGACTTTATCGATGGAGATCTTCAATCTCCAGACTTCACTATGACTCTTTCTCCTAGAGTCTCTTCTGTAGTATTCTTCTCTTGCAACAACTAATCTCTGCACTATGAAGGCACTCCGACCTTTGAGCAATGAAGTTGAAATCTCCTAGATTTCTATTGTAGGAGGTGTCCCAATCATCTGAGAGTTAGTTCCCTACAATAAAAGAAACTTCAGGCAATAGTAAACTTTTACAAATCTCTTAGATGAGCTTCACTAGTTGATTCATCAAACTAGTGGATCAAATGCTGAGTCCTTATCTTCACGAGTTTTTCTGTAACTCTATGGGAAGACTCTGAGCCAAATGAATTTCACAATTTCTCTTTCTAGTCTATTCTACCAGATAATCTTAAGGTAATGAAATTCACATGCAACGGGTTCAATGGAACATCCGATTTGCAAAAATCGAAGCTATGGTGATTGGCCCTATTTTAACAATAGTACTTTCTTGAAGCTCTCCCTACCACCTTGATTCTTCTAAATATTTTTGCAAGAGCTTGTGCACTGTGGAAAATCAGGTTCACAAAAATTTAGGCTCAATAATAATGGTGGTTCTCCTCTCAATCTACAGTAGCTAGTTCTACTATGACTAGATCTACCATGGCTCTGATACCACTATTAGATTTTGAGGTAGATTGCAATGGGAGATGGCAATCACAAGATGTAGAAATATAAGAGAAAGTAAATTTACGAGATTGTAAAAATATGCTATAAATAGAAATGATGAAAATGAATACAATATTGCTATGGAGGAAATGGACACTCCATGCAAGATGCTACAGGACTACATTGTACTCCATCACTAATGGAGTTACACAATAATACTACTACTACCTACTGTCTTGTCAATCTCTTACAATGAGGCCCTTTTATAATGGAAGATAGATTCCTTGGCCAACACTCTACCTAGTTGTACAAGGGACACCTTGCACATTTACAACTTGCACATTGACACTTGTGCATTTATTACATTGCATAAAGTAACTAGATAACTTCCCCTAAAGTAATCTAATGTCCTAAGTATGTACCTAGGAAGGTACATTTACATGATCCAAATGATGTAATAGACTCTAACTCTAGCACTAGCATGACTTTGGTAGCCTGACGGTATGTTCTTTTTCCAACATCCTTTTGGTTGATGGATGAAGGTACCTTTATAGGCCCCTTGGGATTTTGGAGGGAAATGGAGGTGGCAAGCTAGGATTACCAAGTGGCAATCCAGGGCTACCAAATGGAAGGGGTAGTTATAGTGAGTCACCTAGGGTGTCTCACTTAACTAGGGTGATGTGGCTAGTGGGTAGGTGCAAGTGGAGTGAGGTGTGAGGGATATCCCACATGACAAAAAAAAGGTGAAATGAGTGTGTGAGATGTGGTGAGGGGTGGTGGTGATGTGTCCAGGACACATATCTAATGAGTAGGTAAGGTATCCTAGGAAAATTTTCTAGATTTAGAAAATCTAGAAAATACTTTTAATGTGCAAATTTTTATGCCTAAGTTTAGACTTAGGCATATATTATGCAATATTGTAATGTGCAATATGGGGTGGAATGTGCAAGGGTTAATATACCTAATCTTAGACTCAAGAATATATTTTATTATGTGGTGGAGTAAAAATACCTATATTTTGGTTTCTACAGTAACCACACATAGCTGAGCTCATTCATGAGCTGATGTTGCTAAAAATTTGCAAGGGGTCACTGAACATCTTTGATTCAACCTTGAAGACATGGTCATTCCACCATGGCATATTGGTATCCACTATAATAGTAAAACCACTCATAGGGAATCTGACCTTTAGGGTACTATTGGCATTTTTACCACATTATTTTGATTGTTGATTATTCATGCATAAGATGTTGAAGTTCTCACTCCTTTACAGGTTTTGATGCAAAAAAAAGCTAAGTCCAAAGACTGTCGCGATATCGTGACAAAAAGTAGCATGGAAGGCACAGTTCAAAATCGTCACAATATCACGACATGTCGCATTATCATGGGTCTGTTGAGGAGATATAAGTCAAAAGCAAAGGTGTCACAAAATCGCAACTTGTCACAGTTTTGCGACGCCAAATGCAGGAAAGGGCTAAGCAGCAAAGTTGTCGCGATTTCATGACATGTTCCAAAATCGCGGTCAAAGTAGTCAATGGGGGTAGCGTAGTAAAATTGTTGCGAAGTCGCGACATGTCGCGTTTTCGTGACTTACAATGGCCATGGACCGGAGTAAGATAAAAGGTCACGAAATCGTGACATATTGGGCAGACAGGCCAAAGTGCAAAAAATTATCGCGATTTCGTGACATGTCGTGTTTTTGTGAGGCAGAAGGCAGAAATAAGAAGAACATAAAACCTGTCACGATTTTGTGACGTGCTGAAGATGAAAGAACCACTTGAGGCAAGAGTGTCATGTTTTCATAGGTTGAGCGCTAGACCGTACAAGGCAAGAGAAAATTGTCGTGAAATCGCAACATGTTGGATTTTTGTGACATAGAAGAGAAGATTGAGCAGCAGAGAGAGAACGTCGTGAAAGCACGACTTGTCTTGTTTTTGCAACATATAAGGGAGACACAACCAAAAGAGAGAAAGGTGTAGCAAAATTGTGCCTTGTCGCGTTTTCCCAGTTCGACGCAGTGAAGAGACAAAATTGGGAAAGGATGTCCTGATTTTGCGACAGGTCATAGTTTCACAAAAATAGAGTGAAGAAAGAGCAGAATAGTACGAAACATTGTGATTTCACGATGCGTCGTGTTTTCATGAGCTAAGGTAGCGAAGGAGACCAAGGAGTCGAATATATCACGATTTCATGACAGGATTGATTTTCGTGATCCCAAAGTGACAAAGTGTACGGAGTAGAAAATTGTCACGATTTTGTGACATGTCATGTTTTCGCGACCCATTACAGTTTTGCACCAGAAATCAGTTCAAACAGCCCGATGAAGCATTACAATTTCCAAGGATTTAAAGCACTCCAGGATTATATGTTTTGCTGCTTTCCAATGTATACAAGATAGAAGAATGTGCCCAAGCCTCTAGAATTGAAGACGCCTCCATTATTCAAAGCTTTTGTTCATGATTTTTTTCTAACGGTTCAAGCATGTTTCGAGAACGACCATTTAATGAAGATGACCGGTTCCTTATTTCATTTAATTTATGGTTTCTCCGAGGCTGGTTTAAGGGGATCATTTCCTTATTGCTGCTGCACATTTTGTGGATCTCGAGGAGGTTCATTTCATATTTTAAATATTGTAAAGAGGCAAGACCTCTATAAATATCAATGTATATCTCAAGAACAAGCATTGGGAGTTTGAGAGACATGTTGCATGAAAACATTCAAGTCCTCTACGTAAATAAGAGATATTTGGCCTCTGATTTTGCAAGCGTCTTTCTAATGATTTCCTTCTATTCCATGCATTTCTCATTTATGCTCGTCTTTCTAATCTGCTGTTAGATTTAAATTTTGCATCTGAGTTTGAATATTGCTAATGAGAAAGTGAGTTCTGGAATGCCATCCTGGAGGTTGTCTGTGCAAAGTCGTAAGTGGATTATGTTGCATTCTATTATTATATGTTGTTTATGCGCTTGAGGTTAAATTCTTGCTGAGTTTCTTTCCCTGATCATATAAGTTCGGCCTGTGGCCATATTTCCCATCTCTTTTCGTAATTTCCCATTTCTTTCTGCATATTTCCAATTCCTTTCCAGTAACTTTAGTCTTCATCAAGCTTAGATATAGTAAGGGAACCAGCCCTCTCTGGAGATTGGTCTGGGAGACATTTCTTTCTCCCAGCCTTTCAATGTTGGTCGGGTCTAGGGCGCATAGACATAGAAAATCCTTTCCTGTGGTAGATTCATGACCAACAATTTTTGGCACGCTCGATGGGACAGACTATTTCTATCTCAAAAATATCCCATAGTATTGAGGGTTTAATGTTTGCCTTCATGCCGTATAGTTAGAACATTTGGTGACTCTGCAGTACCTAGAAATCTCTGAACGTGGATGCAGTGAAAGCTGTACTTCATGATCACGAGATCAAAGTCCAAAAAAGTTGAAGATCTTGTTGAGTTTTTTGAACTTGACAACACAAAAAGAGGTGAACATTCTAGGTTGGTTTCCCCATCGCTTGCATCATCTACCATATCCACACAAACCCCTGGTATTGTTACTAGTTTTCCATCTTCTCAGTCACATCCACTAGTCCCAATGGCCCAGTATCCTCAACCCAGGAAGTTCTTGGCATGGAATAGTTCAGGAGCCTTGAATTTGCAAGCTCAAAATCCAGTTCCTTAGGCTGCTTTGAAAGCCTTGCCGACCTATGATGGTACGGGTAAGACTGCATATGAACATATTAATGATGTAGCTTCTTTGGTGGCCATCCATGATATAACTGATGAAGATGTGATGGTAAAGTTGTTAGTGTTGTCCTTGAGAGGAAAATTGTTGTATTGGTATCGAATGTTGCAACCAGGTACCATTACATCATGGGCTCAGCTAGGAGAACTGTTAGTTAATAATTTTCATGAACAGGCTGATCCATTTTCATTATTACATTAGTTTAACACAATCCAAAGGCACCCGCAGGAAGAGATAGCTGATTTCAATGTCAGATTTACCAGAACTTGGCAGAGAATTCTTGATGGTCTTCGGCCTACTGATGAGCTAGCTGCATTTTATTACCTCAGAGAATTTAACATAGACATCGATTGGGCTGTCCGACAATCCAACGTGACTACATTTCCAGAGTTGTTCGAACAAGCGTTAAAGGTAGAAGCTAATTTGATTGCTATAGGTAGACTTCCTCCAAAGGTAACAATGCCTATCATACCTGATCTTCCTAAGTATTTGTACTCTGGTTCACTTCCATAGCCCATGCCATCTATGTATCCTACCCCATCATGGAGCTCCAATGCACCTCAAATTGCACCCATCCCAGTTCCTCAGCCTCCTACTCCAACTATTCCTTAGTTTCCTGCACCGAGCATTCCACGGTTAACCTCTCCACTTCCAACTCCTGCATTATCTTCCCCATAGTTTCCATTACCTTTATCGGCACCGCCTTTGTCCTCTAGCCCAAACCCTCAATTGGCTATGTTACAAGAAATTCATTCGGCTATGAGATCTCTCACTGACAAGGTGACATCTATGGAATGGAGAGAGGCAGAAAGGAACTATCATCCATGAAGATTTATGTCGACAGTAACTAGAGAACAACCTACTCCTAGCAAGGCTATGGAGAAAGTACCTGAAAGGAACTCAGCAATTTTGGTAAGTGAAGAGGTTGGCCCTTCTGAAGTTTCACATGAGCCATCTTACTGGTGTTCTTCCTGCAATGACCCACATGATGAGTCCACTTGCATGGTCCACCAAAATTATTTGCAAGTTCTTACAGGGAGCCATGTAAACATGATTCGAGAGGTGGATCTTACTTCTGTGGAGTCTCTAGAGGAACATATAGCAATACTGACACGCAGCGGCAAGAAACCAATGTTGGTAGATCCGGCTAAGATGGAGCCATTGAAAGCACCTCATGTACAAGCAACGAAGTAGCAAATGCCAACAAAGGCTCATGATTCCCCAGTGTAATGACAATCACCTATTTTGTTGAAGGATCTATTTCCACCACCAGTAAAATACAAGGAACAAGCTTCTACTTCACAGCTACAAGCAAAAACAAAGGAACAAGCCAAAGAGACATTGTGGTATCCATCATTGACCAAACGACAACGAGTGGAGGCTACCCAAAAATATAAGAGCACATTTGAATCTGCTAGTGGCAGGAAAGAATAGATCTCCATGGAGTACAACATTGTTGAAGAACTCAAACGGATACCAGCTAAGGTAAGTCTATATGACACCTTACAATTGCTTGGATAGGTAAATCTCTTATAGGAATCCCTGAAGACCATACAAAGTAAGGGGAAAGCTCTAGCCTAGGTGGTTATGGCTCAAACATTAACTTCTATAGCCACTAGAAGGAATAGACCACCCCCATTTTATCTGTCACTCAGGATGGAGGGTTGGATTGTACATAATTGCCTGATTGATTCTGGTGCTGCGACAACTATCATGCCAAAGGTAGTTTGTGAAGCGATGGGAATGGAATATACAAGTAGCCCTGGAATATTGCAGTTGGATGGAACTCCAATGAAAATAGTGGGTGTAATCAAGGATGTTCCTATTGCTCTGCACACTATGCCTTCGATTACAGTAATTTAGGAGATAGTTGTGGTTGATTTAGAACCGTATTTCAGTATGTGCTTATCAAGAGAATTTACTACAAAGTTGGGAGGCTACCTTGCTCTGGATTATTCTCACTTGGAGATTCCTTTCAAAGGAAGACGAGTCCGGATCTATAATCAGAAGCCTTGTACTTTTCATATTGAGAAGATAGAAGAAGAAGAAAAGTCCAAACATGTTGTTCATATGATAACTAAAGAGTTGGAGGATCCTGATTTGGAGGATGAGTTTTCAATGCTCAATTTTAATGCCATGATCAAGACTAAGATTGGATGTTACTCCATTACGAATCTTGAAGAGGTTGAAGTCAAGTTGCCTCCTGATCAAGTTGGTCAAGATTCTCTACCAGATTAGCTCTATTTTGATGGAGCACAATACAGAAATGGCGCTAACACTGGGACTAAACGATCATGCCTAGGTCTCAAGATGGTTGGGACACTTGGAGTGCAGCAATTACATATCTTTGGTGACTCTGAGCTAATCATCAACCAGGAGTCAACTGAGTGTCTGTCAAAGGTCTAGGATCCAAGAGACAGAACCGTGTTTGGGTTCGTGTCTTTCTCGAAAGTTCACAGCTAATTCGGGAGTTACCTTGTACATAGAAAAAAAAAATAGAAAAAGAAAAAAAAAAGTATTGTAGATTTCATCTGTCAACTTTGGCTCTTTTTGCATGTGAGCCCGCAGGTACGTATTTCTTTCTTTTTTCTTCTTCCTTCCCAACAGTTAGTGGCTTCCTCTCTATTTCTTCCTTCCCCCTCCTTTCTTTTCATTCCCTTCTTCTCCTACTCCTTTTTCTTCTACAAGTAATTAAGCCACTACTATTGTTTCTCTTTCCCCTTTCTGATATCCCCATTTCTTCTTTTCCTTTTCTTCTAATTTCATTGTCATTTTAGCATTTATCCGTAGTTCCCACCATCTCACCTGCTTCCCTTCCATTATTCGTTTCTTTTCCTCCATCCCCGTAGCTGGTAGCACAGAAGCACTCTATTACTGTATTTGTCATTATCACGAGTCTTTTGAGGAGAGAGAAGTCAAAAGAAAAGGTGTCATGAAATCGTGACCTGTCACAGTTTTGCGGCACCAAAAGCAAGAAAGGGCTAAGCAGCAAAGTTGTCATGATTTCACGACATGTTCCAAAATCACGGTCAAAGTAGTCAATGGGGGTAGCGCAGTAAAATTGTCATGAAGTTGCGACATGTCACGTTTTTGTGACTTACAATGGCCATGGAGCAGAGTAAGAGAAAATGTCGCGAAATCATGACATATTGGGCAGACAAGCCAAAGTGCGGAAAATTGTCACGATTTCATGACATGTCGCGTTTTTGTGAGGCAGAAGGGAGAAATAAGAAGAACATAAAACCTGTCACGATTTTGTGATGTGCTAAATATGAAAGAACCACTTGAGGCAAGAGTGTCATGTCTTCATAGGTTGAGCGCTAGACTGTACAAGGCAAGAGAAAATTGTCTCAAAATTGTAACATGTTGGATTTTCGCGACATAGAAGAGAAGATTGAGCAGCAGAGAGAGAACGTCGCAAAAGTGCAACTTGTCTTGTTTTCATGACGTATAAGGGAGACACAACCAAAAGAGAGAAATGTGTAGCAAAATCGTGCCTTATCACGTTTTCGCGGTTCGACGCAGCGAAGAGACAAAATTGGGAAAGGATGTCGCGATTTCGTGACAGGTCATAGTTTCATGGAAATAGAGCAAAGAAAGAGTAGAATAGTATGAAACATTGTGATTTCACGACGCATCATGTTTTCACGAGCTAAGGTAGCGAAGGAGACAAAAGAGCCGAATACGTCACGATTTCGTGATAGGATTGATTTTCGTGATCCCAAAGTGACAAAGTGTATGGAGCAAAAAATTGTCACGATTTTGTGACATGTCACGTTTTCACGACCCATTACAGTTTCGCACCAAAAAGTAGTTCAAACGGCCTGATGAAGCATTGCAATTTCCAAGGATTTAAAGCACTCCAGGATTAAATGTTTTGCTGCTTTCCAATGTATACAAGATAGAAGAATGTGCCCAAGCCTCTAGAATTGAAGACGCCTCCATTATTCAAAGCTTCTGTTCATGATTTTTTTCTAATGGTTCAAGCATGTTTCGAGAACGACCATTTAATGAAGACGACCGGTTCCTTATTTCATTTAATTTTTGGTTTCTCCGAGGCTGGTTTAAGGGGATCATTTCCTTATTGCTGCTGCACATTTTGTGGATCTCGAGGAGGTTCGTTTCATATTTTAAATGTTGTAAAGAGGCAAGACCTCTATAAATATCAATGTATATCTCAAGAACAAGCATTGGGAGTTCGAGAGACATGTTGCATGAAAACATTCAAGTCCTCTATGTAAATAAGAGATATTTGGCCTCTGATTTTGCAAGCGTCTTTCTAATGATTTCCTTCTATTCCATGCATTTCTTATTTATGCTCGTCTTTCTAATCTGTTGTTAGATTTAAATTCTGCATCTGAGGTTGAATATTGCTAATGAGAAAGTGAGTTCGGGAATGCCATCTTGGAGGTTGTTTGTGCAAAGTCGTAAGTGGATTATGCTGCATTCTATTATTATATGTTGTTTATGCACTTGAGGTTAAATTCTTGCTGAGTTTCTTTCCCCGATCATATAAGTTCGGCTTGTGGCCATATTTCCCATCTCTTTTCGTAATTTCCCATTTCTTTTTGCATATTTCCAATTCCTTTCCAGTAAGTTTAGTATTCATCAAGCTTAGATATAATAAGGGAACCAGCCCTCTCTGGATATTGGTCTGGGAGACATTTCTTTCTCCCAACATTTCAATGTTGGTCGGGTCTAGGGCGCATAGACATAAAAAATCCTTTCCTGTGGCAGATTCGTGACCAACAGGTACCCCTATCTAGGAGCCACCTATTGGTCCTCTATATGATTAAGAAGATGAACTTATTTGTTGAATATGATCTCGTCCTACCAGTAGATATAACCTACTCAGTAAGGGGCCTAGTAGGGGAGTGTCACTGATTCACATCCTGAACCAATCCATCCATAAATCTAAGAAATAATATGCACCATAACCTAGCCTAAATGAGCAAGCCACTATGTTTGATCATTCATGGATGAGCCAAAAATTTGCTCATTAAGATAGGTACAACCCTTGCTATCCTGATAAGATAGCCTCACTTTATCATCTCTATTTTTAATATGAAGAAGAGGAATACCTAGGTCATCATTATTTTCACCATGGAGAGTGTTCCATGCAAAGCACGTTGTGCCTCCACATCCTCCCAATATATAAAGGCAACCTTCAATCCTGAACACCAAGTTAATATGGCTTCCCTCGATCATGGAAAATAAGTAGCCAACCCTGTTGGACCCATATAACAATAAAAGTCTCTTCGGATTGATGCAATGGCTACTATATCTCACACAACTAAACTGTAACCTAGGAAAACCATAAACCAACTATGACTGGATAGGTTACAAAAAAATCAAGAACACCTAGATAGAAGTTAAGTAGAGTATCATAGGGTGCACCAACAAAGCTTGCATCAAGAATGAGTGCAAAAAATAGTATAGGAGGAGGTGTGCACACCTAGTATATATAGATAAAAAATCCCTCAAAGGTAAATTATGCAACACTATGATGCACCTCCTAGGCCAACTCAAAATTTTCCTCCTTGTATGTCTATCTAGCATCATAGGTCTCCTAAATCATTCCATAGAGTCAAAGTATCAATACCAAGGGTATCCTAAATCACTCCATGTGGATGTGGTGCATGATTACATTCAACCCCATTGGTCCACTACGAATTTTCCACCAACTCTCCCTCCTCAAAAACCAATATAGGAAGATGAGATCATCTCGTCTTAAGCTTACAAATTATTAGAGAAATAGGGAATGGGCTATCAAAAGACCATGTTGCATCAACTATGAAATAAACCACTCCACCCTTTGGTCCCATGTCCTCCATATCGTAAGCATTTTGAAATACCCATATTGGATAATTTAAAGGGGATGAGAATGCATAGGAACACATGACTAGTTTTATGAATATTAATTTCTATCTTCAAGATGACAATGCCTTGTTGCTCAAGACCTTCTTGATCATATTATCCAACCCTGCCTTAGAGTGGTACAACCATTTACTAAGGAATAACATCTATATATTTGAGCAAATTACAAACACCTTCTTGGAATACTTTTCATTTGGCATTAAGAAGAAATCCAACTTGACCAACTTGTCTAACCTTTGATAATTTGATGATGAGCCAATCACAGACTATGGCAACAAGTGGAGGAAGATAATGTGTAGATTTTTATGCCTAAGTTTAGACTTAGGCATATATTATGCAATATTGTAATGTGCAATATGGGGTGGAATGTGTAAGGGTTAATATGCTTAAGCTTAGACTCAAGCATGTATTTTATTATGTGGTGGAGTGCAAATACCTATATTTTGGTTTCTATAGCAACCACACGTAGCTAAGCTCATTCATGAGTTGATGTTGCTAAAAATTTGCTAGGGATCACTAAACGTCTTCAATTCAACCTCAAGGACATGGTCATTCCACCATGGCATCCTGGTATCCATCATAATAGTAACACCACTCATAGGGAATCCAACATTCAGGGTATCCCTATCCAGGAGCCAGCTATAGATCCTCCATATGATCAAGAAGATGAACTTCTTAGTCAAATATGATCTCACCATACCAGTAGATATAACCCACCTAGTGAGGGGCCTAGTAGAGGAGTGTCATGGATTCACATCCCAAATTGATCCATCTATAAATCTAAGAAAGACTATGCACCATCACCTAGCCTAGATGAGCAAGCCATTCCACTTGATCATTCATGGATGAGCTAAAAATTTTCTCATTTAGATAGGTACAATCCTTGATTTCCTAATAATATAACCTCATATACTCATATCTATTTTTAATATGAAGAAGAGGAAGACCTAGGTCATCATGCTTTTCACCATGGAGAGTATTCCATGCAGGCACGTTGTGCCTCCACATCCTCCCAATATAGAGAGGCTACCTGTAACAACCCGAGTCTACTCACCTAGCTATCCAAATTCACAAATAATTTTTTTTAAATAAAACAAGCCTACATCCAATATTTTAATTGGTACATAGGCATTGAATATTTGTTTCAAGGTGAATGACTATTGTAGATAGTCTCTTAAAAATTTGATACTGGTAAAGTCCTGCATTAAATGCCATCATGTGAACATGTTCATCTCCATTTCTATAGGTCTATGTTCATGGCAAGGGGTTGAACTTTCAGAGTCCATTTCATCTAAAAGGATGGATGCATACTTCCATACCCATAGCATGATGTTTTTGGATTATTCCTTTCATTATATGTGCTTGATACATGCTATGGTTTAGCATATGAATGCCTAGTGCTTAGCTAAATACCCACCTTCCTAGAAATTCAGATAAGATCCACCACTTCTTTGGGTATCTCAAACCTTACTCCAAGTGACGAGGTATTTTCCCATTCCAAAACCCATTGTATCTTTTACCTTTGGGGTTCAACTTCTCTTGAACTTACCAGAAACTGCTAACAATTCCCCACTCAAGTTCAGATCATGAGATATCCTCATGTATCACTCGCATATTAGTATAGAGGGAGTGTCCCATTCCACCCCTTGTTACATGTTCAAGGTAATATGACCTTTACTCGTTCATGTTGAATTGCTTGAAAACAACTAAAAAGGACTCACGATGTTTACCTTTCCTGTAAACATCAGTGTTAGGCATAATTTAAAGTTTGGAAATTGATCATACTCTTATTGAGTTGGATATCATTTTAGTTTGTGATTTGTATATGCTCTTGCTTAGTTTATTTTCTACTATGTGTAATTTCAATACTTAATCTCAAATGACTTCCTATAAGACCTTCTATACCATGCATACTAGCTTTAGTCTCACAAACAAAATTACTAAACTAAATATATTATTATTATTTGTAAGCTAAAATTTAATGTTAGAAAGTAACCATGAAGCAATTTCCTTTTCTATTAAGCTTATCTTAACCTATCATATGTCAAGTACCTTCACAATGCTAACAAGTTCCAATTATAAATTAAAGTAACTTAAAATACTACATAATTCTATTTAATATTTTAGCACTTCTCAATCTGTCATACCTAATTTTTAATTATGCCTATATTCGAAAAGGACAAAGTTTAACCCATTCAGTTCATAGTTTGACTTTCCTAATAGAGATATTTTTTCTCTAATGATATTCACATAAGTCTGTACCTTATTTAACTATGTAATGTTCAAAATCATGCTTACTGTTTACCATAATAGTTTAAATTAAACAATAATAATTAAAAAGTCGACAATTAACACGTTATAGAAACTGAAGAAATGATAAGATGCTTATTTATTTGCTATGAGGTAGATTATTTAACACTTCATTTAGAAGTTATTGGGCTTTTCGAAGGAATATAAAAAGTGGTGTATTAAATTAGAGTGTTGTTGGCTTTTTTTTATCGTCTAATGGTTATCCAAAACACAAACAATGCTATACCAAAGTTTTGTTTTCTTGTGCACTAACTAGATTAATTAATGTCTCTAGCAGATTACACAAATCTATTCTACACACAACTCACGAAACCTTCTCTAAAAATTTCTAAACATAACCTAAAATATTCCATGTTCACTTTTACTTGGTAGAATTTTCACTACAAGATATAAAACACTTTCCAAACGTGGACGACAGTCTATATTTACAATATGATGAAACTGCCCTATCTAAATATCCAAGCGCCCTGTGAACAAGGTGGTAAGAATTTTACTATAAGACTTCTCATACCATTTTATCATACAACAAATAAATTTCTGCTTTGTTTGTTGGAGCTTCTTTCACTATTGTATATTTTCTATAGGTCCTTATCATTTTCCAAGGTTGGTTGTCTCTTTTTCAAAACACTACCCGATTACCCAACACCTCTCTACAGATTTCCTCTTTTCAATAAAGCCCATAAAAAAATGAATAACTTATGGTAAAATAAATATTATATCCTTTTCGAAGGATTATAAAGACACTACGCTCTTAACCTAAGTCTTACGCATGCTATTATTATCATAACTTTGACTTTGTAAACCAAGTTAAAATATTTTCCTCTATTTTAAAGAGAACTTTTCACACAGATTTATCATATATTTAAGAGTTTCTATATATTTATTTAATAATATGTCATCTTATTCTCACACAGCGAGTCTAATTCATACTCCAATTTGAATATAAAGTCACAAAATCAATCATTCTATAAACATAAAAGTAGTAAGATAAATTTTAGATTTTTTTTTATAACTATTACAGCAGTGTGGTATCAAAGAGAAAATACAACATAAAAACGTAGTTTTCAATTTGTCAAATATCCCACAAAAGCTTTGTCTTCTATTCATGTGCCCTCCGACATATTTTTTTATTTGAGAGCATCATACTGAAAAGGACAAGCCAAGATGATATTTGATTTGTAGATTACATATTAAAAAATTCAATAATTTATATTTTAAACTGTTCTTAAAATATTGTAATCACGAAAGGACGTGTTAGGTTTTCGTTCAATCACATCAACGAAAGAAGGAAAGGAGCAGTTTCACTTTTATGACCTTCCTTTTGTAGAGTAAATCTAGGCTTTCTTTTCATAGCATCACTACCAACTCTAAAACTTAAGGCAAGGTATAGCTTGTTATAATGAAAATATTTACCTTAGTAGTAAGCCTTAAAAGCTACCCACAAACACTATTATATATATTCAATATTGAATCTATTGATAGATCCAATGCTTAGTTTTTTTTCCATACATTCCCCAACATAGTGAAATACGTAGATCCGACTCTATCTTGAGGTCCTGTTGAGTGTTATTTTTGTCCCATTACAAAATGAACACGCAACTGGAGTCTCAAACCAGAAGACTCTTTCTTGCAAAGAAATAAGTTATTATTATTTTTTATTTCTCCAAGCTTCTTGTGAACAGATCTCTATATGCATAAAACCAATTTCAACTTAATGCACATAAACGAATATATCCCAGAATAGCTCAGATCCTGCAAGTAACTGTTAACAAGGGGCCTTTGTTGATTCACTGCAAACTTTGTAACCCTAATTTGTTAAAATAACCAATCATGTAAACAAAATCTTTTATGTTCTGACATTAATGGTTTATTCTAATGTTAATTGGTTCATTTTATCTTTGTTTAATCATTCTGCTATTTTTACGTTAGTCTTTAAATGAGATTAAACATATCAGGAACTAAAACAGAAATGTTCTTAGGCAAATCAGTTGGAAAACCAAAGAAGGACGTTAATCTGGTTAGCAATCTCCTCCCTGCAAAACCCCAAGTTATGAGATGAAGCTCTAAAACAACCTGACCTAACAGACCTGTAATAAACACAGTCAAATCAAATCAGATGCTAGACTCTAAGGAAATAAATAATTTGCATTATTTTATCATTCACCTATCGCAACCCATATTACGGTGTAAACGAATAGATACAAAACAAAGTAATGCAAAGGAAAGATATACAGGAAAACAGTAGTCTTAGCCTTCAATCTCCTTTTGGTTTCACACACAAAAGTTACTCTCGCCAAATAACTCCTTTATTCAATAAAATAATACTTTTCTGTTTACAATTTCCAGCCCCGTATCCATCTACATTTTTGTTATTTAAACTTTTTGTTGCTGCTCTTGGCTGCTCTGTGACGCTTCGTTTCAGTTCCCAGGATGCTTCGTTTCAGTTTCCCGCCTTTTGGTGTTTTAACCCTTCGCTTGAATTTGCAATGCTTGATCTTCTCTACGGCCAGTAACTGTCGATCAGAAGCGTTACTCTGATCCTCATGCATTTTTGCCACGTGTTCAACGCTCCTTGCAGTTTCATAACGGTTCCTCAAAAATCGTGACCAAAAATAGCATGTAGCCTTGCTCCTTTGGCTTCACAGTGAAAACGCGACATGTCACGAAATCGTGACATGTCGCGATATCGCGACGCTTTCACACTCCGTACGCTTCGTTTGCAACCCCGTCGTGAAATCGCTACCGCTATCTCCATCGGGCCCTCTCATCGCAACCTGTCGTGAAATCGTGACCATTTTATCCATCGAGCCATCTCATCGCAACCTGTCATGATTTCGCGACGTCTTCTTTGTTTCGTACACTTTGCCGAAACCTGTCGCGAAATCGCGACCATTTCTCTTGCTTCGGGTGTGGTCTTCATTTTCTGTCACGATTTCGCGACGTCTTCTTCGTCCGTACACTTTGGCAAAACACGTCGCGAAATCGCGACCATTTTCTTCGTTCGTACACTTTGGCAAAACACGTCACGAAATCACGACCATTTTCTTCATCCGTACACTTTGGCAAAACACGTCACGAAATCGTGACCATTTCTTCTTTGGCCTTTTTATCCACTTGCATCGCGAAAATGCGACACGTCACGATTTCGCGACGCTCTTCAGCTATGCACCTCTATCTCCTTTTGTCAGTGATTTCGTGACCATTTTCTACCTTGTGCCTTCGTCCGCTTTCAAGCCAGAAAATCAAACACGTCACGATTTCGCGACTTTCGCCCACCCACCGTTGACCATGTTGACCAGATTTTGCGACACGTCACGATTTCACTACTTTTCCTTGCCTTTCTCTCTCAACATGTCACGAAATCGCGACCCTTTTCATCTTCGGACCATCTCTCCACAACTTGTCACGACATCGCTGCCATTTTCACCGTCCGTACACTTCATCAAAACACGTCGTGAAATCACGACCATTTTCTTCGCGTCGGAGCGACATGTCGTGATATCACGACACTTTTCTCCGCGTCGGAGCGACATGTCGCGATATCGCGACACTTTTCTTTTTTCAGCGGCGACGGTGCGACATGTCGCGATTTCGTGACACTTTCTACACTTGCACATTTTGCCCCCTTTCTTCATTTTTAGCATCTGGGTCACTGAGATTTTCTCTGAAAACCTACAAAAAAGGTGGGTCCCCAATTTTGGGGTGTGTTGTGGATTAACCACAACAAATGGTGACTCTGCTGTCAAATGCTCCCGAGCATTTTGTGAGAACCCAACCTGAAATATATGAGCTTAGATACAGGCGTTAGCACAAAAAAGATAAACAAATACTGACAGATCAGAAGTACATGAAACATCAGAATCATTAGTATTAGCTCGGTGTGTGCTATCTGTTTTCATTCCCTATCGCTTGGACTTGATCAACACTCCATTGTCAGTTTTACATGCATGTATGTGTGAAATTGTAAATGATTTATGAAACCTAATGAATATGCTTAGAGATTTTGCTTTTACAAATGCATAGACCTTCTAATATCATATACAAATATTCAAGATTGTCAAACCCTCTTAGGATCAACCATGTGTATAATGAATTGTTTTATTAGATCCCAAAGTTGGTTATGAGTCACTATTATCTTGAACCCATGTGTAAGTGAAAGTGAAATCAGAGCTTTGGGAAATCAGACTCCCAACTTAATCTAGATGGGAGTTTAACCCTATTCTTACTACTCTGATTTGGAATTCATTACCTCACTTTGAGCAAAATGATCTAACCAATTATAGAAGAAATGGTCATGCTAGTCTAACCCTCCGAACAGTCAGTGGTCTTGTTTTTTAGACAAGACATGTTGTCATGCATGGGCATACCTAACCCCCATAATCCATGACTTAACTTCATTTCTTTGGACTTTGGGGATGACTACCCATCCTTTGCAGAGGACAAGTAGTACGATCCTTTCAATCCAATATAAAGATGAGATGGGAAAAAGTTAATTTTACTTCTTGGATCTTAGGGATGACTACCCATCCTTGCTAGGGACATGTAGTACGATCCTTCCAACCCAAGTCTTAGATGAAAATGAAGAATATTATTTTTATTACTTAGACCTTGGGGATGACTACCCATCCCTTGCGAGAGGACAAGTAGTACGATCCTTCCAATCCAAGTTTTATCTTGATATGAGACATAGGAGCTTTGGGGAATCGGATTCTCAACCTAGGCGAGATGAGAATTATGCCCTATCCTTACTACTCCATGTAGGTCAAATCAAAGCTTTGGGGAGTTGGATCCTCAACCTAAGTTCGATGAGGACTTAACCCTATCCTTACTATGATTTTAGGCTTTAAGCTTAATGGAAGTGGTGAAAACCACTGTTTTAAGGATCATGTTGCATAATAGGATAGACATGAAATATTCCTTTCGCTTGACCCTCTTCCTCCAAGCAAGGTTTTGATCATTTTGCCCAAGATCCTTTTTAATGTGTACAAACTGTGCTTGGTTCTAGATACCTTTGGGCTCAGTTTCCAACCTTAGGATTTTTCTTTATTTATGTTATAGTATAACCCTAAGAGGATTTAACACACTTTAATGATTTGTATCTGAAATGCATATGTAACTAAGATGGCATGAATATGCACAGTGAGATGTACTATGAATGCATTGCTCTTTGAATTGCAAATGAAGTATTACCATAATTTGTAAAACTGACTACTTCATGCATCACAAGCCCCAAACGATATCATTTAATTGTTTGTGTTATATGTGGAGCTTTTACAACATAATTCCAATGCTTCATCTTCTCCCGATCTTAGGCATGTGTTACCATTTCAAACTTTTATTCCTTTTTTTTTTTTTTTTGTATAAGACAATGAAAACATGTCAAATAAACACACCACCTAAATGTCCAACCTGCACACACAAAAGAAACAAAGCACAACATTAATACAAAGCTAGACATGTCAAGAACACACAACTTAAATATCAAATCTGCACACAAAAGAAACAAAGCATGGCATAATTACATATAATACAAAACCCAGCTGCCTCAAGCCTGGAAGTAGTGTTTCAAGTGCAACCCATTGATAGGTAATGCCAAATCCTTTCCATCCAAGGTTCTTAGTCTAAAACTGTTTTCCCCTAGGACTTCTGAAACTTGGTACGGACCCAACCATAAGTAGTCAAACTTATCATGATCCCCCTTCTTCTCATGTCTTTTGTCCCATAACAACACTAGATCTGATATTTTAAAGGCCTTGGCCCTAGACTTTTTGTCAAACCATCTCTTTACTACATCCTGGTGTTTACTAAAATGAAGCATAGCCTCATCCCTTTTTTCATCCGGATGCATTAATTGTGTTAGTCTAGACTCAAGTTTATCATCAGTTCCGCAATAATCTTTCATGAAATGCAGCGTTTGTAACCTGAGATTTGTAGGAAAAATGGGATCTTGTCCATAAACCAGATGGTAAGGAGATGTTCCTATTGCTTCTTTGACTCTGATTCTGTCAGCCCAAAGAGCCAACTTAAGCTTGTTATGCCAGTCCCTCGGATTTCTTTCCAACAATTTTTTTATGACATTTAACAAATTCTTGTTAGATGATTCGGCCAATCCATTACCTTGCGGATAATAATTGGAAGAGAATTTTAAACTCACACCGCTGTCAAATGCCCAATTAGCAAATTCCAAAGAAGAAAAAGCTGAACCATTATCACTTACAATTGAGTTAGGCATCCCAAACCGAGTGACAATATTATCCTCTAGGAATTTAATAACAACCTCCGACGTAGCATTCTTTGTGGGGATAGCTTCAATCCACCTTGTGCAATAATCCGTAGCTGTCAAAATGTATTTGTGGGAATCGGATGAATTGGGACTGATAATCCCAACAAAATCCAGGCCCCATTGCGCAAAAGGTCTAGACTCAATTACGGATTGTAAAGGCATGGAAGCATTCCTGTCTCTATTGGCTGCAGTCTGACATGTATGACATGACCTCACATGAGTATGGGCATCTTTGAACAGTCGAGGCCAATAAAAACTGGCTCTAAGGATTTGGTGGGCTGTGGCATTAGCGGACCCATGTCCTGTCCCATGTTTACCATGAAATTCCTCGAGGATTCGCACTGCTTCTTTCTGATCAACACAACGAAGGTAAATACCTTCATGGTTTTTCTTGTATAACGTGCCAGATCTAATTAGGAAATTAGCAGACTTCAAGCGCAAGGCTCTTCGTTGAGTAGAATTCAAATGCGTTGGACATTTACCATTTAAAAGAAAATACACCACATCTGTATACCACTCATCTTTGGTAATATCCGCGACTTCGTAATGTTGACATGAAATCGCGAGATCCTTTTCTGCTATTGCCTTAACCAACCCTTGTCCCCGCACTATCTTCATCGACTGAATCTCAAGATCAAACTCCTACAAAGTTGAAACCCACTTACCACGTCTTTCACCTAATTCATTCTGTATGAACATGGCTTTGACTGCAGGATCCGGGACGATAGCAAAGACCCTACTGTGGACTATGTAATGCCTGAATTTTTTCACAGTTTTAACCAGAGCATACATTTGCTTGTCCAAGATAGAGTATCTCAACTTCGCATCTTTGAGAGGACTACTCAGGAAGGCAATAGGATTTTCAATGTTGCCTTCACTCTTCTGAGTTAAAACACTCGCAAAGGAGTGATCTGAAGCAAATGTGTAGATATAGAAAGGCTTCGTATAATCGGGACTCACTAAAATCGGGGCTTTAGAAATCGTGTCCTTGATGTTTTTAAAAGCATCTCTATTTTCATCTGTCCACTTGATCTGGACCTCTTTCTTTAACATGTCGTTCAAAGGTTTTGCTATCTCTGCAAAATCTGCAATAAATTTTCTGACGAAATTGATCTTCCCAAAAAATGATCTCAACCCCTTCTTGTTGTTGGGACAAGGAATCTGTTGTATGGCTTCTATCCTCTCAGGGTCAATGGAAATTCCATCCTTAGATATTATATGTCCCAATAACTTCCCTTCTGTCACCCCGAAAATGCATTTCTTTGGGTTGAGAGAAATGCCATGTTCCCTGCATCTTTGAAAGACTTTCTTAAGATCCCTGACGTGGTTTTCCCTGTTCTTAGAAAAGACAGGAATGTCATCTACATAGACGATGATGCACTTACCTATGAGTCCCTTAAAAGCAAAGTCCATAGCTCGTTGGAAGGTGGCACCTGCATTCAATAGTCCGAAAGGCATTCTCCTATATGCAAAGGTGCCCCACTTTGTGGTGAAAGCAGTTTTCATCCTATCACTAGGATGGATAAGGACCTGATTATATCCCGAATAACCATCCAGGAATGACATCATCTCCGACCCGTTTACCTTTTGGAGTATTTCATCAATGGTGGGTAACGGGTAGTTGTCCTTTTGGGAGGCTTTATTAAGATTTCTAAAATCGATACACAACCTTATTTCTCCACTCTTTTTCCTCACGGGGACTAGGTTAGCAACCCATGTGGAATGCCTAACGAGAAAGATGATCTTAGCTTCTAACAGTCGCTTCACCTCTTTCTCTATCAAGGGTTCTAATAATGGATTAACTCGCCTTTGTCTTTGCCTGAAGGGTTTGGAATCTGGCTTCAATGGAATCGTGTGCATTATGACATTCTGATCATAGGTTTTCAACTCCTTATAACTCCAGGCTATGCAGTCTATGTATTCTTTTAATGCATTGGTGATGGAATCCTTCTCTTGCTTGGTACATGCTTTTGCTATAAATACTTCTCGAGGGTTTTCTGCACTTCCAATGTTAACCAAATCATAGGCTTCTTTGGGAGGTGGAACCTTTTTACCCTCTCTTGGTTGATATCCGATATCGAAAGTTTTTTCTAATGAAGCCATCTCATCTGGCATCTTATTGCATTTTCCAATAGCCTTTTCTTCCAAATCTTCCTCCTCTAGATCCCTTTCATCTTCATCTATAACCTGCTTTTCAAATATACCAGAATTAGTGACAAAATTGAATATGTGCCTGTCACTATCAAACACTTGGAAATTCATGACATTATCTGGTATCGAGGGGCAAGGGACCAGTTCTATGGAGAATTTCTTGCATTTCTTATGGTCCACTGGTTTCAACATACTCGCAGCTACGGCTAGAGAATCTGCCAGACGATTGCCTTTTCTAGAGATCAAAGATATGTTAAAGGCATCAAACTCATCCATTAAATCTCTAACCCCGGTTCTGTAAAGTTTGAGCCGCTTATATTTACACACATATTGTCCCTTCACTTGTTTTACCACCAGTTCCGAATCACCAAGGACCTTGATACACTTAACTTTCTTTCGAAGGGCCAATTGAAGTCCGAGAATCAAGGCCTCATATTCTGCCATGTTGTTGGTGGCAGGGAACTACAATCTATATGCAGCGAACATAGGCTCTTTATCCAAACATGACAATTCAACACCGGCTCCTGCTCCTTGTTTGGACCTGGATCCATCAAATCTTAACGTCCAAATGTCCTGATGTCCTTCAGTAACGTTGCACCCAATATTTTCATTTTGGGAACTTTCAGGTGTTTCTATGTCCAAACAATATGCTCCCAGCTCTGCCTCAATGTATTGGATCTCATTCGGTTTGTTGTACTCCGTGATCATCTCCTTGAGCCTAGGCTCACTATCAATCCGAATTTGGTTGGCCACTCCCCTCCACGGCAACCACATATGTGAAGAATCTGTCACAATGTAACCATTCAGGTTTTTACTCCAATCTCTTCCCAAAACCATGCCATACTTGATAGGAATGTCGAGGACCAATATGTCTATGTGATGTTGAACCCTGGGTTCTGAATTGACTTGAATAAGAACATCACCCAATTCTCCCACTGCCTCCATGGTTGATCTATCCAGCTGCACCACCCTGCTTCTAGAAGGTTTTGGTGTAAATCCCAATTTTTTATAGATTTCTAGGGGCATGATGGTAGCCGAGGCCCCTGAATCTATTAAACAATTGTGCAGGTTTTTACCTGCAATTCTAATGGTTATCAAAAAAGGAGGTATATCTCATTTTTCCTTTTGTAAAACCAATCGGGACTCAGCACTTTTAGCTTCATGAACTTGGGCAGATGGATCTAATATTTTGGGTGGACTTACTTCTTGGCCTAATAATCGAGACATATCATACATTGAGACATTGGCCTTAGTTTTCTTCATGTCTTCCACCAAGTCATAAGTGGGTTTTTCTGGATTTGACATATTTTGCACCATCTTAGACTTTTCCACTTTGGATGGAGGAGGGGGATTGACATCTCCTTTGAAATCAGGAGGGAGTAATTGGTTGCTTGGAGGAGTAGAGGAAGTTTTGGGCTCCTTAGAACTCCTAGTGTAATACTTGTGATTTCCTTTCCCAAAACGTTTGTTGGCATGAACTTCCAATGTTTCTTCATCTTCGTTTCCAAAAAATTCCACATCCTCCTCTTCTTCACTTTCTTGGGAATGTATAACCTCAGTCAATATAGACTCATGCTTCCCGTGGCCACAGTGCATACAATCGTTATCACAAGGTCCCGATTCATCAAAATATTTCGAGACATCTGCCTGATTGGCTACGGGATTGGGTACTCGCCCATTATTTGGCTGCGTGTTGTATGTTCCTTTTCCTCTATGGTTATGAGACCGGTTATGACCCATGGCTTGGTCCACTTTTTTATTGACATTTCCCACCGTGACCAAAACTTTGGCCAAGGTTTCCTTCATGTTTTCTATGGCGGATTCAGACCCTTGTGGTTGAGACACTGTAATTGCGGGTCCAGTTGTGTTTGCTGCATTAGCCACCTCTGGAATAGGTACAATGGCTTGGGTCTGGGCAGGTGGATTCCATCCTGGATTCACATTTTGAATAGCTTGGGTCTGGGCAGGTGGATTCCACCCTGGATTCACACTTTGAATGGGAGTGATTGTTGGATAAGTCGTTGGGCTTGGCATGCTAATCGGAGCAAACCCCGACATGGTCAACAAATTACTGCCCATGCCGAACCCGGGCAAACCCATCGGGCTATTTTGAATTAATCCCTGCGTTTGAACAGAGGCATTCGGATAACCTGGAAATGGCGTCACTTGGGTGGGTGTTTGGAAATTGTTCATCATAGGAACCTGTGGTGCCATTAACTGGTTCATCATGGCAAATTGACTGTATGGACCATATTGTCCCATCCCAGTCAATTGAGACAATCCTGCTCCTGGCAGGTTCATCTATTGTTCGAGAGTCATTGTTTCTGCATAGGCCAAAGGAAGCGTCGTAACCTGAGGGTTCCTTCTAGTCAACAAAGACGTTAAAGGATCCAAGGCTCCAAAATATAATTGCAAGGCGACTGCAGGATCTATCACAAAGTGACGAGTCAGATTCGTGTATAGTTTTTGGAACCTCTGGTTAAATGTTCGTATGGGCTCATTGGGTAATCTTTTACATGATACGAACAAATTGTAGATTATGGAGGGATCCAATAACATTCTAAACTGGCTAATGAAAGCGGTTTCTAATTGGGCCCATGAAGTGATGGACCCTGCTGGAAGATTTCGATACCATTCATTGGCCGTGGGGTCTAGACTAGCAGGGAAAACTCGGCAAGCAACATCCTCATGAGTAACCCCTTGCCTAAACATGTAATCCTTGTAGATTTGGACATGATCTTCTGCTGTTGTGGGACCATCATGAATGAATTTGGGTAATCCCCTTTCAATGTTTCTAGGCAAGTCATGGACTGCCCCGAGAATATCTAAAGGGGAACTTTGAGCACCGTACCAGAGGGCAGGTGGCTGTTGTTGTTGTTGTTGTTGTTGGGCCATATTGCTCAAAGGTGTTAACCCTGTGGGAACAATTGGAACGCTTGGAACTGTGGAGACAGATATCACGGGTGTTACTGTCGCACTTGAACTTAAAGGTTCAGGCCCGCTAGATGTACTTGAGTCTAAAGAAATCCCTAACTCAAGTATACTGGGTGGTATTTCGATTTCTAATGTTTTGTTTTTCGGCCTCCTAGCAGTGGGAGAAAGGCTTTGAAAAATAGTTTCCCCTGTGGTTTTAGACCTAGTAGCAATGTACTCAGGTTGGGCCAGCTTGGAAACTCTAAAACCCAAAAGACTCCTCTCAACTTGCTTGCAAAATACAGTATCCAACTGTTATACCTGCAAGCACAATAAGTGGAAACAAAACTACCCACATTAATTGTTAGAACAAATCAAAAATCACAAAGCAATAAAGAAGGCCCTCCTTCTAGCGCCAAAATGTTGAGTGTTATTTTTGTCCCATTACAAAATGAACACGCAACTGGAGTCTCAAACCAGAAGACTCTTTCTTGCAAAGAAATAAGTTATTATTTTTTTTTATTTCTCCAAGCTTCTTGTGAAAAGATCTCTATATGCATAAAACCAATTTCAACTTAATGCACATAAACGAATATATCCCAGAATAGCTCAGATCCTGCAAGTAACTGTTAACAAGGGGCCTTTGTTGATTCACAGCAAACTTTGTAACCCTAATTTGTTAAAATAACCAATCATGTAAACAAAATCTTTTATGTTCTGACATTAATGGTTTATTCTAATGTTAATTGGTTCATTTTATCTTTGTTTAATCGTTCTGCTATTTTTACGTTAGTCTTTAAATGAGATTAAACATATAAGGAACTAAAACAGAAATGTTCTTATGCAAATCAGCTGGAAAACCAAAGAAGGATGTTAATCTGGTTAGCAATCTCCTCCCTGCAAAACCCCAAGTTATGAGATGAAGCTCTAAAACAACCTGACCTAACAGACCTGTAATAAACACAGTCAAATCAAATCAGATGCTAGACTCTAAGGAAATAAATAATTTGCATTATTTTATCATTCACCTATCGCAACCCATATTGCGGTGTAAACGAATAGATACAAAACAAAATAATGCAAAGGAAAGATATACAGGAAAACAGTAGTCTTAGCCTTCAATCTCCTTTTGGTTTCACACACAAAAGTTACTCCTGCCAAATAACTCCTTTATTCAATAAAATAATACTTTTCTGTTTACAATTTCCAGCCCCGTATCAATCTACATTTCTATTATTTAAACTTTCTGTTGCTGCTCTCGGCTGCTCTGTGATGCTTCGTTTCAGTTTCCAGGACGCTTCGTTTCAGTTTCTCGCCTTTTGGTGTTTTAACCCTTCGCTTGAATTTGCAACGCTTGATCTTCTCTATGGCCAGTAACTGTCGATCAAAAGCGTTACTCTGATCCTCATGCATTTTTGCCACGTGTTCAGCGCTCCTTGCAGTTTCGTAACGGTTCCTCAAAAATCATGACCAAAAATAGCATGTAGCCTTGCTCCTTTGGCTTCACAGCGAAAATGCGACATGTCGCGAAATCGTGACATGTCGCGATATCGCGACGCTTTCATTCTCCGTACGCTTCGTTTGCAACCCCGTCACGAAATCGCTACCGCTATCTCCATCGGGCCCTCTCACCGCAACCTGTCGTGAAATCGTGACCATTTTATCCATCGAGCCATCTCACCGCAACCTGTCATGAAATCGCGACCTCTTCTTTGTTCCGTACGCTTTGCCAAAACCTGTCGTGAAATCGTGACCATTTCTTGCTTCGGGCGTGGTCTTCATTTTTGTCGCGATTTCGCGACATCTTCTTCGTCCGTACACTTTGGCAAAACACGTCACGAAATCGCGACCATTTTCTTCATCCGTACACTTTGGCAAAACACGTCGTGAAATCGCGACCATTTTCTTCGTCCGTACACTTTGGCAAAACACGTCATGAAATCGTGACCATTTTCTTCGTCCGTACACTTTGGCAAAACACGTCGCGAAATCGTGACCATTTCGCTACTTCGGCCTTTTTATCCACTTGCACCGCGAAAACATGACACGTCACGATTTCGTGATGCCTCTTCGAGCTATGCACCTCTATCCCAGTTTTGTCACGATTTCGCGACCATTTTCTACCTTGTGCCTTCTGTCCGCTTTCAAGCCGCGAAAATCAAACACGTCGCGATTTCGCGACGTTTCCGCCCACCTGCTACCGTTGACCATGTTGACCGTGATTTTGTGACACGTCACGATTTCGCTACAGTTTTTCCTTCTGCCTTTCTCTCTGCAACCTGTCACGAAATCGTGACCCTTTTCATCTTCGGACCATCTCTCCGCAACCTGTCGTGAAATCGCTGCCATTTTCACCGTCCGTACACTTCGTCAAAACACGTCGCGAAATCGTGACCATTTTCTCTGCGTCGGAGCGACATGTCGCGATATCGCGACACTTTTCTCCACGTCGGAGCGACATGTCATGATATCGTGACACTTTTCTTTTTTAGCGGCGACGGTGCGACGTGTCACGATTTCGCGACATGTCGCGATTTCGCGACACTTTCTACACTTGCACATTTTGCCCCCTTTCTTCATTTTTAGCATCTGGGTCACTGAGATTTTCTCTGAAAACCTGCAAAAAAGGTGGGTCCCCAATTTTGGGGTGTGTTGTGGATTAACCACAACACGTCCATGGCGTACTATTTGTTTTTAAATTACAACCATAGAAAACATCGACAACCAATTTACTATCTAACAATAAATTGAAATAATAGTCACCACTACATTTCTCTTTACCTGGTATCAATCTGTGAAAAAAAGTCTATTATCAAATAAATTACATAATTGGGTTACGTCAATAAATGGTGCTTAATTGGAAATTGCACTAATTAGTGTTTTCCTATACACAATTTCCCATTTTAGAACTTGTTATTCTATATTACCTTCAACATGGATTCAATACATGGCAAAACATTTTTTTTTTTCAAATACACAATGGCCATAAATTCATTTCTCAACATTTACGACCATAGAGACAGAACGTTCTCTATGCGGCTTGCTCAAGCTTCTCTTCTCCCTACGCTAGTAAGCTTGAGAACTTAGCTGTCACTTTCCTTGAGGGAAAAACCATTCGTCCAAAAAATAGAAATCCCCTCAATGACAGTAAATGAGGACCAACCCAAGGTGTACAGAGGTATTATCAGAGTGGACGTCTACATTTATGGATGCAATTCCTATCCTGAAATACATACATTTAATATAAATATTCATACATATCATTTATCTTTCTTCAGATTTAACAGACCATATTTCTCAAGCTACTTTATCACCTTTCTATTTTTATTCTAATAAGGATTTTATCAAGCTAACAATAGATGGTAATATAACAAATACTCAAAGGCAAATTTTCTATTATCAATCATCAAATTTTATTCAAGCATAAAAGAATGGTGACGAAACCTGAATTATGCAGGGCAAGACTTTCTTTCCTTACAAAGCTTCTTCAATAATGCAATTCATATGCAACCACGATGATGATAATACCATAATTCCCCTTCGTATTTCTTATACCGATTTATAAATGGAAAAGAGTAAACTTATATTTGACACCTATGAAAATTCATGCGGTTATCCCAATTCCCACTTTGCCAAGTGGTACCTTATTGCATGAACAAAATGCTATAGATTGTATATACATTTTTTTTAATATATTCCTTTATATTTATTCTAATTGTCATATTTTATGATATTTATATATTTATTGATATATTCTTTTACTTTTATTAATTTATTTTATTATTATATATATTTTAAATGCTATAATAATATTTTAAAGGTGTAAACATTTTAAGAGTTACTACTACAAACAATCACAGATCCCTATGTGCAACTACATGTATGCACCTATATGGACCGCTAGATAGGTGTATTGCTGATAGGATATTTCATCCTATATTTATAAATACCCTATCGCTCATCACATTTAATCATCTTACCTTTTACCCATGCCCTTCATTTACCATCATGAGGAGGTATCTAGTTTGTTTGCTTGATCCCTCAATAGGTTCTACCTGTACCTGCATCCATCGAACCATTAGTAGTACCATATTCCTATGATTAAAGAAAGCAAACTAATTTTTATACTTAGGAGGGATGTTACATTACCTTCAAGCCTAAACACCAAGTTAACATGGCTTCCCTTGATTGTGGAAAATGAGTAGCCAACCCTATTGGACCCACAAAATAAGTAAAGTCTATTCAAAATGATGCAAGGGCTCCTAGACCTCACACAACTGAACTACTACCTAGGGAAACCACAAACCAACTACAGCTAGATAGGTTACAAAAAAATCAAGAACACATGTATAGAAGTTGAGCAGAGTATCATAGGGTGCACCAAAAAAGGTTGCATCAAGAACAAGTGCAAAAAATAGTACAGGAGGAGATTTGCACACCTAGTACATATAGGCAACAAACCCCTCAAAGGTGCATTGTGCAACACTATGATGCATCTCCTAGACCAACTCAAAATCACCCTCCTCATATGCCTATCCAATACCATAGGTCTCGACTATGTCATCCATAAAATTATCGATCAGAATATGAGGTCTATGAAGATATAGAGTCAAAGTATCAGGACCAAGGGTATCCCGAATCACTCCATGAGGATGTGGTGGATGATTATATTCAACCCCATTGGTCCACTAGGAATTTTCCACCACCTCTCCCTCCTCAAAAACCAATACAGGAAGATGAGATCATCTCATCTCAATTTTACAAGGTGCTCACAGAGCGCATAAAATTATTATAGAAATAGGAAAGGGGCTGTCAAAAGCCCACGTTCATCAACTATATAATCAACCACTCCACCCTTTGATCCCATGTCCTCCATATCCTACACATTTTGAAATTCCTAGATTGGATAGATCCAAATGGGACGAGGATACACAAGAACAAGTGACTAGTTTTATGAACCTTTGTTTCTAGCTTCAATATGATAATGTATTGTTACTCAGGACCTTCTTGATCACACTCTCCAACCCTATCCTAGAGCTGTACAACCATTTACTGAGGTATAGCATCTATAGCTTTGAGCAAATTGTAAACACCTTCCTAGAATGCTTTTCATTTGGCATTAAGAAGAAATCCAACTTGACCAACTTGTCTAAACTTTGATAATTCGATGATAAGCTAGTACAAACTAAGGCAATAGGTGGAGGAAGGTGATTTCAAAGTTACTTTTTCACCCTACCCATGATAGAACTAACTTGAATGTTCACGAGAAGTTGTTCGAAGCAAATACTATTTTTTCTACAACTGCAACAATATTAGACATTCAAGGAGGCTTTGGCACAGGCTAAGATCATAGAGGATATTAAAGTCCAAGAGGACATAAAACTTTGAAATAGATAATGGAAAAAGAATCCTAGAGGTAACAATACACAACAAAAGCCAACCTTGGTCAATCAGGTTGTCTTAAGTGTTCCTAAGCTTGAGAAACAAGCAGTGCCTTAACAACCCAATTATCAAACTCAACTCCTTCATGCACAATACAATAGTAAATATCTATGAACTCAGACACAAAACTAGCCATACCACCCACCTCGCATCTGTACGCCATTGCTTAAATATTTTGCAATGATTTTTAATCGATCATGTGAGGCGAAGGCTATCACCTTGCCAAAGATTCACCCTCTACATCCAAATATCCCAAAATATAAGGGATATAGAGAGGACCTGTACTATTTATATCATCGACAAAGTGGTCATGATATACAAAAATGCTATGCATTCAAGAATGTAGTATAGTACAAGCTCGATAAACATCAATTACAAATTGATAATCCTCTTGCCCTTGATAACCAACAAATGGACATCTTAAAATATTCCTTTTCTACTCATGAGGTTAAGAAGGACTAAATAAGATAGGTAAATAAAGTCTATATGGTCCCACCCAATCAAGGGTTCGTAGGGATGATCAATATAGTGAATAGAAATTAAAGATACAATCAAGTTGCACCATCTATAACTACCATTGACATTCCTTCTATGTCATAGCCCTTGTTATCTCAAAACTCTATCCAGGGTCCACCACCTCAATCAGTGGTAATGATAATAAGTAGGCTCACCCAAATCCTATGTACGACATCAACTAAACTCTCCATCTATGAGTTAATACAACAATTTCCAAGAAATAGAGAAGCTCTTATGGAGATTTTGATATCTATTGAACTACAACCCTAGGATCCTAATGCTTTTACCAATTTTGTGGGGCATGTTCAAAAATATCAAGAACCTGCTATAAATTTCTATGATCATGAGATCAAACTAGTATTTTTCAACATATCTGATCCTCCATTGCACATCATTGCATGCATAAATAGGATTCCTTATAAGTGGGTGTTGATTGATATGGGTTCTTCCATATACATCATCACCACAACTACACTAAACCATATCAATATTCCTACATTGCATATTGTGGCATCCACCTTCACTATTTGAGCATTTAATGATGCTATTTACAGTTGGCACCATAGTCCTTCCTATTTAGCTTGGACTATAGATGATTCCAGTATTATGCCATGTTATAGAAGGTGCAATGCAATATAACATATTGTTGGGTCAACTTTGGATTAGAAACATGAAGTGCATCCCATCTATGCTACACCAATACATCAAATATTTCTATGAGGGATAATTTCATGTAGTCCCTTCAGAATTCAAATCTTTTAAATATGTTAATCCGGTTAGTAATTTGCAAGAATTTGTATTGCCATCCACACACCTAGACATTTAGCTAGACAACCCTATTAAACATCCAAAGCCTCCTTCAAAACAATCACCCCCATCCACCAATCCATCCACATTGTCATATCCATCTTAACCCTCACCATTGGTCTCTTCTGACATCTCTTCTTCATCATCAGGTCCTTTAAATGAGAAGTTGAAGGTACCAATGGATAAAATCCCATCATCCATACCTACTATCTGTAGACACAAAAACAGCACCAATCCGATTATGTGGCTGCAAACACTGATCGCTTTGACAAACACAGCCCCCAGGGCAGCCCTCAGAGGTTAAACAGTGGTCCTAACCACTTTCATAGAAATTTTGTAAGGTCAAGAGGCAATTTGGCACATTCAAGCACTTTTCTCAGTATTTGTCTCACCCAGGGACGAATTCAAACTGGGATCCGTCTCACCCAGGGACGAATTCTGAATTCGTCTCTGGTCGGGACGAATTCCAAGTTTAACGGGCAAAAAGAAGAATGGTGCCAAGTGGCAGCCAAGGACAGTCAGTTGATGACTCCTGCCTCACACACGTGTGTGGGTGGGCAGATGGGCCGTTATAGGACTATCACAAGGGCAGTTATGAAAGCTTAAGTCATGGAGGACTCCCCTCCCTCATGGGAAGACATGACCGCCACATGGCACCTATGACCAACACATGGCGCTTATGCTTCCCTCTCAAAAGAGACCCCATGGGTCTATAAAAGGTGGGACTTTTCTCACCCAAAGAAGACAGATTGGAGGCAATTTCAAGCAACGAAGTGCTGTCCAATTGAACACCCATTTGCATCCTTTTGATTCACCTTCTCACATCCATTAATCTCTTTCGCAAGGGAGGTTATTGGGTGGCTTTTGGAAGCGTGGATCCAACCCAAATCCAAAATTTGACCACCTTACACCACCAATTTGCAGACATCCCAATCCTAAGAGGTTTTGGGCCCATCCCTAGTGGATTGGCGCCGAAATCAAGTGCCAACGGTGGGAGGCCCACTTGGGCACCCCGCATTTTCTAAGTTTTATTCTAACGTGTTCTAGATAATTTGTTCATGTTGCATATTGTGTTATTCTATTTAGTGAACTCATAGCTTCAATTCCATAACATTTTGATCAGATTTTATCATGCCTTTTGTCACTTTGTTGTCCTACTAACTTGCAGGTGGCGATATCGAATTCTCGAGGATGGAGGCCAAATTGGGAGAATCCGACCATCTGGGTCATCCCAAAATGGCCCCAATTACCTAACCCCTCTGTTTGTAGGTGTTTTGGAGGTCTCGGGAGTCAACATTGGAGCAGTATCACTTCGGCTTTTCCAACACAGTCGAATTCGTCCCACCCAGGGACGAATAGCAGTCAGAATTCGTCCTGCCCAGGGACGAATTCTAGGTGAAGGTAGATTGGCTAACTGTTTCAACGGTAGTGGCCCTCTGGTAATGTCTTCTGACCTTTGTCGAATTTGCAAGTGACTTAGATCCATTTTATTCACTGTATTTGACAATCATTTGCATGCATCTTTTGGCGATTTCACAGAACGAACCTTCCTTTTTGTCATAGGTGCTACTAACGCCTTGTTTGTTTCTTTGATTACAGGAGGAGCAACAAGAAGTTAGGATTCATTGGCATAAGCAATGGCAACATCCTGGTCCACCCATTTCAAACGTGGGCATGCGAAAGAGGGATCAATGATCAAGATTGTAACCAAATCCATTTAACGCTCCTAGCCCCTAAAAAGGGAGGAGGCAATTTTGTAACCGTGGTTAACAAGTTTAATAAAAGGGTTGTGACTTCTCTCTAAATTCTTGTAACTGCTTTCAATCGATTTGCCTCTTTCGTTTAATGCACTTCATGTTTTAGGACTTAAGCGTTATTTTGGTTTGAATGCATCGAAGTAGTTTTTCCTTTCTAAGGCTTCCGGAATCTCATGCTTTCACTATCTTCGTAGTAGAAATTTCAATTTCCATAGAGGAAGAAGAATAATTTTTAATTATGGATGAACCACATCACATCACACCTCCATCATCCTTATTATCCCCATTATCCCCATCACAAGTCATAGTCCACTTGGCTAACCCTAGTCTTTCTCCGTACTTGGTATAGAATATCACATTCACACCACTCATTAAGTCTGTCTAGGATATGGATATACCTCGTGTGCCATAATTATATATTGGTATTTTTGTGTCCTTGGGGGTCCCTCCAAATGAAATTAACTTCATCTATTGGGGTTTTGATGAATCTACAGATCAGTTTCCTATAATAGACCATGACGATGAACCTTTCTTAGGAAAATTTGGGTATATGTCAAACAAATAGTTTGCTTTGCGATACTTTTACTACTACCATTGGCACAAAAATGGTCTAGGTAAATATAAGCAAGGTCTTTATACACCCTATTAGCCATAATACCATCTTCCTACTGATAAATTTAGCTTAGGTTATTCCATATATATGCTAGATGAACTCCTTGCAAACTCTCTCCAACACCTAACCATAGGCTTTGGGGAGGAGATTGACGATAATGATTATGCCACCCCAGGCTATTCTCATATGTTTGGAGATCATATCCCCATTATAGTAGTTTTTTTTAGCTTCCCGAATCCATTATTGAGACATCAAAAGAGTATGAAGATGAGATGGAACTTGCATACCTCATTCCTCATCATAGTCGATAGCCTCTTGACTCTATCAGTGAGGCAACAAAAGAATATGAGGATGAAATAGAACTAGCATATCTAGATCCTCATAAAATTTGATGAATTAACAATTAAAGAATAAAATTCACCCCTATAAATTTATATGAGCTCTATCGTAGATCTTTTCCTCCATGATGGCTCACCTGGAGGGACCTTATGTCCCTGAAATATCCAATCATCCTAGCTCCTCTTAGGTCACATGCATTCATTTCACTACCACCTCAACAACCTCCAATATATATAGGACCTACCATATTTTATATTCCTTATCCACCTATGAATGGAAACTATTCTCTCTACATCAATATGGTTTCCATTTATTTAATTACATCACTCCACAATCCCAGTGACCCCTCAAAACCTTTGCTCCTCAACCAAGAGGCCATAAATTTTGATCATGCCACATCACAACCATCACCTAAAGAGTTCTTCCCTTGTGAAGAAATTCTACAACCTTTTTGTTTCTCCCAAGGGATATTCAAATTTTTTTGTCAATTTGATATCGAACCAAACATTATCGATTCTTCAAACCCAACTGATAACATCCACTTGATTCCTACACCTCATCAAATTGAGGAGGGATCCCTCATGTCAATAGAGGAAATTATTTATGTAGACATTGGCAATGATCCTAAGGCTCCTAAGAATATAAAATTAGGATAAATTCTCTCCCTTGAAGAGTAAGCCATCTACACAACTCTCTTGATATAAAAAATAGAAGATTTTACTTGGTCGTACAAAGACATGTTGGGTCTCAACTTGAAATTTGTCATGCACAACCTTACACTTGAGCCAACAATTAAATAAATCAAGCAAAAGCTTCATGAAATGCATCCAAAAATAGTATTTATGGTAAAATATGAGTTACAAAAGTTATTGGATGCAAAATTCATCCAACTTATCGACTATCCTAAATGGATTTCCAACATGGTACCCATAGGAAAACCTGATGGGAGGATTCGCATATGTACAGAATTTTGATATCTTAACAAAGTGACTCCTAAGGATGAATTCCATCTTCCAAGCATTGATTCATTAGTTTATGCCACTGCAGGTCATAATATGTTGTCCCTCATGGATGATTTTTTAAGCTATAATCAAATTTGGGTCAAACCCGAAGATCAACCAAAGACAACCTTTACCACCCCTTGGGGAACTTTCTGCTACAAGGTAATGACATTTGTCCTTAAAAATGTTGGCACAACATATCAGTGATCCATGACATATATATTTCATGACTACATGCATAAAATCCTAGAGGATTACATAGATGATTTGCTAGCCAAATATCTATTGCATCATGAGCATATTGATGTTCTAAGGAAGGTCTTTGATCACCTCATTGAGCATAATATGAGACTTAATCCAAAAAAGTGTCTTTGGAGTCACATCTAGAAAATTTTTAGGTTTTATAGTCTCCAAGTGAGGGATTAAAGTTTATCCTGATAAGGTCAAAGTAATACTTAAAATTCTTCCCCCTACCAACCTTAAGCAACTTCACAGCTTACAAGGGAAATTACAATTGATCTGATGCTTCATAGTGCAACTTTCAAATAAATATCGACCCATGAATTGACTACTACAAAGGGGGTCCCATTCCATTGGGATGATGAGTGCCAAAAAGCCTTCAACAAGATAAAATAATATTGGGTGTTGTCATTAGTTTTAGCTCTGCCCTGACCAGGTTTACCACTTTTCCTATACATTTTAGCCACTAATTTTTCCTTAGGGATCATGTTGGCCCAAAACAAGGTAAATAAGGAACATACCATATATTATATTAGTTGCACCCTAGTGAGCTACGAGATCAAATACGCATACGTTGATAAGCTTTGCTTAGTAGTGGTATTAACAACCAAGAAGCTTCAACATTACATGTTGAATCATACAAAATATGTCATTTCCAAAGAGAATCCTTTGTGGTACATGATGAGTTGCATGTATGATAATACCCATACCACAAAATGGATCATGTTGCTCACTGAATTTAGCCTTAAATTCATAATTCAAAAATCCATCAAAGGTTAGGTCATCACAGATCAGCTAGTAGAGGTTCCTCTTCAATATGATAAGCCTCTCACTATCGAGTTTCCGAATGATGTAGTCTTTGCATTATTCGACTTTCTAGAATTTGAATAACCTAAAAATAAAGCTAACATAAATTTGTTATTTTATGGTTTTAAATGTGAGCAAGGGGGTGGTGCAAGAATTATGTTTTCACATTACAAGGAGCTGCTATGCCCCTATCATTTAAGTTTGACTTCTCATGCACCAACAATAATACTGAATATGAGGCTCTCATTTTGGGTCTTCAAAAAAATATCACCATGAAAATAACAAAGCTTAATATCTTTAGTGACTCCTTGCTCATAGTCAACCAAGTCAAGGAAATCTATCAATGTTGATGTCCGATCTTGAAATCGTACAAAGATCTTGTGGATAAGCTACTAGTTAAATTAGAATGGTACAACATCGAGGCAGTACCTCATTTGTCTAATAATTTTGTGGATACAATGGCTTCTTTGGGGTATTTAATTCTATAAAACCATTTTGATGATATCATGACCATCCATGTCAAAATGCTTTTGCAATCAGTGATTTTGCATGAAGCTTTAAACAATGAGGAAGCTATCCACATGATTTGAATTGAATCGAACCAAGATTAATTCTCTCAAGTACATGACTTTCTAAAATAGGTATCCTAAGGATCCTTGATCCCATAGGGCCCTTCTAAAAATGGTATGACCATTCATATTTGTTTTTGGTAAGTTAACATATTTCATTACTGAATGGGTTTTAAGGATCCCAAAACCTTAATACAGTAGCAACCACTGTTATCATAGTATAAAATTAAATAAGGGACACAACCCTGATCTTGAAAAGCAACGAAAATAAATGAGGATGCAACCTCAGACATCAATATAGAAGAGAACATAAGACTAATCCTAGGAATAGCATTCTTTGTGTCCAAAAAATATAGGCTCCCTACAAGGTAGCCACATAACCAACAAACCATCCTAAACAAAAAGAAGTAGGCTCCTCACAGGGCAACCGTAATAGCAAAAGAAATAGTAAAAATCATGAGGATGTTATTCCTTTATGGATGCTTCTTCCTCATTCTTGGTTTTGCCTTGGTCTAGGTCTTTCTTCTCTTCCTTTATGGCATCAATTTTTTTAGTACTAGATCCACCATCGACCTCTTGTCCTCTATGAGACCCGAAGAGTAGCTTTTGCAAACCTTCCCTGATGTCCATGGCAAAATTGATCATGGTGTTCATCATTGCAGTTGTGATGGTAATCACAAACTCCTTCAGCCTCTTGACCTCATCGTCCTCCTTGTCATCATCAGGATTGATGTCAATGATGTTCTTACTTCCTCTTGTTTCCTGGTTTTGAATATGCAGACTTCTGGATAGGCCCTGTTGAGTTGTATTTTCACCCGATTGTGAAAACATACTCTCCGATAGGATTTGGGTTCCAAATCCCCTCTTGCAAAGAAATTAGACAAGTAATTTCTCCAAGGTCTCCGCTATGTTAGCATTTTACATTTGTGTATTAATAATCTCAAATAAAGATATTCAATTTTAATGCTTGGAACACCTTAGTGATTGCAAGTAACTGTAAACAAGGGGCAATGTTGGTTTATTTCATCATGAAGCTTTAGTGATTATTCGTTGTTTTTTTTTGGATTTTGTAATTTTTAAATGTTTATTTTAAATGAGTTAAACTTTTTGAAAAAATAAAATGCAGAGAATGAAAATGCAATGCAGAAAACAAACTGAAAATAAAAAATGCACTCAATATGATGCTATCCTATTTCGACAAAACCGAATATGTGAGGTATCCATGCATGCAACCTAACCTATTGAACCTACAAACATGCACAATCTAGACAGGCTAAGTGCTGGTTTCTATGGTTTTAACTAAGGTTTCTAGATTTAGACATTCACATGAAGCAACCAAGACAACTTGCATTAAACTCCATCTATAAGCCTAAAATCAAAAAGGGGAAAGATAAACATTCAATCATGCATGCAGAGAACAACTCCTTATTTCTTGCCCACAAGATGCAAATTTTTGAACACTTCTACATTAAAAATATGTCATGTTACAATAGCAAAATTTCTGGTTTTTCCAAACCAGTCTGTGGAAGAGAAACAACTCAAGCAGGCCCAGAAAGGCCTATCGCCTTCAGCTCTGCAACTCTTCTCGTAGAGGTTTTTGACCCTTGTATCAATATATGCTTCTACTTTTAAACCCTCTAGTGTGGCTCTCTATTTCACTCTGTGATGCTTCGTTTCATTTCCCAGATCTTTTCGTTTCGTCTTCCCTGACTTTTCATTATTTTTGGTTGCTATTCGAGCGTCGAAACGTTTGATCTTCTTTGCTAACTATAGCCTTCCTGTAACCCTTACACCTTTATGCCACATGTTTAGAGTTTCCTTGCATGTTCTATAATGGCCCTTCATGAATCACGACAAAAGACAGCATGTTGCGATATCGCAATGTTTTATACCCTGCAGCTTTGTTATTATTCTTGTACCGTGAAAACGAGACATGTCGCGATATCGCAACGTTTTTATACCCGTAGCTTTATTTGTCTTTAAGCACCACAAAAATGATACATGTCACAATATCGTGATGTTTTTCTGCTTCGGGCCACGTGGATGCAACCTGTCATGAAATCGTGACGTTTTTCTCCTTTGTTGTGTTTTGTTGTACTTAGCCATGAAAACGTGACATGTCATGAAATCGTGACACTTTTTCATTCCATACCATCTCACTACTTTTTGTCACGAAATCATGACGCTTCTTCATTTTGTACCATCTCATTTCTTTATATCGTGAAATTGTGACGCTTCTTCATTTTGTACCATCTCGCTGCTTTCTATCATGAAATCATGACGCTTCTTCATTCCGTACCATCTCGTTGCTTTCTATCGTGAAATCATGATGCTTCTTCATTCCATACCATCTCGCTACTTTCTGTCGTAAAATCATTACGCTTCTTCATTTCATACCATCTCACTGCTTTCTGTCGTGAAATAGTGACGCTTCTTCCTTTCGTACCATCTCGCTGCTTTTTGTCATGAAATCACGACACTTCATTTTGTACCATCTCACTGCTTTCTGTTGTGAAATCATGACACTTTTTCTATTTTGGGCTGTGCAGATGCAATCTGTCGCAAAATCGTGATGTTTTTCTATTTCGGGATGTGAAGATGCAACTTGTCACAAAATCGTGACATTTTTCTATTTTGGGCTGTCTCACTGCACTTGGCCGCGAAAACGCGACATGTCGCGAAATCGTGACAATTTCTTTCATCTGCTCCTTCCTCACTTTCCTGCCACAAAAACTTGACATGTCGCGATATCACGATATTTTTTTCACTTTATCTTCTCTCTCCTCTATGAATCGCGATTTCATGACATGTCATGATATCGCGACGTTTTTCACTTTATGTTGCATCCTATTGCTCTTAGTCACGAAAATGCGACATGTCGCGAAATCCTGACACTTTTTTGTTCCATTGTACTTCACTTGTCTGAGCCACAAAAATGCGACATGTCACGATATCGTGATACCTTTTCATTTTGATGTACTTTGCTATTCTGAGCCACGAAAACATGACACGTCGTGATATCATGACAATTTTCTTTTTAAAGCCGCGACGGAGCAACATGTCGCGATATCACGACATTTTCATTTTTTGAGCCGCGATGGAGCAACATGTCATGATATCACTATCCTTACTACTCTGATTTGGAATTCATTACCTCACTTTGAGAAAAATAATTTAACCAGTTATGGATGAAATGGTCATGCTAGTCTATCCATTTGAATAGTCAGTGGTCTTTTTTTAGACAAGACATGCTGCCACGCATGGGCATACTTAACCCCATAATCCATGATTTGGCTTCATTCATTCTTTTTCTTTTATTTCTTGGACCTTTGGGATGACTACCCATCCTTGCTAAGGACATGTAGTACGATCCTTCCAATCCAATATTAAGATAAAATGGAAAATATTAGTTAATTTTATTTCTTGGACCTTTGGGATGACTACCCATCGTTGCTAGGGACATGTAGTACGATCCTTCCAATCCAATATTAAGATGAAATGGGAAAAATTAGTTTTAATTTTATTCCTTGGACCTTTGGGATGACTACCCATCCTTTGCAGAGGACATGTAGTACAATCCTTCGAATCCAAGCTTTATGATGAAATGGGAAAAATTGAAGCTTTGGGGAATCGGATTCTCAACCTAAGCGAGATGAGAATTATGCCCTATCCTTACTACTCCATGTAGGTCAAATCAGAGCTTTGGGGATTTGGATCCTCAACCTAAGTTTGATGAGGATTTAACCCTATCCTTACTATTCTGATTTTAGGCTTTAAGCTTTATGGAAGTGGTAAAAACCACTTTTTTAAGGATCATGTTGCATAATAGGATAGACATGAAATACTTCTTTCACCTGACCTTTTCTTCCAAGCAAGGTTTTGATCATTTTGCTCAAGATCCTTTTTAATATGAATAAAATGTGCTTGGCTCTAGATATCTTGGGCCTCAGTTCCCAACCTTAGGATTTTTTCTTATTTATGTTATAGCATAACCCTAAGAGGATTTGACACACTTTAATGATTTGTATCTGAAATGCATATGCAACTAAGATGGCATGTATATGCAAAGTGAGATGTAATATGAATGCATTGCCCTTTGAATTGCAGATGGAGTATTGCCATAAAAATAACTGACAACTTCATGCATCACAAGATTCAAATGATATTATTAAAAATGTTTGTGTTACTTGTGGAGCTTTCTACAACACAATTCCAATGTTTCATATTATCCCGATCTTAGGCATAAGTTGACATCTCAATTTTTTTTTTTTTTACAAACCAAACATGTCCATAGGACCAACACATAACTTTAAATCAAAATTTATTCAATCCAAAACCAAAATGCAATCCAAAAATGAAAATTTGAAAACACAAACCAAAACCAAAAATCAAAACCTATATACAAATGTACAATATAATACAAGATGATGCAAAGCTTGGATTATCACTTTCCTGGATCCCAAATATGATTAGAACATTTCAACAAAAATATAACATGATGTGCATGCCAAATGTTGTAGGAATCCAAAAAAAACAATATTATACCACACCATGCAACAACTTTTAAATTCCCTTGCTCATCCCACCAATTAGATTTAATTCCATTAGTATTCTCATAGGTGAGCGCTAAAATACTAAAATGATTAGACAATAAATGATATTCAATTTTATCTTGTCTATTCTTGAAAGTATCCATTTCATAATTCGATTCATGATTTAGAAGTAGGCTCTCTTTATCCACAATGAGACTTTGTAAGCAAGAGCCTATTTCTAAAAATTTTAAAGCCAAATCATTTTCCAAATTTGTAGGCCAATCAAATTTGTGTAACAGTTTGCAAGCATCTAGGATATTTACTAAATTAAGATCATTAACAGTTTTTACCCTAGATTCAATTAGTAATTGTTGATGAATTTGATTTAACAATTCAAGTGCATCAACTTCTTTTCCATTCATTAAAACAATGTTTTCAAAGGTGTGATTAGAAATCATACCTTGTTTTTCATTCACCTTTAACGACATTTCACCATAAACATCATTCAAATTCAAAACATGGTCATGTACCCATTTGAAAACATGGCCCTCCTTTTCAACCCTCAAATATTTTTGGTCAAAGTGTATGTCAAGTAATCTATTTTGATGATCACTTATTCGAGTTGCTTCCAATTGATCAATATCTTTGTCATTTGGTTCTAATTCTTTGTTCACTATCCATGGTATCTCTTCATTTGAATCCTCAAAATCATCATGCAAACTTGTATCCGCATCTTCAATGAATTTATATTCAACATGATCGAAATTTGCAACCTTCTCAAATCTTGTGAATGTGAGACCTTCGTATGATGTAGAAGTTTCAACATCCTGCATTTCAAGTGAAATATGAGTTTCATCTATAAGGGTGTGAGAAAGGAATGCATTATCATATCTTCCCCAACCATTATAAAAATTATCTTCCAAATTTGTGGGATGAAACTCCATGGTATTTGTGACATGATCTTTTGATTCATTCATCAAATATTTTTCTTCTTTTTCCTTGGTAATGGAATCATTATAATCTTTCAAAATTTGATGAGACTTGAAACCCTCTTCCAAAACATCCTCAAATTGTACAAGAGTTGTGATATCTTCCTTTGAGTAGACGATAGTGTCATCCTGCATATCAATTGGCACACAAGTTTCATTAGCAGTTTTGGAGTGAGTGTAGTCTTCCCACTTCTTCCAAGCATTGTAATAATCATCTTCCAAAATCAAGTGGTGACGTTCAACTACTTCTTCAACATCCTCCAATTCATCAATGTGTTTCTCATTAAATTCATCTTCACCTTCCTTTGATGGTTCAATTATTTCTAATAGTGGGTTGTTTCTTGAATTCAAATTTGTAAGGCTATCATCGTCCAAATTAGTAACCCATGATACAGTTTTGTCACAATTTGGAGGGTGAAGAAATTTTTTATCATTAGTTCCTAGCTTTTCATCGAGAGTTTCTTCCAAGAACAAGTGGTGAAATTCTATCATATCTTCAAATTCATTTATTGGTTTTCTTCCAATTTCACTTTCAACCACTTCATTCAATTCTATGGTAGGTTTCGTCCTATCACCTATCTCAAACCTTGTTGAATTTAGGACCCCTTTATTTGCATAATTGTTTATCTCTATGAATGAGATTACTTCTGCATAATCTTCACTAGCGGATGTTGGTTTAGCACTTTGCACCTCCTCTTGGACTACATATAAGGTGGTTGTAACATTTGGATATTCAAATTCATCCCCTTGATCATTTACCTTAGGTATCATTGGAGTGGAGGGTGCTATATTTTATGGTTGGTGTAGGTTGGCATCAATATCTTTAGAAGTAAAATCTCTCATGTGAACATGTTATGCCTTTTCTTCTTCAAGACCTTGTCCTTCTACCTCTTCTAGGATCTCATAGATTTTCTCTAAAGACAAGCCACCCATTTTTTCCTCAATGAATGAAGCAAGTGTGGGGTGTATGGCTCCCAGGTATACTTCCATGGCTTCCTCTTCTAATGTGTTAAAATTTTCCCACATTTGGGAGTGCAACTCATGAAATCTTCCATTGAATTGACTCAAGGATTCATTAAGCTCCTTACATATGGAGGTAAATTGATTTTTCAACATTTCTAAGTCAACCTGATTACCAAAATGATAAAGATAGGTTGCTTCTAGTTGTATCCAAGAAATCCTAACCTCCATGGGTAGTTTGTTGTACCAAAAGAATGGTTTATCATCCAAAATGTATGCAAATAACTTACAAGTCATATTCTCATACAAAACTTGGAATTGACATAATGTATCCTTGTAGACATGTAGTTTTTGCAAGTATCCTAGTGGCACCTCTTGATTAAAACATCGTAGAAACTCCAATAAAATTTTAGGAATTTGATAGGGTATCACATGTATAGACAAACCCTTATAATGATCCTCCATCATAGATACCATTATTTCTCTTAGAGACACTATTTCAGCTCTTAGGGATACAATTTTCTCCTCAAATGTTGCCATTAGTGAACTCAGAATATAACTTTAGAACCAAATATGTTAGTCAAAAATGACAGAAGGAATCACGGCACATCAGCATGGAATGACTACCAAATATCCAACCTGCAATGTATAAAAATCAAGTTAGCATCAACTAAGAGATGTATTCATTAAAATCAAATGAAAAGTAATTGCATGAAACAACACTTCGTTAGTCGAGACCAAAATTTTCAAAATTAAATCAAATCACGTTATTTCTATATGAACAATCAGAAAAGTGTTAGAATAATATACAGCATACCTGAATTGCTTAAAATAGCATAAAGTAAACCAATTCAGGACGTCCTTTTAACAATCCGCTGAGTGTTAGAGGACTAAAGATAACAATCAATATAGCATGAGATATACAAAAATTTAAATTTAAATCACACTAAAATAAACCCGTCATGCCCTCCTTCTAGCGCCAATCTGTTGAGTGGTATTTTCACCCGATTGTGAAAACATACTCTCCGATAGGATTTGGGTTCCAAATCCCCTCTTGCAAAGAAATTAGACAAGTAATTTCTCCAAGGTCTTCGCTATGTTAGCATTTTACATGTGTATTAATAATCTCAAATAAAGATATTCAATTTTAATGCTTGGAACACCTTAGTGATTGCAAGTAACTGTAAACAAGGGGCAATGTTGGTTTATTTCATCATGAAGCTTTAGTGATTGTTCGTTGTTTTTTTTTGGATTTTGTAATTTTTAAATGTTTATTTTAAATGAGTTAAACTTTCTAAAAAAATAAAATGTAGAGAATGAAAATGCAATAAAACAATCTATTTTCTTCTTTGATTTTCGCGATGATGGTATAAGTCTATACCTACATATTCTATGCCTAGCGCAAACCATTGTAACAATTTTTATTCCCCATTTATTTAAAAATCATGAAAACCATATGACTTAAATCATTCTATTATACAATTATGTTTTTTAACAAAAAGCATGCACATTATCACTATTTCATGTCATTATGTCAACCTTCAATTTTGCAATGATGGTATAATTCCTAGGGAATTATTCAAAAATTTTATCACACTTAGGAATTTATGCCTAGCAAAAATCATTTTAACATTATTTCATGCATACTATTTTTATGAAACTCTGAAAACAAACCATCATCATCATCATTTGCACCATTGCACCAAATTCTTAAGATAGTCTCTTAAGCACTCTTTTACTTTTAACAATATTTCTATACTGGGATTAGCTTGACGACCGAGTGAGCGGCGACTCCATGAAATGGTCTATAATAGCGACAATGTCCTTTGAAATTATTGTTAGAAGTCTTTTTTTATCTTTTATCACATCACATCACAAACAACCAATTTGTTACACCAAATTATTTCATTTAAAATCTTACAGCATGACATCAAAATTATAATATTTCAAAAAGACATAATTACATGAATCCTCAATCCAATCATCAAATCAATCAATCAAAACATTTAAAAGCATCATAAAAACACATAAGACAAGTCATATGATCAAAAATATCTCATCTATATATATATATATCAACAATATATACATCATTTCAAAACTGGATCGGTATGCCACAATCTATACCTCAGCATACTCAATCCTCTCTCAAAAATAGTAAATACTATATATCAATATGTACAATGCAGTGTAGTAGTCTAGCCTCGAGAACCCCTCGAGCTCTCAGCCTCATCTCCTCCCCCACCCTGAGGTGGACGGGGTGGCCCCATCGCAGTATGAGTGGTACTACAAGTCCTAGTCGTGGATCAGTACGAAGTCCTTGATGACCCAATCCTGATCGAATTTGTGATGTTAGCTGGCAGTGGTAATCTCTCCTCCTCTGGAACCATCTGGTGGTATAATGTCTGATAAAAATTAATCTAGGCAATAGCCTGTGCTAGCTCCCAAGTGCTTCCCCTCCGCCCCATGCTCTGAGGCGTGCAATCTCATCTCTGAGCTGTGTCACCTCAGCTCGATGGCATGCAGCCTCCTCCTGTAGGTTCTACACTTGTGCCTAGAGATGGACTGTCTTCGCTTGAAGAGTCACTATCTCGCTACTCTCCCCAGTTTTCACATCCTTGCCCTTATCGGGCGATGGTGGCCTCTCTCTCTATGGAGAAGGGGGTCTCTCCTCCCTCCTCTCCCACTGTCGTAGCCTCTCCTGAGCCTGTGGTCTCCTCTGCTCTCTCTCGTCATGACCCTAGGCTACCTCAATGGCCGCCTGGCATCACCTCCCCATCTGATGCACAACTGCATGAATTGGACCCTGAGCCCTCGTCATTCGAGGAGGGCGAATGCTTGCGTACTAGGCATCATAGTCATCGGCTACCCCTACATCGTCCCCATCCACTGGATGAATGGGGGTATCATCTACATCCTGACTCTAGAAGCACTGCATATCTGGAGCCTCGCTAACTATAGTGTTATCCCATATAGTCTAGGAAAACTCGTAATCCTTGAGAGATGGGATCCCCTATTGTAGACCGACCTGTCGCAAAACTCGGTCATACCGATGGATCTCTACCTCTCCCCTCTCCATCCTTAGATAGCAGACTCACCTAATGTGAGCTAGCTCCTGTTCATCCTCGGCCCACCCTGGGTGATCCCTCCAAGGCCTCCAAGTGATCTGGTCTGGGACAAAGTCATCCAACAGTCTCCGGGACATCGACAGATCAATCCGTCGTTGTGCCCCTCTTCGGAGCCACCAGTAGAAAACTCGAGGCCTCTCCCCATCAATCTCTATCAAAGAAAGCCCTACCGGCCTCCGCACTGCAATGTGCTCCCAACACCAAACCTGTAGTAGCGATGTCATAACCAGACATTGGCCGCCCTTGTACACAACCCCGTGCAAGATCCTGTACAACCGGCATAGAAAAAAATTGCCCCAAGAGAATCTGTAACCATGGTCACGCATGTCACAGATCACATCTGCTAGCACCCATGGTACCCTGCACCCGCTCTAGTGGCACAGTAGAAGTCCACCCACCACTCCGGCCAAAACCTGTGTGAGTCTGGATGCCCCAGGCATCTGATGCAGCGCCTCGATGTTCACTCTACCCTTCTCTAGGGTGAAGCTCAGATCACCACACAACCACATCATAGTGTGGCCCTGATTGGCCATAAGAGTGATCAACCGTCCTTGTATGGGGATCCTCAAAATCCTCCATACATCCTCTAATGTGGGAGTCATCTCCCTTGTGGGTAACCAAAAATAGGAAGAACCCGGATACCACCTCTTTGCCAGGGCTGTTAGTAGCCCCATGTCTATAGAAACTTGTGGCATCTCTGCCACATGCTGTAAGCCAGCTTGAGCTAGCTGATCTTGCTCTACCTATGATAGAGTGGCCAAGTCATCTCTCAACCTGTCGTATTTCCATTCTTTGCTCTTTAGTAAACCTCTCTGCAACATAAACAACAACACAATAAAAAAATCATTAATAAAAACTCAAGTGATTAATAATGCAAGTAAAATCAGGTTCAATTTCATACAAATGATGATATCATCCACTATTGGACGATATCATCCCAAATTTGAGCAAAATCGTCTCTAATTTTGCAAGCCGAAATCGTCCCTTATTTGATGAAATTGTCCCCCTTTCGTCGATTTCGCCCTTCGACGAAATCGACGAACTTGAGACAATTTCGTCAAAATCGGGATGATTTCGTCTTGACGACGTTGACGACCCAAAAACGGCCGCGATGCTCAAAATTTATTTAAAATAAATCTAAAAAGCATGTAAATTTGATTTAAACCATTCTAAGCTAAGTTTAGACTCTTACCCATAGCCCGCGCTGGACCTCTGTCGATCTATGCGCTGTCTCGACCATTTTTGCTTATAGAGCTCTAAAAACCAGAAAAATGAACAGTAACAATGAATTAGGGTTTTACCCTATTTTTCTTAATTTTATTCAAAACATAATTAAAAACATTTTAAAATTTTGCTTTTCTGTGTTTTTACCTCAAACGTTCGATTTGGGTAAAAACACGGAAGGGGCACCATAGTAAGTTGTCATACGATTCGACCAAGAATCATCGCCTAAAAATGGGAATAATTTTTGCTTTCTCATAGATCGAGAAGAACTCATCTTTAACGTATTTTCTTCAAAAAATTCACTAAAGAGGGGACAAAATGTAGCACCCTAAAATTGGCACAGTAAAATCTTAATAATTACAATTACTCTAGTAAATAATTCAAATTCAAATTTCAACCTCCAAAACCACTCCCAAACCGCCGCTTAATCTGTTTCCTCGTTTCTTATGCCATTTTTAGAGTTTGTTTTGATCGTTTGATGATATTGTCGCCGATCAGACGATATTGCCCCAGATCTGACAATTTCATCTGGGCTAGGATGTCCAGACGATCTTGTCCCAAAACTGATTTTTCATAATTAGTCTCTGTTCCAACGGCGTCTCTAATTCGGGCAAAAGCGTGTCTGTGCCGTTAGAGACCCTCCCCATTGGAGATCTCCAAAATAGGGATGATATCCAACCTCCTAACCTCCCTCCTAAGCCTATTTAATCCTAGGCCCTCCCCTTAGCATCCCCCTGGCTAAAATTCCCTGTAACTCGAATTCTACACACACTAGACATCCTAAATTACTATTTGCACTTGTTCTATCCAAATTTTGTTGCAGGTACCTTAGTATTTTTCAGCTGGAGCAAGCTTACATCGTCGCAGATGATCCTATTCAGATCGAAGGTGATCCTATCGAATCAGAGATGATTTCAACTGCAATCATCATTGGGGGCAATCAGTGCCCAGAGTTTGCATTTTCCTCTTTTCAATCTGCTGTATTATTTTGCATTTAGTTAATATTATGATTATTTCATATTATTTTGCATCTTGGAGTTCACCCATCTAGATCAAATGCATAATTAAGTTATAATTGTCATTAAATCAGTATAATGCATTCATGTTTCTATTTATAATTCTTAGTTTGATATTGTTATTGTCATTTTACACTGTTTCCCTCTATTATCATAGTTGCATTCTTTGTATTTTGTATCTATTTTTCTGTTTGCAGGTCTCTGACGAATTCGTCAGATATCAGATGATCATGTCAGATAAGAGATGATCCTGTCGAATTCCAGACGATCTTGACTGCTTCAAAAATCAGAATCTCCATCAGACATCCGGATCAGATCTTAGACGATCCTATCAGATAGGAGACGATCCTGTCGAATTCCAGACGATCTTGACTGCTTCAAAAATCAGAATCTCCATCAGACATCCGGATCAGGTATGGCTCTGTAGTTTAGCCTTTTCTCTCTGTTTTCTGTCTAATTTTTTTCTTTGTATTTATTTAAATCTACATTTCATATAGAATAGCTTAGACGCATTTTGGCCAAACCTAGGACTTGGATGATTAAAGCTAAAATTGAACACATCAAACACATTCCCAACCTAGGCATGGAAACTGCCATTCAAATTTTTCCTGGTGAACCCACCATCCATCGAAAAATCATCATAATACACCTCCCTCGAGAGGCGGGACCTTCGCAAGGCCTCTTAGTCCGAGGTACCGCGCCATCCTTTTCCCATCCTCCTTTCGGGCATAGATCCTATAGCCTGAAGGTAAGGATGCAAAAAATTTGGAGCGATACAAAGTTCCATAAAATAAACTATTCTATATTCTGAATTGAGTTGAGAAATTGATTGAGCATTGAGTTGAAATTGAAGCATATTGAGTCTCTAAAAATTCTCCTTATGTTTCTAAGAGAGTGATTGAAAGTAATTGAGCATTGTGATTAGTATAGAATATATTGAGTCTCTAACAATTCTCTTTATGTTTCTATGATATTGAACAAGTTCTATGTGGACTTGTTGAGCATATTTGAGCAAGTTCTATGTGGACTTGTTGAGCATATTTGAGCAAGTTCTGTGTGGACTTATTGAGCAGATTTGAGCAAGTTCTGTGTGGACTTATTGAGCAGATTTGAACAAGTTCTGTGTGGACTTGCTGAGCAGATTTGACCAAGTTCTGTGTGGACTTATTGAGCAAATTTGATCAAGTTCTATGTGGACTTGTTGAGCATATTTGAGCAAGTTTTGTGTGGACTTGTTGAGCAGATTTGAGCAAGTTCTATGTGGACTTGTTGAGTATATTTGAGCAAGTTCTGTGTGGAATTTTTGAGCAGATTTAAGCAAGTTCTATGTGGATTTATTGAGCATATTTGAGCAAGTTCTGTGTGGACTTTTTGAGCAAAGTTAAGCAAGTTCTATGTAGACTTATTGAGTAGATTTAAGGATAGATTTTGGTGCAGATTTGAGGACAGATTTGTGCCAAACCAGAGATAGAGATTGAGTATATTTATGCTAGACTGAAGGACTGTGTTTAGTGCAGATTTGAGATATAGATTTGGAGGTGATATATCAGAGAGGACAGTAGTCTCCATTAGATAGAGATCCATCAACTAGGGTAGTGAGGGTAGGTCTTCTGAGTGGGGATAAGAGGATTCAATGGAGAGAGATCCACAAGCTAGTGCAATGGAGGTAGTAGTCTTCTAAAGTATCACCAGCCATAGTAGAGGAGAAGGAGTTCTCTTGTGGATAGAGATCCATGAACTTGATTTAGAAGATTGGTATCTCCTTTGGATAGAGGTGCATAAATATTGTAATAGGGAAAGGATTCCCAAGAGATTGACTGAGAAAATTTTAGTGAAAGATTTTCTTTGTGGAGTAGCCCGTATTGGGTGAACCACATAAATTATGGTGTCTCTATTGTGTGTGGTGAATTATGCATTGCTTTGATTACTGTTATTGATATTTATATCTATACATTGCATATACTGATTTGGAATGAAAATTAAAAAGTGGTCTTATACTATTAACCCCCCCCTCTCAGTATAATATTGTGTTCTTAAAATGGTTAATCCTAACTTCAATCTTCTCTAAAAGCGGTCCCCAATCTCTCTTCCTATAAGTATTTAGCTTCAATATAAATCCTAGATACTTAAAGCCTTCTTGGAAATCTAAGATATTAAAAGGAATAAGTTTTATTAGACCCTGTTCAGTCTCTTGCTCTAGACCATTTAAGAAAATAGAGGATTTTTAAAAATTTAGCTCCATGTCAGTAATAATACTATAAGTGTCCAATATTTCCTTCAAATTTATGGCTTCCCTTAAACTACCATTTATGAAAAATAATACATAATTAGTAAATAATAAATGATATAAATAAATAATCCCCACTTTGATCCTAGACAAGGATCCTACCCTCTTTGCATCCAAAATAGCTCTAATCAATCCTTCAACAACCAACAAAAAAAGTAAAGAATATAAAGGAAATCCTTGTCTTAGTCCTCTCGAGGGTCTAAAGAATTTAGAATCTATTTCATTGATAAGAATAGTAAAATATACAGAATAAATAGATCCCATAATCCACTTTACTATCAAATAGCTAAAACCCACATGTAAGAGCATCAAAATGAGATACAACCAACTAGTTTTATCATAAGCTTTAGATAGATCTAGTTTAAGGACCATTGCAGGAATATTTTTAGTTTAATAGAGTGTAGGCCCTCTTGTGCAGCTCCTATGGCTTCAAAAATCTATCTACCTACTATAAACCCAAACTATTCCTAGGAAATAACTTCAAATAAAATCTTCGTCAATCTAACAACTAAAATCTTTGCAGTGGTTTTATAGATACAATTACACAATGAAATATGTCTAAATTCATCAAATATTTTAGGCTTCTCCTTTTTGTGAATCAAATCTAAAAAGTGGAGTTAAAATTTTGCATAACTTTTATTATTAAACCTGAACCATTCACCAATATGCAGAAATCTCAAATCATTCATCCACAATACATTATCCACAATAACAATCCACAAATGAGAGAGAGATAGATAATACCCTTAAGGTAGGGAAACACCAATAATAATCCTTAAGGAAGGAATAACTCCACAAGATCTCCCAATATGAGAGGCCACTTCGTGGGCACGACGATTACATAATATTCTTCTTCAATGATATGATTCCCCTTACAATGACAAATATCTCTTCTTTATATATCCATATTCTTATTCTACTTTGGAGAGCCTACTACTAATATTATATTATATTATAATATAATATAATATAATATTATAATACAATCAACCTTGGGTTATGTGTGGCCCATGCCAACCCTTATACAATATAATAATATATCCCCAAATATCTATTCCTAGGTACCCTACCATGCCACCCTCCTTACAAATGTTTTGTCCTCGAAACATATGAAGAAATCTGATAGTATGATTTTCTAAGCAATGTTAGCAATTGGTACCAATCTCGATCATCCATCCATCCAAGTGAAACCCGATGATGTTGGTACGCCATTTTGTTACTTGAGTATCCAAATCGCTTCGTTGGCTCCATGCTTCGCTCATCGTATTTTGATAACTTGAATGATGGGTCCACTTGTTCCTTGATGCTCGATGAACCATGCTGAAAACCATGATCACTATGCTTTCTTTGCCAAACACTGCCATAGTTGGTGCCTCTTCGATTACATGTAGAACCATAATATTGTTGCCTTGAACCATGTCTCTAATATTGTTTCCACTCATGGTGGTGTGGATGGCGATATGGTGCAACCTTTACTTGATGTTCTACCTTCTTTGACTTCTCAAAATTTGGCTCCATTATTTTAAATTCCTCTACACATTGTTCTTTCATGTTCTCTTTGTTTGGTGTGTCCTTGTGCTCTTCTATCAAAGCTTCCTTGGACTCTGTTACTGTTATTTCCACTGAATCAATTTCTGCTACTTCTTCCATGGACTCTTTTGCTGCTACGGCCTTCTTGGATTTTGTTTTAGGTTCTTCAATTTGTTTCTCTACAACCGCTTCTTGATTTTCCTTGGATCCCTGCTCCTTAAACTGAGAAATATCCTATAATGTTATCTTCTTTTTCCTGTACCATAACTTCATAAACTTATTTTTTCCACATTAATGTTAACAGTACCCAAAGAATCTAACCAAGGATAACCAAGAACAATATCCTTATCATCCATCTCAATAGCATAGAAATATTAATGTAAAACATATTTATCCATGGTAATCTTTAAATCTTCAAAAATCCGAACATTCTCCCCCTCTAGCTGTATGTCCTTGATTTTTGTTGCTTGAACTTGCAACTTCTTAGCCAAAGCAATATTAATAAAATTATATCTACTACCAGGGTCAATGGAAATAATAACATGTTCCTTTTGAATGCTTCCATGAACCTGCATAATAGACTTTTTAGATTCAAATAAATTCCTTTGTCCATTTTCTAATTTATCTTTTACCAAAGGTATGGTTTCCTCTGTCTGCATACTGACATCTTTTTTATCTTCCCTGACCTTTTCCTCTTTCTTCTTGAGTAATTTAATTTCTTTTTCATAGTCGTCGATCAAATCCTTTAGGCGATCTACATAATATGGGTCCCATTTACTCAAGAATGCATGCTTCACTTCCTCCAAAGTGTATTCATCATTTGTTTCTTGACAAAAATTTATCAACCACAACAAAGCTTTCCCTTGAAGAGAGAAATTAAGGGAGTATTTCCAATAAGGATTACTATGATGTCGATAGACAAACTTTTTCCACCATTCCATAGCATCAATATCATCTTCTCCAGAAAAACTTTGGAGTGCCATTGTGCATGCCCTAATGCAACTAGGGTTTTTTGATAATAAATATCATATCATGCCCTAATGCAAACTAGGGTTTTATGGAAAAAATATATATCTTCCCACCAAGTTGAAGCTAAAAATCCCAAATACAACTACATGTGCAATTTTTCTTCCAAACAAAATAAAGTGCAACTGATTCGCTTACCCAAACTAAACAAATTGTCTTTTGAAAAATTTGCGACTTGAAAATTCGTCACTTTCCTTGTTCTAGATGGCTGACTTCAAAAGGTCATATATCCCTCAATACTACTTGGATTCCTTAATATGACCACTCATTTTAAAGCTCTTCAAATTCTACACAATCTGATCCAAGAATCACCTAAATCGGATTAACTATCGCAAAGATATGGCTTCTGAAAGATGAGACGTTTTTCCAGAAAAAATCTGCGAAATTCGTCACTATCCTTATTTCGGATGACTAACTTCAAAAGGTCATATCTCCCTCAATACTACTCAGATTCCTTCATATAACCACTCATTTTAAAGCTCTTTAAATTTTCCACAATATGATCCAAGAATCGCTTGAATCGGATCAACTCACGCAGAGATATGGCTCCTGAAAGATGAGATATCTTTTCCAAAAAAAAATTGCCCTAATTCTAGGGTTTCACAAAAAAATCCCCACTTTGCCAAAATCGTTGCTCTGATACCACTTGTTGCATAACGTTTATTATTAAACATGAACCATTCACCAATATGCAGAAATCTCAAATCATTCATCCACAATACATTATCCATAATAACAATCCACAAATGAGAGAGAGATAGATAATACCCTTAAGGTAGGGAAACACCAATAATAATCCTTAAGGAAGGAATAACTCCACAAGATCTCCCAAGATGAGAGGCCACTTCGTGGGCATGATGATTACATAATATTCTTCTTCAATGATATGATTCCCCTTACAATGACAAATATCTCTTCTTTATATATCCATATTCTTATTCTACTTTGGAGAGCCTACTACTAATATTATATTATATTATAATATAATATAATATAATATTATAATACAATCAACCTTGGGTTATGTGTGGCCCATGCCAACCCTTATACAATATAATAATATATCCCCAAATATCTATTCCTAGGTACCCTACCGTAAAATACCCTAAAACCTAACCACCACTGCACCAAAAAGGGCTTTAACAGTGGCTAAAATAAGATGATTTTTTATGATGGTAAAAACCACCCTAATAGATCCTAAGAGGGTATTTTATAACCAACCTCTTAGGATAACCGCCCTCTTAGGCTCACCCTAATAGGGTGGCTATAAACCACCCTCTTAGTACTAATAAGCCACATATAAACCATCATCTTAGGGGTTATACTAAGATGGCGGTTATAAACCGTTATCTTAGGGCGATCTAAGAGGGTGGTTTATAACCGCCCTCTTAGGGGAACCCAAATTTTTTTAAGTGCCCTATGAATGTGTTTGTAAACCACCCTCTTATCCTTAAGAGGGCAATTATAAACCACCTTCTTAGAGGTAGTTTAGATTTTTTAAAAGGTAGGCTTAAACCCCCATGCAATGACATCTTTATTTCTTCGAAGCTTCGTGAATCAATAGTCCATTTGCCTTAGTTATTACCCTTGTCTACATCTAGGTCTTAGGCTAGGAATACCTAAAATTAAAAAAATGAAATCAAAATTACTTGCATTTTATATTAGTCAGCAAAGAATTTTCATAGCCTAATTGCGAATAATCCAGGCACATTTATGGTTTCAGGCTTGTTTTGCCCTATTTTTTGGCATACAGCTAAAATTATGGGTCCATGATTGGGAATTCTCAAATGAGTGCTTGCAATTGGTTAACCGTGTAGTAGTCGTTGACCAAGTCCAAATACCCAATGGTGGTTGGCTCTATGTACCATAACTGTAGCAGATATTACCTAAAATTAGCCATTTGGCCCCTGATCTTTTTCTATATGCACTTGTCTATTTTTGCTTTCTAATTTTAGGCAATAAATGGAATTGTATGTTAAGCTGCATCGCACTATAATAAACAAATACTTCACACACTTACACATGAACATTGGTAATGTTAGATTTCATCACCAACCCCTAATAATTACCCCATTATTTGACCAATGCTAATCCAAGAACCATCGTAGCCATGGAAAATAGCATGCATTCCTCTTTAGAGGATGTATCATTGCCCATGATGAACTGGTGAGGATTGGTAGTACCTAGGCTCCTTCATTGAGTTTGGGCTTCATCACCAAGTCTTTATGGGTTTCAAAACTTGGATTTCATCACCAAGTTAGTGTGTCAGGATTCATATTTAGGGTTAAACATTGCACATCGCTTACCAAAAAGAAATAAAATAAAATAAAAAACCTTTCAAAATTCAAAAATAAAAAACAAAAAACAAAAATCAAAACTTTACAAAAACTTAGGAACAAACTTGTTTGTTTGTTTACTTTGTGTGTTGTTTGCTTAAGCTTCCATCACATATTCACACACATACCTTCACATTTTATACCTCATCCCACCCTTAGTGGATGGTAAAAATATGTAGCCAAGCTAGAAAGTTAGCCCAAGTTCAAAGTCGGTTGTCTTCATCCATGCAGCCTCCATCTCAGTCCTCTCAGGCCCCTGATACTTTGGTGGTAGGTTAAGTTAGTATAGCCCCTACTATGTCGTTAAACCTAAATTTTCGATCATCTAGTGGTGTCCCTACCTTAGATATAGATATAATTTAGAGGGCTACTCATATCACCATACCTAAGACTCCTAGGAGTGAGCCACCCATACCATCGGATGGTCGTGTCACATATGTGGACATGGATATTGTTAGGATATATTTTAATGCATCTAGTTTGGTTTTTCCATATTTTCCTTCGATTACCATTTCATCCTATGTTATTCCCTCATTACATTAGGAAACCACCTTCCCACACTCGTAGCAGTCCAACAAAATCTTCACGAATTCAATCTCTGAACCGACTACTGCCACCATGACACATAATCATCTATCATCATCTAATAAGAACCCCTTCATCTTGCAAAATCAAAACATCACTTGTACTAACCTCTCTACAAAGTGTAAGTTAAAATTGCTTTGCAAATCCCTGCATCCATCCGATCCATCACACCTATGGATCCCATGCATCATAACATCCCCAATTCAATGGAAATACATGTTTCTACTTACCCTTTGCCTACATCCACTAACATGGTTTCCATGCAATCGGCCCAATCATCTACCACCTACATGGCCATACCATCTTCATATGTGATTACCATGCAGTAAGTATTTATGCAGTTGCAACAGTTAATTAAGGATAATGCTAATTTAAGTGTTAATCACGATACACAGTAGTAGTCATAAGGAATTAATCAAAACCAACCATCCATCTCTCAACCACACATCTTCACTCAATATTAATCTTGGGTGTTGCAACCCCCAACCATTACCATACCCACTAATCCACTTCATCAAATTTATGCTAGTTCTTCAGGTCAACATGCCATCATACTCCCATCCCCCCATCACATCAAAGTCATCAATAATCAATCCATAATCCATTTTATGCTAACATCCCACATCATCAAATCCCCACTAATAATGCACACTATTTCTAGTAGCATCAAACCAATCAGGGTTTTAACCCTCTAGAAGATCCAAAGTTTCAATTTTTGTAAAGTTAGATTGATAGCCTAGCCATGCAAACACCAGGTATGCAATACTAGAAATCTACTCTAAGGCAACTACTCAATCATCCAATTCATGCTTTGGTACCATCATCGCCCTATCCGTTAGACTCTCAAATATCAAAGTTTGATAAATTCAATGGGGATGAGGACCCCCGAGAGCATGTGACTAGATTCATTAATGCATGTTTCAAAATAAAAAATAATGATGCACTTATGCTCCACACTTTTCCTCAAAAATTTTGGGGAGATACCCTGGATTGGTACAACCATTTACCGCATCAAAGTATCTATACTTTCAAGAAACTAGCAGACCAATTCTTGGAGCAGTTCTCTCTAAATGTTAGAAAGAAGACAACATTGACCGATTTGCTAAATTTACGATAATATGACAATGAATCGGTATATGATTTTGAATACCTCTAGAGGGTAATCATGACCAAACTGCCATTCTTCCTCTCTATGGTAGAATTAACATGAATTTTCATGAGAAGTTGTACCAAACCTATATCCTTGTTATTATAGCTACAACAATAAAGAAAATTTGAATAAGCACTCACCCAAGCCCAAGTAATAGAAGAAATCAAGATTCAAGAGGGCAAGATAAAATAAAAAAAGAAAGAATGGTAGAACAATAATAAAAAGGATAATAACCATGGTCAACCCAAGGCTTATTAGGTTAATAAAGTGGTCTTGGTCCAACCTTCACAGCAAATCCAACCATCCCAAATGCAAGTACAACAACCCTAGCAAAAACAACAACAATCACAACAACAGACTTATCAAGCGGTTCCACCCCCACAATAGTTGCAAAACCAATCTTAACTTGCAAGAAATCAATAGTGTCAATTCAGGCCTAAACTCATCTACACCCCATACCTGAACCATATTCATTCATATTCCAAAGTTGTATCATGTACAGGCTTTCACATTGCCATAAATGAAGCCTGAAGACCCTAACAAGCCAAAACTTAGAAACTACAGGGAGCATCTATACTGCACCTTTCATTAGTGGAAATTGTAGAGAAGAAAAAATGATGCACCTAGCAGAGGGAAATGAGATGCATCTATTATTCTACTTGATCTAAGCACTACGAAAGTGACACTTCAAGCAAGCATAAAATGACAAATAGATGAAAGAAATGGGTGGTTCTCTTTATATTAATGTAATTTTCAAATATGTGGTTACAAAATGTCCCCTTGAGGGCTCTCAATTGATACAACTCATTACAATACTCAAAGGATCAAATCCTTTCAAAAATCCAAGGTATGCTTGCAGTGTCTTCCTCACACTCACGATTGAAGAGTGGGCTTTTGATGCCACCACTAAAATGTTCTATCAATGTTCTAACTTGCTGCTCCTTCCTCATGCACTGTGATACCTAGATCTACACACAAAGAAATCAAATTGATTAATAGCATGTGCGGATTGAGATGAAATCAAAGAGATGCATGCGATCAATGAGCTTGAAAGAGGAAATATGTAATAGATGATTCAAAATTGTTCCAAATGCTACCAAAACTTAGGATCATGCATATTATGTGCTCTAGAAATGATCTAATTAAAAATAGAAAGGAAATTGCACATATTTATGGTCATCCTGGGGTGTGCCATTCAGGACTACAAAACAAGAAAAGCATGATAACAGATGCAAAACAACTCAAAATTGCACCAAAATTTAACAGAAGGTATAAAATCTATTCTAGAATTGATCTATGCAAAAATAGAAGAGAAATTGTGCTCCAATTTATGGCCATATCAGGGTGAGCCATTTAGGACTATCATAATTTGGGGGTCATCCTAGGGTGGGACGACCACCAAATCTAGTGGTTTTTACCACCAATTCCTCTAGGATTTGGTCTAAATTACTCCTAGGGGTATTGTCATCAAATTTTGGGATCTGATTCACTCAAATGGGTCAATTTTGTAAATAGATTGCATATTTTGGAATCACTTGAAAACCTCCTTCGCTCGATGGAGATCTCAAGGGAAAACACACAATGAATTAGGGATAAATCTTGGTAGCACTTCATGGTAAAATATTGCAAAGACTCCTCTCTAAAATTGGGTGGAATGACTCCACTTTATAGCTCAAGTGAGCATATGGTCAAATGGGCATGCGAGGCCATGCGAGGTAAGTGCCACCATTTGTCCAAACCTTGCCATGCATTGGAGGGGGAAGGAATCTCCATTTTGGGCCTCCAATTTGCAACTTGGCATGAGAGTTATGCACCCTCAGACTAGCATGCTTGAATGGGTGGGGTAAATGGTAGATTTTGGGTGCCATTTGTCCCTCATTTGAATTTTTGAGGGTCCAAGGCCATGGTCATCCCACCCAAGGATGGTTGCTGGTGGTCATCCCTGGGTGGGATGGCCATGAACTGTGGTCATCCTAGGGTGGGACGACCATGCCTACATGGCCCAAAACTTCCCAAAAGTGGGGTAGAACCTCCCAAAAGTGGTTAGGACCACTATTTAACCTCTGAGGGTTGCCCAAGGGGGCCATAGGGTGTCGATTAGAACATGTCTTGGTCATCTAATCGGATTGACATGATTTTAGTGTCTATAGATACCCCTTTTTGGGATGCATTGTGTGCAGCACAGTGCAGAGCAAAAATAGATGACTAAAATATCAAATGATTAAGGTTATTCAGTAACCTAACCAACTTTAGATGCCCCAATCATGGAAAGAGCATGCATCCTTGAATCCTTGCTTTTGACGAGCTAAGGAACTTGATTCAAGTACAACCTTTTGCATCAGGCTTACTTGATCTTGGATATTGTTTAGTCATGAAGAGGTGAGGCCTATGATCCTTCATGGTTCAGTAATGCCAAGCATTTTTTTAATTGAAATTTTTTCTTGTTTTCTACCCCAAGCAGGGGCATGATTATCTTTGGCAATGATTCATTGGACGAACGCGATTTGCATGATTGAGTGTTTGATTATTGATTTTGATTATGAATTTGTTAATTATGACTACCCCCTCAAGTGATGAGTCGATGAGGGAATGACCAATGATAAAAGTGATGAGTCACTTGACCCATATGACTTGGTTGGGGTTCCTTCAACTTTACCCATTGTAAAATTTCTCTATTTTGTGAGGATTTTGATGATTTTGTTGATATTTCATGGAAGAAAGGAATTGAATACCTCATTCCCATGGGGTGGTCCAACCATAATGGTCTTATTGGGGATTGAAGTAGAGACTTTTCAATTCATCCATGAACAATTTTGGTTCAATCTTGATCCAGAGTGAATTTTATCAGATTTGACCTATTTTTGGTGGTTTTTAAGCCATTTTTGGTGTTTTTTTGCTATTTTTGAGGTGTTTTTTGGTGGTCATCCTAGGGTGGGATGGCTACATAGTTTATGGCCATCCTAAGGTGGGATGGTCATCATATTATCTGACCATCCCACCCTAGGATGGCCATACCTTTTGTAGGGCTATTTAAGCTCAAAATTTGAAAAATGGGCTCATTTGTGCACTTCTAATTTGGTAGTTTGAGAGGTGAGGAGTAGGAGAGTGATTTTTTAAAGTGGAGCACTATCAAAACCATCCCACAATCACCATGATCCAGCTTGTATACTCAATGAGCGATGGAGCCGACACGAGATGGATAAGGGCTGAATTTGCTCCTATACTTTATTGAACTTGGAAGTGTAATTATTTTTATATTTTCCAAAAAAACACACTAAATATTAGTAAATGAACCTTAGTAGTGATAGTATGTAGGAATTTGTGCTTTATTTTTTATTTTTGTGCATTTTTGTTACATTATTTTGCATTTTTAGGATATTTTATGCCTATTTTTGGTGGCTGGGAAGGCCATTTTTGGGCAATTTTGGGGGCCATCCCTAGGAGGGATGCCCTGAGCTATTTGGGGTCATCCTAGGTGGGATGACCACCAATTTGGGGGCCATACCTAGGTGGGACGACCATGATTTTGCAAGAAAAAGGCCCTTTTTGTTTTTGGGTTTCTTTTTTTTTTGCTTTGTTTTGGTTTTGTTTTTAAACTTGCTTGCCCCTACCAGGTGATTAAGAGTCGATATCAATTTTTGACTCTCTTTAGGACCACTCATGGCCTACTGATAGAGGAGGACTAGGAATGGCTTGATGCCATTGGGCTTAAGCAAGTGACACGACTAGAGCTAGTGATGGGAGATAGAGCCTACCTGACTACGTTGATAGATCTATGGGACCCTCGCACCAACACCTTCCACTTGCCTACTAGGGAGATGATAGTGACCCTAGAGGATATCTACCAGATTCTATGCATTTTGATAGAGGGGCATCCGATTATATCTACTCATCAAGATCTCAGAGATACGATTTTGGAGAGATACTTCAGAGATGACTGGCTTGAGGTGCTATGAGATTTGCCTAGTGGAGGCATCCTAGTGGATCTATGGTATGATGCAGAGGTCTTGAAGATGAGACATACCTTACTGATGACACTTATCTCTAACATGCTACTATCAAACTCATCAAGAGCCAGGTTCCCATGGAACCTATTGGAGTTGGTGTTTTCACTAGTGGAGTGCACCATAGAGAGACCTTTAGTGATGGCATGGGGTACTACATTATTAGCATAACTTTATGATGAGTTGTACGAGATCCACTATCATGGGTAAAAAGGATTGGGTTATAATTTCTATTATAGGTGTGGGGATGGTAGCATATTATCGTGGATCAACCATAGGGGCTACCTTGGATGACGTAGGCACAACTCATGGATAGGGAGATAGGATATGGGATCCTATGGTAGTGGGATCAGGAGAGGGGTCAGAGCCATCCTGATGCAGGTTTGATTGAGCATTATGTAGATTCATTTGCATAGCTCAAGGTAGATGTGGTTATCTAGAGACCATACAGAGACTATCCAGCATGGCGCGAGGCTGAGGCACAACTTTGGTGGGTACGATGAGGGAGGTGGCTAGTTGGTCAACATAGGACCGAGTGAGAGTACTTCCCATATGCTCGAGTACTATGGTAGTTTGGGCTATACTAGGGGTTACCTAGTGAGCCAATTATCTATCAATATCATGGTGATGAGAGGACATTGGCTTGGCCTATAGTGGAGGTAGTTGGGGAGGAGGTAGATCCTATGGAGGCTACCTCTAAGAGAGATGATGTCGAGACCACAATAGAGTATGAATCCTAGTGGGTGATGCATCGATGGCATGAGGATGGACCACTAGGGGGTGATATGGTTGTAGGGGTAGAGGAGGCTCACAGGGAGGCTCCAGATGAGGCTCTAGCTGAGGAGGAGCTAAGCTTAGGGGAGTGACCTAATGAGGAGGTAGACTTAGGGGAGCAACATGTGCATCATTAAATAGATGATGAGTGGATGGACCACATGGATATAGAGGGCCAATAGGTGGACTATGATGAGGATGATTTGGATGAGTAGGGAGTGTAGGCATAGTTGGTAGCATGGGATGCCACCATTATAGAGCTATAGGGTGAGCTAATCAGAGGGAGACATGAGTGAAGGGAGTACATAGAGGAGAGGGATCTCCTATAAGCATAGGTGCAGAGTGCACAAGTAGATATTGATCGATAGGCACTAGTGATTGAGGGGTAGTAGACCATGATTGTAGGGTAGGAGGTAGAGCTAGCCATGCTTCAATCATAGGTTATGGTAGGGAGCTTAGGCTAGGGGGCATCTAGTAGTGGTGAGGTATCTAAGCTATGGGAGGAGGTGACATAGCTCTAGACCTTACTGAGTGAGTACCAAGTGCATCATCGAGAGGATACAACATACACACAAGATTTAGAGGATGAGATAGCATACCTTAGAGGGCACTTACCAGCTCACTCTTCTACTAGTGGGTCACACTAGAGTAGGAGGAGTGGTACAAGGTAGTCATCTATGAGGATGGGGGCTCCTAGCTCTATGAGGAGAGTAGATAGGGCTAGGGAGAGTAGATCTAGGAGCTCTCAATGAGCACCGACTAAGGGTGGGGGTGAGAGTCATGGTGTCGATCCTACATGACCATGGATTTTGAGACTCTATGGTTCTTTTTAGATTTTGGGAGTGTGAGGTCTGAGGACCCACTTTATTGTAGCCTACGAGAAGTTTTGGATGATGATGTATATTTTTACCCCATACATATACATATATATGAGTTGTTATTATTATCATCATGTGTTTCCTTATTGCTTTATTGGATGTATGCAATGCTTATGTTTGCTTTATTGATGCTTTGATGGATGCATGTATTGTAATATGATGTTTTTGATGATATGGATATGTGTGTATGCATAATGAAATGGATGATTTGTTGATCTATATGATGAAATATGGATACTATTTGACACATTATGTTAGCACCATAGACTGTATAAAATTCATCGATTCATTTTGTAATGTTGTCATGAGACTATGTGATGGATTTGTGAAAATGTAAACTAAAAAAATGTGATAAAATGGTATGGAATGGAATGAATAGTAAGATGTTATAGAATGTCCTTGAGGTTTTCATGAGACTCAAACACTCTAGTCAACTAGTCAAAAATTATATACTAACCATGCAAGACTTTTTGACAAGGTATGAATCTGCTAGGATGACCAAGATACTCAATATCCCTATGTGTGCAGGTGAGTTCATTGTTATGATAACGCATAAAGTTACCCCAGTGCCAAAAAGGATTGATGCAGCCCATCTGTACTGAAGATCACCCTATGAGTATCATGATCCTGGGTTTTGTACGTAGTTGGATTAGACCACTAGGTAGTACAGGCTACCAAAAGCTAGCTCATCCGCATGCAAACATTGGTCTATACAAAAGCAGGATGCTAATGTGATAGACATATCATCATGCGTAAGGATACCACCATTTCCAGGTAGGCTTGATGCCACCTAACCTGTAATGAGGATCACCTCATGGTTTGTCAAATGCTGAGAATTCCAAGGATTCAAGTTCAGTACTCCCTTCTTTTCTTTTATTTTTGAATTGCTCCAAGGATTTGCTCATTTTTTTTGGTGAGCAAGGGATTTTGGGAGTGGTGATAACCACTATTTATTTTACTTTTTGCTTTTTTAGTGGTGAAAACCACTATTTATTTTAGATTTTTGATAGTGGTGAAAACCACTATTTATTTTGGGTATTTGGGTAGGGAGGAGCTTGTCCTTTTGTCAATTCTTAGTATTTTTGAACCATTCGCACAGGGGGATGAGCAAGGTAAACTTTTCACTTAAGGTAACCTGGACCACTTTGTAGGTTTCATCTTTCCTTGTGCAAAACTTGGATTTAATGTGAAAATGTGTTGGGATTTTGATGTATACAAGGTATAATCAAAGCAAGACTCTACCTTCTAAAAATCAAGATAGCTTTCTACAAAATCTGAAAAGAAAACTAGAGATGGTTGAGTGACCGAAAACCCTAAAGACACCCTATAACAAATGACTAGGTGAAGGGAAACAGACACAAATATGAAAGGTTGGAAATGTGGATGGAAATGATAATTGTAATGTAGATGGGTGTGAATGATGACTTTTGACAAAGTTGACTCTGAAGGATGTCTAGTATACAGACCTGGTGCTAGACATGTATGAGCAACTCTAAAATGCAAAATGCAATGATGGGTATGCCTAATGCAAGTGATTGTATAATGCAATGGTATGCAATGTGATGCAATGCAATATTTTTGTATTTTTGTTGTTTTAATGATGTTTTTAGATTTTGATTAATATATATGTATATACATTTGACCAATGGGCTTATTGGATGCCATTGGGGCATTTTGGGTGACCAAAGGGTTTATGGATACCTTTGGGGTTTTTGGGTGACCAAAGGGTTTATGGATACCTTTGGGGCTTTTGGGTGACCAAAGGGTTTATGGATACCTTTGGGGTTTTTGGGTGACCAAAGGGTTTATGGATACCTTTGGGGTTTTTGGGTGACCAAAGGGTTTATGGATACCTTTGGGGATTTTTAGGTGACCAAAGGGTTTATGGATACCTTTGGGACTTTTGGTAGGGTATGATACTTTAAGCATGAAAAGGTCATAGATGAAGGATATTCAAGGGTTTAGGTTCCTCAATTCCTTCAATGGAGGCTAGGTGATAAGTTCCAGGTCCAATATGACTAGTGATAATGAATGGACCTAACTAATTTACCATAAACTTATCCCATAGATGGGGCGACAAGTTAGAATTTTATTGGTTCTCTTTTAGAACAAGGTCACCAACCTAAAAGTCTCTAGGATGGACTTTCATATTATAGGCTCTCTTAAGCCACTCTTGATAAATGCGTAGGTGCTCAAGAGCATTAACACATCATTCATCAAGCAATGTTAGTTGATCTAGGTGAGCCTACCATATGGTGTCATCATCGATGAACTCTTGCATGGATATGCGTAGTGATGGGATTTCTAGCTCTAAGGGCATGACTACCTCAACACCATACACTAGTGAAAATAGAGTTTCCCTAGTGGGTGTCCGAATACTAGTGTGGTAGGCCCATAGAGCAAGGGGTAATTGCATATGCCAATATTTGTGATTATCCTTAACAATTTTCTTTAAAATGGTAATCATTATTTTGTTTGATGCCTCAGCTTGCCCATTTTCTTATGGATAATAGGGCATAGAAAAGTTATGTTGGATGTTATATTTTGTTATTAAAGCTCACACATATTTATTCTTGAAAGGTGGCCCATTATCTAAAATTATTTTGGATGGAATACCAAAATGATAGATGATATTATGTAATATGAACTCCACAATGCGGGGTCCAATCATAGTGGTAAGGGGAATTGCTTCCACCCATTTTGTGAAATACTCTATGGTCATAATGATGAACGTGTGATGGCCTAAGGAAGAGGGTGAGATTTTCCCAATTAAATCAAACCCCCATTGCAAAAAAGGCCAAACCGATTGAATTGGTTGTAAGGCCTGAGAAGGTACGTGTGTCAAATTAGCATGGTGTTGACACTTTATGCACTTCTTAACATAAGCACAACAATCCTACTCTAAAGTTGGCCAATAATAGCCCATGCAGAGAATGCACTTTGCGATGGCCATACCGCTGAAATGGCCACCACATGTACCATCGTGTGCTTGGGTGATCACCCAAACTGACTCTTGAGGTTCTAAGCAATGAAGGAGGATACCCTCATAGCTTCGATGATACAAAATATCTCCAAGTAAGACATACTTTACCACTTTTTGCTTGAAAGTTCATTTGGTGGCATGTGATAGTCCAGAAGGGATATTACCAAGCTTTAGGTAATATTTTATTTGAGTGGACCAATCTTGATTTGAAGAAGCCTCAATTGCATGAATTGCTTGATCCTTTTGAAGTTCATCCCTAGCGAATGTTGATTGGGAGAGAACTTGTAAATATAGCATTGTGCTACTATCAAAAGGAGTTTGAGGGAATAAAGTCCCCCAAGTGGCATTATTCAGGTGATTGTGAATTTGTGAGAACCATTCATGAGAAGGTTCAATTTGAATCATGTGGAATTCTGGCATGGAGTGGATGTTCTCATGCTCAATCATAGATTGTGATAGCATTTTGACTTGAATGGTTGTTATATCATCAATAGGGTTCTATAGGATTAAAGACCCCAAGGAGGCCATTGTATCCACAAAATGGTTAGATGATCGAGGGAGTGCCTCGATGTCATACCATTCAAATTTTATCAGAATTTTATCCACAAGGGCTTTGTAGGCTTGCAATATTGGACATTTGCATTGGTATATTCCCTTGACTTGGTTCACTATGAGCAAGGAATCATCAAAAATGTTGAGCTTAGTTATTTTCATGGTGATTATCATTTGAAGGCCTATGAGAAGAGCTTCATACTCAAAATTATTGTTGGTGCATGGGAAATCGAGTTTGAAATATAGGGGTATTGGAGCCCCTTGAGGTGTGAAAAATACAATTCTCATGCCACCCCTTGCTCGCACTTAGAGCCATCAAAAAATAGAGTCATGTCAGCCTATGATTCAGGCTCTTCAAGATCAGGTGATTCTGACACTTGAAAGACTCCATCATCAGGAAGCTCTACGTTAAGAGGTTGATCATCTTGGAGAGGAGCCTCTACGAGTTGATCGATGATGACCTGACCTTTAATTGATTTTTGTTCGATGAATTCAAGGTCAAATTCTATCAACAACATGATCCATTTCATCGTGCGATTATTATGATAAGTATGACTCATCATATATCACAATGGATTCTCTTTGGATACTACATACATGGTATGATTGAGCATGTAATGGTATAGCTTTTTAGTGGTGAAAACCACTGCTAAGCATAGCTTCTCAATGTATGCGTATTTGATTTCGTAACTAACCAAGGTGCGGCTAATATAGTAAGTAGCATGTTCTTTGTGCAATTCATTCTTTTGGGCTAACATGATGCCCAATGCAAGCTCAATAGTTGAGATGTATAAATAGAATGACACTCCTAGTCGGGGAGGAGCCAATACTAGTGGTGAAGCTAGATATTGTTTGATTTTATCAAAGGCAACTGTTGAGCAAGGTGCAGCAAAAGTATTGTCATTGTTGTCAACACAGACAGATAGAACAGTTGATGCAGTGGACAGGAGTTCAGAGGTCAGTGAGACCATGTACAGTGAATATCCAAGAAGGCAGAAGTGGTCCAGATTCAAAGGATCAAAGAAAAAGACAAGTGGATCAAAGAAAAAGACAAGTAAGAAAACTGTCACGATATCGCGACATGTTTTCTGTCGCGATATCATGACATGTTGAGAATAACGCAGGCAGAAAGAAAAATTGTCGCGATTTCACGACATATCAGAGGAGAGAGAAAATGCTAGCAAAAAGGTCACGATTTCGTGACATATCGGAGGAGAGAGAAAAGGCTGGCAAAACTGTCACGATTTCATGACATGTTGGAAGAAAAGAAAGCAAGTGGCAAAACTATCACGATTTCGTGACATGTTGGAAGCAGAGAAGGCAAGGAAGAAAACTATCATGATTTCATGACATGTTCGGAGAAAAAGCGCTAAGGAAGAAAACTGTCATGATTTCATGACATGTTCGAAGAAAAGCGCTAAGGAAGAAAACTATCATGATTTCATGACATGTTTGGAGAAAAAGCGCTAAGGAAGAAAACTATCACGATTTCATGACATGTTCGAAGAAAAAGCGCTAAGAAAGAAAACTATCACGATTTCACGACATGTTTGGAGAAAAAGTGCCAAGGAAGAAAACAGTCACGATTTCATGACATGTTGAAAGAAAAAGTGCAAGGAAGGAAAACTATCATGATTTCGCGACATGCTGCAGAGTTCGAAATGATAACTATCACGATTTCGTGACATGCTGCAGAGTTCAAAATGATAACTGTCACATTTTCGTGACATGCTACAGAGTTCGAAGTGAGAAGTGTCATGATTTCATGACATGAAGAAAAGGAAAGAGTTCGAAGTGAGAACTGTCGCATTTTCATGACTGGTTGAAGAAAAAGTGTACGGATGCAGAAAGTGTCACGATTTCGTGACATGTTTCATTTTCGCTGGTGACTGATGAGAAAAGTGTACGAAAGCGAAAGTGTCATGATTTCATGATAGGTTGAAGAGAAAGCTTCGATTACAGATTGTGTCATGATTTCATGACAGAAATAGAAAGGAGGTCATCGAAGGGAGAAGTGTCACGATATCATGACAAAAGCAAAGCAGAGGCTGTCAAAGACAAAAGTGTCGTGATATCATGACAAAAGCAAAGCAGAGGCTATCAAAGACAAAAGTGTCATGATATCGCGACAAAAGCAAAGTAGAGCCTGTCAAAGACAAAAAGAGTCTGATATCGCGACATTGTGTTCCGACAAAGTTCGATGCAGGTCGACAGATTTTAGGGTTTGCAGCCGACCAAATTTAGGGTTTGAAGCCGACCATGGTTAGGGTTTGCAGCCGACTAAAATTAGGGTATTTCAGCCGACTAAGATCAGATCTTTGAAGATGAAAAGTTTGTTATAAAAGGAGGGCAGTTGGAAGATTTGGTCATCTCGATCAAGTGCGAATTAAGTCTGCTGTGCGTAGAAAGCGAGTCGTATCAAACCGAGTCAAGTGCGAAGTAATAGCACGCAGAGAGCAAAAAAGTGCAAAGGGGCAGAAGTGATTGATCAGTTGTTTTGCAGTAGAGTGCGTGAAGCATTTGCATAGAAGAAGCAGAGTGCACGAAGCGTTTGCACAGAAGAAGCAGAGTGTGCGAAGCGTTTGCGTAGAAGAAGCAGAGTGCATAGAAACTGTAGACTGTGTGCATTAAGGTGAAGGTATTATTCTATAATTTTTATTATTTCTATTGAAGTCCAAGTTGCAGCTTGGCATAAGGGGTTGGTGCTTCTTTCCAGTAGTTGCTGGTAAATTAGGAGTTGGTGCTCTTTTCTATCTGGTACAGAAAAAATCTGAGGGGTTGGTGCTCCTTCCAGTTGGTGTTGGTAAAAAGGATTGTAAAGTTGTAGCTTTGCAAAGGCTGGATTTGGATGGTAGTCCAAGCAGTCATTTTTGAGGAGTAGCCACATTGGTGAACCTCGTTAAATGTCGTGTTGTGTGTAATGCTTTCTTGCTGTATTTGATATATCTATTTTCAAGTTTTAAACTGCTGCTGGTTTTTAGAACTGTATTTTTGGAGTTTAAAAGATCACACTGATTCACCCCCCTCTCAGTGTCACTGTGAGTTTAACAATTGGTATCAGAGCTAAGTTCCTGAACAGGCTCAATCAGCTAGGGAGATCTTGGAAGTGATGCAATGGCAAGTGGTGAAGGTTTCTCCTCAAACAAAGCACCATTGTTTGATGGAACTAATTATGCTTTTTGGAAAATAAGAATGCAGACATATCTCCATGCTTTGGGTTTTGACATCTGGGGTGCAGTAGTTAATGGTTACAAAGCTCCCGCCACTACTCCAATAGACACTGTCGGTAAAAAGGCATTTGAAAATGATTCAAAAGCAAAAAATGCCATCATGTGTGGATTAGTGGACAGTGAGCTAGTCAAGATCATAAATTGTGAATCAACGAAAGATGTATGGGATAAACTAGAGAACATTCATGAAGGAGACGATAGGATCAAGGAGGCCAAGCTTCAAACTCATCGAGCTCAATTCGAATCCTTAAATATGGAAAATGATGAGAACATAGAGGCTTTCATGCTAAGAGTCAATGGAATCACTAATTCAATCAGAGGTCTCGACGAAGATATGGATGATGCTACGATCATGAAAAAGGTATTAAGATCACTCCCTCCAAGGTTTGATTCTAAAGTCTCAACCATAGAAGAAGCTAAAGATCTAAATCGCTTTAGTATGGATGAGATGCATGGTTCTTTGACTGCTTTTGAAATGAGAATAGGAAGGTCTAATCCCACAGATAGAGAAGCAGCCTTTAAAGCCCTAAAAGGCAAAGACACAAAACAAGAGTCTAAAGAAGAGGATGTTTCAGATGAAATGGAAGCAAATTTTGTCAAAAAACTGAGAAAGGGAAAAGGAAAATACAGAGGAAAGCTACCATTCAAATGCTTTAACTGTGGAGGCATTGGGCACTTTGCGACAAAATGTCCTCTCAATGAGAAGAACCAGGGTGAGGAAGCTTCGCACCAAGAAAGAAGTGACTGGAAGAAGAAATCAAACTTCAGGAAAGGCAACTTCAAAAAGAAAAGCTTCATCTCCAGGAATGCAAATTCTTCAGAGGACAACTCCAGTGAGGATTCAGAAGAAGAAACAGGTGAAGCTCTGTTCATGGCATTTGAATCAGAAAAATCGGAAGAGGTAGAACAATCAAAAAAGAGGGAAGTAATGAATTCTAAAGTTTCTGCTAAAAATCCTGAGGCTAAAGTAGATCTAGAAGGTGAGCTGGTCTCTGCTCTTGTAGAATGGAAATCTGAGAAAAGAAAGAATTATAAACTCTCAAGAAAGCTTGAGGATGCAAATGACATCATAGCCAGTTTAAAAATACAGACAGAAGAATACAAGAAAATGTCTGAGGATCTCGAAGTTCAGATAACCATGAAGATAGATTACTGCTGTAAACTAGAAGAAGAGAATGTCAGTCTACGAATGCAGATGCAAGAACTGGATCGAAAAATCAGCTGCCATCAAAAGCGTGAAGAAAGTTCGATGAAGCTGGATAAAATTTTAAGTGATCAAAGACCTGCTGGCATCAAGTTTGGTCTAGGCTTCGTGGAAGGAGAATCGTCAAATGGACCAAAAGCCAGAAATGTAGAAACTGTGAGGAATGAAGAAAAGAAACAGACTGATGAAAGAAAAACAACTCAGGCAAATGAAAGCAGTAATGCCAGGCCCGAAAGGAGAACTGACAATGATGGATTTATCAAGGTCACTCATCAAAAGAGAAGAAGATCTATGGCTCCTACAACAACCTGGCAAAAACCATCTGTCAGGTTCAATCATTTCTTTTCTGGCTTCTGTTTCAAGTGTAATGGTTATGGGCATAAAATTGCAGATTGCAAGTATAATGTAGGACCAAGAAATATTTTCAGTAGAAATGTTTTTTCACCATTAAATTATGTAGTAGAATGTTTTAATTGTCATAACTTTGGACATATTGCAAGAAACTATCGTAGTCCTTCAGCTGCAAATCAAACTCAAAAAAGAAAATTTCAACCAAATAGGACAAGACAAAATAGAAATTCTTCTGAAAGATATACTCAAGATACTGGAAAGGGAAAGTCCAAACTAGAGCCCAATACGGTAACCAAATCAGAGTGGAAACAGAAAGAGCAGCCTCAAGAAGAAAAAGAATCCCTAATAGTTCAAACAGCTTTCAAGGCACAGAGTAAAAGGGTACCATGGATACTTGACAGCGGATGCTCAAGTCATATGACAGGTGATAAACAAAAATTTGAAAAATTACAGAAATATGAGGGTGGTTCTATAAAATTTGGAAATAATGATGGAGCTAAGATAATCGAAAAAGGATCAGTTAAAATTAGTGATGGGAAGATCAAGTCAGAAGAAGTTTTGTTTGTGGATGGTTTGAAACATAACCTGTTGAGTGTCAGTCAGATCTGTGATAAAGGTCATGAAGTTGTTTTCAAGAAGCAGGGCTGTGAAGTCAGGAAATCAAACAGTGGGAAATTGATAGCTACTGGATCAAGGACCTCTGGAAACCTGTACACACTCTCAGAAACTTTAGAAGGTAATTGTTTCATTGGACAGGAAGAAGAAAATTGGCTATGGCACAAGAGGCTTGGACACATTAGTTTTGATAATCTAGTGAAAATCAGCTCGAAACAGGCAGTAAGAGACATTCCAACCATCAGAAAACCTTCAAACAACATTTGTGCTTCATGTCAAAAGGGAAAGCAAACCAGAACCTCATTCAAAACAAAAGAGTACCACACCAGCAAACCTCTGGATCTTATACATACAGACTTGTGTGGACCCATGAGAACTCAAAGCATAAATGGAGACAAATACTTTATGTTGTGTATTGATGATTATTCCAGAATGACATGGATATTCTTCTTAAAGAATAAAACAGAAGCTTTTGGAATGTTCAGATCTTTCAAACATCTAGTTGAGAATGAAACAGAAAAAGAATTAAATGTTTGAGATCAGATAGAGGAGGAGAATTCATCTCAGATGAGTTTACAGAATACTATGAACGACATGGTATCAGGAGACAATATTCAGCAGCTAGAACACCCCAATAGAATGGCGTGGTAGAAAGAAAGAACAAAATAGTTCAAGAAATGGCACGTACTATGCTGGCTGAAAACAAAATAGCAGACAGATTTTGGAAAGAAGCAGTCCACACTACAGTATATATCCAAAACAGGTACATGCTGAGAACTCATGAAAGCAAAACTCCTTATGAGCTGTGGTTTGGTAGAAAGGCAACAACAAAACACCTCAAAGTGTTTGGCTGTAAGTGTTACATCAAAAAAACTGAAGACAATCTTGGGAAATTTGAAAATCGAGCAGATGAAGGTGTCTTTGTTGGGTATTCGATAAAAAGCAAAGCTTATAAATGCTACAACAAGAGACTCAAGAAAATTGTGGACAGTGCTGATGTTAAATTTGATGAAGGAAGGGAAAGAACAGTTAACTATGAAGAAAACTACCCAATTTATGAAGAGGTCATTGAAGGAGATGAGGAAAATGAAACAGAAAAGAAACCAACTCTTAACTCAGATGATTTAATTGATGACTCAGAGGTGGAAGAAAACAAGAAATTCAAAACAGGCAACTGGCAGAAGAATCATCCCGAGAGATCAAATAATTGGAGATCCCACAGGTATTCAGACAAGAAAGAAAGTAGTAAGTAACTACTCTCTTTTATCCAGCATTGAGCCCAAAAATATAGCTGAAGCAAGCAAAGATGATAGCTGGATGAAGGCAATAAATGAAGAGTTAGATCAGATTGAAAAGAATAGAACTTGGGAATTAGTTCCTAGACCGGCAAATAAGAATGTAATCGGCACCAAATGGATATTTCGAAATAAATTGAATGAAGACGGACAGGTAGTTAGAAATAAAGCTAGATTGGTCTGTAAAGGGTATGCACAAGTTGAAGGCATTGATTTCGAAGAGACTTTTGCACCTGTGGCCAGATTAGAAGCAATCAGAATGTTTCTAGCCTTAGCAGTTCATAAGAATTTTAGAGTTTACCAGATGGATGTTAAATCAGCTTTCTTAAATGGAAAACTTGAAGAAGAAGTTTACATTGAACAACCAGATGGTTTCCAAATTGGTGAAGATCCCAATCTTGTCTGCAAATTAAAGAAAGCTTTATACGGCTTAAAACAGGCACCCCGAGCATGGTATTCATGGCTCGATAACTATCTCTCTCAACAGGGGTTTAAGAAAGGTATGGTAGACAGTAATCTGTATGTCAAAACAAAAAATGGGCATCTCATTGTTCTTGTTGTTTATGTAGATGATATCATATTTGGCAGCAGCAAGGATGAATCATGCACAGACTTAGCAAATAAAATGCAGAAAGAATTTGAAATGTCTATGATTGGTGAACTGTCTTACTTTCTTGGGTTACAAGTTAATCAAAATGAGAAAGGCATATTTATTTCCCAAGTCAAATATGTGAAAGAAATGCTAAAAAGATTCACAATGGAGGACTGTAAGCCAGTTAGCACTCCTATGGTAACAGGCTGCAAGTTGAGTAAAGATGACAAATCTTCGCCTATAGATCAAACCATGTACAGATCAATGATTGGAAGTTTACTATATTTAACAGCTACCAGACCTGATATTCTACAGGCAGTTTGCATGGTAGCAAGATTTCAAGCCAGTCCTAAAGAGACTCATGTGACAGCAATAAAAAGGATTCTCAGGTATCTCAAGGGTACTATGGAGTATGGGTTATGGTATCCGAAAGGTAAAGACTTCACCCTTATATCTTATTCGGATGCAGATTGGGCAGGATGTGTTGATGATAGGAAGAGTACAAGTGGAGGTGCTTTTTATCTCGGTGATAGGTTGGTTGCTTGGCACAACAAGAAACAAGAGTCAGTTTCTTTATCAACAGTTGAGGCAGAATATATTGCAGCAACAACTTGTTGTACACAAGTTTTGTGGATGAAACAAACTCTGAAAGATCTTGGTATTAATTTTAGTGAACCAATATCAGTTAAGTGTGATAACACCAGTGCAATTAACATCTCCAAGAATCCAGTAATGCATTCACGGACAAAACACATTGCTATCAGATATCACTTCTTGAAAGAGAAAGTTGCAGAAGGAGAAGTTAAATTGGATTTTGTCCCAACCACAGAACAAGTAGCAGATATTTTTACAAAACCATTGCCCAAGGAAGTGTTTGAGTACCTTCAAAACAAATTGGGAGTAGTCACACTTCCCAAGAAGTGACTAGCTACAGGGATCACATTCTCAGGGGGAGCATTGAAGTGGTTGATCATCTTCTTGCTCATGTACTTATTTATTACTAAGTATAATAAATTTTGCCTGAGAATGGTGTGTTTGGACTCAGGGGGAGTCTGTAGCAGCCCTTTGGTATTATTGTCAAAGGGGGAGAAGATTTTCAGGAGAATGCATGTGTGTTGCCAACAATTCCAAAGGGGGAGATTGTTGAGCAAGGTGCAACAAAAGTATTGTCATTGTTGTCAACACAGACAGATAGAACAGTTGATGCAATGGACAGGAGTTCAGAGGTCAGTGAGACCATGTACAGTGAATATCCAAGAAGGCAGAAGTGGTCCAGATTCAAAGGATCAAAGAAAAATACAAGTGGATCAAAGAAAAAGACAAGTAAGAAAACTGTCGCGATATCGCGACATGTTTTCTGTCACGATATCGCGACATGTTGAGAATAACGCAGGCAGAAAGAAAAATTGTCACGATTTCATGACATATCAGAGGAGAGAGAAAATGCTAGCAAAAAGGTCATGATTTCATGACATATCGGAGGAGAGAGAAAAGGTTGGCAAAACTGTCACGATTTCATGACATGTTGGAAGAAAAGAAAGCAAGTGGCAAAACTATCGCGATTTCATGACATGTTGGAAGCAGAGAAGGCAAGGAAGAAAACTATCACGATTTCATGACATGTTCGGAGAAAAAGTGCTAAGGAAGAAAACTATCACGATTTCATGACATGTTCGGAGAAAAAGCGCTAAGGAAGAAAACTATCACGATTTCGCGACATGTTCGGAGAAAAAGTGCTAAGGAAGAAAACTATCACGATTTCATGACATGTTCGAAGAAAAAGCGCTAAGAAAGAAAACTATCACGATTTCATGACATGTTTGGAGAAAAAGTGCCAAGGAAGAAAACAGTCATGATTTCGTGACATGTTGAAAGAAAAAGTGCAAGGAAGGAAAACTGTCATGATTTCGTGACATGCTGCAGAGTTCGAAATGATAACTATCACATTTTCATGACATGCTGCAGAGTTCAAAATGATAACTGTCATGTTTTCATGACATGCTACAGAGTTCGAAGTGAGAAGTGTCACGATTTCATGACATGAAGAAAAGGAAAGAGTTCGAAGCGAGAACTGTCGCATTTTCGTGGAACTAGTTGAAGAAAAAGTGTACGGATGTAGAAAGTGTCACGATTTCGTGACATGTTCCATTTTCGCTGGTGACTGATGAGAAAAGTGTACGGAAGTGAAAGTGTCATGATTTCATGATAGGTTGAAGAGAAAGCTTCGATTACAGATTGTGTCACGATTTCATGATAGAAATAGAAAGGAGGTCGTCGAAGGGAGAAGTGTCGCGATATCGCGACAAAAGCAAAGTAGAGGCTGTCAAAGACAAAAGTGTCACGATATCACGACAAAAGCAAAGCAGAGGCTGTCAAAGACAAAAGTGTCGCGATATCACGACATGTTGTGTTTTCACGGTAACAACAATAGAAGAGTTGTAGGGGCAGTCGAGGCCGACAAAGTCCGATGCAGGCCGACAGATTTTAGGGTTTGCAATCGACCAAATTTAGGGTTTGAAGCCGACCATGGTTAGGGTTTGCAGCCGACTAAAATTAGGGTATTTCAGTCGACTAAGATCAGATCTTTGAAGATGAAAAGTTTGTTATAAAAGGAGGGCAGTTGGAAGATTTGGTCATCTCGATGAAGTGCGAATTAAGTCTGTTGTGCGTAGAAAGCGAGTCGTATCAAACCGAGTCAAGTGCGAAGTAATAGCGCATAGAGAGCAAAAAAGTGCAAAGGGGCAGAAGTGATTGATCAGTTGTTTTGCAGTAGAGTGTGCAAAGCGTTTGTGTAGAAGAAGCAGAGTGCATGAAGCGTTTGCGTAGAAGAAGCAGAGTGCACGAAGCGTTTGCGAAGAAGCAGAGTGCACGAAGCATTTGCGCAGAAGAAGCAGAGTGCATAGAAACTACAGACTGTGCGCATTAAGGTGAAGGTATTATTCTATAATTTTTATTGTTTCTATTGAAGTCCAAGTTGCAGCTTGGCATAAGGGGTTGGTGCTTCTTTCCAGTAGTTGCTGGTAAATTAGGAGTTGGTGCTCTTTTCTGTCTGGTACAAAAAAAATCTGAGGGCTTGGTGCTCCTTCCAGTTGGTGCTGGTAAAAAGGATTGTAAAGTTGTAGCTTTGCAAAGGCTGGATTTGGATGGTAGTCCAAGCAGTCATTTTTGAGGAGTAGCCACATTGGTGAACCTCGTTAAATGTCGTGTTGTGTGTAATGCTTTCTTGTTGTATTTGATATATCTGTTTTCAAGTTTTAAACTGCTGCTAGTTTTTAGAACTGTATTTTTGGAGTTTAAAAGATCACACTGATTCACCCCCCCTCTTAGTGTCACTGTGAGTTTAACAGCAGCTTGACACTCGTCATCCCATTTGAATGTGACCCCTTTGTGTAACAACTTGTTCATAGATCGACACTTGTCCGACAATTGCACTATGAAGCGCTTGATGGATGTGACCTTACCTTGCAAACTACGTAGTTTCTTGATGGTAGTAGGGAGACGCATTTCAAGGGTTACCTTGACTTTTTTGGGATCGACTTTGATGCCTCATTTAGAGACTATGAATCCCAAGAGTTTTCTAGATGTGATGTCGAAGATGCACTTCTTGGGGTTCAGTCTAACATTGTATTCTATGAGGTGATACAGAACTTTGCGTAATACATCGATATGCTCATGGCATAGTAAATTTTTAGCCAATAAGTCATCCATGTAATATTCTAAATTTTTATGCATGTAGTCATGGAACATGTAAGTCATAGCCCGCTGGTAAGTAGTGCCATTTTTTTTTAGGCCAAAAGGCATGAACAAAATGTCCCCCAAGGTGTTGTGCACACCATTTTGAGTTGGTTCTCTAGATTAATATGAATTTGGTTATATCCAAAGAAATCATCCATTAGGGATAATATCTCATGGCCTACTCTGGTGTCTAGCAAGGCATAGATGTTTGGCAAAAGGAATTCATCTTTAGGCCTCACTTTGTTTGGATCATGAAAGTTGGTGCAAATGTGAATTATCCCATCAGGTTTCTTGATAGGAACCATATTGGAAAGCCATGGTGGATAATCCACTGATATAATGAAATTTGCATCTAACAACTTTTGTAGCTCGTCTTTCACCATTAAGGCTACTATTGGATTCATTTTGTGCAACTTCTGCTTAATCAATTTTGCATTTGGGTCAATCGTAAGATTATGCATGACGATATTTGGATCCAGTCCTAGCATATATTTGTATGACCACATAGAATATTTCTTCTTCTCTTGAGAACAGCTATGAAATCGGCTTGCTCAGTGAGAGATAAGCCTTCCCCTAACTTGACAAATTAAGTATTTTCCCGATCTGTGTCGATATACTATCAATTGTTGGCTCAATTGACATATGAGATCCCTCTTCCAACTGATGTGGAGTAGGGATCAAATAAATATCATCAACTGGATTTATGTCATTGATTGGGAATTCATACTCAACCTTAGTGTGAAAGACATCTTGAGTAGACCTTAGAGAAAAATAAAATAGTTGTAATATCTCATCACAAGGCCAATACTCAGAAGGAGACGGTGGAGAATCTCATAGATCAAATCGATCACCACAAGGTTGAGGTGTAATGGCTTCAATGGGTTATTCAAATCATGCAAGGGTGCAAAAATATCTATGGAAATCATGTTTATGGATGGATGATCTCCATTGGGTTTTTTATGGGGTCTATAGAAAACAAGTTATCACAAGACTTGTGGAGGTGGTTGCGGTGGAAGTGGAATGACCGAAGGTGGTCGATGCAGATGTGGGTAAGCTTGATATTATAAGGGTAGAAGTTATTACCAAATGGGATGCGATAATGGGAACGTACATATATGGAACTCATATTAATCATACAAATGTATGATTCGTGCATATTCCCCATCTTAACTAGAAGATTCTATGGGTGCTACTCTGTAATCTGATTTGTCATTAGTTGTCCATTCATAGGTAGGACCTTGATATTCATCCTTATTGTTGTATGGAAGAGTATGTGAACTTTCACCTACTTTGTAGGATCAGGTGAAATCATGAGATATCTCTTAATCTATCATAGTTGTAGGGAAGTAATCCCCCAAAGAATGAATATAATTAGGATTGGTGTAAGGATTACGCGCAAGCTCATCCCTATAGTTTAGACCCAGGTGCTCTAAAATATTAGTGAGGACATCGAGAGGCACAGGCTTGTTGTATCCTAAACCAGACTTATCATATGGAATTTGATATTATGGCTGGTAAGGAATATGAGTACCTTGTTTGTACAACCCCAAATCATAGCCATGCCAATTGCAAATATGGAGATATATCATGGTAAATTCAGGATTGGACATGTAATTAATATCCTCAAAAAAGGGTTCTTCGTCCCCTTCTTACTGCTGATATGGTTCTATGCCATAGTCGATACCACCATAAATGAAGTTCGTTTGATTAGGAGTTAATCCTAGAGGTATGATGGTACCTAAGGGAAGATGGGATCAACCTATATTTTGCACTATCTCAATGGCAGGAGTTGTTGTAATATTCCTTACCAATTATTCTCCTAAGCCAATTGTAGCTAGATGAATTATGACTTGTGGTAGTGAATATGGATGAGATAGAAGCGATGTTTGAGTTGACTCAATATTTGCCTCACAAGGTGGTTCCTCATTTGTTGAACTAGGAATATCTTATGTGAATATGGTAGAGATGTTTGGGTGGATCTCATCAATGGGCCTCTTCCCCATGTTTCTCTACAGAGGATTCGATGATGATGAAGGTGTATCGAAAGTTGTTGATGATGAGGATGGCATGGAAGAAGATGATGATGGATTAATGGAAGGCAATGGTGATGGAGTTGAACCTTTGATGTATGTATTTGATTGGAAGTCTAAATGGGTTGATGGTAAGGTCAACTCGAGGAGTTTTTGTAGTATTTGAAGGGTTTAAAATATATAAAGACAATGTGTACTTACCCTTTGTAAGTGTACTTCAAACATTGGTGAGCTATGGACGATACACACTTCATGTACCTAATCCAGGTTCTACCCAGCAAGATATTGTAGGCCATCTCACCCTCCAATATGTGATACAATATTGGTATGGTCTTTTATCCCACTTGAATTGGTAATACTATGGTACCAACCATTGAGCACATGGTATCATTAAATGCTCAAAGGGTATACATGGACGCGACAATATGGGATGTCAAAAGTCCTAGATGTTTGATAGTAGTCGTGGTGATGATATTATTGGAGGAACCTATATCAATCAAAATTCTCTTGTAGGGTGTTCCATTTACACATGTAATGATGTGTAGGGGAGGATCCACCATGTCATTTGGTACTAGCTTGAGTTCATGCTCATGAAAGGTGATTACTAGTTATGTGCATTGTTGAACATGCACCACAAAATTGTTAAAGGAGTTAGACTCTTAGGGCTGCAGTTAAATCGACTTGAAGATCCCCATGAGAGCTTCTCAATGAGATGGAGACTATTGAATAAGCTAATAGATAGAGAGCCTAGTCGATGTTGTCCCTAAGCTTTAAGAAAGCTTACTCTTTATTGAGACCATCGATCAATGTGGAAGGTTTTGCACTAGAGGTGGTAGAGATTGTGATGTTGAAGGAATGCTTGAAGTTGCAGGTGGTGTGACTTGACTTGGGTAACACTTATTCCTTGTCATGATGCTAACCATTTTGATTAACCCTTATTTAGGAGGTGCCAAATGGATCTCGTTCACTTGTTGTACTGGCTTTTCCTTCTCATGAGTAGGCAACAGGTATTTAAAAACACCCATTTTTTGATTGTTTATTGCAACAGGGTTATCAACTTGAAGATCATTCCTATTGATCATGTCTTGTACTAGGTGTTTGAACTTGTAGTACATCTACATGTCATGCCCATTTTTCCTATGGTACTTGTAGTATAGCTCTTCATGATATCCTGGGGTCTTTGGTGTGTTCAGATCTATACGTTGACTTTCAGGTAGATTAATTGCCTTGGCCACATAGAGGTGCTCAAATAGAGATTCTATGGACTTAGTAATGGGCATAAATTGTTGTTTAGGGTGATTTTGGTTTTGCCCTTGATTATTTTGATTATTGTTGTTGTAGTTTCTAGGTGTGGCCTGATAATTGGGCTTATGAGGTGGCATTGGTTTCACAGGCCCCGAAATACTGATAGCAACTTGGTTGACTATTGTCAAATTTGGTTGCATCAGATTTTTCTTGGTGTTCTTGGTCCACTATTTGCGAGGTTTCACAATTTTCCCCTCTTAAATTTTAATGTCTTTGATTGTTCTAGCCTATGCTAGAGCATCTTCAATAATTGGGTACTGTTGGAGTTGTAGCAACAAGGAAATTGGCTTCAAGAAACTCTTAGAAAACATGCGAGTTAACTCTGACATGGGGAGTAGGTATGGTAGCTTAGCAAGAAGTATTCACAACCTATTGTCGTAGTTCATGATTAGCTCATTATCATATTGCTTAAACCTTGTGAGGTCAATTAAATTCACCTTTTGCATAGTGTTAAATGCGAAGTGTTCCAGGAATGCATCCGCAAATTGCTCAAATTTGTAGACACTATACTTTGGGAGTTCATTGTACCACTCTATGGAAGGGCTAGAGAGGGTAATCAGAAATTTCCTCAAAATTAAGGCATCATTATCTTGGATACAGAAGCAATGATTCAAAAATCTAGTGATGTGCTCCTGTGCATATTTCTCTCCTTTAAATTTATCCAGCTTGGGCATTTTGAAATGCTCTGGATAGTGAGGGGAAGGTACTAACAGGTTAAGCAGTTGACTACAAATCTAGCACAAAGTGGGCTTTTGAGACCCAAATCTATAGGTCTTGTTCTCTATTTATTCTATGCATTCTAGCAATGCTTTGTATGCATCAGAGGATTTGATCTCCTTTTATTTGCTTTGACCCTGCAGGAGAGTGCGAGAAATATCAAGCCTATTGCGTGGTGGTTGAATGTCATCCACCCTGTCTCCATAAGGCACTTTAGGATATTCTTACTCTAGTTCAAGCTTAGTGTAGACCCCCTAAGGTATCTCTTGAACTGGCCTACAAGGAAAGGTAAGTTCCTATGGAAGGCGATCTATGTTTGGCCTGGGAGGTAAGTCTTGATTAGGCCTAGAAGGTCGAGGAGGTAACATTTGGTTAGGCCTGGGAGGCTTATCATGATTGAAAGTAGGTTGCCTTTGATGAACCCCCTATCTATGGGTACTTGGTGTAGGTACCATATCATGTAAGGTCTTTTGAATAGCTCAATGGTTTGCTATTCAATTATTTTCTTTTCTAATTGATGTTGGCAGACCAAGCATTCTTTATCTTGCCAAAGTTGATTAAATTACGCTTAGCCTTCAGCATATCTCTTGACTACTTGACTTATCTATTCTATCATGCAAGACCTATGAGCCCTAGAATTATCGCCTTAGGGCCTATCTCATTCATGATGGTCTAAAATATTGACTACGAGTTTCCCTCAATCGAGGGAAGTCACGTTTACTTGAGGTTCAGTCTTAGACAAGAATTATTTGTACTCAACTAGCGTATGGGCACACTATAATTGCATAGCATAATGGACCTGAGATAATAAAAATTTTCCATATACCTACCTTCATTGATAAGAAAGGGGAGGGATAAGTTTGCTTGCTTCGAGCGATGAGTATCATACTCATCTTGGAACTTAGGTTGTTGTAACCTATTAGGGGGGTCTACAGGCATAGTTTGATCATTTGGCCCTGCCCAATGTGTGTACTCTTAATCTTGCTCGTATGTGGGTGTGGTAGACCTAGCAGGACTATGAATGTGTGGCATTGCTCTATTTTTTAGTGCCTTAATGCATGAGTGTCATTATTGAAATAAGGTGTGTGAAGTGTCTAAATATGGGAAGTACATTCTTTGATTAGGATCAAAACCTATAGGGGTGTCCCGCACAGGGGTCCCTTGTAGGTGAAGTTCTTAACTAGCTATTCTGGGACTTGGGCGAGTAGGAGGCCACCAAGGAGGTATGAACATGTCCTTAAGGCTAAATTGAAGATGACTTGTGTCTCCTTGCCTACTCTCTACAGTGTCAGCCTTTGAATGGGCTTAGCTATGGGTGCACACCATAGCTACTTCCTACAAAATCCTATGTGATTATCTCATTTATAAATTTTAATGATACAACACACAAGAATGGAAATACGCAATAAGACAAGTGTTTATCTCTTTTAAAGATTTATGTGTCTTATCTAAAATTGTTTTGTATTTTTTGATTTGTTTTTTGCAAGGAGACCTTTTGTCACGTGGTTTGCTTTTGTTGGATGATATTCTTATGTTAAAAGGATTTCACTTATATAATCATAGCTCAACAATAGGAAATGAAATTTTGATCATGTGTACCAACCAAAGTATGGATATGAAGCCCATACCCAATCAGGGAGTACAGGTCCTACTAGTCCTCACCTATTGACCATGGGTAGTGTGTAGCCACCAGAAAGGGTCACACCCGAATGCGGCTCCTATTACGATAAATGGTAAAGATATAGCATGCATACAATAAAACCAAATTGACAACAAATGAAATAGAAAGAAAACACTTTATTCCATTGTATTAAAATCCAAAATCCAATTATAAGTACGTCCCTCTTAGGGATATTCATTTTGATACAATATTACAATAGGAGTGCACAATTGTTTTCCCTCTTAAGGGTAGGTGTGATTTCCAAATGTCTTTTAGAATGCCACAAACTGCTCTAGGATGGAGGTGCCCTCTTCTTCATGATGGAGAAGGAACTTGATGGTTTTCTCTCCTTTGAAATTGTTCCCTACAGTCAAGAAATAATACAAGCATGTCAAAAATATAGGCAACCTCTCATGATGAGGCCCTTTTAGGTAAATTGTATAATGATACCATTAACATGCATAATCAAGAAAACGCAAAGAATGCTTCTAAGCTATGCAAAGTGAATCAATATTCATGTAATAGCGTAAAGGAAAGTAGCAACTACACTATGCATGGATCAGATATGAAAAGTGAAGCATAAACATGCATAAAGAAAGCATTTTAGTCCTAATTAAAGCATAAGCATAAAATGTAAATATAACCTAGTTCTATGGTCAGAAGTCTTCTAAAATGCTATTAAACCAATAAAACAACTAATCTAACCTAATTAGTCGAACAGGAATGGAAATAGGAAGGCAGTTATACCTCTGCTACAAACCATAGCTTTGGTGTGCGGTCTGCACTGTAAACCATAGCTGACAGCCACGGTTAGCACTCTGATAGGCTTACCCTCAATTCCAAGGGTAGTGGAATTAACCTCCTTATCTAATTAATGTTCAAGGGTCACCTTCGATGTCCTTTTGACAGGTTTGGCGGTTGAATCACTGTGATGGGCCTTCATTTTCTCGAATTTGTGTTTCTTGATCCTCCTAGGCTCCTAGGGCATCCATAATTTAATTCATCATGAATATTGGTAAGTAGATAGGGTATAAGTGTAATAGCTCTCTCTTAGTATACTTGGTTGAGTGTACAATTTGACAGGGCTCCGCTACTCAAATCTCCAATGCTCTCTCTCATAGTTTACCCTAATTTTGAGGGGTACTTATAGGACTATCCAAGGGCTAGGGGTGGCTTCCTGGAGAAGCCAAGATCAAGAAGGGGTGGTTATGATAGTTGGAATGGAAGCTTTCACCTTCTAACCACCTTCTTCTAGATCCAATGGCCGTTTCAACCAATTTGGCTTGGATTGAAGGCCAACTAAACTTTAGTTAAGACCACATGTCACAAATGTGGTCTAGACTACAAATCGTAGGTCTCAGCCATGGTTCAGTTGCAAACCATAGGTCTGGGCTACATTTCGATTTATTAGGCCAAGGAGCCCAAATTGAATGGTTAAAACCACTGCTCTATCTTGAAGTATGTCCAAGATCTTCCATATGGTCTTGTAGCATGTCCATATGAGTAGTCACCCTCAACATGACGTGTTTTAGGTGTCTATAAATGCCCCTTTTGAGATGCATTGTGAGATCGAACAATGTTGAGAAAAAATAGACCTCCTAAAATTATGTTGAAGGTTCTATGATGATCATTAGTAAAATCAACATTAGATGTCCCAGGTCCAACAAAAGGATGCGCATCCTGGAACCATAGCTTCCAACTCTTTGGAGGCTTAAACTTGAAAAGTTTATACCCTTATCATCTCATTCGGTGTGGCTATGCATTCCATAGGTTTCTTCTAACCCATAGATCTGAAAGGTGAAGAACAACAAGCAACATCATATTTGCTATTTACCCCAAGGAAATAGGTAAGCTTATGATAGTTGTTTTCAATGATTTGCAAGGATGAACACAATTTTGACAAGATCAAGGGATCTATGATTCTCAGGGATCTTTTATTGATTTTGATTATGATTTGATATTATGACTACCCCCTCAAGATACGAGTTGATGAGGGTAATGACAATGTATGAAGTGACGATGTCGCTTGACCACCATGGATGATTTGAGCAAATTAATGCCTTGGCTAGGCCTAGTTTAGCTTTTGATTCCAATTGTTAATAGTATTTGCATGCTTCTATCCCATGGAGCGGTCAGGCTACAATAGCCATCTTAGGAATCAAATTGATACAAACCCAATCAGATTTATGTTGAGTCAAATTATCGATGATTTTCTGAAAAAGAGGTCATAGAAGAAATGGCATGCAATGCCTCATTCCCATGGAGCAGTCCTAATACGAATGCATTCTTAGGGATTGAAAATAAATATATCAGATCGACGATGACAATTTTTGCCCCAAATGTCCTTATGGTACTTTACTCATCCTGTCGGATTGCATGGATTGCAAATCACTGCAACCGCCAAGTGTATAAGGTAAATTATTGAATACGAGGTGCATTTGATGTTTTAATTTATTTGATTTTTTTTAATGTTTTGAATTATACATTGAACTTATTTATTTGGTTGGGAGGTATGTTGCTCCATGAAAGGATTATCATAGTGATGACCTCGGTTGTACTTTATAATCTCAGCTAGATTTTTAATTTTTTATTGGATCCCGATGCTTGATTATCACCAAATTTCCAAATTAGCTTGCTTTTATTGAGTTCTAACCCAATGGGAGACATTAATTGATATTTTGGCCCTTCCCATATTGGGATTTTCTAAAATTTCCTGCTAGTTGCCTAGTGGGAATTGCAGCCAAGGCCTGTAGTCCGTGCTGAATATGAGAAGTTTATAAAAATTCCAAATTTCAAATATCTCTCATTATTCCTTGACAGTGACTTGCAAACTAGAGCTCTGATAGTGACAGCTAATAAAACTGACCTGCAACCTACCACACCTTACCCACACACTGACTTAGAGCATGATGATAGGGTGCAGGCAAGCGTCTTCTAGCCACAGGGGACGAGGCGAGGGAAAGGTAACTCAAAAACCAAGACCTCACATCCATTACCAATTAAAATGAACCCAATTAAGAAATTGGTAAATCAATTACACTAAACTGTTGGTAATGAACCTCATCTTAGGCTAGGGTAGCTTAGATTTAATTTTTTGCATTTTTGGCCACGGTATCGCACCCGGTCGGACTTCAATTGGGGACCGCAGCTGCCAACTACGGTTCCCAATTAATCAATTGGGGACCGCAGCTGCCAAATACGGTCAACATTCAAAATCCCAATGATCAATTTTTGATCACATGCGGACCGCAGTGTTGACCCACGGTTCGCCAAATTTAGGAAAAATTTATAAAAAATTTAATTTTTCTAAATTTTTAGAGGCAATTAATTTAATGAATTTTTGACCTGTCTGATTGACAAATTTGATTTGTAGTCCTGCATGATGACATATTTTTGCAATTTTATCTGTTTTTAACTATTTTTTATGATTTTTAGATCAAATTTAAATGTTTTTTCTTGTTTTAGTTAGATTTTTCCTTATATTATGTTATTTATTTCAGAGATTGACCTCTAGAGCGTGAGAGCCTAACATTCTAAAGACTCTCTATAGAGAGCTCACTGATGGTGATCAAGAGTGGTTCAGAGCAGACAGCTTCGGCTACATTCTGTTGAGCAAAGTGCAGCAACAGGATTGTCATTGTTGTCAACACAATCAACTAGATCATTTGATTCAGTGTAGCAACAGGAAGTTTAGATGTAGCAAACAGGAAGTTCAGAGATCTCTCAAAATATGTACAGTGTTTTTCCAAAAATACCTAAGTGGCCCACATGCAAAAATTCAAAGAAAAAGATAAGTAAGGAAAGTGTCGCAATATCACGACATATTCAAAAAATAGGAAAACTGTCTTGATTTTGCGACATATTGGAGGAGAGAGAAAGTGCAAAGAAAAATGTCACGATTTTGCGACATACTAGAGGAGAGAGAAATAGCAGAGAAAACTGTCACGATTTCGCGACATGTTTGAAGTAGAGGCACAAGTAGGTAAAACTGTCATGATTTCATGACATGTTGGAAGAGAAGAAGGCAAGTTGAAAAATTGTCACGATTTCATGACATGTTGGAAAAGAAGAAGGCAAGTTGAAAAATTGTCACAATTTCGCGACATGTTCGAAGCAGAGGCGCAAGCAGGTAAAACTTTCATGATTTCGTGACATGTTGGAAGAGAAGAATGCAAGTTGAAAAACTATCGTGATTTCATGACATGTTGAAAAGAAGAAGGCAAGTTGAAAAACTGTCGCGATTTCGTGACATGTTCGAAGCAGAGGCGCAAGCAGGTTAAACTGTCACGATTTCGTGATATGTTGAAAGAAAAAGTGTAAGGGAGGAAAACTATCATGATTTTGTGACATGTTCGATGAGAAGGCACTTGCAATAAAACTATCACAATTTTGCGACAAGTTTGGGGAGAAGGAGCTCGCAAAGAAAAGTGTCGCGATTTCGCGACAATTTGCAAGAGAGACAGTACGGACGACAAAGTGTCACGATTTCATGACATGTTCGGAAAGAATGTGCAAGCAAAGAAAATTGTCATGATTTCACAACATGTTTGGAGAGAAAGAGCTCGCAAAGAAAAGTATCACGATTTCGTGACAATTTAAAAGAAGGACTGTACAGATGAAAAAGTGTCACAATTTCACGACAGGTTCAAAGAGAAAGCGCCAAGGAGAAAAAGTGTCGCATTTTTGCGACATGTCAGGTTTTCATGACCCAAAAAGGAGATAGAGTGTTCGGAGGCAAAAATGTCACGATTTTGCGACATGTTCCATTTTCATGAGCGAAAGGCAAAGAAAGTGTACGGATGCAGAAAGTGTCACAATTTCACGACAGGATCAGAAAGCAAGTCTTCAATGGCAGAAGCGTCGCGATTTCATGACAAGAGCAGAAAGGAAGTCGATGAAGGAAGAAGTGTCACGATATCATGACAAAAGCAAAATTGATGTTGACAAAGGCAGAAGTGTCGTGATATCGTGACAAAAACAAAGTTGAAATCAACAAAGGCAAAAGTGTCACGATTTCACGACAAAATCCAAAAGGAAGCATATGGAGATAAAAAGTGTCGCGATATCGCGACATGTTGTGTTTTCATGGCAACAGCAAATAGAAGAGTTGTAGGGGCAGTTGAGGCCGACGAAGACTGATGCAAGCTGACAAAAATTAGGGTTTGTAGCCAACTAAGTTTAGGGTTTACAGTCGACTAAGATCAGGGTTCTTCAGTAGACTAAGATTAGTTTTTTCATCATGAAAAGTTTGTTATAAAAGGAGGGTTGTTTGAAGAATTTGGGTGTGTCGAAGTGTGCGAATAACTGTCGCCTGAGTGCAGAGAGCAAGTCATGTCGAATCATTTGAAGTGTGGATTTTCACGAAGGAAGCAGAGTGCGCAACAAGGAGAAGACAACTATGAGGTGCAGCAAAGTGTGCGAAGGGCTTGCATAGAAAAGTAGAGCACATAGAGAAAACAAAGGTGACCAGTCAGTATAGCAAAAGCAAAGGTATCTTATTATCAATATTCTAGTTCTAGATTTGAAGTCCAAGTTGGTGCTTGGCATCAGGGGTTGGTGCTCCTTTCTGTTGGTTCTCCTTCCAGTTGGTGCTGGTAAATTACTTGTAAAGTTGGTGCTTTGCAAAGGCTGGATTTGGATGGTAGTCCAAGCAGTCATTTTTGAGGAGTATCCACATTGGTGAACCTCGTTAAATCTTGTTTTGTGTGTTGTTCTCTTGTTGTTCTTACTGTATCTGTTCTTAAGTTTTAACTATTGCTATTTTAAGAGTTGGTAATTCTTAGTTAAAGAGCTACACTGATTCACCCCCCCTCTCAGTGCCATTGTAATTCTAACACATTCTGGATCTACCCACCATTAGGGAAGATCAATCCTATCTGACTATGTTGGCCCAATGTTGGAATATGCAGACCAACACGTTTCACCTACCTATAGGTGAAATGATAGTTACACTAGAGGATGTATACAGGATCTTCAGGATCCCATTGATGGTCAGGTCATCGTATGCTCTACTTATGGGGCTAAGGAGTTCGTCTTCGATGCTTGGAATGAGGAGGCTTAGGGTGCCATTGACCATGGAGGGGTCCACATCGGCTATTGGTATGGGAAGAACATCTTCTCCATGCGTGAGGTCATTTTTATGCACCTAGTGGTGCAATATGTGCTTCCATACTCCTCGGGCACGAGGATTCCCTAGAACCTTCTAGCTATTGTATGTAGAGTTATCCATAGCTCTATCTACCAGCCACTACTCCTATCCTAGGGAGCACTCTATTGGCTTAGCTATACTACGAGTTATATCAAATCACTGAGCATAGTTGTAAGGGCATCAGTTGTAGTCTACTTTTACATATCTAGGGCTGGCAGCATATCAAGGTGGAGCATCCTGGGGAGCTGCCCCTACATATTACAAACATTGATTATGAGCATGAGTTCTATGCTACTTACTGGCCTCGATAGGAGGAGGGTTTCTATAGTAGGAGTCATGTTGATGAGAACCAGCATTAAATTACCTGTTTTACAACACTTGGACTGGATGATATCTAGTGGCGTCCCTACATGGATTATCCTAACTATCTTGAGGTCGGTAAGAGGCTTCGATGAGCTCACCAATAAAGATGGCTACTCAACTGGAAGGTCGAGATCAGAGAGTTTTAGTTTTTCTCTCATGTCCTACATTAGTTTGAAATGGTGCAGGATATCCTAGAGATCCCATTAACTTATAAGCACCTAGCTTTGGAGAGGGATCTGTCATGGATCCAGCCTCTGACTCTAGGTGATGCTCCAGATGACTTCTAGGATACTGGGGTTGACATAGCGATGACCACTCTAGAGTATGATGGATGGTGGTCTCTATTCCACTGGTATGGGACAGGGCCTTTGGGCTGAGCGATAGATCAAACTAGAGCAAATGTGGATCCTGACGGGCGTAGGGTGTGCCAGCAAATAAAGGGTGGTTGAGGTACAAAGGCTACCACTGAGGAGGCTCCTGAGATTAATCCCAATGAGGAGGCTCTAGAGGAGGGTGAGGTCCCTCCTAACATTGTAGAGGGGCTACTCTTAGCACAGGTGGTTGACTTGTAGAGTTAGCTTGGGCGATTCCAGATGTAGCAGAGGGAGCGAGACACTACTATCACTACTCTGTAGGTGTAGCTGACATAGAGAGATCATCAATTAATGTAGGTAGAGTAGGATATTTCTAGCTTGATAGAATGGGTGACCATAGTAGAGACCCAGGTTAGCGAGCTCACTCATGCTCATGACTTGGTAGAGGCACAGAGGGATGTGGCCATAGCAGAGCAAGATCTACTCAGGGTAAAGATGGGGGGTCCTCCATCCTCATAGGTGATTATGGGGCCTCCGATGGCACCAGTAGTAGTACTACCAGGTGGTCGAGATCCTATGGCAAATATTCAAAACCTACAGGGTTTACTTATGAGTTTCAATGAGAGGCACGCATCCAAGGTTGCTTGGGTAGACCAGTTGGTTGGATACATTCAGATGTTGGGCACAGAGGTTCCTGAGGATCCATATGCTATAGAGTCCCAATGGAGTAGATCTCGGACTATAGGATAGTCCAATGCTAGCTCTAGCCATCGCACCCATCAGAGTGAGAGGAAACACAGGTCCTCTAGTATGCATGGCAACAATACATACCAGGACCAGGGAGGTATGATAATCTTTTGCAACATCTAGTCATAGATCTCGACGCACAAAGGTGCCCATAGCATAGGATGCAATTGGATGAGTGCTAGACCTCTTTGGGCTAGGTGGTACTCAAGGCTCATAGTAGGATCTATAGCAGTCAGCAAGGAAGTAGGAAGAGCAAGATCGTAAGCATAGTACTGAGGGAGACAATGAGAGCTCTGGTATAGGGAGAGTAGATCAGAGCTAGAGCTCTACTTTTACATGACACATTTTTGATATATCTCATTTTTGGTGAAAGGTCGAGGACCTACACATATTTTATATTACTTTCTTTTCATGCATTAATTTATGTAATGATTTATTTACACAATGTTGATCTAATGTAAAGGAACATGTATGCTTTAATCACTTAAAACATAAGGAATGAATGCAATTATGTTTATCAATATAATGGATGATGCCATAGAATGTATAAAAATTATGAATGTAATTGAAAATCCTTAAGATAAGAATTTAATCAATTAATCACCCATATATGAAATGCAATGGTATGCGATGTTTATAATGCGAATGATATAATGTGTCACTCGATTTTCTTTTGCAAATTTGAAAAATGTGCACGATATAGTCAGTGGTCATCTAAATATTATTGCTAATATCCATCTGGTATCTATCCTAGATGTTGATTGTGCTTTTTATAATGATGTATCATGGGTTTTATACTTTGCAATTTGATGATTTATAATGTTTCCATTTTTAGCACTTTGTTGCTATGGGAGAATTTTTTTAGGTTTTCCATGAGATTCAAACACCCAAATAGATTTATCAAAATTTGCATACTAACCACACTAGACTTTTGAGATAAAAGGCTTTTGCTAGGATAGACCCTAACTATTCATTATCCCTATGTGTGCAAATGAATATTTTAATATAAGACACAAGCTTTCCCCGATGTCAGGCAGGATTATTTCAGCCCATTGCTAAGATAGGGGTTCCACAAATGTTTTATGCAATCTCAATTTTAGATTTCAGTTGGACTAAGCCACTAGGCAATGCAGGACACCTGAAGCTAGCTCTTCCACATTCAAACATTGGTCTTGTTCATAAGTGAAATGCTAATGCGTCAAACATATCGTCATGTGTAAGGTACAGTAGTGTTGATAATTCCAAGGATTCAGGCTCATTTCTTTCTATCCTTCAATTTTTGGGATACTTGCTCATATGTAGTGAAGCAAGGGAGTCGATTCCATATTCTTTTGAACCTGTCTTTGGATCTTCATTTGATCTCTCTTCAAACTGGATATTGGATCTTCATTTGATCTCCACTCGAACTTTTGATTTATGATCTTTATTTGATCTTCACTTTGAGCTTCACTTTGAACTTTGATTTAAGCCTGTTTTTCTGATCTTCACTTTTTAGCATTTACATTTGATAATTTTCTTCAAAAATTTCCTTCGGGGATATTTACTTCAAAAACTATTTTTGGTATATCAATTGATAATATCGATCTTGTGATATCAATATGGGATATCACTCTAGGGAGTCGATCTATGATATCGATCTAGGGTATCAATCATGAGGATTGATGTGGGATATCTCTTTGGGATATGCTCATTTTATCGTAAGCAAGGGATTCTAAATAGGGAACTAACCTGTCCTTTTACCAACTACCAACATTTCCCATACCATCCGCACAGAGGGATAAGCAAGAATAACTCTTTTCGCTTCAGGATACCCGGTCCTGCTTCATGGTTTTTATCTTCCCCTAGTCCTTGTTAGGATTGTTTAATTTGTTGATTAGTGATAGGCTTCTGATATGCTAAGGGCTATACTAACTAAACCTTAGCTACAAAAGCAAAGTAAGCTTTCTACCAATTCTTGATAAGACTACTAGGTATGACTAAGTGACCGTAAAACCCTAGTATATCTCCATAGCAACATTATAGGTTGTGTTTGAAAAACATAATTACTCACATGAATGATGGATCATGATAAATGCAGAGATGAATGATTTAAACACAAACGTGGCATTGTTTTTAAGACTGACAAACATAATGCCTTCTATTACAAAATGCAACAGATGACGAATGCCTATATGTAATACAGTAATGCAACGAATGCATGAGTGAATGCAAAATTCAAATGCAAATGCAAATGTTTTTGGATTTTATGCTCTAACAATTTTTTGGTATTTTATTGATTTTATAATTTTTATGGGTTTTGAGCCTCATAATTGACCAAACGGTGAGTACATGCCTCTGGAGCCTTTAGATTGACCAAGAAGTTTTTAGGAATCCTAGGAGCTTTTGGGATTGACCAAAGGGATTATGGGTACCTTTGGGGCATTTTGGGATAACCAAACAATTTTGAGAATCCTTAGAGCCTTTGGGATTGACCAAGTAGTTTTTCAAAAACTCTTGGTGCCTTTTGCATTTGACCAAAGGGCTTACAGACACCTTTGGAGCTTTTGGGTTGACCAAGAAGTTTTTTAGAAACTCTTGGTGCCTTTTGAGTTTGACCAAAGGGCTTGCAGATGCCTTTGGAGATTTTTAGGATGATCGAGTGATTATAATCAAATCCTCAAGGCTTTTAACTGACATGACCAAGTGGTTTCATGAACCCTTGGAGCATTTTTCGGATGATCGAGCAGTTTTGACCAAACCCTCAAAGCTTTTGAGGTTGACCAAAGGGCTTATAGATGCCTTTGGAGATTTTTGACTTTGACCAAACCACTAATGAAAGTGTTTGGAGCTTTTAGGATGACCGAGCAGTTACAAGCAACTCTCAAAGCCTTTTACTATGCTCTTCAAGCATAAAATGCCTTAATATGGATGATGTTGAGATGTTCAGGCTCTTCAACACCCCCTAGCGACATTAGGTGATAGGTACTCGGACCAATATTTTTAGATATGATGTAGGGTCCTAGCCAATTATCCGTGAATTTGTCTCGCATATCTGGAAAAAAATTAGAGTTTTGTTGGTTTTCTTTCAAGACAAGATCCCCAACTTCAAAGTCTCTCTAGTGGACTTTGACATTGTAAGCTCATTTTAGTCACTCCTGATAAACGTGAAGATGCTCCAAAGCATTCACGCGATGTTCATAAAGTAGTGTCAGTTGATCTAGTCGAGCTTGCCGCACAGTGTCATCATCGATGAACTCCTTCAATGTGACACACAGCATTGGAATTTCTAATTCCAAAGGCATAATGGCCTTAGTTCCATATACTAGTGAGAACGGTGTTGCCCCAATGGGCGTCTGAATACTAGTCCTGTAAGCCCAAAGCGCAAGGGGCAACTGGATGTGCCAGTATTTGTGGTTTTCTTGTACTATCTTTTTTAAGATGGTCACCACTATCTTATTTGAAGCTTCAACCTGCCCATTTGCTTACGGATAGTATGGAGTCACAAAACTATGTTTGATTATATATTTAGATATCAAAGCTCTCATAGTTTTGTTCTTGAAAGAAGTTTCATTATTCGATATTATTTTGGATAGAATCCCAAAATGACTTATGATATGCTCTAGTATAAACTCTGCTATATGAGCTCCAGTTGTCGTTGTTAAAGGTATTACTTCCACCCACTTTGTAAAATGCTCAGTAGCTATGATTATGAATGTATGCCATCCTGATGATGGAGGAGAGATCTTTCCTATAATATCTAATCCCCACTGAGAAAATGGCCAAGTTGCTTGAATGGGTTGTAAGGCCTACAATGGCAAGTGCGTAAGATTAGCGTGATGATGGCATTTAACATATTTCTTGACATACACATTGCACTTCTTCTCCATAGTGGGCCAATAATAACCCATTTTAAGGATGTGCTTGATGATAGCCATGCCTCTGAATTGGCCACCGCACATACCATCATGGGCTTACAAAATTGTCCATGATGCCTCTTGGGGCTCTAAGCAATGAATGAGAAATCCATCATAACTTCTTCGATACAAGATGTCTCCTATTAAGACATATTTGGCTGATTTCTATTTAAATGTGCCCTTCGCAGCATGCAAAAATCCCTATGGGATTATACTAAGATTTAGGAAGTCTTTAATTTGTGACATCCAATTTTGATAAATCTCAGCTTCGACTACCAAGACGACTTGCTCCCCTTGCGTATTTACTTTTGCAAATGCATACTTGGAAACAACCCTATGGTGAATGGTAGTACCACTCCCCATGGTACTCTTAGAGGTTAATGACCCCCAGGGTGCCTTCTTAAGAAAGTATTTAGCTCTACGAAACCATTCAACTTGTGGTTCTACATTGATCATGTTGATTGATTCTATGTTATCATAGGCTACACGCTCTACTACTGGATGAGAGAGCGTCTTGACATGGATGGTAGTGAAATAAACAGATGGATTCTAAGGGATTAAATATCCCAAATAAGCCATGGTATCTGCAAACCTATTTGATGATTGAGGGATTACCTCAATGTCATACCATTCTAGTTTGGCCAAATATGTGTCAACTAGATCTTTATAGGCTTTCAGTATGGGACACCGACACTAAAAAATCCCCTTGACTTGATTTACTATGAGCAAGGAATCACCAAAGATGTTCAATCTCTTAATATTCATGGCGATAGGTGTATGGAGGCCCAATAGTAGGGCTTCATACTCAGCGTTGTTGTTGGTGCATAGAAAATCCAACTTGAATGACAAGGGCATTGGAGCTCCTTGCAGCATGAAGAACACTATTCTAGCACCACCACCTTGTTTGCACTTCGAACCATAAAATAATAGAGTCATATTAGCATTGTTCTCTGGTTCTTTGGGTTCAGGAGCTTCAAATACGATGAATACTGCATTGTCCAAAATCTCAATTGTTAGAGGTCTACTGTTTGATAGTGGTGCCTCAGCTAATTGATCTGCTATGACCTATCCCTTAATGGACTTATGGCTTATGAATTCTAGATCAAATTTCATCAAAAGCATGATCCACTTCGTAGTACGCATATTGTGATAAGTCTTACTCATCATGTACTACAAAGGATTTTTTTGGATATAACATATGTCGTATGACTTAACATATAGTGTCGTAATTTCTTTGTATCGAACACTACTGCTAAACACAATTTTTCCATGTATGCATGCTCAAGCTCATAGCTCACCAAAGTTTGACTAATGTAATATATGGCATGCTCTTTGCCTTGCACGTTCTTTTGGGCCAACATGGTTCCCAGTGCAAAGTCAGTTGCCAATATATAGTAGAAAATGCACTTCTATCCTTGGTGGAGCTAGCACTGGTAGTGTTGCCAGGTATTGCTTTATCTCAATGAAGGCTGCCTTGCAGTCCTCGTCCTAGCTGAATGGGACACCCTTATGTAGAAGTTGATTCATGGGTTGACATTTATCCGATAGTTGGGCGATAAATCACTTTATCGAGGCTACCTTGCCCTGAAGGCTCCTTAATTCTTTAATATTGGTGAGAGGACGTATTTCAAAAATGGCCTTGATCTTCATTGGGTCTACTTCGATGCCTCTCTTGGAGACAATAAACCCTAGTAATTTTCTAGAAGTTATGCCAAATACGCACTTCTTAGGATTCAACATGATTTTGTGCTCTATCAAGCGATAGAAGACTTTCCTTAAGACCTCTACATGCTCCTCTCGTAGCAATGACTTGGCTAACAAATCATCAATATAATATTTAAGAATTTTGTGCATATAGTCATGAAAAATGTATGTCATGGCCTGCTGATATGTGGAACCAGTGTTTTTGAGGCTGAATGGCATAACTTTATAGCAAAATGTTCCCCATGGCGTTATAAACATGGTTTTGTGTTGATCTTCGAGTTTAATCCAAATTTAATTATAACCAGAAAAACCATCCATTAAGGAGAGCATTTCATGACCTGTAGTTGCATCTACGAGAGCATCAATATTGGGCAACAAAAATGAATCTTTGGGTGTTGCCTTATTTAGGTCTCTAAAATTTGTGCAAATACGGATCCTTCCATCGGGATTTCCCACAGGTACCATATTGAACACCCATTCTAGGTAATCAATGGAAATCACAAATTCCACATCCAACAACTTTTGTAGCTCATATTTCACCCTTAATGCTATTGTTGGGTGCATTTTCCTAAGATTTTGCTTGATCAGCTTCTTTGTTAAGTCTAGCAAAAGGTTATGAGTAACCAATTTTGGGTCTAGACCTGGCATATCCTTGTACGACCAAGAAAAAAAATTTGGTCTCTCTTTTAGTAGAGGGATGAGGGTGGACCACTCATCTGGAGTGAGACTCTCTCTAAATTTAACCTTCTTTGCACTGGTGGGATCATCACTGATATCCACCTCAAAGGTTTCCTCTATCAACATATGCGATCCCTCCTCAAGCTGGTGAGGCATAGGAATCAGATGAATGTCATCAGCCGGGTTGAGTGGTTCCGTGTTGGAAGCATTTTTGACATGATAAGCATCATATGCATAGCCTGGTGCAAAATGGAAAGGTTGCAACATTTTTTCATTGGGGAAGAAATCCTCAGGCTCAACGGGTAAATCAGCATGATCCTAATCGATAGCATCTTTGTTAAGATACAACGGTTTAGACGGATCTGTTGGATTACGGAGTGGAGTGGTCAAATCAATGGAGACCATGTTTATGGAATGGAATTGATCTCTAGAACCACATAGACTGACCTCTACGAAATCTGTATAGTCATCATATCCATGATCTAGATCTAATGGCACAGGCATAAAAGGGTCTTCCCTATGAGGACTATGAATAATCGGATCCTCCCTATGCACTAAATATAAAATAGTATATGTAGCACCCTAAAATTGGCACGGTTAAAACCTTAGTAAAAAGATAAAATATTAAAATTTGAATTTCAACCCCAAACTACCCGTTAAACCGCCTTTTACCCGCTTTCCCCATTTTTCATGCCATTTTTAGGATTTGTTTTGACCGTTGGACGATATCGTCGCAGATTAGACGAAATCGTCCCCGATCCGACGAATTCGTCTGGAATAGAACGTCCAGACGATTTCGTCCCAAAACCAAATTTTCATAATTAGCTTCTGTTTCAATGAGCCTCTCCAACTCGGCGTAAGCGTGTCTGCGTAGCTGGAGATTTCCCTGTTGGAGATCTCCCGCATTGGGATGATCCCCAACCTCCCAAACCTCTTTTTAATCCTATATAAACTAGGATTTTTCTAGTTTATCCCCCCGCCTCCCTGCCTAATTCTTGCTGATTCTCCCTGAACCCCCAACCCCTTTGTTGACAGGATTTCATTGCAGAGTTAGCTCCTTATTCCCTCGCATTATTGCTTGCATTTTGGTATTTTGCATTTTTTTATTGCAAGAATTCTACTATTTTTCAATCGAAGCTAGCTTGGATCGTCGCAGACGATCTCGGACGATTGCGGACGATTTCGTACGATTGGAGGCGATCCTGACTGTAGTCCAGATTGGGGGCAGTCCGAGTTTAGAGTTCGCATTTTCTTAAGCTTTTTTGCATTTTCCATAACATATTTTTGCACTGTTTTAAGTTATTATGTTTTATGCACCTTGGAGTTCACCTCATTTAGCATAATTGCATGATAAAGGTAAAATCAATCATTAAATTTACTGCATTTCCTCATTTGTTATTAGACACTATTATTTAGGCATGTTTGCTGTTATTTCTATCATTATCCCTTGCTTTTGCATTTGCATATTTGGTATTTTGTGTCTGTTTTTGTGATTGCAGGTTTCTGACGGATTCGTCTGACGAATTCATTAGATTTTAGGCGATTCTGTCCTATTTCAGATGACCTTCTATGATTTGAGATGATCCCAAGAAATATCAGATGATAATGTGCAAACTGAGATGATCTGAACTGCTACAAGACTCATAATCTCCATCAGACATCCGAAATCAGGTATGAATTCTTCTGGTTAGCATATTCTCTGTAATTTGCATCTATTTCTATTTTTTGTATTCATTGAAATCCGCATTGGCATATAGAATAGTTTAGATTCATATCGGCCAAACCTAGGAGTTGAATGATCAAGCATAAAAATGAACACATCAAACACACTATCAACCTAGGCGTGGAAACCGCCATTCAAAAGTTTCCCGGTGAACCCACCATCCATCAAAAATTCACCCTTATACACCTCCCCCGAGAGGCGGGACCTTCAAAGGGCCTCTCAGTCCGAGGTATTGTCCCATCCTTTTCACATCCCCCTTCCGGGCATGGATCCTATAGCCTGAAGGTAAGGGTGCAAAAAATTTGGAGCGATACATTTTGGTGAACCCGACGTGAAAACTAAAAACCTTTTGAAAACAATTCAATTCAAAAACAAAAAACAAAACATAAATGCATTTAGAATCAAAGATTGCATGTCATATTTAGATGGTAGATTATAATAAAAGACGAGCTGTCACCATTAATGTTGAAAATCAATTAGCAGCTATAGAGATTACTTCGGGGCTTAGAGTACCTCAAACAAATAGGGTTCAACCTTTGTGGGACGAACTTAATAGGAGATTAGATCTCATTTCATCTAGAGCAACCGAACTTAGGCAAATCAAGAGGTTTGTCCTAGATAGAATCCTGGATCCCGATCAAGTGATTTTGTACCATGAACTTCAGAGAGCTTGCCATAGGTGGTTAGCAGATAAAAGAGCCCTTGTGTCTTCTGAGTTGTATACCTTTGAGGAATACCTCGATAATGCAACTGTAGTACATAAATTTTTGTCTCGTATAGAAGATCAAGAGGTCATTCTTACGGATAGAAAAATATGGTATAGAGTTCCCAGAGCTGTGTTATATCGAGAGTATTGCCATGAAATCTATTTTTACAAAATAGAGTCGAAATAGATAATATCACTATAGCACACTTCATTAAGTTCCTAAAAACCATTTCCAATTTGAAGAGGAGCATTTTATGACTCCTGATGAACTTGATCCTATCAATGACATCTATAAACTATTTATAGAAAACTAAGTTATTATTTTATTATTGTTGTTTCTTGTATTTAGTGTGTTGTTTATTGTCTTTATAAAATAAAAAACAAAAACAAAAACAAAATAAAATTATCATAAAAAAAAAAAAAAAAATCAAAACATTTTCTTTTAAGTATTATAGTAGGTATATAATTAAAATATATACCTCCCAAGATCTGTTGCAAATATATTAATATATATTTGCTAAAACCTAAATTTAGACACAATGACTAGACTCAGGAATGGAAAACAAATTGAAGTAGAAGAAGATTGGTTAGGAAAACCAATAAACCAGATTCCCTTCTTGAAGAACCAATTCAAGAAGAAGTAACCTTAAACCAACAAGAAGAAGAATTTGTGGACGCAAATGAACAAAAAGAAAATGATAGAGAGGAAGGATCCTCATCTCCTAAAATAACTCCAGATGAAGCTGTTACTTTTGAGAACATGGACCATTTTTGGAAATTTCTCAATAATAATATTGGCACTCTTAATAGAGCAGTCCATATGGATAAAGATCAAATTAGTGATACTCAAGCAACCCTAGAAGATATATATCACACACGCACTAATCCTTTGTCCTTTGTTGATCAAGAGAGTGATCAAGCCGGACCGTCCAATTTGGACATGGCTGCTATAATCCAGAACATGCAACAACAACAAGTTACCCAACCACCTAGAGTGCCTGTTACCAAACCAAGGGTTATTCCTACACAAAAGAAACCTTCATTCACTGCTCTATTTCGCCAAGCTATCGACCAATATACCTCAAATCAACAAAAGCCTAAAACAAAACCAAATGTTAATTTCCAACAATCTGGGATACAACATAATGCTACCACAAATCTTCTTCATAATACTCTTCCTACCAATCATTTGCATAATAGTAACATAGCATCGAATCCTTATGTTCCGCCTTCTTACGCTCACAAATCCCATGCTCATGTACCACCGAACCAATATGGTGGGCAAGCTGGCAATATGGAAGCCATGGTGAAACAGCTTAACCTCCCGTATGGACCAAATAGATCCCTACCGTCCCTCGTACAATTACCGAGAGATGTGTAGTCAACCTCTAGATCCTATAGTTGTAGCACAACCATATCCCAAACACTTTCCTATGCCTCTCCTACCTATATATAAAGGAACCGAAGATCCCATAGAGCATCTTCGTATGTTTAGGATAGCATGTCATGACATATCACATGATGATTTGCTATTACTAAAAATGTTCCCGAAAAGCTTAGGGGGGATGGCATTGGAGTGGTATTATCAACTACCCACTCATTCTTTGAGAAATTTTGAAGAGACCGCCGAGTCTTTTGTGCATCAATTTAGTGCCTATATCGAAAGGCATGTAACCATTAAATATTTGTACAACCTAAAACAAGACAAAGATGAGTGTTTTGCTGACTTCTTAGCTCGATGGAGACAGTTGATAGGAAAACTACACTTTGTGTTACCTTATCGGGAGATGTTGGATATTTTTATCAATAATTTACAAGAACAACTATCCTATGAATTATCAATCGCTACCTTGACCACCTTCGATCAAGCTATAGACTTAGCTCGAAGGGTGGAAGATGCTCTCATTAGAAGAGGTCAGCTCAAAAAGAAAGATGATGAGAAAACATCCAGAAATCAGTATAAAAATAAACAAGTTGTGGGTGACGGAGTCACTGATAGTAGAAACATTGCTAATGTTAATACTACGAAAACAACGGAGAAGTTTATATTGAAACCTCCTGATAAACCACCTCGAGAATTTACTAGGTTAAATCAACCTTTATCAACCATTCTCCCCCAATTACTAGCACGAGGCTTGATCCAATTACCAGCTATCCGGGAACCTGATCCAACTATACCCGGATACAGAGCTGATTTACATTGTGATTTTCATAGAGGACCTGGACACGCTACCAACTCTTGTAAAATATTAAAACATAAAATACAAGATCTGATTGATAATAATGAGATGGAGGTGCAAGCCTTCCAACCTAAACAAAATGCTTCTAATAACGCTCAAAAGAACACCCCTCAAAGTCAAAATCAGAATGCCAATCAATCATTGGACATATTTCAACATCCTTTACCAAAGCATGGTAAAGAGGTGGCTAATCAAATCGAACATCATAATGTTCCCCCTCCTACCCGATATGTAGGAGCCATTAGTGGGCATTTACCTATTCACGATCTAGAAATATTTGACACAACTTTATCCATGGTTACGTCCAGACCCCTATATAATACTCAAACACCGGATCTTAGTGATGTAGAATCGGATACTGAAAGTGAAATAGACATCACCTCAAATCAATCGAATAGTTCTAAAAATGAATCAGATCCTATTCAACCTATCACAGATTCTATGGTTTCGGAAGAACCATTTCCTAGAAGAGTTACTACTCGACCCTCTTCTCATCAGTTCCTTTCTAATGAACAAGCCATAAACGCTAGACCGAGACCAATTCATCATCCTCAACATAACATTGTAGGTACCATCGGAGTCGTTACCAGACAACAGGCTCAAAATTCTCAACAGGATCAAACTCAGAATGATGGATCAGCTCCATTTATTTTGAAAAATCCCAATAAAGGGAATCATATGTCTAATGTTCAACCTAAGCCTCCGTATAATATTAATGAACAATTATCCAACACTACAGCCTAGAATTTCCCTTTTGGATCTTTTAAGATCTTCTCCTACCCATAGGGATGAATTAATGCTCACATTAAGCCAAATGATGGTACCACAAAATATTCAGCCTGAAGCCATGACCAATACTATCATCACTCGAGAAGTCGATTGTATTGACTTTCGAGATAGAGATATACCACAACATAGTTTACATAAGGATAATCCCTTATATATTACTGCCCTAATTGGAGATGTAGTCGTTAAACGAGTCTTGATTGATAATGGTTCATCTTTAAACATATGCACTTTTGACTTCTACCAACGATTTGGGTTTAGAAGTGACGAAATGAAAAGAACGGATATGATTATCAAAGCCTTCAATGACGAGACACAAGAAACGTGTGGAGTCATTACTATACCCTTGCAAGTTGGTCCTAGAACCCTAGATACGACCGTGTTTATTGTACATTGCCCCGCATCGTACAATATACTTTTGGGTCGCCCTTGGATCAATGCGATGCGAGCGGTTCCCTCCACTTTACATCAGTGTGTTAAATTCAAATTTAAAAACCAGTTGGTTACCATTCATGGTGATCCTAGACCCTTTGATATGTGCGCTTTGGCAGAACCCGTTGGAGTGCAATTTTGCCCCGCCTTGTCATCCACACATCCTAATTCTTATCATCCATCCAAACGTGTGAAACACACACCCATAACATCATCTACTCCTTCAACTACACCTATACATTTAGCTCAACCATCTTCTGAACAAACCACATTAGGACCTCGAAAAGAGCCTAAACCTACACCCAATGCTTCCTGTTTTACTCCTATATCTTCCATACCTCTAGATTCACCCGTCAATATCCCTATGACATCTACATCCACTACTGGCATCCTTTCTACACCCGACGATGTAGGAAATGTTCCTTCTACCTCTTATGCTCTTACTGATGAGCTCTTACCCGATTTATCTAAAATTCTTATATCAGAAGAGATCAACACTGCCATGCAGACTTCCCTCCTTTTAAATAAACTCCCACCTTCTCCTCGTACCTTGGGCCTCCCACAACCTATGGGAAGTATCTACCAAGTCGGGAGTTGTGCTTTTATTTATAAAGGATATGATTGGGGAAGAATACCCTGAAACATTCAAGACACATTGTGATGGATATGCTCGATGCTATTTTGCTAATGAATATATTAAAGCTAAACCCATAATGCTTAAATTGGGCTATAAAGGGAAAGGTTTGGGACCTTTCCAAAATGGTATGAAAGAACCTTTCGAGGTAGAACCGTGGCCTGGCCCGCCGTGGTGTGGGCCTATTTTCTAGTAAAGGTCAGCCCTTTCCATTTGAGGATGATGACCATCTCGTATGTTATCAAGATTATCTAGATAAACAAGATTCTTTGTGTCCAAAGAATAATTCTTCTACTTGCAATATGCTATCCATAGCCTATCCCGAAATGATTGCCGAATCCGACGACGAGTTGGAGGGAGATATCTTTCATGATATTTCCATTGAGGAATTGTTATATAATGAATTTTATTTTGATGGCTCTATACCTAGTATAGCCCAGCTTGAGGCCTCGACTCCTCAAGACGAATTATCCAAGCTAACCTTGGAAGAATTACAAGAATTGGGTGTTTCACCCGCCCCACCTAATTTTGAGAGAGATTTACATATGGAAGTTGAAAACGTTATAAAAATTAACATTGGAACCGAACATAACCCTCACATAATCAATATTGGATCAGAATTAAGTCAAGAAAAACAAGATAAATACATTTCATTTCTTAAAGACTATGAAGATGTCTTTGCTTGGACATATGAAGACATGCCAGGTTTGGACCCTTCCATAGTTATGCATCATCTAGTAGTCCATCCAGATGCTAAACCTGTTAAACAAAAACTCGAAAAATGCATCCCAAAGTGGCCTTACTAGTCAAAGGAGAACTAGAAAAACTGTTGAAAGTCATTTTTATACAAGCCATTGACTATGCCGAATGGATCTCAAATGTAGTTCCAGTAACTAAGAAAGAAGCCACTAAAGTTAGGGTTTGCACCGATTTCAGAGACATTAATGCTGCATGCCCTAAAGATGATTTTCCTCTTCCCAACATGGATCAGATCATTGAATTTACTACTAGAAGTGGAATGATATCCTTAATGGATGGATTTTCCGGTTATAATCAGATCAGGATAGCTCCTGAAGATCAGGCCAAAACAGCCTTTATTACCCCTTGGGGAACTTTTTGTTGGAAAGTGATGCCATTTGGCTTAAAGAATGCAGGTGCAACCTATCAACGAGCTATGACTTATATTTTTCACGACATGATGCATGATATCCTACATGATTATGTAGATGATATCATAGCTCGTTCCATCAAAGAAGATGATCATTTAAATGACTTAAGGAAAGTATTTGATCGGTTAAGGGAATATCTTATCCGACTAAATCCTGCTAAATGCATATTCGGAGTTAAGTCCGATAAATTATTAGGGGTTATAGTTTCTTTACGTGGCATTGAAATTGACCCTCTCAAGATCATGGCTATCACAGATATGCCCGCACCCACAAATATATCAGAATTACGAAGTTTACAAGGTAAGCTTCAAGCTATTCGCCGCTTCATCGACAAGTTGGCAGACAAAACTGGACCCTTTCTTAAGCTTCTTAAGAAAGATGTCTCTTTTCATTGGGACGACGAATGCCAAGAAGCATTTGAACTCCTTAAGCAATATCTCCTCAAACCTCCAGTGCTTTCCCCACCTAGATCTGATCGTCCTTTTATCTTGTACATTTCTGCTTCTGATTTTGCCTTAGGAGCTATGTTAGCTCAGCTTGATGATGAGAAGAAAGAACGTGCTAATTATTACATTAGCAGAACCTTAATCAGTTATGAAACTCGTTATACCATATTAGAGAAATTATGTCTAGCAATCATATTTTCTACACAGAAACTACGACATTATATGCTCAGTCAGAAAACCTATGTTATTGCCAAATTCGACCCTTTGCGATATCTCATGAGTCGACCGTATTTATCTGGTCGCACACCCAAGTGGGTTCTTGCGCTAAGCGAATTTGAACTCACCTTCATAGGACAAAAGTCTGTTAAAGGTCAAATCATAGCAGATCAATTAGTTGCTGCACCCTTAGAATCTACTCATCCCCTCATCATTGAGTTTCCTGATGAATGCCTTAAACTAGAGGCAGACCATTCAGAGCAATGGTCCCTATACTTTGACGGAGCCCGATGCATGAGTGGGGCTGGTGTGGGTATTATTTTAATATCTCCACAAAAACATCTTATTCCTCTATCCTTCAAATTAACATTTGCTTGCACCAATAACACCGCTGAATATGAAGCTCTTATCCTTGGATTACGAGCTGCCTTGGCATTGAAAATCAAAATTTTATTGGTTTTCGGTGACTCCCAACTTGTCATAAATCAAATCAATGATGTTTATCAGACCAGAGATGATAAATTACGCCCATATAAAGCATATGTTTTGCAGTTGTTATCCTTGTTTGATAAAGTTACTTTGGAAGCTATTCCTCGAACTAGCAATCGTGCGGCTGACGCTATGGCTACAACTGCATCTCTTTTACCCTTGGAGTTAGACGATGAATATGCTACCATCATTATTCATCGACTCTAGGAACCCGCTTCAAGCAAATCATGTTTAGAACCTTTGGATGTGTTTCTCATCAACGAAACAACTCCTGAACCATGGTATACTGATATATTTAATTTTTTGAGAAAGGAACCTTCCCTAATGGTTGCACTAGCAACCAACGTAGGTTATTACGTAGACAAGCAAGTCGCTTTGTGATTATTGGTAATACCTTGTACAGAAGATCTTTTGAAGGCATCTTATTGAGATGTTTGAATTTAGAAGAATCCAGAGCAGCTTTGAATGAAGCCCACAATGGATCTTGTGGGGGACATTTTAGTGGTAGCGCCATTGCTAAGAAACTCCTTCGGATAGGATATTTTTGGCCTACCATGGAAACTGATGCACATAATTATGTGCGACATTGTGACAAGTGCCAGAAACACGCTGACCTTGTCCATGCGCCTGCACAAGAGCTATAGGCTATTTCATCTCCTTGGCCCTTTTCAAAATGGGGCCTAGACATCATTGGAAAAATCAACCCTGTGTCATCTGATGGACACAAATTCATCATAACTGCCACTGAGTATTTCATGAAGTGGGTTGAAGCTATGCCATTAGCTTCTTGCACTCGGAACACAAGTTTCCAAGTTTGTTTTTAATCAAATTATTTGTAGGTTTGGAATTCCTGCCAATCTCATTTCTGATAATGGAACTTGTTTCAAAAATAAAGATGTCAAGAAATTATGTCAAAAATATAAAATTCAACATCGCTGGTCCACTCCCTATTATCCTCAGGGTAATGGTCAAGCAGAAGCATCTAATAAAACCTTAATCAAAATTCTCAAAAAATTGGTCAATAAAACCGGTCGAGACTGGCACATTCAGTTATATCCTCCTTTGTGGGCCTATCGAACTAGTGTTTGAACCCCCACTGGAACTTCACCTTTTGTCTTGGTTTATGGTGCTGAAGCCATTTTTCCCTTTGAATTAGAAGTTCCTTCTTTAGCTCTACTACTTCAAGATACTCGAAGTAGGGGATGAATATCGTGCTGGCAGATTTAGTCAGCTAGAACTTCTAGATGAAAAGTGCATCAATGCTTTGGAGCATCTTCGCGCCTACCAAAACAAGCTTAAGAGAGCATATCTTAAGAAAGTTCATCCTCGATCCTTTGAGATCGGTGACCTTGTCTTAAAAGAAAATCAAAAAATACTAATGCAACTACAAACCTTAAAGGTAAATTTGAGCCCAACTGGCTTGGACCATATGTCATCAATGCTAAATTTGGATCAGGAGCATACAAATTATCTACCTTAGATGGTAAAGAACTTAAAGAACCTATGAACATTATGCATCTTAAACGTTACTATGCATAAAAATTGGTCATTTCATCATTGTATATATTTGTTTAAAACATTTCAAAAAAACCACTATCTTGTATTTCTTTCAATTCATAAACTTAAAATATAAAAACACCAAAAACATCCAAATCATCAAAATCTTCAAAACCATATTTTATCTTTGTACCTCTCAATTTGTGAAGTATTGCAGTTATATTTTCAGTTATTTTGGATAAATTAGTATTTATTTGGAATCCCGCACTTTCACATTCACATGAATAAATCTCTTGATTTTATTTGTTATGATTATTCATCTCTCTTATATCAAAGCCCACATTTGAATTAAATAAAGTTTTGAGCATAGAGAACTGATCTTGTTATTTACTTGAACCAAGTATATCTCTTCACATTAAAATGATTTCATTGCACATTCGATATGATGCTACATAGTAGAAATGGTTTCCTGAGCGAAAAGTTTCCCCTGCTATCCTATCATGCACATGGTCTAGAATCTTTGAGAATTGACAAAAGGACAAGCTCACCCCTACCCAGAATAAAAATCCCTTGCTCTACAGACTAATCCGAGCAAGTATCCCTAGCATAGGAAGAAAAGAAAAGTTCAAGAAACAAAGAAAAAGAAAAAGGTTATTTGAATCATCACAACAATATTTCAGCATTATCTCAAATATCAAGCAAAAATACAAAAGTACAAAAAAAAAAAAGAGAAGCAAAAGTGAAAAGCCAAAGCAAAATACAATAAACTCCTTTCCCTACCCCTTGAAAAGAAAAGAAGGGTGAATGAGCTTGAATCCCTGGAATTCTCAATTATTCGAAAACTGTGAGGTAAGCCCCATAACAGGTGGTTTGTGCCCAACCCGCTTGGCCTTGGGTAATCCCTAGCATGGTGATATGTCTGTCACATTAGCGACCTTCTTTTGTACAGACCTCTGTTAGCTTATGGATTAGCTAGCTCTTGATAAACCTAACTTACATAGTAGTCTGGGATGGTTACATGCATATAAATCATGGTCAACGAACATTCATTTGGTCAAGGCAAATTACTTGTATCAAATTATCTTGCTCAAAATTGGTGAATGAACAATACAATCGCACACACATTTGTATTTGAGAGATTTTGTATCATTATGATAAATCAAGATTGGTAATGAACTCACATTTGCACATGAGGATTCCTTATAAATCTACATTTCTCTTTGAGATAATTTAAAATATCTCTCGTAACTCTTTTCGGAATAATTTTATCCTTTTATTTCAGAATTTTTGTTTTGTATAAAAGCAATTACATACATCTTCTCATAAAATCTCAAAAATAATTTCAAACAAAATTTTCATATTATTATTTTTTCGTTTATCAAAAGTCAAAAATGCATCTTGCAATAAAACCAACAATCTATTTTCTTCTTTGGATTTCGCGATGATGGTATAAGTTTATACCTATAATTCTATGCCTAGCGCAAACCATCGTTCTAATTTTCTTTTCCATTTATTTTAAAACAAAATTCATCAAAACATGTGACTTGCATCATTATGTTACACAATTATGCTTTACAAACAAACAAACACCTATTCTATTTCATGACATTATGTTCAAAATTCAATATTGCACCCATGGTATAAATTCTAAAGGAATTGTTCACAATTTTATCACACTTAGGAATTTATGCCTAGCAACATCATATTTTCATGCATACTATTTTTATGAAAATCTGAAAACAAATCATCAAACCATCATTATCTCCATCATTACAACACAAAGTCTTAAGACAGTCTCTTAAGCACTCTTTTACTTTTAACAATATTTCTATACTGGGATTAGCTTGACGACCGAGTGAGCGGCGACTCCATGAAATGGTCTATAATAGCGACAATGTCCTTTGAAATTATTGTTAGAAGTCCCTTTTATTTTTTATCAAATCACACCACAACCACCAATTGTTTACATCAGATTATTTCATTTAAAATCTTACAAAAATGACATCAAAATTATAATATTTCAAAACGACATAATTATATGAATCCTCAATCCAATAAGCAAACAATTCAAACATTAAAGCATCATAAAAACATATGAACAAGTCATATCATCAGAAACAAGATCATATATATATATATATCCAAAAATTATTTACATCATATCAAAACTGGATTGGTATGCCACAATCTATACCCTGGCATACTCAATCCTCTCAACAATCTCTACAAAATTTACAGTCCATAGACACCTAGCCTCGAGAAGCCCTCGAGCTCTCAGCCTCATCTCCTCCCCCACCCTGACGTGGAGGAGGTGGTCCCATAGAGGTCCGGGCCGTATCTCGGGTCCTCGTCGTCGATCGTGAGGATGTCCTCGACGATCCCATCATGACCGGCTCTGCAATAGGGGCTGGCAAGTGGTACCCTCTGGTTCTCTGGAACCATGTGATAGTATAACCCCTGGTAGAATGTGGTCTGAGCAATAGACCATGATAGATCATCCCTCGCTCACCCCTCCAGCCTCGAGCTCCGAGCCGTGTAGCCTCATCCCCAGAGTGTCCGCACCTGAGCCCGGAGGCGGGCAACCTCAGCCCGGAGAGCCATTGTCTCGCTACTCTCCCCTACGTCAACACCCTTGCCCTTATCAGGCGATGGTGGTCTCTCCCTCTGCTATGAAGGGAGCCTCTCCTCCCTCCGCTCTATCTCCCATGGCCTCTGTGGAGCCCGTGCCATCCTCTGGCATCTCTCCTATGGGATCCATCGCTGCTCTCTCCCTCGTGACCCTGCGCTACCTCAATAGCAGCCTGCCATCGCCTCCCCATCTGGTGCACCGTAGCGTGTACTAGACCCTACGCCCTCATCATCCGAGGAGGGCGGATGCCTACGTACCAAGCATCATAGCCATCAGCAACCTCGCATCGTCACCATCCACTGGCTGGATGGGGGCATCGTCCGCATCCTGACTCCAGAATCATTGCATATCTGGAGCCCCGCTCAGTGTAGTATTATCCCAAATAGTCTGAGAGTACTCGTAATCCCTGATAGAAGGGATCCCCTATTGTAGACCGAACTATCATAGTACCCGATCGTAGCGGTGGAGCTCTACCTCTCCTCGCTCCATCCTCAACCAGCAGACTCGCCTAATGCGAGCCGCCTCCGCCCATCCTCTGCCCACCCAAGGTGCTCTCGCCATGGCCTCCAGGTGATCTAGTCTAGGATGAGGTCATCTAGCAACCTCCAAGACATCGATAGATCTATCCACCTGTGACCCTCTGTAGCCACCAATAGAAAACTTAGGGTCTCTCCCGATCAACACCTATCAATGGGAGCCCTACCGGCCTCCGCACCGCAATGTGCTCCCAAGACCAAACCTACAACGATGTCAAGACCAGACATCGACCTCCCTTGTATACGACCCCATGCAGGATCCTATACAAGCAGCAAAGAACAAAGCTACCCCATGAAAATCTATACCCGTGGTCTCTCATGTCGTAGACTATGTCTGAGAGCACCCACGGTAGTCTGCATCCGCTCTGGTGGCACATCAGTAAGCCACCGACAACTCCTACCAAAACCCGAGTCAGCCTAGATGCCCTGGCATCTACCGTAGAGACTCGATGTTCACTCCGCCCTTCTCCAGGGCGAAGCTAGGGTCTCCAGTGAGCCTCATCATCGCCTGGCCTTGATTGGCCATAGGCGTCATCAGCCGTCCTTGTATGGGGATCCTCATGATCCTCCATACGTCCTCTAGAGTGGGAGCCATCTCCCTATCGATAACCGAAAGCAGGACGACCCCGGATACCACCTCTCTGCTAGGGTTGTCAGTAGCCCCATGTCAGTCGACACTTGTGGCATCTCTGCCACATGTTGTAGGCCGACCAGTCCAAGTCGGTCATGCTCTGCCTGGTCAAGCGTGGCTATGTCATCTCTTAGCCCATCGTATTTCCATTCCTGGCTCTTTAGTAATCCCTTCTGCAAAACAAACAATAAAACAACAAAATCATTAATAAACCAATCATTAACATCAAATTAAACAACTTAAAATCAAGTTTAAAATGATATCGTCCACCATTGGATGATATCGTCCCAAATTGGGCAAAATCGTCCTTTGTGAGGATGAAATCGTCTCCTATTTCGCAACTTGGGAATCGCCCCTTGTTGGACGAAATCGCCCCTACTTCGTCGATTTCGTCGTCAGACGAAATCGACGATCTAGGGACGATTTCGACGAAATCGAGACGATTTTGTCCCGACGACGTCGACGGCCTAAAAATGGCCGTGATGCCCCAAACAATCAAATTTAAATCAAAACAACTTGCATAAAGTTACATTAAACCTAATCTACTAGGATTAGATCCTTACCCGTAGCCCGCGCTGGACCTCTGTCGCTCTGTGCGCTGTCTCCACCATTTTTTCTCTCTGTAGAACTTTGGAATAGTAAAAATGAATTAGGGTTTTACCCTATTTTCTTAATTTTATTTAAAAAACTCAGCATTTTAAATTTTGCTTTTTCGTGTTTTTACCTCAAACGTTCGATTTGGGTAAAAACACGGAGGGGGCACCATAGTCAGTATTCGTACGATTCGACCAAGAATCGTCGTCTAAAAAATTGAGTATATTTTTGCTTTCTCGTAAAACGGGAAAAACTCGTCTTTAACGCATTTTCTTCGGAAAATTCGCTAAAGAGGGGGCAAAATGTAGCACCCTAAAATTGGCACGGTTAAAACCTTAGTAAAAAGATAAAATATTAAAATTTGAATTTCAACCCCAAACTGCCCGTTAAACCGCCTTTTACCCGCTTTCCCCATTTTTCGTGCCATTTTTAGGATTTGTTTTGACCGTTGGACGATATCGTCGCAGATTAGACGAAATCGTCCCCGATCTGACGAATTCGTCTAGAATAGAACGTCCAGACGATTTCGTCCCAAAACCAAATTTTCATAATTAGCTTCTGTTTCAACAGCCTCTCCAACTCGGGTAGAAGCGTGTCTATGCAGTTGGAGATTTCCCTGTTGGAGATCTCCTAGATTGGGATGATCCCCAACCTCCCAAACCTCTTTTTAATCCTATATAAACTAGGATTTTTCTAGTTTATCCCCCGCCTCCCTACCTAATTCTTGCCGATTCTCCCTGAACCCCCAACCCCTTTGTTGACAGGATTTCATTGCAGAGTTAGCTCCTTATTCCCTCGCATTATTGCTTGCATTTTGGTATTTTGCATTTTTTTATTGTAGGAATTCTACTATTTTTCAATCGAAGCTAGCTTGGATCGTCGCAGACGATCTCGGACGATTGCGGACGATTTCGTACGATTGGAGGCGATCCCGACTGTAGTCCAGATTAGGGGCAGTCCGAGTTTAGAGTTCGCATTTTCTTAAGCTTTTCTGCATTTTCCATAACATATTTCTGCACTGTTTTAAGTTATTATGTTTTATGCACCTTGGAGTTCACCTCATTTAGCATAATTGCATGATAAAGGTAAAATCAATCATTAAATTTACTGCATTTCCTCATTTGTTATTAGACACTATTATTTAGGCATGTTTGTTGTTATTTCTATCATTATCCCTTGCTTTTGCATTTGCATATTTGGTATTTTGTGTCTGTTTCTGTGATTGTAGGTTTCTGACGAATTCGTCAGATTTCAAGCGATTCTGTCCTATTTCAGATGACCTTCTATGATTTGAGATGATCCCGAGAAATATCAGATGATAATGTGCAAACTGAGACGATCTGAACTGCTACAAGACTCAGAATCTCCATCAGACATCCGAAATCAGGTATGAATTCTTCTGGTTAGCATATTCTCTATAATTTGCATCTATTTCTATTTTTTGTATTCATTGAAATCCGCATTGGCATATAGAATAGTTTAGATTCATATCGGCCAAACCTAGGAGTTGAATGATCAAGCATAAAAATGAACACATCAAACACACTATCAACCTAGGCGTGGAAACTGCCATTCAAAAGTTTCCTGGTGAACCCACCATCCGTCAAAAATTCACCCTTATACACCTCCCCCGAGAGGCGGGACCTTCAAAGGGCCTCTCAGTCCGAGGTATTGTCCCATCCTTTTCACATCCCCCTTCCGGGCACGGATCCTATAGCCTGAAGGTAAGGGTGCGAAAAATTTGGAGCGATACAAGATCATTCGGCTCACGAAGCTGCATGTAGGTCAGTGAAAGGGTATTAACCAACCAATGTATTTGATATAGGTTTAACCATCTCACTCTCAAACATTGGCTAACATGTAGCTACTTATAGATGTTAGGATCCTCGATACTAACATTATTAGTTAGTATTAGTTAGTATTATTAATCATTTAATTATTATATTATTAACTCATAAAGTGAACCATCACATATCTTCATAACGTCAACCATCACGTCTCTTCATAACATGAACCATCACTTCTCTTTTCCAATGTAGCTCTAGGGTAGATATATATATTACATTGGTCATTCACACAAATCATCCAAAATAAGAATAAGAAGAATAAGAATCATAGATTCTAAAGGAGGAAGCCCCCTATAGCGGCAAAGCAATTACAAGGGAGCCCCCTTTGAGTGGCCTACGATTACATTTACATTAATTTGTTAATAATTTTATAGTAAGACCTTGGGGTTTTACCATTTGGTATCAGAGCCATGTGGGACCCAACCATGTGGGATTTGCTCAAGGAACTTCATCAAATCACTTCCGTGCATGAGTATCAAACTCAGTTTGAGGATATCACCAAACACAACATAGGGTTGGATGAATCAATTCTCATCAATAGCTTCATTAGTGGATTGAAAGAGGAAATTAGAATAGAGGTGACAAGGTTCAATCCCTATACCATGATGCAAACTTATGGATTGGAAAAATTAGTTGAAGATAAAATCAATGCACAACATTGATTATGGAAACCACCTATGGAGAATTCATCAACCACTTACATCACTCCCAAGCCAATGCATAATGTTGACCTCGATAAGGCAATAAAAGAAGAAAATGAAATAGAGGTAGACATAGTGATGGATACACCTGAAGATAGCACTAAATATGGTAACAATGAGGAATGTAAGGAAGATGAGGAAGCCATGAAATATAAATAAGAAGAGGAAGATGTGGAAAACAAGGACAATGAGCAAGAAATATCTCAAGACATTCCCGAAGTGACTCATTATGGCCAAACATGTACTCTATAAGAACTACACTCAATTTCCTATCTAATAGTGAGTTATCACCATAGGATCAAATCTATTAAAAAGCAAGGCAAAAAGGTGACTGCACACTCCTCCATTGCCTCTCCCAAGGAACAACAGGAGAATGTAGAAGTTTTACCACCTCTTTTTATGCATCATTCTAAGGCATTTGAAGAACCCCAAGGATTGCCCTTACCTCATCATTACATATTTACTAATATTTCTAGCAGCCCCCCGCTAACGCTTCATTCTTCTCGATATCTCTGCTTATGAAAGGATGACATTAAAAGAGTCCAAGAACTTATGCAAATCCTTCTTCGAAAACAAAATATAAAGCCCCTCACTTTTAGCTTTGAGGACAAAGCTCTTTTTAAGGAGGGTGGAATGTTAGAATCCTTGATACTAACATTATTAGTTAGTATTAGTTAGTATTATTAATCATTTAATTATTATATTATTAACTCATAAAGTGAACCATCACATATCTTCATAACGTCAACCATCATGTCTCTTCATAACATGAACCATCATGTCTCTTTTCCAATGTAGCTTTAGGGTAGATATATATATTACGTTGGTCATTCACACAAATCATCTAAAATAAGAATAAGAAGAATAAGAATCATAGATTCTAAAGGAGGAAGCCCCCTATAGCAAAAATGCGATTACAAGGGAGCCCCCTTTGAGTGGCCTACGATTACATTTACATTAATTTGTTAATAATTTTATAGTAATACCTTGGGGTCTTACCAATAGACCTCATCGATATTGATGGGTTGATGACGGTGACGTAAATAAGGAGGACCAAGGTAGGCCCTCTCTAGCTCATCTTATTTTTCACTATCATAATAGAATCCTTCATTCACCCCCACTCCTGGAGGGCACTCCTCTAAGTGAGGCCCCATGAATCTTACTTCTTGCATATTGTCGTTGCTATCCAAAAAAATTGGATAATTATACCTCATGTATGACGCTATCAAGAAAACTGACTCAGTATCTTCCCCTGGATGATCAACGTTGGGAAGGATATCTTCGGTATCCTATACCGATTCCATAGGCAATAAATGATGCACATACAAAGGCCTTACATAAGCACCTTCGACTTCATCCACAATTCATCGTCGATTGAGGAATCCTTGTCTGCATAATAGCCTGGTCCACTCATATCGAAGGTGGACTCCGCTCCATCTTCATTACAAAGATCTAACTTGAGATCACTTGCAATAATGGGGTTGCACCCCTACATGTCTGTGTCATCGACTACATCACAATTTTGGTGTCCCAGTTGATCTCTAGGTTCATTTCTACCTCAGTCTTCTCAAGGAGTCCTTCACGATGATCTTCGAGTGGCTCAATGGTGATGGCAGATATCATAGGGTGATTCCTCCAAATTTTGGAAGGATCTAGATGATATGGATTAAAATCCACACCATCCACCATACTGAGGTACAAAGGATCTAGGGATGCTGTGAGTAAATCGTTCTGCCCATGTATATGTAACCCTAGACCGAATCTATCAGTGACTAACTGATAATGAGGTTCCAGCGGATTCCTTCGTCCTTATTCAAAGAGACCAAGGTTGTATCCATGCCAGTGATATAGATCAAAAATATGCATGGCATACTTTGGATTAGACAAATAATGAATGTTTACCACAAAATTTTCCTCATCATCTTCATCTATAGGCTCTCGTGTTGGAAGCTGATGTAGCCTTGTATAGATGAAGTTAGTTTGGTTAGGCGGCTCTCCCAATGGAACCACCGATCCAACTGGATAACAATGAGTGAAAGGTCTTCCCATCTCCTATGCAGTCTTTAGAATTGATCTGAAGGTCACATTTTGCACAAGGTACTTGCCTAATCCAGTATTAGCGAGATGTATCATCACCCACGGTGTGGATGACCCTACTGAAGATGTAGGCGAGGCAGGCTGAGGTGCCTCCTCAACTTTGTCTTGGGGTTCCTCAACTTCCATGGGAATGGGAATGTCCTCGATGATTTGGTCTGGCTCAAGCTCTTTCTCTTTTTTACCCATATTCACCTTTAATTTCCTATCATTCTGACGCATGATTGATGCCAATGATTTTAAGGAAGTGGTAGTGGTATGCTCCGATCTGTGTGACACCAATGGCATTGGTTGAGCCTACACTGTCGGTTTGCCTCCTAATTTTCTTATTGGTGATGATGACAAAACATCCAAATGCATTTATAGGAGTATGAAACCCCTAGGAAAATCTACTAGGTTCACAAACTTAAATGGCTCCTCATCCAATGCCACTATGTGAACCAGTCCCTCATAAATATATTTCACGCATTGATGTAGTATCGAGGGGACACAACGTATTTTATGAATCCAAGGCCTACTAAGTAAAATGTTGTACTGCATGGCCCCTTCTATCACATGACACATTACCAAAATGGTCTTCAGACCTACCTATATGGGTAGGATAATTGTGTCGACAGTTGAACATAGTGCATCATTAAGTGCTCTTAGTGTAAATGTAGTTGGCACAATATCTAATTTAGGTAGCTTCAAATGACTCAGTGCCTTGGTTGTTATTATGTTGATAAATGAGCCAGTATCGATCAAGACCCTTTTAAATGGCATGTGATTCACACATGCAATTATATGCAACGGTGGGTTAGACGTAGTTGTAGAAACCATCCTTATCTCATGATCATAAAATTGGATCATCAATTCCTGACACTATTGTACATGTCCCACAAAATTTGTGAATGCCTATGCATCCTAGGCCTATACCTCAATGGACCTCAAAATATCCATGAGAGTCTCCCTGTGCCTCGAGGACTGCTAGATTAATTCATATATTGACAACTTCGCAGGAATTGTCTGTAGGTTTTGGACCAACCTACTCCTTACGTTCACCATCGATCTTTTTGGTGGGCCTGGAATATTCTGTGTCAACCGCTGATTCGGTGTGGCTTGTATCTGAATGGGAAAACAAGGTTGATTTTTTTGTTTGTATCTCTCATGCCTAGTGACAACATTGACCATGCCTACGAACCCCCGGGTAGGTGGTTCAACTCGCACTTGGTTAACTTGACCAACATTGTTTCAAGGTGCCTCATGATTCGGTAAGGGGTTCTTGTAAATCCCCATATTTTTATTGTCTGGCACCCACAGGTTTTGAGGCACTACAAGCTCACCCTTGTCGATCATATTTTGTACTAGGTGTTTGAAATACCAACACACCTAGATGCCATGACCTTTCACTCTATGAAATATGTAAAATAGATCATCTTGAAACCCCTTTGGTTTAGGTTTATTGGGGTCTATCATCTTGACTTTAGGCAATCTGATTACCTTGGCCTCACATAATTGATGGAAAATCATTGTCATCGATTCTATCAATGGTATGAACTGGCGAGATGGGCGTTGCTCTTTGTTCTTGCCCTTGTAGTTGTTGCGCTTGTCATACAACATAGGGGGAGGTTGGACCTGATAGTTCCTTTTTTGTTGCCCCTTGTCTCCCCATTGAAGATTTAGTACCACCTGATTTACATGGGCTTGCTTGCCTTGTTGCTTTGTGGTACTCTTCTTCTATCCCTCTCTCCTATTTTTGATCTTCAAGTTGCCTTTCTGCAACTTGATTTCCTCAATCACCTTGGCTTGCGCCAAAGCCTCTTTGAATGTAGCATACTATTGTAGCTGCAATAGTAACGATATGTTCTTGGCACAACTCTTTGTAAAAATCCGAGTTAATTTTGTGGCAGGAATGGGGAATGGCAACTTCGCCATTAATCTTATCCACCTCTTTATGTATTGTTCTATTGGCTCATCGTCGTGCTGAGCTAGCGCAACCATATCGAAAAGGTTGGCCTATTTCTTGATGCTAAAGGAATAGCGTTCAAGAAAGGCATCATCTAACTGCTTGAAACTTGTTATACTATGTTTCTTTAGCTTATTAAACTACTCTCGGGTAGGACCTAAAAGTATCATGATGAACGTGCACAACAATAATGCATCGTTGCTTGCTATCTGAAAACAAGCATTCAAAAAGCTCATTACATGTTCTTGTGCATCTTCATCACCCTTGAACTTATCTAACCTGGGCATATCAAAATGCTTAGGGTAAGCCGAAGTAGGCATTGAAGGATCCAAAGGCTCGTTATGGATTTTTCTCAATGTCGACTTTTGAATAGCCACACCTTGTCTCTCAATGGCTTTAATTTTCTTGGCCAAGGCCTTATAGGCTTCTGAAGACATAAAGTCCTCCTCTCTAAGTTGATGCGTAGGTGGCTTAGGTGGTATTGTCTTCCTTGCACGATATGGAGGTCTTTGCTCTTCCTCCTCCTCAGCTTGGGAGCTCTCAGGATATTCTTACTTGTATCCATATCCCGCTACTACTTCATGTTGTCTCTGCCTTTGATTATTGAGCGATGGTAGCCACTCCCTTTGTTCGGCAGTAACATGAGTATGAGCATCTCTATGCTCTTGGTGCATCTTGGCTTGTGATATATGTGTATGCTCTTGATGCTCATCTTGAGGATATATGCCAACCCTAGATAACCGATACTCCTGATCCACGTGTTCCTTTTGGGTAAGGATACGCTCTTTGCGCATGCACTGCTCATATAACCTCTATCTTATGAGCCTTTGTGCTTGAATATTTTCATTTTCAATAAGCTGCCTCTTTAGACAAGCATCCTCAAATTGGTCTTGGAGGATTTGGTGTTTCTACTCTAATTCCAATCAATATGATCTATCAATTTGGTCGGTCGTGGGAGGCCTTTGATATCCTTGCTTTGTACGAGCGACTTTGTGGGTTTTGTACCCATCAAACTTATGTGTTGTGCCTTTGCCTCTGTATGTAAATACAACATTAGCCTCCTGTTGTGTCCCATATTGTGATCCACCATGCGTATATAGTGGGTGTGTGACATGAGAGCACTTGGAAGCCTCCCCATGTTCTCTAGTAGTGTGGACGACACTCACGCTATGCTCACTCAGGCCTTGAGTGGATGGAGCAAAAGGCTTGGAACCTAGCTGCTCTAGAACACTACTTGGACCTTCTAGCTACCTAGACCACCATCGCTCATGCATTAGTGTACCATTATCTCCCACCTTTGATATGTCAATGGTGATCTTGCATGGTGGACCATGCATAGGAGTATGGTTAGTTCTATGCTCGGTTGTGAGCCTATCTGCCTGCCCTTGAATGGGCGGGTCTCTAGTCCTTCTATACTCAAAAGGTGGAGCCATAGATATTCCAGTGCACTTAGTACGTAAGGGCACCAATCTGGTCCCCTACACAATAAACTCTTCGATCAATCCCATGGATGCACGTGCATTGCGGTCTCGGTAATGGCTCTCAAGTGGAACACCCTCATGCTAGAAGGTTTCTTGTTCTACTTTGTGCCTAGAGGAGTGTACTGAAGCTCCTCTATTTGGGATTTTCTCTTTTAGCTCCCCTCATGTCGAGTTATCTCCTCGGATGCTAGCCGAACGACGTTTGGTTTGCTCATGTGGTTGAGGATTCGACACGTATTATTGTGAACTAGTTAGGGGTTGGTCATCGACGTTGGCTTTAGACCTTTTCCAACCACCTCATGTGTCCACCATTGTGTACCTAGAGTCCAAATGTATTATTATTAAGCAAACAAGATATACAACAATGATTATTTCGTTTTAAGTTTTAAAGTGAGTCCTAAATTGTTTGATGTGTTTTTAATATTTGTTGTATCAGTTGTAGAAACTCTTATCATGTTTTGTAAAACTTGTATTTTATTCTTGGTTTAATGGATTTCACCTGTACGCTCGCAGCTCGACAACTTGGCTATGAACTCTAAGTCGCGTAAATCCCCCGTGTGTGGTAATGAAGCCCACACCCGAACAAGGAGCACAGGTCCTACCAGATCCTCACCCAATATCACCTAGTCAGTGTTATACCCTTTTAAGAGGAGTACATGTAAATTTTCTAGGCTACGGATGGTTCTTGGATCTGGTATTGGTCTATATATCAAGGGTTCATAGGATTTGGGCCAACGGATGGAAGTTACACCCACTATCATTGAACCTTACTAGTGGTTGGATTTCAAGCCCAACTCACTAGCGTTTAAGTGTTTCATGGTGTGTGTGGTTCTTTTTAATGTACATAAAATAAATGCATCATATAGCACACATGCTCATTTTCTAAATTCTATGCAAATGAAAGACATTTCAAATTCAGAAAATGCAAGTTACTCTAGATGCTCTTTAGGACTATGCACATTACGATGCTAAATGGCCACTAATCGGACCTCACACATGCAAACCATTAACACATATCTATCAAGAATGTTGTAGCATAGGGTAGACTACAATCAGAGGTCCATTGTTCCAGTAGCGCCTTTCTAGTGAAAGCAAAGTACGAAAGTAAAGTATGAAAGCAAACTAGGACAATTGATTTACCATTTTTTTTAGTTCTTTTCCTAATTTGCATTTGAATTTGACCTACTGTAAAAACACAGAGAGAAAAAAAATTGACAAAGGTTTGGAAAAAGGACCTACCTCATGTCCTGCACTGTCTAAATTTTTGAACTTGTCTATCTATGTTATCATTAGGAAACTTTAGGTCTGACCTACGGTTCTAACTATGAACTATGCCTTGTACCTGTGGTTCAATTGTTGGGCTATAGTTGATAAGTGTGGTCTGTACTTGCAAATACAAAATCCAAAAAAGCATAGTCAAATCCTAAAAATATGGGATGTCACCGTGATCACCTCTATAACCACTAGAAAGGGTCATGCCCGATTACAGCTCCTATTACAATAAATGGTAAAGATATAGCATGCATACAAGAAAACAAAATTGACAACAAATGAAACAAGAAAGAAAACACTTTATTCCATTGTATTCAAAGCCAAAATCCAATTACAAGTACGTCCCTCATAGGGATATTCATTTTGATATAATATTACAATAGGAGTGCACAATTATTTTCCCTCTTAAGGGTAGGTGTGATTTCCAAATGCCTTCCAGAATGGCACGAACTGCTCTAGGATGGAGGTGCCCTCTTCTTCACGATGGGGAAGGAACTTGATGGTTTGCACTCCTTTGAAACTATTCCCTGTGGTCAAGAAACAACACAAGAATATCAAAAAGATAGGCAGCCTCTCATGATGAGGCCCTTTTAGGTAAATTGCATAATGACACCATTAACATGCATAATCAAGAAAACATAAAGAATGCTTCTAAGCTATGCAAAGTGAATCAAGATTCATGTAATAGCGTAAAGAAAAGTAGCATCTATATTATGCATGGATCAGATATGAAAAGTGAAGCATAAACATGCATAAAGAAAGCATTTTAGTCCTAATTAAAGCATAAGCATAAAATGTAAATCTAACCTAGTTCTACGATCAAAAGTCTTCTAAAATGCTATTAAACCAATAAAACAACTAATATAACCTAATTAGCTAGACATGAATGGAAATAGAAAGGTGGTTATACCTCTGCTGCAAATCGCAGCTCTGGTGCATGGTCTGCACTATAAACCATGGATGATAACCATGGTTAGCACTCTGATAGGCTTACCCTCAATTCCAAGGGTAGTGGGCTTAACCTCCTTGTCCAATTGATGTTCAAGGGTCGCCTTCGATGTCCTTCTGATAGGTTTTGCGATCGAATCACTATGATGGGCCTTCATTTACCTAGATTTGTGTTTCTTTATCTTCTTAGGCTCCTAGGACATCCATAATGCAATTCATCATGAATCTTGGCAAGTATATAGGGGATAAGTGCAATAGCTCTCTCTTAGTATACTCGATTGAGTGTACAATTTGATCATAGTTTGCTCTAATTCTTAGGGGTACTTATAGGACTACCCAAGGGCTAGGGGTGGCTTCCTGGAGAATCCAAGATCAAGAAGGGGTGGTTAGGACAGTTGGAATGGAAGCTTTCGCCTTCTAACCACCTTCTTCTAGATCCAATGGTCATTTCAACCAATTTGGCTCGGATTGAAGGCCAACTGAACCTCAGTTAAGACCATAGGTCACATCTATGGTCTAGACTACAAACCACATGTCCCAGCTATGGTTCAGCTGTAAACCACAAGTCTGGGCTACGGTTCAGACTGATTAGGACAAGGAGCCCAAATTGAGTGATTAGAACTACTGCTCTATCTTAGAGTCTGTCCAATATCTTCCATATGGTTTTGTAGCATGTCCCTCGATATGATGCATTTTAGGTGTCTACATAGTGATACACCCTCCAAAGAGGAATGCGTGCTATATTTCATGGCTAAGTCAATTCTTGGAGTCAGTCTTGGCCAATAAAATAGGGGTCATATCAATCTTGTGAGCCAATGGGTGGAGATGAAGCCCATTGATGAGGCCCAAAAATGTCTCATTATTGCACAATGTTTGACTACCATATGATAAGTTAATTGCCAAATAGTTGACTAAAATATACTATTTGTTAAGTGTTTGCATGATTTTATGTTAGGAATACTATATCTCTATTTTTGACTATTTTCAGCATTTTGTGACTGATTTTGCTTGATTAAGTAGCAAGTAAAAACATGCATTTCAATTAACAAAATGTGGTATGCTGATATCCATTAACTTCTCAATGGTTTTTGAATATTTTCCTGCCCTTCAACTTGTTTCAAATCCACATTGAAGCCAAAATTTTAGGACTATCATAAATCTGAAAATCTAAAAAAAATAGCCATATAAAAATCAGCAAGTTGTCACTTTATAGGAACACCTTGAAGTTGTCAAGCAAAGCATGAGGATATGGATGGAATGAGTTCAGAAGGACTACGGAAGACATATGACCTATTTAGAAGCATTCCCACATGGTCTAAATAGGCAACAATAGGGTATAACAGAGCAGGGACAATTGTGCAGCACTATTGCACTATTTCAGCATGGTTACTTGGTGAATGAAGTGTATAAATTTAGTAGCAACTTGATGTACTCCTTCATGTTGATATTTGAATAATTTTTCCATGTTCTAATTTGTTTGAATTTGCAAGAAATGCCAATATTTTACAACTGTGCAACAGAGTTGAAAAATGCAGTAATTTACCATGTAAATTCTAGCAAGCTACCAATGAATGGCAAGGCATGGAATTCACACATGGAGAGGAATGAAGGCTATTGCAATCTGATCCTGAGGGCTAATCCACCTGAGAAATGCAGCTAAAATCACTTGAAGAGCACACAGTTGGTCATTCCGAAGATCTTCGGATTGAATAGGTATCTTCGGATTGAGAAATACAGTCTCTTCGGATTGAGAAATACAGTCTCTTTGGATTGAGCCACTTAGCTCCGGATTGAGAACATAAAGTGCTTTTTGAATTTTTGACTATTTTTTGATAATGGAAAAAGGGAAATAAGGTTGAGAAGGTTAAGGTAAAATATCCCCCAACTGTCTTTGTCGTCCTTGCCATCCAAAGCCACCATTCATGGAAAAAGATCAATTGATCCTCTTCTAGGATAAACCCAAAAATAACTACAACATAATAGGAAGTTGTTTGCAAGATAGAAATGGCATATTCTGAAGTGGAGAAATATGTGTGAGATATTTCTAGACTCCTCCCATGTACTCCCACCACTGAAGATGCTTTCTAAGGGCCAATGACTACTACTGCAACACAAATTGTCCAGATTTGCATTTATTTTAGATCCAGAATTATTGGCAAATCACTGTAAAGTAGCACATAGGCTGATTTGAGCATGGGATATGTTGTAAATATTTATATAAATAACACAGCTCCCTCCTTGGTTGAGCCAGTTAGGAATTAGAATAGAGGAGAGTTTTCAATAGCAGCAATTAGGACTGTACAGTAATTTTCTGTAATAGTTTTCAGCATGTTTTGTCATCAATAAAAGTGTAGTTATTTTATCATTTTCTGTTCGAAGTGTTAATTAGTTAAGGAGTGCTTTTCACCTCCTTCTAGATCAGGAAGTATGGGCCCACTTTCAGATCTAGAAGGAGGATTTTTATGGCAGGTTTTAATCTGTAATTTTGCTATAGCAGAATTAACAGATTACTTGTCAAGTTTACTTTTCTTGTTTTAAGTTTGTATAATGTTCTTTATGTTTTCTATTATGTTTGTGTACAACATTTGTGTGTGTGTCAGCTGACAAATTATATTAAGCATTTTTCCTTTGCTTTCCATGTTTTCCTTGCTTTTCTATTTTAGCAACTTTCCATTTTTAGCATATTTCATTTTGTTGTCAATTCTTGTAGCAAAAGCTTGACGACCTTTTGTGGCAGGACATTGACAGGTGTTTTTAGCATAAGTTTCATTTACAAGCATCATTTCAATTATGCAAGAGTAACTAGGTTTCAATTCTACAAATGTAACTTAGGATTTCATTTCAGCAACATTTAAATTCAGCAATTTAAATTCTGTTATTTTAATTCTGCAAAAGTAGATTAGACTTTCAATTTAGCAATTCCAATTCCTGCAATTGTAGTTAGATTTCAATTCCTGCAACTTAGAATTAGTTTTTAGTTCCTGCAAGTTTCCATTCTACAGATTAGGTTTAGTGTGACACCAAAAGGCTAAACCAAATCTGTCTCACCCAATAAATGCTTGAAATTTGAATGCCTGAATTGTACTCTGCCCTAGCCTTCTATCGTAGACAACCTTGGACACCACCCCAGATTGATAAGATCTTTGAGATTTAATGATGTGCTTAACGACAACGCATCATTTTGGCACCATTGTCAAGGAACACGGTGTTGTTAGAGGGTAAAAGTAGCCCAATAATTGTTAATTATACTAAATTGTGAACTTCAGAGTAAAATCTAGATAAATGATTGGTATTAGTAACAATTTTTGGTAAATTGCATTTCAATCCATTTAGAAAACAAGCAACCACAGGGAGGTGATCTTCACACCTAGGGGTTAAATTGCTTATGTTTGAAATTCTTGATAAAAATTGAAAGAATTCATCATCCTCATTATCAAGAAACATAAGATCTCTTAGAGGAGCCATCTGCTAGTACTACCATTTTTATATCCATATCATCAGGGTAGTATAAACAAATTTGTACTAGGTGTTGGGAAGACATCATGGCAGATATACAAGACTATCCCTTGAACAAAACAATCATATCAGCTACTTGTAGCATTTGTTCACAAGGACATATCACTGATAAATGTCATTTACTTCCACAACTCAGAGATGCAAAATTTGTTGTCTGGTCTAAATTCTTCTCAAGGGAGATCCCAACAACAACAAATAAAGCAAGTAAAACCACTACCTTCAGCCCAACCTGTGGTCAATCTGAATAATACAAGATAGGCAACCCCTATCTATGTAGTTGAATCTAGTAAAAAAAAACCTACAGGAAATGTTATTGACTACAACAACATCCAACTGTGCTCAAACAAGAACTTACCTAAGCTTGAAGAGACAAAAATCAATGGAGATACACAGAAAACCTTTAGTCCAAACACACAGAAATTAGCCTTGGATAAAGGAGAAAAACTAGAAAAAATGCACATAGAAAATTTACTTCCATTGAACTCCTTAGTAAGAAATTACAAAGGGGTAAATTTTGTCCTCCTAGGAATGAAACAAATTGAAGTGCAGCCAAGAAAATTCTTGAACATTATTAGCTGGTTGACTTATAAACAAAAAGCAAAATTGTTGCTATTTTGAAACAATATTTCAATCCCTTTACATGGAATTACAAGGGTATATCAAGATTTTATCTTGATGTAAGCACTTAACATCTTTTGGGAATTGGTATTTAATTGTTTCAAGTATAGATTGACAAGATTTTGCAGACTAGGAGGCATGGACAACACTTGATTGAAGAAGTTTTCAGATATGGAGCAGTGCTTCTTTCTCCCATTGGTAATTCATGGAGGATGTTAGTGGTGAATGGACATTGCCTTTGGGTATACCATGCACCATTAACTAAGGAGGAGTTCTTGAAGGAGATTCCATTGGATGTACACATAATGGAAGAGAATTTCTCTTCAATATCAGATTCAGAGTGATGATAAAAAGTTTGACAAAAAAAAAAATACAAGAAAAGCAAAAAGAAGAATAGTCTTGTTTGTGAACTTCCTTCTTGGGTACAAGCAAGACAAGAAAAATTGAAAAAAAAAAAAAAAAGAGAGAAGAAAAAAAATTGCAGCAAAGGCATGTCCCACAAAATGGGGATACATGAGGACAAGCATCAATTTCAGCAAGGAAGAGGAACAATGGAGCCAATACTTCATTTCCAGCAATAAGGAGGCAATTATGATGTAAGAAGATTCTTACTGCTCATCTAGAAAGGAAGGTTGCATCAATGTTACAGGTTTCAACAGAAAGAGATGGTGTTTTCATACAACAATTGACATGTTTTTGCAGAATAAGGATTGGTCTTATCCAAATAAGAGTGAGAGATGTTCTCTCTCATTGAAGCACTTGAAAAAAAAAGGGACAGAAGTTGGTTGAAAACCAGAAATGGCAGCCTCTTCTGATGAAAAAAATGAAAAAAAAAGAGATGAAAAAAAAATGAAAAAAAAGAAAAAAAAAAATGATGAAAAAAAAATGAATAATTCAGTAGTGAAAACCTTCTTGGAGGCGCTACTGAGTTGGCTTGCATGAAAACCGATTTTTCGGCATGCATTGCCTTGTTGATCTACCCATCATTGTTCCACCATTGTACAAATCTCACACTGCACATGTGTTATGTTTATGTTTTCAGATAGCCTCCTAACAATCATCAAAAGCAGCTTGTAAGGTGCATGACCAATTTTTAGGACAAGTAAGGTATGTGTTTCTTGCATTTAATTCATAGTAAACATTTAGCATTTAGTGTATGATAATCGGTATTTGGCATAAACTATTCATACAATATTGGCAAGTTGAAAATGGAACATGTTCAAGATGTCAAGAAACACCCCCTTATGCCCTTAATTGCATGGAAATTCCAAAACTGTGCAAAAACCTGATTTTGGGACAGACATGGCAGCAATTCTATTTCAATTTGTAGGGCAAGTTTCAGAAGGAGAACTGCAAGTTTATATCTCACAATTGTCTGATAAATTGAAGGAGGATAATCAAAAAAATGCACCTGAAGGTTCTATTTTAGTACTATTGGAATAAAACAACAACATACAAAACAAAGAATAACATCTAAACAAAAGGATGAAGAAGGTATTTTTGATGTTATGGAAGGCTTATACACTCTAGAGATGGGCCCACAATAGAATCTGTAGCTAAATTTTGCATAGGAGGTCATTTCTGCATTTTTTGATGCATCTTTAGAATGAACAGTCATATCTTCGAAATGAACAGGCATATCTTCGAAATGAGCAGGATATCTTCGGAATGAGCAAAAACTATACCAAAATTGCTGAAAATGCTACAGAATAGCAAAAAGAGTAGGGTACATCAAATATTGAGGTTCATAAGGCTCTACCACAAGTAAGTACATCCCTCAAGCATTTCAAATCCAAAAATTTTATCAATTTTTTTCAAAAGGTGCAAACAACAGAAATAAGCATTCAGGCTGAAATGTTGTTAAGAACAGAAAATTCCATCAGTAGTAGTGCATCTGCCAAATACGGTTCCACAATAAGACTATTGCAAGATGAATCACATGATATCAAGCCTTTAAGAGGTACCTTGCAACACTAAAACTTGTAGAAAGATAGAAAAAGAGTCATACATGTGCTTAATTGCAAAATACTTGATATAGTGCAACAAGGAGGAATTTCTCAGTTAGCAGGTAGCAAAGGATGTTGTTCACAAGAATAAAACCTGCATATTACTATGGCCTACTAAGATGCATGAGGGCATGCATCAGTTCAAGTTGGGGGGGATGATGAGGCCCAAAAATGCCTCATTATTGCATAATATTTGACTACCATATGATAAGTTAATTGCCAAATAGTTGACTAAAATATACTATTTGTTAAGTGTTTGCATGATTTTATGTTAGGAATACTATATCTCTGTTTTTGACTATTTTCAGCATTTTGTGACTGATTTTGCTTGATTAAGTAGCAAGTAAAAACATGCATTTCAATTAACCAAATGTGGTATGCTGATATCCATTAACTTCTCAATGGTTTTTGAATGTTTTATGTTTTCCTGCCCTTCAACTTGTTTCAAATCCACATTGAAGCCAAAATTTTAGGATTGTCATAAATCTGAAAATCTGAAAAAAATAGCCATATAAAAATCAGCAAGCTGTCACTTTATAGGAACACCTTGAAGTTGTCAAGCAAAGCATGAGGATATGGATGGAATGAGTTCAGAAGGACTACAGAAGACATCTGACCTATTTAGAAGCATTCCCACATGGTCTAAATAGGCAACAATAGGGTATAACAGAGCGGGGACAATTGTGCAACATTGTTGCACTATTTCAGCATGGTTACTTGGTGAATGAAGTGTATAAATTCAGTAGCAACTTGATGTACTCCTTCATGTTGATATTTGAATAATTTTTCCATGTTCTAATTTTTTTGAATTTGCAAGAAATGCCAATATTTTACAACTGTGCAGTAGAGTTGGAAAATGCAGTAATTTACCATGTAAATTCCAGCAAGCTACCAATGAATGGCAAGGCATGGAATTCACACATGGAGAGGAATGAAGGCTATTGCAATCTGATCCTGAGGGCTAATCCACCTGAGAAATGCAGCTAAAATCACTTGAAGAGCACACAGTTGGTCATTCCGAAGATCTTCGGATTGAACAGGTATCTTCGGATTGAGAAATACAGTCTCTTCGGATTGAGAAATACAGTCTCTTCGGATTGAGCCACTTAGCTCCGGATTGAGAACAGAAAGTGCTTTTTGAATTTTTGACTATTTTTTGATGATGGAAAAATGGAAATAAGGTTGAGAAGGTTAAGGGAAAATATCCCCCAGTTGTCTTTGTCGTCCTTGCCATCCAAAGCCACCATTCATGGAAAAAGATCAATTGATCCTCTTCTAGGATAAACCCAGAAATAACTACAGCATAATAGGAAGTTGTTTGCAAGATAGAAATGGCATATTCTGAAGTGGAGAAATATGTGTGAGATATTTCTAGACTCCTCCCATGTACTCCCACCACTGAAGATGCTTTCTAAGGGCCAATGACTACTACTACAACACAAACTGTCCAGATTTGCATTTATTTCAGATCCAGAATTATTGGCAAATCACTGTAAAGTAGCACATAGGCTGATTTGAGCATGGGATATGTTGTAAATATTTATATAAATAACATAGCTCCCTCCTTGGTTGAGCTAGTTAGGAATTAGAATAGAGGAGAGTTTTCAATAGCAGCAATTAGGACTGTATAGTAATTTTTTGTAACAGTTTTCAGCATGTTTTGTCATCAATAAAAGTGTAGTTATTTTATCATTTTCTGTTCTGAGTGTTAATTAGTTAAGGAGTGCTTTTCACCTCCTTCTAGATCAGGAAGTATGGGCCCACTTTCAGATCTAGAAGGAGGATTTTTATGGGAGGTTTTAATCTATAATTTTGCTGCAGCAAAATTAACAGATTACTTGTCAAGTTTACTTTTCTTGTTTTAAGTTTGTATAATGTTCTTTATGTTTTCTATTATGTTTGTGTACAACATTTGTGTGTGTGTCAGCTGACAAATTATATTAAGCATTTTTCCTTTGCTTTCCATGTTTTCCTTGCTTTTCTATTTTAGCAACTTTCCATTTTTAGCATATTTCATTTTGTTGTCAATTCCTGTAGCAGAAGCTTGACGACCTTTTGTGGCAGGACATTGACAGGTGTTTTTAGCATAAGTTTCATTTACAAGCATCATTTCAATTATGCAAGAGTAACTAGGTTTCAATTCTACAAATGTAACTTAGGATTTCATTTCAGCAACATTTAAATTCAGCAATTTAAATTCTGTTATTTTAATTCTGCAAAAGTAGATTAGACTTTCAATTTAGCAATTCCAATTCCTGCAATTGTAGTTAGATTTCAATTCCTGCAACTTAGAATTAGTTTTTAGTTCCTGCAAGTTTCCATTCTGTAGATTAGGTTTAGTGTGACACCAAAAGGCTAAACCAAATCTGTCTCACCCAATAAATGCTTGAAATTTGAATGCCTGAATTGTACTCTACCCTAGCCTTCTATCGTAGACAGCCTTGGACACCACCCTGGATTGATAAGATCTTTGAGATTTAATGATGTGCTTAATGACAATGCATCACCCATCATCATTGGTCTCTATTAGTGGTTTGGGATGAATTCCAACTCACTAATGTTCTAAATGGGACGTGGTGTGTGTGGTTTATTTTTATACTTAAAGAAAGTAAAACAATAGAGCACTCAATGAGATTTCACTAAATGCAAAAATAATGTTTCACTTTTCTAAATATTAAATATAAATTGAACCTAAAATGCATGTCCTAAATGGCAACCTACCCATTAGGTAGGTTGCAAGCAATCAAAACACACAGATGCATTCCTACTTAGTTATTTTTTTATTTTTCTTCTTTCTTTCTTTTTTGCAATTAAAGAAAAGTGAAATCTACCTTTCAAGCAAACAAAGGGAGGAAGAAAAACTAAATTTGGCTTTTTCTAAACAACAAAAATACAAATTAAAGGTGTAGTTACTTACCTTGAAAGCCTAAGAGGTTGTTGTTTCTAGAATTTTGAGTTGCAAACCCTCTATTTTGTGGTCATCCTAGGGTGGGACAGCTGCAAATTTAGGGGTCATCCTTGGGAGGGACAACTGTTGTGGTCGTCCCTAGGTGTTCCAACTAAGGAATCAAGGGGTGTTTCAGGCTAGAATGACCAAAACCTACAACATTTCAAAAGCAACAATAGTTTCAAAACTTAGATAAATAAAACGGGATAGGGATCCCGTCGTGATCGCCACTGTAGAGTAGAAGAAACGATGCACCTAGTAGGGGAAAATGAGATGCATCTATTGTTTATTGATTTAAACACTATGAAAGTGACATTAAAGTAAGCATAAAATGACAAATAGATGGATAAAATGGGTGGTTATCCTTATATTAGTGCAATTTCCAAATATGCGATTACAAAATGTCCCCTTGAGAGATCTCAATTGATACAACTCATTACAATACCCAAAGGATCAAATCCTTTATGAAATCCAAGGTATGCTTGCAGTGTCTTCCTCGCACTCACAATTGAAGAGCAGGCTTTCGATGTCACCGTTGAAATCTTCTATCACTATTCTAACTTGTTGCTCTTTCCTCATGCACTGTGATACCTAGATCTACACAAATAAATGAGATCTGTTAATAGCATGTGCAAATTGAAATGCAATCAAAGAGATATATGCGATAATGAGCTTGAAAGAGAAAATGTATAATAGATGATTCAACTTATTCCAAATGCTACTAAAACTTAATATCATGCATATAATATACTCTAAAAATGATCTAAACAAGAATAGAAATAAAATTGCACACTGATTTATGGTCATCCCTCAGTGTGCCATTTAGGACTACAAAATAAGAAATGCATGATAACAGGTGCAAAACAACTCAAAATTGCACCAAAACTTAACATAAGGTATAAAATCTATTCTAGAATTGATCTATGTAAAAATAGAAAAGAAATTGTGCTCCAATTCATGGCCATCTTGGGTTGATCCATTTAGGACTGTCATAATTTGGGGGTCATCTTGGGGTGGGACGGGCACCAAATTTGGTAGTCTTTGCGACCAATTCCTTTGGTATTTGGTCCAAATTACTTCTATGGGTGTTGTCGTTAAATTTTAGGATCTGATTCACTCAAAAAGGTTGGTTTTGTAAATGGATTGTGCATTTTGGAATCACTTGAAAACCTTCTTCGCTCGATGGAGATCTCAAGGGAAAACACGTGATGACTTGGGAATAAATCTCGATAGCACTTCATGGTGAAATATTTCAAAGACTCCTCTCTAAAATTGGGTGGAATGACTCCACTTTATAGCTCAAGTGATCCTATCATCAAATGGGCATGCGAGGCAGGTGTCGTCATTTGTCCAAACCTTGCCATGCATTGGAGGGGGAAGGAATCTCCATTTTGGGTCTCCAATTTGCAACTTGGTATGAGATTTATGTGCCCTCAGACTAGAATGCTTCAATGGATGAGGTAAATGGCAGAATTTAGGTTCCATTTGTCTCGTATTTGACTTTTTAAGGGTCAAATACCATGGTCATCCCACCCAGGGATGGTTGTTGGTGGCCATCCCTGGGTGGGATGACCATGAACTGTGGCCATCATGGGGTGGTACAACCATGCCTACATGGCCCAAAACTTCCCAAAAGTGAGGTAGAACCTCCCAAAAGTTGCTAGAACCACTATTTTACCTCTAATGGTTTCCTAAGATGGTCATAGGGTATCGATTAGAATGTGTCTTGGCAGTCTAATCGAATTGATGTGATTTTAGTGCCTACAAAAAGGTCATAACATCGAGACTTACTATGGGTTTAAGAACATTGTGTAAGATTTACTTGAAAAGGGAAATATTAAGATTGATAACCCCTTAGCCCAACCAAATAAAAATCTTGGAATATATCAAACACCATTGCCTCATTATGAGGCAAATCAACAAGCAACGAGAGCATCAACTTCTATAGTTCCTCCCAATCAAGTTAATCATGTGTCACAATTATACCAAGGTTTTGTGGGGGCTATTCATGTAGTCACCCGAGGGTAAATAAAAATGAATTCACACAAACAAATGAGCCAACCTAAGTAGTAGTGTATCCTATAGCACAACTAAATGTGCCCATACAACTAGGTCCAACCATTCCACCTCCACCTATTCATATTCTAAATCACCCACCTAGGCCAATCATCACATTGAGAAGTTGGTTGACATAGAGCCTAAGGATGGAATCAGCCAAATTATTGATATATGAGATCATACAATAATCCCCCCCTTGTGAGGCATTTATGGAAATCTTAAAATCCATTGAACTAAAAATAGAAGATCCTAACGCCTTCAATAATTTTGTAGAAAGTGTTCAAAACTATATGGAATCTTTGATAGCATTCTATAACTTAAAAGAGAATAGCATATCATTGGAGTTACATGATCCTCCATTGCATATCGTAGCTCATATTGACCAAAAACCATTTAAAATAGTGCTTATCGATACCAGCTCCTCTATCAATCTCATCACTTCCCTAGCCATCAAACTTCTCAACTTGCCATCATCTCATATCACCACATCCACCTTGACCTTGTGGGCCTTCAATGACATTTTGTGGTCCATTGTGGGGAATTTCATTCTACCTATAACAGTGGGGGTGAAAACAATCCATATACTCTTCCATATCTTAGAATGGACCATGTAGTATAACATACTTCTTGGATGTCCCTAGATTAGGGAAATGAAGTGTGTTCCCTCAATATTACACCAATGTTTGAAATATATGCATGAGAGAAAATTCCATTGCATTCAATCTGACACCAAACCATTCAAGTACTATAACTTGATATCCAATCCATATGAGCCATCCCTTCCATCCACCCACCTTTTCATTTAGCCCCTCATTATTCTAACCTTGCCAACTAACAACACCTCATCCAAAGAACCCATCCCGGAGGCTTTGCAAATAGTTGATTATGGCTTTGCATCTCAAAACATCAACCCAAGTCAACCCTCATCCACTTCATATCATTTTTCCATCACACCTAATCATATTGTTAACCAACTATCATCTTTATTAGTTGCACCTCCCACTTCTCAAACACCCTTCACCTTTTCATCCCAACCAAATCCACCAACCACTAACAAATCCATTCAACCAAATCCACCTCAAACCTCACCACCCATTGTATCATATATAGGGTCACCTATCCGAGAAGAACCTTTATCAAGTGACCCATTACCTTCATCCAAGCTACAAGCCAATATTGAAGCCTCCACATCAGCACCTGAATCATCTACAACCCAGTCGACTCAAGTTGCAATTCACCTCACCAATCCCAGTATTGGTGAGTACATAGTTGAGAGTTTCACAATAACACCACCTATTCAGTCTATGAGAGATTACGATCACCCGTGTGACCCACCTTTGGCTATAGGTTTAGTATATAGAATGGATTTTGAACCTAACATAATCAACTTTGTATATGGAGGAGTGGATTCTTCATCCAATCCATCTCCTCCTAATGAAGAACCCATGCAAGATTTTTGTGCTAGCCTAGAATATATGTCCAATCCATATTTCCCCTTATGATATTTTCATAGATTTAACTGGTAGGGATTTGGTCTTGGATGATATGAATATGGCTTACATCACATCATTGAGCCCCAATATCGAGAATATTATGATCGATCTTGCTTAGGCTACAGGCCATCGGCCTTAAGCTCCTCCTTTGAGCATACATTCCAACGACTCGCCCTAGAGGTCGAGGAGGAGGATGAGGAGAGCAAAGATAATGATGATAGTGATAATGAGTGTTTGGACCCTGGGTTTACACCTCATTTACATGATATTTTTTTGGAAATGAAATAGCATATCGACATGATCAATTACATTTTTTTTATTACATTTTCAAGGAGGATTTCGAGGAATTTTAGGAAATGGTACCAAACATGGACATGATCAATCGCATTTTTTATGGTCCCTAAGAATATATGGCTCCTATAGAGCCCATTCATAGAGATGAGTACTAAATACAATATTTCATATCAATCGGTCCATATTTTGCTTGCACATTATGTGAGAACAACCTGAGCTAGATCCACCACCACCACCTTGGTTGCATCCGCAAACTCATAGTTCACTTGCCATAGGTTAGTTGCTCCCTAGAGAGAGTGAGCAAGATATTTCACCCTCCAAATTGTAGCTACTTTATTTCCACCAAGTTAACATGATTTCTATTGACTTGTTCACCCTACTCCACAATCCATATGATTTGGTGAAGTCGATTCCAATCGATGCTAACCTTATCGCCATGGATAGGATTTCATCCCCACCATCCATAGCTAAGTTCATCCTATACAAATAATTACTAATACAGGTCAAAGTGCAAAAAAGGACAAGGTGTTAGAGTCATATTTTATACACTCGAAGGAATGTCAATTCCTTTAACATTCAAATTTGACTTTCCATGCACAAATAACAATGTAGAGTATGAAGCCCTAATTTTGGGAATTTAGTCAGCACTAGCTATGGTTATTAAGTGTATAAGCATTTTTGGTGATTCCCAGCTTATCGTTTGCTAAGTGAAAGGAACTTACCAATGTAGATATCCAATCTTGAAATAATATCATGAAGTAGCAATGAAATTTCTAAAAAAAATTGATTGGTATGAGATTGACAAATTGCCTCATTTTACTAATAAGTTTGTGGACGTGATGGTTTCTTTAGGATCATTAATTCCTAAAAATGGAAATGGAGAAGTCCAACCACTTATCATTACAATAATTTTTAGATAAGCAATCGCACAGGCAAAATCTAAATGTGAGAAGAGTGTTTGTTTCATCCACGTAGAACCATATGAATCTGACCTTCATCAAATAAAATACTTTCTCAAGTTTAGGACCCTCCCATCAGATTTTATGTGAACTACAAATAAAATTTTTAAACAAAAAGCAGCTTGTTACACTCTCTTGGGGGATGTGTTGTATAGAAATGACTATGATAGAGCTTTACTTTCAATGCTTAGATCTCATAGAGGCACAAAGAGCTATAACAGAAGCTCATGATGGTACTTGTGGTGGTCATTTTAGTGGAAAGGTCATTGTAAAGCATATTTTATGCATGGGTTATTATTGGCCCACTATGAAAAATAATTGTTGTCAATATGTGAAGAAATGTCAAAAATATCAACATCATGCCAATTTGACTCGCGTACCATCACAAGCATTATAGCCAATTCAAAGCCTTTGGATATTTTCACAATGGGACCTAGATTTGATTGGTAAAATTTCACCTACCTCTTCAAGAAAACACATGTTCATCATAATTTCCACAAAATACTTCACCAAATAGGTCGAAGCAATCCCAATGACCACTATGATTGGACCTCAAATTGCATATTTTATACTCCAGTATATTATCTATTATTTTGGTATTCCCTCAAATATCATTTATGATGATGGTAAGTTTTTCAAAAACAAGGATCTTCGAGCATTATGCAAAAAGTACAATATCCAACATAGTTTCTTGACTCTTATTACCCACAAGCCAATGGATAAGCTAAAGCAACCAATAAGACTTTGATACTCATTCTCAAGAAACTTGTCAAAGAAAACCACAGAGATTGGTATACTCAACTCCCCTTGGCATTATGGGCTTATCGAACAAGCATCCGAATGCCAACAGGGGCAAATCCATTTTCATTGGTCTATGGAGCTGAAGCAATCATGCCTCTTGAGCTCGAGATCCCTTCTTTACGAGTTGCATTATAAGAATTCATGGATGATGACATAGCTATACAAGCACATCTTGACCAACTTACACTCCTTGATGAAATGTGAATCAATACCTTAAAACATCTACGAGTATATTAATATTGCATCAAGCGCGCTTATAACTCTATAGTCCATCCTCACATATTCCAAGTAGGAGATCTTGTTCTTAAAGAGAATCAATAAAACACCAATGCATTGTTGCACTTGAGAGAAAAATTTGTGGCTAATTGGTTAGGTCTATATATTGTTAAGCAAAATTTGGGTCTAATAACGTATAGACTTGTAAATTTAGAGGGAACATTGGAACTTGAGCCATTAAATATTATACACCTAAAGGTATTCTATGCATAGTGCAGGTTATACATATGTACATATACATGGCTAAAAAAAGAGATATAAACAAATTCATCATATTTCATATATCCATCCATGCATTCTACCTAAATTTCATAGATGCATTTTAGGCATTTTTTCATACCATCATCATATTAGGGATATTTTGGTTAATTTAGATGATTGCTAGTCTACTATGTCTTTTTGCCTTAATTAGGGGCACCTTAAATCAAATGTTACTCATCACTCCATCAGTCACAATAATTTGTAGCTTTCCTTATGATTTTTTTATGATTAAGGAGTTCACATAAAATACGATAGATATTGTATAATAATTAGTAATAATGATTATGCGACCACTGACTATTTTGTGTGCACTATTTAACTTTCAAAATCTTGTAGTGAAAGTATTGCAAAATCTTACATAGCACATTAGTCTATAAGAAAAATCCAAATATTTCCAATCACTCAGCCATTTCTAGTGTTTTGAGCAACCTCTATTAAAAATCAAATAATCTTTAGATGCAATAAGTTTATCCCGGTCAATCAAGTTTCCTCTTAGACCATGCACATCAAAAAACATTAAAACATTGTGAAGCTTAGGAATGATGAAGTCAAAGTTGCTATTGCCATAAAGTGAAAGTTTTCCCCTATTCATCCAATTATGTGCATGGTCTAGACAACTAAGAGTTGACAAAAGGACAAACTCCACCTTCATCTCAAAAAAAATAAAAAAGATACCTTGCTCTTCCTCAAAACGAGCAAGTATCCCAAAAAAAAATATCTCTTGCTCTTCCTCAAAATGAGCAAATATCAAAAACAATTCCTTACTCTTCCTCAAAATGAGCAAGTATCCCAAAAAGTGTCCCAAAGCAATAAAATTCCCTTGCTCCTCCTCAAAATGAACAAGTATCCAAAAAGCAATAAAAATCCAATTTTCTCCAACACAAAAATGAGCAAACTCAAAAATAAAATCCCCAAAATCCAATGCAATAAAAGAAGGGAAAGGAGCTTGAATCCCTGGAACTCTTAGTGTTTCAAAAACCATGGGGTGATCCTCATTACAGCAATGGGTTGAATGAAATCCACATGGAAATGAGGTATCCTTATGCGTGGTGCCACGTCTATCACATTAGCGATATTCTTTTGTATAGACCTATGGATGCTCATGGATGAGCTAGCTTATTGGAATAAGTTACAATTGACTAGTTTGGCCTAGCTCATAATTAGAAATGAACAATCATTGCACACATAGTTGGTCCTTGAGCAATTTGGAAATAGTAGGATAATATTAGCATCATGGAGATTCACAATATCATAGATGAGTTTTTTTGAGATCACTAGGATGTTTGAGTCTTTGTAAAATGACCCTAGATCCTTTATCCAAACCACACCATATCATTTCCACCATTACATCCAACAATGTATTTCATTTATAAATACCACATGTTAGTGCCCCTGATTAAACAATGAGAATAAAGTTGATCAAGCAAAATTCTAAAACATACTAAATGATCATTAGAACATAACATTCACCATTCATTTCACTCAATCACTATATCATTTTATATGCATCCATACATACAATAAAGCAAAAGCACAAACATAAATGATCATAATAAGAGCCTTGTATATGTATATATATGAATCACATAGTACAAAAATTGCCCAAAGGCTATATAAATTAGACCACTGAGGCTCATAAGAAAAAATAAAAACTACAAAAAGAGATAATAAGCACTACTAGGTAGTGCCACAATGAATCCTATGAGGACCATGAGCTAATCCCTGTGAACTAGATGGAGCATTGAATCTAGGAACCTGGGATCGCAAACCACTAGGACTAGACTCACTTCACCTGCTAGAGCTCAAAACTAATGATGAAGGCTATAGAGGTAGTGGAATGTTATGTTGGGCTAGAGTATCCTCAAGAATCCCCACATATTTATCCTACCTTCATGCGGTAGCCAAATACAATCCTTGGTGTGCCTCTTGATGAGCTATCTTAGCACAAAGAGTTGTAATCATAGAAGCCTCCCCACCTCCACCAGGTCCACTCTATAGCTCATCCACCACACTTTGTAGCTGATATATCTCAGCATCTTGAGCCTCTAACATCCCTTGTAACCTCATGATCTCTATATCAAGAGCCTATATAGTCTACTCTAAGCTATCCCACTCAGCCTGGAGAACTCCCACTCCTCCTCAGTATGGTTTGGAGGAAAATCCTATCCTCCATCACTACCACCTTCATCATCACTACCACTACCTCCACCTCCATAGCCACCAACCTTGATATCAGTATCCGTAGGCTACACATCTACTCCAACTCACCCTCTACTCCTACTATCCTGACAACATTTTTACCACCAAGAAGCCTGCTCATCAACATCCTTCTTATCACTGCTAGCCACATCATCCACATCTTGGCTAGGTACCCATGGAGGTTGTGAAACAAACCAAGTATCATAATAAACTATAGTCCCAACATTATCTGCATATGGGACATCCACCACCTCATCATCCTAAGCATCATCTATAATCTAAAACTTGAGGGTGACTAGGAGACTCAACTCATCACCTCTATGCATGTACACCACTGAAGCATTAATAACTCCCTGCGCTAAGCCAAACTATCACATCACCCATGAGAATTGGATGAGCTCCATATCTCACCTATGTCAACCAACCACCTACCTACCTCACCTAACCCATTGAAGCTATGCTACATCAATATCTTAAGTCAGATCTCGCAATGGTTGCAAATAGATATCACTACTAGTAAGAGTACAAAATAATCCCAATACTTCTATACACTATGAACAGGGTTACTTGGTTAATCCTCCTCGCTGGTCCACCAACGAAGAGCACAAGGCAACGAATGATCCCACTTGCAAGGCAGACCCTCTAGATGAGTTATAGTGATGTGATCCCAAGCCTATTGCTAAAGTAGCAAGCTACATCTGAGTCCCTTCCACTCTTACCTCTTAACATCGTACAACTCCACATACATCTGGTATAGTAGAGTGGAAGCCCATGCATAAATCTAGCATTCACTAATCAGATCCACAAGCCTCACCTAGTTCCAATGGAACTTGGACCCCATATTGTTAGGCAAAAAAATGTTGCCTACAATATACATCACAAAGGTTGAAAGTATGACTAACTTCCCATCCTTAAACAACTAAATATATGGAATCCCATCCTTTTTTATTTCTACATCCCAATCATCCCCATAGATCGACCTCAACTCATGCTCCTTGTCATGGCCAACCTGGACTGGTAAGACCTTGATAGGAACATGAAAGATGTGATAAATATCCTCTAAGGTGATATTCAACTCCCTTGTCGAAACCTAAAATGACCCCCTATCAGGGTCCCATATCTCCACTAGGGCATACAAGTACTCCTCATTAGCCCTCACAGCCTCCACCTTCCCACAACCATCCAATATCACTACCACCAACCACTTCCAATCAGCATCTATTAGTGCCTTCTGCACCCGATATATAATGTGAGGCCATCAATGTTGAGCCTCAATGAATTACACCTACAAAAATTACAACCGAAATCCATATCAGTGCACACATAATTTCAAAAAAAATGAAAAACATAAAACAACAAAAACATTTTCATGCATTTTTGTTAATAAAAAATAAACAAATACACATTAATATTTCATGCATTTTTCTCATTTAAAAAAAAAAACACAAAAACATTTTACGCATCCTTTTCATTTTGCAAAAACATGCCAAAAAAAAAACACAAAAACATTTTATGCATGCTTTTCATTTTGCAAAAACATACAAAAAAACACAAAAACATTTTATACATCCTTTTCATTTTGCAAAAACATACCCAAAAAAAAACATTTCATGCTTTATTTTCATTTTCAAATACTGAAACACCAAACACCCCATACATTTTTCTCAAAACAAAAAAAAAATTGTCCCCCTAATTTATCATAGTAAAAAAAAATGTTTACCAACCTTTCTTAGTTATCCAAAAAAAAACACAACAAAACAAACAAAAGCAAATAAACTAAGCTAAGGTTTTCAGAAACCTACCTTGGCATATCGCACTCTGGCTTTTGCTCCAGCTGAGCCTCCAACCTTCACTCCCACACCCGCTCCACTTATCTCACCCACCACCTCCATAACTCACTTTCTCTCTCAACCGCTCAAGAAAACTTCAACCGTAGAAATGAAATCAAAATCAACTCCTTTGCCCTTTTATAACCGAAAAACTGTTCACAACCACAAGAATGCATTTGATGGAGAGCACCCAATGACACATCCACGGTTTTTGAGCGTAACCAAACATGCCCATGTGGTTACGTAAAAAAAACATCATCATCATTCAATCAACAAATGCATTTAATAAACATCATCATCAATATCATGAAGTGAACCTTGTATCTAGTGAATTACCCTACATACCTGGTGGTTGCAGTGGTTGTTGATGCAGGAGCATTTAATGGTGTAAGGACAATCTTGCATCACCAAAAACAAAAATTGCATTTTCTCTTTTGGTTGGTGTCTTTAGTTGTTTTGGAGTCCATGATGACACTTGAAAGGTGTAAGTCAGTCAGAAGTCCAAAAAGGTAAAAAATGATCACCATCTATTTTAGTAAGTTAGCCTAAATGGGTATGTATGGACTTGAAAATTTACCCCAAGGAGCGAAATTGAAAAATGTATCCGATGGCGAAAGAATCACCCCAATATCCTGAACGGTTTGAGAGATATTAAAGTTTTCATCCCAAGAAATCTCACCAATAAGGTTTAAAAATAAAATTTGAAGACCTTAGAGGCCTGAAAAAAGGATGGGAATTTGATGAATTTCTTCATTGTATATCTCTTCGCAAGCTTTCCAATGATATATATATATATATATATATATATTAATAGCCAATCGGACACCCGAGTCAAAATTTATGGTTCTAGGAAGTTGTGCCATCGAAATTCAAATTTGAATATCTTTCTGGGTGGGAAAATGAAAATTCAAATTTCAAATGAATATCTTCCTATGCAGGAAAAGGGAAGTTACACTTTCCAAAATGTTCTATGAAAGTTATTAAAGGGGGAATAGGGATCACCAAAAGGTAGTCCGAGTATTACAGATCATGGCTCCAACTTGCAAATTTACAGTAGATTCTCTTTGTAATAAAATCGGCCTTGTGGTCATAACATTGTAATTTCTGATTTTGTATTTCCATTTCATTGAAGTAATATTAGATGTTGGGTTTCTTTTGAAATTTGTTGTGATATTGAGTATTGTGTGAGTGTTGGGTGGAATATCCCTTCACTAGATGCTAATCCATGCAATCTGGTAGGATATATAGCTCACCATAAGGAAACTTATTCACAATCATCCAACATCATCACATGTGATATTAAATCTATTGGGTCCCTTAATATTTAAGCTTGGCTTTGTTCAAGCTAATTTGCACAAGGTTATTTTAAGCCCATTTTGTTGGGTTACAAAAGCAAAAAACACTCGATCACAGTTTGGTAATAATTATCAAAATTACTATGAGTTTCAAGATCCCAGAGTTCCTGGTACCTAATGCCATAACATTTGGTAGGAATTATTACAGTCGCATGAACAACTGAACTCCCAAAGTGATCAGTTATTTTACCACAATATTGTGCACATCATCAAAACCAAAGATAAATTTGCAATGACAACCATCCCAAACTTGGGGTATCTAGTTTTTCTTCAATGTCATACATTTGCATACATCACATCAACTTCATTTCATCATTCACATCTAGTTAAATGGCTTGTGGATTTCATTCTTTACCCATTAGCCAATTGAGAGGGTAAGCAAACAAATCAAAAATTTCAAAGATCATTAATTCTTATGCATAGAGAATATTTAAGTTCATTTATCCATCCAGTAAGGATAACTGTCTCTTGTTTTTGCACCGCATTGTGTTTTGCACAACACGATACAAAAAGGTGCATCTATAGACATCACCTAGGTATTTACGCTTTATCACAAAGCCTTGCATATTTTACCCATATTACACATCACAATCCTGTATAATAAAATTATATACCTAAGTCTAAACTTAGGTGTATAAATCCTACACATTATCCTATTTTTCATATTTTAATAAATCTAAAAAATATGCTTAGGATACTGTAGACACCAAAATAGCACCAATCTGATTATGTGACAACAAACGTTGATCGCATTGACACACACAACCCCTAGGGCAGCCCCTAGAGGTTAAACAGTGGTCCTAACCACTCCCAAAAGTAGTTTGGAAGGTAAAAGGTCAATTTGGCACATTTTGGCACTTTGCTCCCTACTCGTCCCACCCTGGGATGATTACAAACTAGTATTCATCTCACCCAGGGAGGATTATCAGCATTCGCCCCAGGGTGAGGCAAATAGAAGGTTTGACTGGCAAAAAAAGTCAAACCTTGATAGGTCCGCCAGTTAACTCTAGCTTCAGGCCATGCAATTGTGAGGAACGGCTTCAAATCAAGAAGAGAGACTTCAGTCATGCATGTCTTTGATTTTTGGAGGCCTCATGCAAGGAGACTCTAAATCAGGGAATAATCTTTTTCCAAAATAGGACATGCAACTCCAGTGGTGCCCTAGCATGCGCATTCAAATAGAGAGACCCTAGGTCTATAAATTGGTGAGTCTTCTCACCCAAAATATATATAGAGAGGGAGCATTTTGAGCAACGAAGTGCTGTCGTTTTACATCCACACACACGCCTTTTGATTTTGCGCCTTTCACATCCTTGATCTCTTTTGGAAGAGAGGTCATAGGATGGTTATTGGAAGCACAAATCCAAATCCCAAACCCAAAAATTTGGCCATAATATCCCACCAAATTTGTTGATAACACCCCACAAGAGGTTTTGGACCCATCCCAAGTGGATTGGTGCCGAAATAGAGTCCCAAATGGTGGGCGTCCTGCCCCCGGGCGCCCCCCAAACTGTCGTAGTCCTAATCGCCCCGCCCCAGAGTGATTAGAAATTTATGGTATATTTCTCTGATTTTTCTTTTGCATCTAATTCTAGGTTGTTTACATATGTTGTCATTTAAATTTCAGGTTATTCTGACAAGTTTTGATCATGCTTTTATCATTTCTCGCCTTCACTAACATGTAGATAGCACCATCAAATTCTGGGTGATAGAGGCCAAATTGGGAAAATATGACCTTCTGGGTCTTCCCAAAACACCCCCAATTAGCTAACCCTAACTTTGCAAGTGATTTGGAGCTTCCTAGATGTGACATTTGGGACTGTGTCTTTTAACACTTTGTTGTAGGTTTATTCGTCCCGCCCCAGAGCGAATACGAATATGTGGTGAATTTTCTGACTGTTCCATTTTTAGTGTCTTCCTTGTGATGTTTTGATGCCCTTATCAAGTTTTTAGTTCATTTGGATCTATTTTAGTTATCATTTTAATTATATTTTGCATGTGCTAGTTGAAGGCGTGGGGATTGCATGTTTTATTTTATCTATAGGTGCTACTGATTGTTTTCTATTTCTTTGAACATAGGATCTGGACATTATAGGAGCAACAAGGATTCAATACTCATCAACACAAATTGCGGTGACGTTTGGTCTGCCCATTTTACATGTGGGCACGTGGAAGAAGGAATAACATCCATGGGTGTTACAAGAACACATTTAACTCTCCTAGCCCCTAAAAAGGGAGGAAACGGATTGTAACCGAGTTTTGAAATATATTAATAAAAAAATTTGTCTTCTGTATTGGCTTTTTATTTGGTTTCGATTCGTTCATGCCTCTTTCTTTTCATGCACTTTCAATTCGTAGGGTTTAGCGTTATCTTTGGTTCGTTTACATCGCATTCGATATTTTCTATTTTTGTTTCTGTATCCTCATGCTTTCAGTGGCAATCATGGTGGGACCTCTGTCCCTTGATTTTAATATTAACTTTCTGATCAAAAGTTGCTTGTTTTTGCTTGCAGGTACCAAGTTTTCAAATGCTGTACTGCTGTTCGTTTCAGTCTGTGACGAATACAGAGCTGAAATTCGTCTTACCCAGGGACGAATGGGCATTTGCCCCACCCTGTGACGAATACAGTTCTGTTATTCATTTCACCCAGGTATGAATAGCTCTCTATGTAGTTTCAGGACAGAAATTCAGAGACATTCGATTTGGGCAGAGAAGAGGTAGGGGTCCTAAACACCTTCTGTCATTTTTTACTTTCTATTCTCTGGATATTTGCTTGCATAGGAGAGTTTGAATGCTTGTTTCCTTAATTTATGCAACTTAAAAAGAACCCCACACACCACGTGGTAATTAAAACAACAAGGAGTTGGTCGTAAAACCCCAACCCTTGAGCAAGAACAATGGTGGATTTCATCACCATCTTGGCTTGAGATAATGCATACATAACCTCGATCGCAACTGTTGCTAGACGTAAATCCTGATGAAATCTGACCAAGTGTAGCTGGGGTGATTCCTAGTGCATGAGGATAAGTATTCTATGGTAGGTGTCATAAACAGAGCGATTCCCCTTCCATACCGCCTATGTTCCATGTACCATATGCTCTCACGTACCAATAGTTTCCCTCACGTAAGGGCGGGTATATAGAGAGGTTGGTATATCGACCCGACAATGGTATATCGAAGGGGCAACCATTTTTGGGAGTCATAAGAGCCATCATATTGCATTTAAATGTTCTTTACAAAATATTTCAAAACAAAAATCAAAACACACTAAACCAAATTTAGGGCACATTTTTAAATCTTTAAACAAGATAATCATTGCTTCGATTGTGTGTTTCCCTTCTGTTTAGTGTAGCATAAAAATCATAAAAAGAGATAAAAATCTATGCATCTTGTAGGAAAACATCACCATGGTGTCCACCCATAGCCTAGCCCAATCACGGGCAGGAGCTACAGAGAGTGCACAAAGAGGGACAAGTCACCTCCGATATAGTCCTGAGGACTTGGTCATCCCGCCTTGGTGGCTTGACATACAAGATAGTCCACATCATGCCATTACAGAATAGGACTATAGAGGCACCTCTTTGAGGGGCACCCCCACTCAGCATAGACATTTTCAAGAGGAGGACCTACACATGGCACTCAACATAGAAAGGAGGCCTCCCTTAGATGCTCGTTATGAGTGGCCTAGTGATGAAGTGCTAGAGCAAAGTAGGGTCCATATGGAGGGGCCACATGATTTCGTCATCCCTCCTTTACCACTTATTAATTTTAGAAACACTAGACAAAATCCAGAGCACAAGGCTCTCTAGACAGGGCAAGTCGATTCTCCCCACACCCTTCACACATACGAAAGAGAGTATGAGGAAGACCACCATGTTCCTCAAGAGCAGTATATAGTGCGGGAGTGATGCTATGTATCAGGATCACCCATTGAGGCCAGGGCCTCGGGTGAATTCTGCTAACCTCGATAGAGGAAAGCAACCCATAGGGGTCTCGAATCACCACGATCGAGATAGACATGTAGGAGAGGCATCTAGGCTTCCTAAACATGATACGATGGAACAAATTGACTTGGCATTTTCCAAACATGCCGCTCACCAGGTGCAAATCACGTAGCCCAAGCAAGATCAACAATAGTTAGAGCATCTGTATCGCCTTAACAAAGAGTGCATTCAGCGTCAAACAACTGAATTGCTTCATAACACTGTGCCTGAGAAGGTCCCAATCCCTCACGTGTATAAAGTAGAAGTGTATGAGAGGTGCAACCCCTTGGTGTGAGACAGGTCCCCGCGACCTTACCAAGTGCTACCTTCGAGACCTCCTAGACCTGAGCGGGAAGCCACTCCCAAAAACAATGATGGACACCCTCTACGGGGACCCACCCATGGTCATAGGTCTCATCCAGAAACTCCTCAAGAAGCCTATGAGGAGTATGAGCAAGAAGAAGAGCAGGCTGAAATGCCCTACCAAGGCAGAGCGCTTGCTATCAGGCCACCCCTCTATAGGCCTCAAGTTTCCCACAACCCATAATGGGAGCTAACTAAGGAGGAAGATATTAAATCTTTCGATGCATATAAATCATTGCTAGAGCGTTTAGAGTCTATGGAGACCAAGATTTTTGGGCCCCAAAATCCCACTTTACGCCAACTCCATAGTCATCTTGTACATCCGTCAGTTTTGGCACCCCCATACCCTGAACACTTTAAACTGCCCCAGTTGGCACTCTTTAGAGGGGAGGAGGATGCCCAAGAGCATGTGACTAGATTCCTGAGCCAAAGCTTTGGCATTCAGGACAATGATGCTTTGTTGCTAAGAAAACTTATAACCACATTCATAGGCCCTGCCTTGGATTGGTTCACTCAGTTGCCAAAACATAGCATCAGTAACTTGGATCAGCTAGTGGACGTGTTCCTTGAACGCTTCATCTTCAACACCAAGAAAAGGGCGTCACTAAGTGACCTAGCTAGCCTCAAGCAATATGAGGAAGAGACCATGGCGGAATATGGGAACCGATGGAGGATGTTGCTTTCAAAGCTGCCCTACCTCCCTCCCATGTTTGACCTGACCCAAATGTTCTCAAAGAGTTGTTTGAGATCAATCTCCGTGTTATTACAACTATAGCAATATGCCACTTTAGAGGAAGCTCTAGCACAAGCCAGAATCATTGAGGAGATCAAGATACAGGATGGCAAGACTGCCAAGCCAAAGAAGAAATAATGGTCTAAAAACACCAAAATAGGGACCATGCAACAGAAACCTGCTACGGTCAATCAGGTTGCTATAAACGTCCCTAATATTGCACAAGCAACACAGCCTCAAAAGGCTAACTATCAAGCGATGCCTCCTAACAATTATGACAGAGAAAACCAAAGGCAAGAACAAAATTAGCAGTGTCACCCTAGGCGACAGTTCACAGGGAGGACTTATACTGTAGGTTCCACAGACAGAAGGGGCATGACCTTAATGCATGTTGGAAGTTTAAATGCTTGGTGCAAGACCTAATCGACAACAAGACGTTGGTGATGGACAACCCCGTAGCGCCAAACAACCAATATATGGGAATATTCAGAGACCCCCTGCTGCCCATGATGCACAAGCAAAACCCCTTCAAGTCAATGAGGTGCAACAGAATTGCCCCATGTAGGGGTATGTAGGGATGATAAGCATAGTGACTAGGAACAAGAGATACCCAGGAGCTGTCCCCGCGGCAGCCACAAGAGAGGTTCCATCGACGTCGCAACCTCAACAGCACCCTATGCAACCTCCCCAGCCTAGACCAGTGGCCACAATTTGGACTAGACTTACCCAAAGTCTAAGGACCACGTCGGCTAGGCTCTCCATATACAAGCTCATTCAATAATCAGTGCCCCATCGAGAGGCTCTAATGGAGATAGTAAAATCCATCGAGCTGTAGCCCCACAAAGAAAATTCTTTCAATAACTTTGTGGGACACGTAAAACAATGTATAGAACCAGTCATCACCTTTAGAGAATATGAATTGAAATCAGTGACTGGTGATGTGGCGGATCCACCCCTGCACGTCATTGCGTGGGTCAACGAGATTTTGTATAAGAGGGTGTTGGTGGACACTGGCTCGTCCAGTAATATAATTACAAAAACAGCATCAAAACATCTAAATTTGTCGACATCTCACATTGTGGCCTCCACCTATACTCTTTGAGTATTCAATGATACGATATGCTCGACGGTTGGCACAATTGTCCTACCCATCCAAGTGGGACAAAATACTATTCATACATTGTGCCACATCTTGGAAGGTGAGATGGCCTATAATATCTTGCTAGGGTGGCCTTGGATCAGGGACATGAAGTGTGTCCCTTCAATAGCTCATCAGTGCCTAAAGTATACATTTGAATGATAGGTGCATGTAGTCCCGGCAGACTTAGAGCCCTTCAAGTACTGCAATATGGTGCAATTCATGCCGCAATTGACCCTTCCATCAACACACTTGGATTTTGAGTTGAATCCATCTAACCAGGGTATGATTATACATGCATCCTCGTTGACAAGTCCATCAAATCCCTAGTTGGGTCCATCTTCCTCATCTGGTCCTTCACCAACAACGCCACCTATGATGGCCACACTGAAGGACAAGGGAAAGAAACCCCTAAAAGAGGAACCACCCCTAGTCTCAACCATCTCTACTAAAGAGATGCCTAGCAGAATGGAAGTCGAGATGCCTAGTTCACCATACATGGAGTGGACTCCGGAAGAACTCCCATTCACTCCCCCTCAACCGCCAACGATCACCATTGAGATGCCAACACGGTACTGGGGGAGTATATAGTGCGAAACATTGTAGGAACACCCGCACTTGAGTCCATGTAGGACATGGGGAGACCTCGTCTCCAAATCGGCATTGTGGTTCCTCTAGGCTACCCACCCAATCAAAAAAACTTTGTTTATGGGGGCCTGGATAATGGCATTGAACGTTACATGCAAGAATACGAAGATGAAGAACCCTTTGCTGAGGACGTCAACTATTTGTCCAACCTATACTTCGCATTAAGATATCTTGGCCAATGCAATTGACATGGATATGGGTTGGGCAGGTATGAGCAAGGAGTGTGTGTTCTTTGCCAACCAAGATATCAAATGTCGTATGACAAGTTAGGAGTAGGGTTCAACCACCCCTTGCCCCTGGACATCTTGGTAGAGAACATGCAAGGCCTAGGGATAGGCCAAAAGGATGGGTTAGCATTATATCCATATGCCAATCCTAACACAACATATACATTGGGGGATTATCACCCATTGCTAACAACCAACCTTGTTGACCTTAACAACCCTTTCCCTTCGGTCAAAAAGGGAGAAAGTTTGAGGATTCACCTACAAGAGAGTGAAAGCATGAGATTTCGAAAGTTTTGAAAGGAAACACTACTTGCGATGCATTCAAAATCAAATACGCTTAAGTCCTAAAAATGTAGAATGCATGAAATGAAAGAGACACATTGAAATGAGATACAAGAAAATGGAGAAAACACAACCCTTTTTATTAAACTCTCTTGATCTCGGTTACAAAGACGCCTCCTCCCTTTTCAGGGGCTAGGAGCGTTAAAAGAATTTGATTACAATCAAGACTCAATGTTCCTCTTTCCGCATGCCCACATTTGAAATGGGCGGGCCAAAGTGTTGCCGTCGCTTGTGTTGATGAGTCCTCACTTCTCGCTGCTCCTCCTGCATTCAAAGAAACAACAAAGGCATTAGTAGCACCTGCTGCAAATAGGAAAAGTTTGTTCTTTGAAATTAACAAAAGATGCATGTAAAATATTATCGAAAACAGTGAGTAAAATGAATCTAAATCACCTGCAAATCTGACAGAGGTCAGAAGACATTACCAGAGGGCCACTGCCATTGAAACAGTCGGCCAATCTGCATTCAACTGGAATTCGTCCCTGGGCAGGACGAATTCTGCTGTTATTCGTCCCCGGGTGGGACGAATTCGACTGTTATTCGTCCCGGGTGGGACGAATTCGACTGTGTTAGGAAAGCCGAAGTGATGCCGTCTAAATGTCGAACCTCGGAGTCTCCAAAACACCTGCAGACAAAGGGGTTAAGTAATTGGGGCCATTTTGGGACGACCCAGATGGTCGGATTCTCCCAATTTGGCCTCTATCCATGGGAATTCCATGTCGCTACCTGCAAGTTAGTGGGACAACAAAAGCGACGAGAACATGATGAAATCTGATCAAAACATTGTGAGATTGAATACATAAACTATCTAATCAGCAGAGAATAAAATGAAAGATGAACAAATGATAGAAAAATGAATTAAAATGAAACTCAAAAGGTGCGGGGCGCCCAAGTGGGCAGCCCACCGTTGGCACTTGATTTTGGCACCAATCCACTTGGGATGGGCCCAAAATCTCTTAGGATGGGGTTGTCAGCAAATTGGTTGATTCAAATGGCCAAATGTCTGGTTTTGGGTCCGATTTTACACTTCCAATAGCCACCCAATAACCTCTCTTGCAAAAGAGATTAAGGATGTGGAGAATGTAAATCAAAAGGGATAAAGGCGTGGTATCAAATCGGCAGCACTTCGTTGCTTGAAAATGCTTCCTCCTTCCTGTTTTGGGTGGGAAAAGTCCACCATTTTATAGACCCAGGGGGTCTCTTTTGAGAGGGATGCATAAGCGCCATGTGTTGGTCATAGGTGCCATGTGGCGGTCATGTCTTCCCATGAGAGAGGAGAGTCCTCCATGACTTGGGCTTTCATAATTGCCCTTGTGACAGTCCTCTAACGGCCCATCTGCCCACCCACACACGCGTGCGAGGCAGGAGTCATCAACTGACTGTCTTTGGCTGCCACTTGGCGCCATTCTTCTTTTTGCCCGTTAAACTTGGAATTCGTCCCGACCAGAGACGAATTCAGAATTCGTCCCTGGGTGAGACGGATCCCAGTTTGAATTCGTCCCTGGGTGAGACGAATATTGAGCAAAGTGCTCGAATGTGCCAAATTGCCTTTTGACCTTACAAAATTGCTATAAAAGTGGTTAGGACCACTGTTTAACCTCTGGGGGCTGCCCTAGGGGCTATGTGTGTGTCAAAGCGATCAGTGTTTGCGGTCACATAATCGGATTGGTGTTGTTTTGGTGTCTATAGATGCCCCTTTTTGGGATGCGCTGTGCATGGCGCAGCGTCGAGCAAAAATAGATAACCAAAGCACTAATGATTAGGGTTTCTTGGTAACCTAACCAACTTTTGATGCCCCAAGTATGGAAAGGGCATGCATTCTTGAATCCTTGCTTTTGACGAGCTAAGGAATTTGATTTCAAGTATTAACCTATTTTGGTGAGGTGTGACTTGAGCTTGGACATTGATCAGTCATGATTAGGCAAAGGGCGCAACCTTTTGTCCACGGGGGAACCTTGTGTTCATGATTCACGAAATGCCAAGTGTTTGATCAATTTGTGATTGTTGCTTGTTTACTGCCCCAAGCAGGAGCGTAATTGTCTTTGTCAATGATTCTTTGAATGCATGTCATTGCCTTGATTGGGTGTGTGTTTGTTGATTGGTGACTAAGTGTGACTACCCCCTCAAGCGACGAATCGATGAGGGAATGACCTTCGTGAGAAAAGCGACGAGTCGCTTGACCCAAGATGACTTGTGCAAGGGTGCCTTTAGATGGTTTATCGTTAAGCATATGCAATTTTTCCAACATTTAGACCTATTTTTGGTGGGTGTGAACCCTTTTTGCGACGCCTTTTGGAGCTGAAATTGACGAAAATCCATCTGCCCATGGAGCGGTCCGGCTAATATAGCCTTTTTAGGGTGTAGGATAATGACAATTTGTGACCCCAACGTCTATTTTGTATGCCCGGGATGTCAAGTGCATCAGCACTCTCATCAGGCAAATTTATTATCTGTTTTAGTGCATTTTTGTCCAATTTTTGATGTTTTTGAAGTTTTTGGCCTGAATTCGTCCCGGGGTGGGACGAATTCCAGCTTTAGAATTCGTCCCTGGGTGGGACGAGCGCTAACCAAAGCGCTCGTCCCAGGGAAGGACGAATTGAAGCTCAAAAGGCCTATTTAAGGGCCAAAACTTGAGTTTGGGCTCATTTGCATCTAATTTTTTTTTGTGATTTTGAGCTCTGGGGAGGAGGAGGTTAATTCTGCGAAGCGAAGCGCTGCCGGATTTTCCCTGCCATCATGAGTACTCAAACCGGATCGAGCGGCGGAGCCGAAGCGAGACCAGTAAGTGCTCCCTAGAGTTTATTTTTGTTTAAAATTGCATTTGTTTTATTTGATTATTTTTGTGATGATGTTTTTCAAAAATTTTAAAACTTAAACCCTGAAACTGGATTGAAGACAACTAAGACTTAGTGTACAACTAAACGTAGCGTAAAACCTGGGTAAAGAATTTTACAACTAAACCCTAGGATAACGGAACGTAAAACCCTAAGACGTAATTTTTTGTGTTTTTGAATTTTTTTTTTATGTTGTTTTTAAATTAATCAGTTAAGATTAACAACCTTAAGACTGAAAAATTAATTTTGTTTCGTTTTATTTTTTGAAATTTATCAGTTAGGATTTAGGAACCCTTGAACTGAAAAATTGTTTGAATTTTGAATTTTTGTTTGTAAATTAATCAGTTAGGATTAGAAACCCTGAAACTGAAAATTTGATTTTTGTTTGAATTTTTGTGCTTGGGAAAAAAAAAAAATTTGTTTGTTTTTTTTTAAATTAATCAGTTAGGATTAGAAATCCGAAAAAAATTTTTTTTTTTTTGTTTTTAAATTTCAGTTAGGATTAGAAACCCTAGACTAAAAAATTTAATTTTGTCGTTTTGGTTGTACATTGATAGGCAATGTGTTTTATGCATGTTTTTGTTGTACAGTTTTCTTTTCGTGATTTTAATTTTTTTTTTGAATTGTTTTCTTTCGTAGGTTGTTAGGAGCCGGTACCGTGTACCCACTGCTTTCACTGAGGCACGGGGGGCGCTGACTGAGGTTGATTGGGAGTGGCTTGATGCCCTTGGGCTCAAGCAGGTGGCTCGACTGGAGCCTGTGGTCCCGGATCAGGCCTATCTGATGGCCCTGATCAAACTTTGGGATCCACGGACCAACACCTTCCATCTCCCGATAGGGGAGATGACTGTGACTCTGGAGGATGTCTATCGGCTTCTTCGGATTCCGATAGATGGACTGCCCATCAGGACATCGCCGCGTGATCAGCGGACTACTGTACTGACGAGATGCTTCGGGCATGGGGAGCGGTTGGGTGTAGAGAACCCAGTGGAGACGGCCGAGGTGGACTGCCAGGTTGGCGGGATTTTGGTTGGATGGTGGCGAGGAGAGGGGTGTGTTAGGAGTGAGGCACGCATTCCTTATGGGCCTCATTTCTAACATGTTATTACCTGACTCGTCAGGCGCGAGGTTCCCATGGAACCTGTTGGATTTGGTGTGGCAGTTGGTAGAGTGCCCGATAGAGGCACCGTTGGTCCTAAGATGGGGACAGACACTGTTGGCACAGCTCTACGGGGAGCTGTATGGGGTCCATCGTCGACAGCGAAAGGGGGTCAGCTACAGTTATCTATTGCATGTTGGGGTTGGTAGCACATAGCAGTTGAGAGGCCAACCGGGTTACCATGGATGACTCAGGCGGTGATGGAGGATAAGGAGATAGGTTATGCAGTTTTGTGGCGATGGTCCATAGAGTAGGGGCAGAGTCGGCGGTGGGCGGTGTCGTAGGGCACTATGTTGATGCCTTCTCTCGGCTCACTCAGGGGAGGTGGTTTGGTGCCCTTATCGAGACTATTCAGCCTGGTCGAATGCTGGAGAGTGGCTTCGACGGGTACGTAGGGGGCGGTGGTTGATTGGGCGACACGGGACCGAGCACGAGTTCTTCTCATATAGTCGGGTTACACGATAGTTTGGGGTGCGCCAGGGGTTGCCTGGTGAGCCCATGGTCTATCAACGTCGGGGAGATGAGAGGACTCTAGATCGACCGATCATCGCGCCATTGGGCGAGGATTCAGATGCGATGATCGACGTCCCGGACGTGGATGACGTCGGGACTACCACTGAGTATGACTCGTGGTGGGTACTACGGCGATGGCGAGGAGAGGGACCACTGGGAGGTGCGGAGGCGGCAGCGGAGGATGCTGAGGCACCAGGGGATGATTGGGGAGCTCCGTTGGAGGATGCGGACATGGTTGAGGTGGGGGATGAGGATGTAGATTTGGGAGCTCCGGATCAGCCGGACATGCAGGACATGGCGGAGCAGTGGGAGCCAAAGCAGGCTGCTATTCCAGAGAGTCCTGTGCTTCAGGCGGATACGGAGGAGATGGAGTCCAGGATACGCGCTGAGAATGCACGATTGACAGAGCTGCTACGGATGCGGGATCAGGAGCTGGGGGACGCGCTGCGGGAGAGGGATCTCCTGCGGGCTCAGCTAGTAGAGCGGGATAGGGTTTTGGCGCAGCACGATGATGCAGTAGCTTACTACCATCGACGGGAGGTAGAGTGGTGTCGACACCGGCTAGATTTGGAGAGGGAGGTCATCCGCCTTGGTGGACACCGAATGAGGGACAGTGCTACTAAGCAGTCAGCATCATCTCGTCGCAGGCGATTGGATGAGGGAGGCGGTAGTAGGCATGATGTGGGGGCTAGTAGTAGCCGCCCTGCGGGGTCCCATAGGACCCACACCACGGGGGGTAGTTCTCGTCGCACCGATCCTGCGTGATCATGGTGGTCGACGCCTTAGGCTGGGTGATTTTGTTATATGATTGCGGGGTCTGAGGACCAGTTTTGTAGCCTACGGGCATTTTTTGATGATATATATATATATACCGATTTTATTGTGGTTATGCATATGTGATGATTTGAGATTATGCATTATGGTTGATGAATATGGATGTATGCATGTTTATTTATTTTGATGGATGCATATGTTATGATGAATGCAAATGTTTTTGTTTTATATGTGATTTTCAGAAATGAAATGGATGAATGGGATTTGTGATGTTTGGCTATGGCACCATAGACTGTTTAGAACTCTGTTATTTTGTTTTTAGGCGATTGCTTTGATGTATGACTTTGTATGTTTACATGTGGTTTTTCTTTTTTTGTTATTTTTTGATGGTATTGCAAAGATGAAAAGTAGCGCAGTTGGTTTAGAAATGTAGCTAAGGTTTTTTGAGACTCAGACGGTTTTAACTCACTAGCCACGACTGTACTTTATCTTACAAGACTTTTGACCAAGGTATGAATCGAACTCATTTTTTGACCAAGCTATTTCACATCCCTGTGTGTGCAATTGAGTTCATTTATGTGGTATTTGTCAGGATACCGCCGAGTGCCGGATGGGATTTCAACCGAACTCTGTCTTGAGGATCACCTAATTAGCTCCACTAACTCCTTTATTGTATTTAGTTAGATTAATCTGCGGTGTTTTCTAGGATACCATAAGCTAGCTCATCCACATGCAAACATTGATCTGTACACAAGTTAATGTGACAGATATATCGTCATGCGGGAGGTTTACCGCCAGTGACCAATAGGCTATCAACCAAACCGATACTGAGGCTTACCTCATGACTTTGAAATGCTGAGAGTTCCAGGGATTCAAGTTCGACTCCCTTATTTTCTTCAATTGTATTGGGATACTTGCTCGATTGTAGTGATAAAAATCACTGTTTATTTTTATATATTTTTCTTTTGAGCAAGGGATTGGAATATGGAGTGACGAGAATCACTATTGTATGTGCCTTTTGATGTGTGCCTTTGTGGGATGTCAAATTTTTGAGTTTTGACGTTTGCAAATTTTGGGATTCTTGGGGAATTGGGTAGGGAGGATGCTTGTCCTTTTGCCAACTCTCGAGCATTCTTTGGGTCATTTACACGGGGGATAAGCAAGATAACCATTTCGCTTATGGTGACCTAGATTCTTGTGCAGGTTTCATCTTTCGTTCGTACAACTCAAGAATTGTTTTAGTGTTTTAGCTTGTGATGGGATGTTACGTAACAAGGCGTATTTCAAGTAGAACTCTACCTTCGTAAAATCTCTCTGACTTGGTACAGTACGTGGCTAGAAAGCACAATGCCGACTGAAAGATGAAAACTCTTGATACATTACGAGACCACTGACTCTATTGTGGTAAACAACAGTTAATGGTGTTTGTTTGTTTGTTTTGTAAAATGGAAAAGTATGGAACAAGATGGATTAGCAGAATAATTACAGTCTATGGTGCCTTTGACCTATACGACCACAAATGTGTATTGGTGTGATGCTTAATGCAGCTACATATTTTTGTATTTTTGATGGATTGATTTTGATTATGAAGATGAGATGTGAGAAAAGCTCTCTATTGATGAATTTGAGCATGCCTTGAAATGAGATGCAAATTTTTGTTGTTTTTTTTTGAATTTTTTTTTGATGGTGACCAAGGGATTTCGAGAATCCTTTGGGGCCTTTTTGGGGTGACCAAGCGATTGTGGGAATCCTTGGAGCTTTTTGGTTTGACCAAGCGATTGCGGGAATCCTTGGAGCTTTTGGATTGACCAAGCGATTGCGGGAATCCTTGGAGCTTTTTGGGATTGACCAAGCGATTACGGGAATCCTTGGAGCTTTTTGGTTTGACCAAGCGATTACGGGAATCCTTGGAGCTTTTTGGGATTGACCAAGCGATTGCGGGAATCCTTGGAGCTTTTTGGTTTGACCAAGCGATTGCGGGAATCCTTGGAGCTTTTTGGGATTGACCAAGCGATTGCAGGAATCCTTGGAGCATTTTTGGGATTGACCAAGCGATTTTAGGGATCCTTGGAGCATTTTTGGGATTGACCAAGCGATTTTAGGAATCCTTGGAGCATTTTTGGGATATGGCTCTCTTAGATATAGAATGGTCGCAAATGACTGATATTCAAGGGTTCTGTTTCCTTGATTCCGTCAAGAGAGGCTAGCCGGTACGTCCCGGGTCCTATTTTGCTATCAATGACATATGGACCTAACCAATTTGCCGTGAACTTGTCCCTTAGGTGGGGCAGCAAATTAGAGTTTTGTTGGTTTTCCTTCAAAACCAAATCACCAACCCGAAAGTCCCTTAGGTGAACTTTCATGTTGTAAGCTTTCTTAAGTCGCTCTTGATAGATACGTAAGTGCTCGAGAGCATTAACGCGTCGTTCGTCAAGCAACGTAAGTTGGTCTAATCGAGCCTGTCGCGCAGTGTCATCATCGATGAACTCCTGCATTGATATGCGCAGGGAAGGAATTTCCAACTCTAGAGGCATGACTGCCTCGGAGCCATACACGAGCAAAAATGGAGTAGCCCCAGTGGGCGTCCGAATGCTAGTGCGATAAGCCCAAAGGGCAAGTGGAATTTGGATGTGCCAATCCTTATGACTATCTGCGACCGTCTTTTTAAGGATGGCAACTAGCATTTTGTTTGACGCCTCTGCTTGCCCATTTGCTTGCGGATAATAGGGTGTCAAAAAACTGTGCTGAATTTTGTACTTTGTGGTCAAAGCACGCACGTCTTTGTTCTTGAATGATGGCCCATTATCCGAGATTATTTTGGATGGAATACCAAAACGACATATGATGTTATGCAAAATGAACTCCACAATGCGGGGTCCTGTCGTAGAGGTCAGCGGAATTGCTTCCACCCACTTGGTAAAATACTCTGTGGCCGTTATGATAAACGTGTGACGGCCTGACGACGTAGGGGAGATCTTTTTGATTAGATCGAGGCCCCACTACGAGAATGGCCAAGTAGACTAGACTGTCTGCAAGGCCTGGGAAGGTACGTGCATCAAATTGGCATGATGTTGACACTTCACGCACTTCTTGACATATGCGCAACAATCTTGCTCTAAAGATGGCCAATAATAGCCCATGCGAAGAATGCGCTTTGCAATGGCCATACCACTGAAGTGGCCACCACATGTACCATCGTGTGCTTGGGTGACTACCCAAGTGGACTCTTGTTGGTCCAAGCATCGAAGGAGGATCCCTTCATAGCTTCGATGATACAAAATGTCTCCTATCAAGACATACTTAGCCGCTTTCTGCTTGAATGTTCTTTTTGCGGCATGCGTCAATCCAAGCGGGAGATTACCTAACTTGAGGTAGTCTCTGATGGGTAAATACCAGTCCTGTTGATCAGAAACCTCGACAGTATGAACAGCCAATCCCTCTTGAAGTTCCTCCCTAACAAATGCTGAGCGGGATAGAACTTGTAAGAACAGCGTTGTGTTGCTATTGATGGGAGTAGGGGAGAACAAGGACCCCCAGTTGGCATGTATCAGACGATCGCGGATTCGAGAGAACTTATCCGAGGATGGTTCAATCTGGATCATGTGGATTCCTGACGTCAAGTCAGAGCTTGCACGCTCCATCACGGATTGCGATAAGGTTTTGACTTGAATGGTTGTCATATCACGAGAAAGGTCTTGCGGGATTAGTGACCCCAAGGAGGCCATTGTGTCCGCAAAATGATTCGATGACCGAGGGAGTGCCTCGATGTCGTACCATTCAAGTTTTGCCAGGAATTTATCCACAAGGGCTTTATAAGCCTACAGAACTGGGCATTTGCATTGGTATACCCCTTTTACTTGATTGACGATTAACAGCGAATCACCAAAGATGTTTAGGCATTTGATGTTCATGGCGATCGTTGTCTGAAGACCTATGAGCAAGGCTTCATACTCTGCATTATTGTTGGTGCATGGGAAATTTAATTTAAATGACAGGGGCATTGGAGCGCCCTACGGTGTGAAGAATACTATTCCCGTGCCACCACCTTGCTCACATTTAGAACCATCAAAGAATAGGGTTATGTCGGCCTGTGACTCAGGCTCATCAGAATCTGGCGACTCTGAGACATGGAAGACCCCATCATCGGGTAGTTCTATGACTAGAGGCTGATCGTCTTCAAGAGGAGCCTCTGCTAGTTGATCGGCTATGACCTGTCCTTTGATAGATTTTTGTCCAATAAACTCTATGTCAAATTCCGTCAACAACATGATCCATTTTGCCGTGCGACTACTATGATAAGTATGACTCATCATGTATCGCAATGGATTCTCCTTAGACACAACATACGTAGTGTTGCTCAGCATGTAGTGGCGTAGCTTCTTGGTAGCAAACACCACTGCCAAGCAGAGTTTCTCGACGTATGCATAGTTAAGTTCGTAACTGACTAGGGTGCGGCTAAGATAGTAAGTAGCCTGTTCTTTGTGAAGTTCATTCTTCTGGGCCAGCATGGCGCCCAGTGCCACCTCGATGAGCTGAGATGTATAAGTAGAACGAACACTCTTGGTCTAGGTGGTGCCAATACTGGCGGCGAAGCCAAGTATTGTTTGATTTCATCAAAGGCTGACTGGCACTCGTCATCCCAGTGAAATGTAACCCCCTTGTGCAATAATTTGTTCATGGGTCGACACTTGTCAGATAACTGCGCTATGAAGCGCTTAATCGACGCGACCTTTCCTTGCAGACTTTTGAGTTGCTTAATAGTGGTTGGGGGAGCCATTTCAAGGATTGCCTTGACTTTCTTTGGGTCCACCTCGATGCCTCACTTTGAGACTATAAAACCCAAGAGTTTTCCAGATGTGACGCCGAATACGCACTTCTTGGGATTCAATCTGACCTTATGCTCTATGAGGCGATCGAGGATCTTGCTTAAGTCATCGAGATGATCTGAGCGCAAAAGAGACTTGGCTAACAAATCATCCATGTAATCTTCCAAAGTTTTATGCATGTAATCATGGAAGATGTATGTCATGGCACGTTGGTAGGTGGCGCCAACATTTTTAAGGCCAAAAGGCATGACCTTATAACAAAATGTCCCCCAAGGCGTTGTGAATGCCGTTTTGAGTTGATCCTCAGGATTGATACGAATCTGATTGTATCCTGAGAAACCATCCATGAGGGATAGCATTTCGTGACCTGCTGTAGCGTCTACCAATGCGTCGATGCTTGGCAAGGGGAAATCATCCTTAGGACTCGCTTTGTTTAGATCTCAAAAATTAGTGCATATGCGAATCCTCCCGTCGGGCTTTTTGATGGGCACCATGTTGGACAGCCATGGCGGATAATCCATGCAGATGACAAACTGTGCATCCAACAGCTTTTGCAATTCATCTTTGACCATCAAGGCCATTGTTGGGTGCATCTTTCATAGTTTTTGCTTTACGGGCTTGATTGTCGGGTCAAGCGTTAGATTATGCGTGACTAGCTGTGGATCTAGCCCCGACATGTCTCTGTATGACCATGCAAAAACCTCCTTCTTCGCTTTGAGAAGGGCAATGTAGTCGGCTTGCTCTTTAGGGGATAAGCTTACCCCCAGCTTGATAATCTATGGATTCATTGGGTCTAAGCCGATGTCTACGTCAGTCATTTCCTCGATCGACATGTGGGATCCATCCTCCAACTGATGTGGAGTCGGGATCAAATGGATATCATTAGGCGAGTTTAGATCTACGTTTGGAACCTCGGGTCCCTCTTCAGCTTGAAAAATATCTTGAGTTGTCCTTGGGGTAAAATGAGGCATTTCATCGAAAGGCCAATACTCTGATGGGGAGAGCGGTGAATTGACGTGATCCCAGTCGATGGCATCTATGTCTAGATGCAATGACCATTCTGGATCGGCCGGATTGCGGATGGGTGCGGTCAAATCAATGGAGATCATGTGGATGAAATGAATTTGGTCTCCATTACCACGGGTGTGATAACTCGAACATTCTGGATGCTCCCTATGCTCTGGATCTGGCTCTGTAGGGACGGGCATGAACGGATCGGCCCTATGTGTTGATAGGAAGACGGGGTCTTCCCTCGACATTGATGTCATTATAGGGTCTCGGGGTGGACGGTGCTCATCGTGAACTTGGAGCCATTGATCCAACACTTGGTCCCACCCTGCTGGGTCTATGTACCATTCATGCCCTAACCTTATGCCTAGTTGTGCCATCAGTTGTTCATGGGTTACAGGGTGATTGTGCCATCGCGCATGATTAAGATATTCCATCTCAGTTTCATCTATGTAATCATTGTCGGTGATCCAAAGGCCCTCATTGGCCCCGACAGTTATCTGCGCCATATTATGCTCATCTTGTTCGAGCAAATTAATCTGATCCCATTGCGGTTGTTCCACACTCAGTGGGGGGACCTGATTCGCTTGACATTGCACTGGTTCAATTGGAACCTCTAAAGGGAACAATTTTGAAAAGATATCTGGACACTATTTATGTTCTCCTTGGAAGTTAGTGTCCGAACTTTCACCTCTCTCTATCAACGAGAGAAGGGTTATTGTTGTTACCAAGGGTGGTTGTTGACCATGGGAGATAGTCTCCCAATGTGTACGTTGTGTTCGGGTTGGCATAAGGATCTGATGCCAATCCACCCTTGTCGCCTATTCCTAGGCCTTGCATGTTTTCCACCAAGATGTCTAAGGGCAGGGGGTGGTTGAACCCTACTCTCGACTTATCATAAGGCATTTGATATCTTGGCTGGCAAAGGACACGCACCCCTTGCTCATACCTACCTAACCCGTATCCGTGCCAATTGCATTGGCCTAGATATCTCGGAGCGAAGTCCGGGTTCGACAGATAATTGATATTTTTGGCAAAATGCTCTTCGTCCTCGTCCTTTTGCTTGCATGGTTCAACACCATGATCAAGGCCCCCATACACAAAATTTGTCTGGTTTGGTGGGTAACCTAAAGGAACAATTGTCCCTATGGGAAGGCGAGGTCTCCCCATGTCCTGCACTGATTCTAGCACGGGCGTTGCTACAACATTTTGCACCAAGATATTCTCCCAGGCCCGTCTCGGCCATTTCAACGATAATTGCTGACGATTGAGAGGGAGGAAATGGAAGGCCCTCCTGAGTCCATTCCATGTTGGGTGGATTAGGAACCTCGGCTTCCATTGTGCTAGGTATTTCTTCTATTGAGACAGTTGATATCGTTGGCAACACCTCTTCTAGGGGTTGAGCCTCTTCCAGGATCTGTTTTCCTTTGTCCTTCTGTTTAGCCATGACAGGTGGCATTGGTAATGAAGGAGCAGATGATGTAGATGCACCTGGCTGGGGTTTCGATGGATTAATCACCAGTGGTGCCCATGGCATCGGACCCTGTCTAGATGGATTTAACTGGAAATCCAAGTGCGTCGACGGGAGGGTCGATTGCGGCATCAAATGCACTGCATTGCAATATTTGAAGGGTTCTAAGTCCATCGGGACTACATGTATTTCCCCTTCAAATGCATACTTCAGACACTAGTGAGCTATCGAAGGGACACACTTCATGTCCCTGATCCATGGTCGCCCTAGTAGTATGTTGTATGCCATCTCGCCTTCCAAAATGTGGCACAATGTGGGTATCGTCTTTTGTCCTACCTGGACGGGTAGAACAATTGTGTCGACTGTCGAGCATATTGCATCGTTGAATGCTCGCAGTGTGTATGTTGAAGCCGTGATATGAGAGGCTGGCAGCTTCAGATGTTTTAATGCTGCAGTGGTAATGATGTTATTGGACGAGCCAGTATCTACCAACACTCTCTTGTACGGGATCCCGTTGACCCGCGCGATAACGTGCGGGGGTGGATCTGCCATGTCATTCGGTACTATTTTAACTTCATCCTCTCTGAAGGTAATGACTGGCTCCGTACATCATTTTACATGTCCTACGAAGTTATTGAAGGAATTTGCTTCATGAGGCTGTAACTCGATGGCTTTCAGAATTTCCATGAGAGCTTCTCGATGGGGCGCTGACTTCTGTATAAGCTCATAAATGGAAAGCCTAGCCGATGTGGTCCACAAACTCTGCGTGAGTTTGGTCCGTATCGTGACCTCGGGTCTAGGCGGAGGCAATTGCACGGTAGGTTGTTGAGGTTGCGACGTTGAAGGAACTTCTCTTGTAGCTGCCTCCGGGGCAGCTCCTGGGTATTTCCTGTTCCTAGTTACTATGCTGATCATTCCCACATATCCTTGCATGGGGAGATTCTGTCGCACCTCATTTACCTGAAGAGGTTTTGCCTGTGCCTCGTGGGTAGGCAAAGGGTCCTTGAATACCCCCATCTGTTGATTATTTGGTGCTATGGGGTTGTCCACTGCCAATGTTTGATTATCAATCAAATCTTGTATCAATCCCTTGAATTTCCAACATGCGTTTAGGTCATGTCCCCTTCGCCTGTGGAACCTACAATATAAATCCTCCCTGTATCCCTTAGGCTTGGGAGCGTTAGGATCTATGTTTTGGATTTCAGGAAGGGTGATTAGATTTGCCGCTGACAAGCGGTCAAATAAGGAGTCCCTGGACTCCGTATAAGGGGTGAATTGTCGCCTAGGGCGACGCTGCTGATTTTGCTCCTGTATTTTATTTTCTCTTTCATAATTAGGAGGCACTGCCTGATAATTAGCCTTTTGAGGCTGTATTTCTTGCACAAGCTTGGGAACATTTATCGCAACTTGATTAACTGCAGCGGGTTTTGGTTGCGTAGTCCCGGTCTTAGTGTTTTTGTTCCACTCTTTCTTTTTAGGCTTGGCGATTGTGCCTTCCCCTATTTTGATCTCTTCAATAATTCTGGCTTGCGCCAGAGCTTCTTCTAAAGAGGCATATTGCTGCAGCTGCAATAGCCCAGAGATCGATTTCAAGCAACTTCGTGCAAACATCTGTGTGAGGTCGGACATAGGGGGAAGGTAAGGTAGCTTAGAAAGCATAGTCCTCCATCGATTCCCATAGGCCGCCATTGTCTCCTCATCATATTGCTTGAGGCTGGCCAGATCGCTCAGTGATGCCTTCTTCTTGGTGCTGAAGGCGAAGCGTTCAAGGAATGCATCCACTAATTGATCTAGGTTATTTATGTTGTGCTTCGATAACTGTGTGAACCAATCCGAGGTAGGGCCCACGAATGTGGTTATGAAGGTCCTGAGCAACAATGCATCATTATCCTGAATGCCAAAGCATTGGCTCAGGAATCTTGTGACATGCTCTTGAGCATCCTCTTCACCTTTAAAAATTGCCAACTGAGGCAACTTGAAATGTTCGGGGTAAAGAGGTGTGGGCACTGACGGATGCACTGGATGACTGCGGAGCTGACGTAACATGGGCTTTTGATGCCCAGAAGCTTTAGTCTCCACAGACTCCAAATGCTCTAATAGCGCTTTGTATGCATCGGAAGATTTAATCTCTTCCTCCGTAACTCGTTCCCGTTGGGCAACTGGGGGCCTATGGAGGGGTGGTTGGATAGCACCTCCTCTACCTTGATAGGGCGTTTTGGCCCGTTCTTCTTGTTCATACTCCTCATAAGCTTCTCGAGGAGTTATTGGGCGAGCTCGATGAACAGGAGTGGGCGCCCGCGAAGGGTGCCCATCGTCATTCCTGGGAGTGGCCTCCCGCTCATGTCTCGGGTGTCTTAAAGGCACCTCTTGGCGAGGTCTTGGGGACCTATCATGCACTATGAGGTTGTGCCTCTCGTACCTTTCCGCCCTCTGCGTTTGGGGGGTCTGAACCTTTTAGGCACAGTGGTGCGGAGCAGCTCATTTGTTTGGCGTCGAATGCGCTCTTTATTAAGGTGATATAATTGTTCTAGCTGCTGTTGATCCTGCTCAAGCTGCTTGATCTGCGCTTGGCGGGTGGCATGTCTAGCAAATGATAGGTCAATTTGCTCTATTGTTTTGATTCTAGGAGGCCTAGTCGCCTTTTCGATGTATCTATCTTGGTTTTGAGGATCCGGGACTTCTATGTGGTGCTTCCCTCTGTCGAGATTAGCGGCATTTACTTGAGGCTCCGGCCTTAATGGGTGATCATGATATCTAGCAGGTGCGGAAGCGCAAGGCTCCCATGCTGTATGTTGCTCTCGAGGAATGCGATGATCTTCCTCGTTCTCCCTTTCATGGGTGTGAAAGGGGCGGGCAGAGTTAGCTCGCCCTGTGTGGAGAGCCCTGCGCTCTGGGTTTTGTCTTTCAGTTCTAATGGGAGGCAAAGGAGAGATGCCGTATTCATGTTGTCTCTCTTCATGGACACTATGCCTCTCTAGCGCTTCATCGCACTGTGGCCACTCATATCTAGCCTCAAAAGGCGGTTTTCTATTTGCGTTGAGTGCTACATGTAAAGCTTCTTCCCGAAAGGGGCTATTCTGAATGGGCGTATCCCCCAGAGGGGTGTCCCTGTAATTCCACCTAGACATGGAATGATGTGGATTCTCTTGTGGCCCAGACCGCCAAGGCGGTATGACCAAGTCTTCAGGACTAAAGCGAAGGCGACTTGTGCCTGCTTCTTGTGTACCTTTCGGAGCTTCTGCCCTTGATTGGGCTTGGCTACGGGTGTACACCATTGTGGTGCTTTTCTACTAGCTAAACAGATTTTTATCTTTTTGTTTATGATTTTTGATTTTTTTTTGTTACACTAAGCAGAAATGAACACACACATACACAAACGGTGATTATCTCTTTTAAAGATTAATGGTGTGTCCTAAACTGGTTTTAGTGCATTTTGATGATTTTGTTTTTTTTTTTGAAAGTTTTGAAAAACGTTTAAATGCGTAATGAAGGCTCATATAACTCCCATAAATGGTCGCCCCTTCAATATACCAACCAGGCCGATATACCAACCTCTCTATATACCCGCCCTTACGAGAGGGAGACTATAGGTACGTGAGAGCAGATGGTACATGGTACGTAGGCGATACGAAAGGGGGATTGTCCTATTAATGACACCTACCATAGAAGACTTATCCTTGCACACATGGGAATCACCCCAGTGACACTCGGTCAGCTTTCGTTAGGATTTACGCCTAACAACAGTGACAATCGGGGAAATGGATGCAAAATCAAGCCAAGGTGGTGATGAACCCACCGTTGGTCTTGATCAAGGGCTGGGGTCTTACGACCAGCTCCTTGGTTTAAAGATGTTGCGTGAAGTGTGTGTGATTCCTTTTATTTGAAAAATGAAACATGCAGCAACACTACTTTCCTTAAGCAAGCAAAATTTGAAAGAAAATAGAAACAAAAAAGAAAGTAACAGGAACAGTTTAAAAACCCTTACCTTTCTCTGCCCAAATCTGTTGTTTCTGATCTTCGGCTCTAAAAATTCGTAGACAAAAATTTGTCCCTCTATGAGACGAATTACAGAACAGAATTCGTCCCTCCCAGAGACGAATTCGAATTCATCTCAGGGTCAGACGAATTGCAGTAAAGCAATCGCCACAGTCAAGGACGAATAACAGTCAAAAATCGAAAAAGGTACCTGTCAAGCACAAAACACAAAAATCTGATCAGTTTCTTGATCTTTAAAACTAGGGGACAGAGTCCCACCGTGATCGCCACTGAAAGCACGAGATTTCGAAAGTTTTTGAAAGGAAAAACTACTTCGATGCATTCAAAATCAAACTAATGCTTAAGTCCTAAAAATGTAGAATGCATGAAATGAAAGAGGCAAATTCATTGAAATGAGATACAAGAAAATGGAGAAATCACAACCCTTTTTATTAAACTCTCTTGATCTCGGTTACAAAAATGCCTCCTCCCTTTTTCAGGGGCTAGGAGCGTTAAAAGAATTTGATTACAATCAAGACTCAATGTTCCTTCTTCCGCATGCCCACATTTGAAATGGGCAGGCCAAGAGTGTTGCCACTGCTTATGTTGATGAGTCCTCGCTTCTCGCTGCTCCTCCTACGTTCAAAGAAACAACAAAGGCGTTAGTAGCACCTACTGCAAATAGGAAAAGTTTGTTCTTTGAAATTAACAAAAGATGCATGTAAAAGATTATCGAAAACAGTGAGTAAAATGAATCTAAATCACCTGCAAATCTGACAGAGGTCAGAAGACATTACCAGAGGGCCACTGCCATTGAAACAGTCAGCCAATCTGCATTCAACTGGAATTCATCCCTGGGCAGGATGAATTCTGCTGTTATTCGTCCCCGGGTGGGACGAATTCGACTGTTATTCGTCCCCGGGTGGGACGAATTCGACTGTGTTAGGAAAGCCGAAGTGATGTCATCTAAATGTCGAACCTCGGGGTCTCCAAAACACCTATAGACAAAGGGGTTAAGTAATTGGGGCCATTTTGGGATGACCCAGATGGTCGGATTCTCCCAATTTGGCCTCTATCCACGAGAATTCCATGTCGCTACCTGCAAGTTAGTGAGGGCCACGAAATCGACAAAGCATGATAATATTTGATAAATGTCTTCTGAAATCAAGATTGTGAGCTATCTAAATAGCATAGAGTGCAATGTGAAATGAATAAATGACAGAAAAATGAATTAAAGTGAAACTCAAAAGGTGTGGGGCGCCCAAGTGGGCAACCCACCGTTGGCACTTGATTTTGGCACCAATCCACTTGGGATGGGCCCAAAATCTCTTAGGATGGGGTTGTTTAGCAAATTGGTTGATTCAAATGGCCAAATGTCTGGTTTTGGGTCCGATTTTACACTTCCAATAGCCACCCAATAACCTCTCTTGCAAAAGAGATTAAGGATGTGGAGAATGTAAATCAAAAGGGATAAAGGCGTGGTATCAAATCGACAACACTTCGTTGCTTGAAAATGCTTCCTCCTTCCTATTTTGGGTGGGAAAAGTCCACCATTTTATAGACCCAGGGGGTCTCTTTTGAGAGGGATGCATAAGCGCCATGTGTTGGTCATAGGTGCCATGTGGCGGTCATGTCTTCCCATGAGAGAGGAGAGTCCTCCATGACTTGGGCTTTCATAACTGCCCTTGTGACAGTCCTCTAACGGCCCATCTGCCCACCCACACACGCGTGCGAGGTAGGAGTCATCAACTGACTGTCTTTGGCTGCCACTTGGTGCCATTCTTCTTTTTGCCCGTTAAACTTGGAATTCGTCCCGACCAGAGATGAATTCAGAATTCGTCCCTGGGTGAGACGGATCCCAGTTTGAATTCATCCCTGGGTGAGACGAATACTGAGCAAAGTGCCTGAATGTGCCAAATTGCCTTTTGACCTTACAAAATTGCTATAAAAGTGGTTAGGACCACTGTTTAACCTCTGGGGGCTGCCCTGGGGGCTGTGTGTGTGTCAAAGCGATCAGTGTTTGCAGTCGCATAATCGGATTGGTGTTGTTTTGGTGTCTACTAAGAGATATAGACAATACCAAGAAGGGTCTTCAGAAGATGAGTCAAAGTATGAGGTAGCACCTTGGGATCCTTTCGAATCTGATAGCAATCATTAACAAGTGACCCCCATAGATGATTATTAGGAGAGCTTCCTGAAAATGTTCCCTTTGAATGCTCCAATTGAGCATATGCCACCTCAAGAGCAGTAGGTCCCCCCGTAGAGAGCAGAACAACCTTGATGGGACCACATTAATTTGCTCAAGCAGGACGAGCCTCATATGTCACAAATAGCTGTTGGAGCCAATGAAGGCCTTTGGATCTCCAACAGTGATTATGAAGATGAAACTGAGATGGCCTATCTCAATCATATGTGATAGCAACAATATCCATTGGACATAGATGACATGTTTGAACAACTACACATAGGGCCAAGGCATAGGTGGCACCTCAACTAGGCACAGTTATAGCAATTACTGCACCCGCCACTCTAGGTATACAGAGAACATCTTTCGCATGGAGACCCTATAGAGCCATCAGTGCCTCGAGCTGACCCTATCCTCTTATCCGCACATAGGGCCGATACATTTGTGCCAGTACCCATAGAGCCAGATTCGGAGCACAAATATCATCTAGGATTTTTGAGCAGCCACACTCGCGGTAATGGATACCAAAATAATTTCATCAACATGATCTCCATTGATTTAACCACCCCCATCCATAATCTAGCAAACCCAACACGATCATTGCATCTAGACCTAGATGCTATAGACTGGGATCATGCTGACACACCACCATCCCCATTAGAGTATTGGCCTTGTGGTGGGATGTTCTATTTCACCCCCAGACAGACTCAGGATGTCTTCCATGTTGAAGAGAAACTTGATGTTCTAAACGACAATCTAAATTTAGCAAACGATATCCACTTGATCCCAACTCCACACCAATTGGAGGACGGGTCCCGCATGTCAGTCGAGGAGACGACTGACATAGACATCGGCTCAGATCCAACAAATTTGCAAATCATCAAGCTAGGGGTAAGTCTATCCCCCGAAGAGCAAGCCGACTACATTGCCCTTCTCAAAGAGAAGAAAGAGGTTTTTGCATGGTCCTATAAAGACATGTCGGGACTAGACCCGCAGCTAGTCATGCATAATCTAACGCTTGATCCGACAGTCAAGCCAGTAAAGCAAAAACTATGTAAGATGCATCCAACAATAGCCTTAATGGTAAAATACAAGCTACAAAAGTTGTTGGATGCACAGTTTGTCATCTGCGTGGATTACCCACCATGGTTGTCTAACATGGTGCCCGTCAAAAAGCTCGACAGGAGGATTCGCATATGCACCAATTTTCGAGATCTAAACAAAGCGGGTCCTAAGGATGATTTCCCCTTACCTAGCATTGATGTATTGGTAGATGCTACAGCGGGCCATGAAATGCTTTCCCTCATGGATGGTTTCTCAGGATATAATCAGATTTGTATCAATCCCGAGGACCAACTAAAAACGACGTTCACAATGCCTTGGGGGACATTTTGTTATAAGGTCATGCCCTTTGGCCTTAAAAACATTGGCACCACCTACCAACATGCCATGACGTACATCTTCCATGATTACATGCACAAAACTTTGGAAGATTACATGGATGATTTATTGACCAAATCTCTTTTGCACCCAGATCATCTCGATGACTTAAGCAAGATCCTCGATCGCCTCATTGAACATAAAGTCAGACTAAACCCCAAGAAGTGTGTATTTGGCATCACATCTGGAAATCTCTTGGGTTACATAGTCTCAAAATGAGGAATTTAGGTAGACCCACACAAAGTCAAGGCAATCCTTGAAATGCTTCCCCCAACTACCATCAAGCAGCTCAAAATCCTGCAGGGAAAGGTCGCGTCAATCAAGCGCTTCATAGCACAACTATCTGACAAGTGTCGACCCATGAATAAATTATTGCACAAGGGGGTAGCATTTCATTGGGATGACGAGTGCTAGTCAACCTTTGATGACATTAAACAATACTTGGCTTTTTTGCCAGTATTGGCATCACCTAGACCAGGAGTGGTGTTCTACTTATACATCTCAGCTACTGAGGTGGCACTGGGTGCCATGCTATCCCAGAAAAATGAACTACACAAAGAACAAGCTAATTACTATCTTAGCCGCACCCTAGTCAGTTATGAACTTAACTATGCATACGTTGAGAAGCTCTACTTGGCAGTGGTGTTTGCCACCAAAAAGCTACACCACTACATGCTCAGCAATACGACGTATGTTGTGTCTAAGGAGAATCCATTGCGATACATGATGAGTCATACTTATCATAGTAGCCGCACGGCAAAATGGATCATGTTGTTGACAAAGTTTGACATAGAATTCATTGGATAGAAATCCATAAAAGGTCAAGTCATCGACGATCAACTATCAGAGGCTCCTCTTGAATACAACCAGCCTCTGACCGTAGAACTACCAGATGATGGGGTCTTCCATGTTTCAAAATTTCTAGATTCTAATGAGCCTGAGTCATAGGCTGACATGACCCTATTCTTCGATGGTTCTAAATGTGAGCAAGGATGTGGCACGAGAATTGTATTCTTCACACTATAGGGGGCTCCAATGCCTCTATCATTTAAATTAGACTTCTCGTGCACCAACAACAATGCAAAATATGAAGCCTTGCTCATAGGTCTTCAAACAGTAGTCACCATGAACATTAAATGTTTAAACATCTTTGGTGATTTGTTGTTAATTATCAACCAAGTAAAGGGGGTATTCCAATGTAAATGCCTAGTTCTGCAGACCTGCAAAGCCCTTGTGGACAAATTCCTAGCACAGCTTGAATGGTACGACATCGAGGCACTCCCTCGATCATCGAATCATTTTGTGGATACTATGGCCTCCTTGGGGTCACTAATCCTGCAAGACCTTTCTAGTGAAATGACGACCATTCAGGTTAAAACATTATCACAATCTGCGATGGAGCGAGCAAGTTCTGACCCAACACCAGGAATCCACCTGATCCATATTGAACCATCTCAGGATAGGTTCTCTCGAATCCACGATTGTCCTACTCAAGCCAACTGGGGGTCCTTGTTCTCCCTGACCCCTATTCATAGCAACACAATGTTGTTTTTACAAGTTCTTTCCCACTCAGCTTTTGCTAGGGATGAACTTCAAGAGGGATTAGTCGTTCATACCATTAAGGTTTCTGATTAGCAGAATTGGTACACACCCATAAGGGATTACCTCAAGTTAGGTAACCTCCCACTTGGATTGACACAAGCCACGAAAAGATCATTTAAATAGAAAGTGGCAAAACATGTCTTGCTAGGATACATTTTGTATTATCAAAGCTATGAAGGAATCCTCCTCCGTTGCTTGGACCAGCAGGAGTTTGCTTGGGTGATCATCGAAGCCCACAATGGTACATGCGATGGCCACTTTAGTGGTATGGCCATCACAAAATGCATTCTCTGCATGGGTTATTATTGGCCATCTTTAGAGCGAGATTGTTGTGCATATGTAAATAAGTGCGTGAAGTGTCAACACCATGCCAATTTGACACACGTACCTTCTCAGGCCTTGCAGCCGATTCAATCGGCTTGGCCTTTTTTGTAGTGGGGCTTCAATCTAATTGAAAAGATCTCCCCTACATTGTCGGGTCATCACACGTTCATCATAATGGCCACAGAGTACTTCACCAAGTGGGTGGAAGCAATTTCGCTAACCTCTACGACTGGAACCCGCATTGCGGAGTTTATTTTACATAACATCATATATCGTTTTGGTATTCCATCCAAGATCATCTCGGATAATGAGACGTCATTCAAGAACAAAGATGTGCGTGCTTTGACAAAAAAGTACAAAATTTAGCACAATTTTTCAACACCCTATTATTCGCAAGAAAATGGGCAAGTAGAGGCGTCAAACAAAACGCTAGTCGCCATCCTCAAAAAGACCATCACAGATAGTCATAAATATTGGCACATTCAAATCCTGCTTGCCCTATGGGCTTATCGCACAAGCATCCAAATGCCCACTGGGGCAACTCCATTTTCACTGGTGTATGGCTCCGAGGCAGTCATACCTCTCGAGTTGGACATCCCTTCCCTGCGCATTTCAATGCAAGAGTTCATCGATGATGACACTACATCGCAGGCTCGGTTAGACCAACTTACATTGCTCGATGAATGATGCGTCAATGCTCTCAAGCATTTGCATATCTATCAAGAGTGAATTAATAAAGCATACAACACAAAGGTTCACCTAAGGGACTTTCAGGTTGGTGACTTGGTCTTAAAAGAACCAACAGAATTCTAATTTGCTACCCCATATAAGGGACAAGTTTGTGGCAAACTGGTTAGTTCCTTATGTGATGGACAATAAAATAGGACCTGGAACATTTTGGCTCGCCTCTCTTGAAGGAATCAAGGAACTAGAATCCTTGAACTTTAGTCATTTGAGGCCATTCCACATTTAGAGAGCCATAGTCCAACCAAAATCTCCAAGGATTCCCACAATCTCTTGGTCAAACCCAAAATGCCCCAAAGGTGTCCATAAACCCTTTGGTCAAACCAAAAGCTCCAAGGATTCCCATAATCTCTTGGTCAAACCCAAAATTCCCCAAAGGTGTCCATAAACCCTTTGGTCAACCCAAAAGCTCCAAGGATTCCCACAATATCTTGGTCAAACCCAAAATGCCCCAAAGGTGTCCATAAACCCTTTGGTCAAACCAAAAAGCTCCAAGGATTCCAACAATCTCTTGGTCAAACCCAAAATGCCCCAAAGGTGTCCATAAAGCCTTTGGACAAACCAAAAGCCCTAAGGATTCCCACAATCACTTGGTCAAACCCCAAATGACCCAAAGGTTTCCATAAACCCTTTGGTCAAACCAAAATCTCCAAGGATTCCCACAATAGCTTGGTCAACCCTCAAAATGCCCTAAAGGTGTCCATAAACCCTTTGGTCAAACCAAAAGCTCCAAGGATTCTCCCAATCTCTTGGTCAAACCCAAAATGCCCCAAAGGTGTCCATAAACCCTTTGGTCAAACTAAAAGCTCCAAGGATTCTCCCAATATCTTGGTCAAACCCAAAATGCCCCAAAGGTGTCCATAAACCCTTTGGTCAACCCAAAAGCTCCAAGGATTTCCACAATTGCTTGGTCAATTCCAAAATGCCCCAAAGGTATCCATAAACCCTTTGGTCAAACCAAAAGCTCCAAGGATTCTCCCAATCTCTTGGTCAAACCCAAAATGTCCCAAAGGTGTCCATAAACCCTTTGGTCAAGCCAAACGCTCCAAGGGTACCTATAACTGCTTGGTCGAGCTAAATATTCAAAAAACAAACAAAAACAATAAAATCATCAAAAATAACAAAAAAAATTGCATCTCAATTCCATGCATATTCGTAAAAATCAAAATATAAAAATATAAGTTGCATTAGGCATCGCATCCATACATTGCATATTTGTTGGTCATACATGTCCCAAACACCATCGACTGTAATTGCTCGACAATTCCTTCATTTTCCACATTCCATCCATTTTATAAATACATACATCCAGAATAACACCATTCCCATTTTTAGCATAGTCAGTCGTCTCCTAATGTATTCAGCTGTCTTTAAATTTCTAAGCCAAAAATTGTACAAAGTTAAACGGATTTTACAAGGGAAATTTTTACTTGGATCATGCCTCGTTATGTAACATCCCTACACAAGTTTAAAAAAAAACAAAAAAACATAAAATAATTCCCAAGTTGTGTGAACGCAAGAGACACCTACAAAGCAGTCTAGGATACCATAGGTGAAATATTAGCCTGTTCATCCCCATGTGCGAATGGTTCAAGAGTGCTGAGAATTGACAAAAGGACAAGTTCTTCCCCATAAATTCCCCCTAATAAACAGTGTTTTTCACCACTACCAAAAATCCCAATCCCTGTTGGTCCCCAAAGTTGTAAGGATTCATACTACACACCCCTGACAAGTATGGGTAGTCATCCCCAAGGCCTAAAAGGATCAATGCCATTCAAAAGCAAACTCCCAACAAACCATCATCACGACCATCTCCAATCACCTTTGGTCTCCAAATTCATAAGGATTCGTACTACACACCCCTGACAAGGATGGGTAGTCATCCCCAAGGCCTAAAATATCAATGCCCTTACTTCATAATCTTCATAATTCCCTTTGGTTCCCAAAGTCATAAGGATTCGTACTACACATCCCTAAACAGGATGGGTAGTCATCCCCAAGGCCAAAAGGATCAAGGTCATTCATAAGCCAAAAACCTACAAGCTCAACCTTACGAAGCTCAAAATACAAAATCAAATAACAGTGGTTATCACCACTATTCAACATCCTTGCTCAAAAAGAAAAACAAAAAGAGAAAAATAAACAGTGATTTTCATCACTATGTATACGAGCAAGTATCCTAACACGTTGAGCAAATAAAAGACTCCTGAGCTTGAATCCCTAGAATTCTCAGCATTCAAAAACCATCTAGGTGATCCTCATTACGGGTTTGGTGGACAGCCTACATGGCAATGGCGGTATCCTAAACGCATGACGATATGTCTATCACATTAGCTTTGCATGTGAGTAGACCAATGTTTGCATGTGGATGAGCTAGCTTATGGTACTTTAGATTGTACCATGGATTAATCTTACTAAATACAACAACGAAGTTAGTGGATCTAATTAGGTGATCCTCAGTACAGGTTTGGTTGACAGCCTATCTGGCACTGTTGGTATCTTGACAAATACCACATAAACGAACTCAATTGCACACACAGGGATGTAAAATAACTTGGTCAAACTCAAGTCTTATTTATACCTTGTTCAAAAGTCTTGCACGCTAAATGTACAGTCTTGGCTAGTTAGTTAAAATATCTAAATCTCAAAAAAGCTTAACTACATTTTAAAACAATTGGTACATTTCATTACATCCATCCCCATCAAGTTCTCACATGCAAATTCATTCCACAAAGCCATCCCATACATACAACAAGCCAGTAAATCTTGTACAGTCTATGGTGCCATCGACAAGTTATCAACAACTCATTTCATTCATTCCATATGCATACATCATCTAATTAGACACATCGCATTCATAATACCACATGCATACATCATCATAAATAATTGTGCATAAATAGAAAAACCAACCATGACAAGTGCATAAACACAAAGAAAGTCGTCTGTATATATATCATCAAAAAAAATACCCGTAGGCTACAATAACCGGTCCTCTGACCTCGCAAAAAGGCAAAAGCTCAAAAACCCCAAGCCTAGGGCATCGACCACCATGATCATGTAGGATCGGTGCGATGGGAACTACCCCCCATGGTGTGGGTCCTATGGGACCCCTCAGGGCGGTTGTTGCTAGCCCCCACATCACACCTACTAGCACCCCCCTCATCCAATCACCTACGATGAGATGATGCTAACTACTCAGTATCCCTGCCCCTCGTTCGATGCAAAGACCCACCTACAGTGGGCTTAGGTATCCGCCCCTCAAGGTGGATGATCTCTCCCTCCAAATCCATCTGATGTCGACACCACTCTACCTCCCACAAATGGTGCAAAGCTACTACATCGTCGCACTACACCAATGCCCTCTCCTTCTCTACCAGCTTCGTCTGTAGGAGATCCCTCTCCCATGCAGCATTGGTATCCCCATTCGATTGGCGATACGTAGCCCATGCATTCTCTCACTCTGCTAGCTGCGTTCATAGGGGATCCCTCTCCCACAGTGCATCCTCGAGCTCCTCATCTTGCCTCTATAGTAGCCCCTCCAATCGCACATTCTTAGTGCATAACCCTACCTCCATGTCCTTCAAAACTGCCTGAGGCATTGACATCTCTGGAACAACAGCCTGCTCTGGCTCCCACTGCTCTAGGACATCCTGCATCTCTGACTGATCTAGAATCCCAAAATCCCCTCCAACATCCTCAACCTCCACCATGTTTGCATCAACCAACGAAACCCCCCAGCCCTCTCCTAATGCCTCCACACCCTCCCCACCTACTGCAATCACCTTTGTGCCCCCTAGAGTCCCCTCACCTCGCCATTGCCGTAAATTCCACCATTGGTCATACTCAGCAGTAACCCCGACGTCATCCATGTCTAGAGCATCAATCATTATATCTGAATCCTCACCCAGTGGTGCAATGACTGACCATACCAGAGTCCTTTCGTCCTCCCGATGCCGATAGATCAAGGGCTCACTAGGAAACCCCTAGTGCACCCTAAATTTTTGTGTCACCCGGCCATACAGGAAGAACTCCTACTCAGTCCTGTGGCACCCAATCAGCCACCGCCCCCTACATACCCATTAGAGACACTCTCCAGCCTTAGGCTAGGCTAGATAGTCCTGGTAGGGGCATTAGAACACCTCCCCTGGAGTAAGCTGAGTGAAGGCATCGACATAGTGCCCTACGGCACCTGCCCACCGCCAACTCTACCCCTGCTCCTCAGACTGCCACCACAATGCCTCGTATCTAATCTCTCAGTCTACCATATCTACCCGAGTCATCCACGGCAACCCCATTGACATCTCCATTGCTATGTGCTACCAAGCCCAACACTACAACAGATAGCTACATCCAATCCCCTTTTGCATCCGACAGTGAACCTCGTACAGCTCATCATAGAGCTATGCCAGCAGAGTTTGTCCCCATCTCATGATCATAGGTGCCTCCATCAGACACTCCACCAACCTGAACACCACCTCTAGCAGGTTCCATGGGAACCTCACGCTCGAAGATTCAGGTAGCAGCATGTTGGAAATGAGGCCCATTAGTACTGCGTGCCTCACTCCCAACACACCCATCTCTAGCCACCATTGAACCAAAATGTCACCAATTTGGCAGTCGCTCTCTGTCCTCTACATTGGGATGTCCACACCCACCTCCTCCCCATGCCCAAAGTATCACGTCAATATAGTTGTCCACTGATCATGTAGCATCGTCCTGATCGGTAGTTCGTCTATCGAAATCTACAGAATCTGATAGACATCCTCCAAGGTCACTATCATCTCCCCTGTTGGGAGATGGAAGGTATTGGTTCGGGGTTCCCACAAGTTGATAATGCCTGTCAGATAGGCCCGATCCCCAACCATATGCTCTAGTCGAGTCACCTACTTGAGCCCAAGGGCATCAAGCCACTCTCAGTCAGCCAAAGTCAGTGCCTCCCACACTTCAGTAAACACCGTGGGCACACGGTACCGACTCTTCACAACCTACGCAAGAAAACAAAACAAAAACATTAAAAACATGAAAAACTGTATAGCCATAACAATAATATACAGCAATGCATAGAAAAATGTACAGCTAAAAATAGACAAATAACAAGCGACAAACTTCACAAAAATTCAAAAAATAATAATTTGTCAGTCCTAGGGTTTTTAAATCTAAGTCTAAACTGATAAATTCCAAACAAATTAAAAAATTCAAAAAATAATTTGTCAATCCTAGGGTTTTTAACTCTAAACTGATAAATTAAACAAAACAACAAAATTTAAAAAAAAAAACAGTTTGTCAATTCTAGGGTTTTTAACTCCACACTGATAAATTAAACAAAAACAACAAAATTCAAAAAAATAATTTGTCAATTCTAGGGTTTTTAACTCTAAACTGATAAATTAAACAAAAACAACAAAATTCAAAAAATTGTTTGTCAGTCCTTGGGTTTTTAACTCTAAGTTCACCCCACAAATGAAAAACACCAAAACAAATTCCAAACATTGTTTGTCAGTCCTAGGGTTTTTAACTCTAAGTTCAACTGACAAATGAAAAACAACAAAAAAAATTCCAAACACTGTTTGTCAGTCCTAGGGTTTTTAACTCTAAGTTCAATTGACAAATACAACAAAAAAAATTCAAAACACTGTTTTTTAGTCCTAGGGTTTTTAATTCTAAAGGTCAACTGATAAATTAAAAAAACACCACAAACAATTCAAACACAAACACATTTTTCAGTCCACCTAGGGTTCAACAATGTTTTTAAACTAGGGTTAACCTAAGTTTTTAAACTAAGTTTTGATTTTTGTTAGACTAGGGTTTCTTTTAGTTTATCATATATTCCAAATAAACATGGTTTCCACTAGGGTTGCAACCTACATTTTAACGAACCCATACAAAATACAACTTCTTTTTAGGATTTCATTTTTAATTTGAAAAAAGAAAACAAACAACTAACTTGCGATTTTCAAATTGTAACGCAAACAAACAATAAAGAGGAAGAACACTTACTAGTCTCACTTTGGCTTCACTGTTTGATGATCCAGTCCATGAACTCATGGTGGCAGAAAAAATTCAACAGCGCTTCGCTTCGCAGAATTGACCTCCTCCTCTTCAAATCTCCAAATCGCCAAGAAAAACAAATGCAAATGAGCCCAAAACCCAATTTTTGCCCTTAAAAAGGATTTTTGAGCTTGTAATCGTTCATGGGATGAGCACTCTGGTTAGTGCTCGTCCTACCCTAGGATGATTATTAAACTGATATTTGTCCCACCCAGGGACGATTAAAGAGCAAAAATTTCAAAAACATCAAAAACTGCACCAAAATGCACAAAAAATAGCAATAAAATTGTCCAATGAGAGTGCTTTTGCACCTGACATTCCGGGCATGCAAAATAGATGTCGGGGTCACAAATCCTCACTATATTACTCCCTAAGAAGGCTACCATAGCTGGACCGCTCCACGAGAGGATGGATTTTTGAGAATTTCATCCCCAAACGGCATCGCAAAAAGGGTCACAACCCAACCAAAAATAGCAATAACATTGCCGAACAAAGGCACCTTTGTGCCTAACATTTTTTGCATCCAAAATAGACGTCGGGGTCACAAATCCTCACTATCTTACTCCCTAATAAGGCTACCATAGCCGGACCGCTCCACGGGAGGACGGATTTTTGAGAATTTCATCCCCTAACAGCGTCGCAAAATGGGTGAAAACCCAACCAAAAATAGCAATAACATTGCCGAACGAAGGCGCCTTTGCGCATGACCTTATTGGCATCCAAAACAGATGTTTGGGTCTCAAATTTTCACTCTCATACTCCCTAAGAAGGCTACCATAGCCAGAACGCTCCATGGGAGGACAGATTTTTTGACAATTTTAGCTCCAAAATGCGTCATAAAAAGGGTTGCAACCCACCAAAAATAGGTCAGAATGTTCAAAAACTGCTCAGCATTCAACAAAAAACAACTGAAGGCACCCTTACCTAAGTCATCTTGGGTCAAGCGACTCATCATTTTTCTCATGTTGGTCATTCCCTCATCGATTCATCGCTTGAGGGGGTAGTCACACTTAGTCACCAATCAACAAAAATACACCCAATCAAGGAAATAACATGCATTCAAAGGATCATTGACAAAGACAATCACGCCCCTGCTTGGGGTAGTAAACAAGCAATAATCATAAGCTAATCAAACATTTGGAATTTTTGAATCATGAACTCAAGGTTCCCACAGATAAAATGTTGCGCCCTTTGCCTATTCATGACTGATCAATGTCCAAGATCAAGTAACACCTCATCGAAAAATGTTAACACTTGAATTAAGCTCCTTAGCTCATCAAAAGCAAGGATTCAAGAATGTGTGCCCTTTCCATACTTGGGGCATCAAAAGTTGGTTAGGTTACTGAGAAACCCTAATCATTAGTGCTTTGGTTATCTATTTTTGCTCGACACTATGCCTTGCACAGCGCATCCCAAAAAGGGGCATTTGTAGACACCAAAACAGCACCAATCCAATTATGTGACAACAAACACTGATCGCATTGACACACACAGCCCCTAGGGCAGCCCCTAAAGGTTAAACAATGGTCCTAACCACTCCCAAAAGTAGTTTGGAAGGTAAAAGGTCAATTTGGCACCTTTTGGCACTTTGCTCCCTACTCGTCCCACCCTGGGATGATTACAAACTGGTATTCGTCTCACCCAGGGAGGATTATCAGCATTCGCCCCAGGGTGAGGCAAATAGAAGGTTTGACTGGCAAAAAAGTCAAACCTCGATAGGTCCACCAGTTAACTGTAGCTTCAGGCCATGCAATTGCGAGGAATGGCTTCAAATCAAGAAGAGAGACTTCAGTCTTGCATGTCTTTGATTTTTGGAGTCCTCATGCAAGGAGACTCTAAATCAGGGAATAATTTTTTTCTAAAATAGGACATGCAACTCCAGTGGTGCCCTAGCATGCGCATTCAAACAGAGAGACCCTAGGTCTATAAATTGGTGAGTCTTCTCACCCAAAATATATACATAGAGGGAGCATTTTGAGCAACGAAGTGCTGTCGTTTTACATCCACACACACACCTTTTGATTTTGCGCCTTTCACATCCTTGATCTCTTTTGGAAGAGAGGTCATAGGGTGGTTATTGGAAGCGCAAATTCGGATCCCAAACCTAAACATTTGGCCATAATATCCCACCAAATTTTTCAACACCCCACAAGAGGTTTTGGACCCATCCCAAGTGGATTGGTGCCGAAATAGAGTCCCAAATGGCGGGCATCCTGGCCCCAGGTGCCCCCCAAACTGTCGCAGTCCTAATCACCCCACCACGGAGTGATTAGAAATTTGTGGTATATTTCTTTGATTTTTCTTTTGCATATAATTCTAGGTTGTTTACATATGCTATCATTTAAATTTCAGGTTATTCTGAAAAGTTTTGATCATGCTTTTATCATTTCTCGCCTTCACTAACATGCAGATAGTGCCATCATATTTTGGGTGATAGAGGCCAAATTGGGAAAATTTGACCTTTTGGGTCTTCCCAAAACACCCCCAATTAGCTAACCCCAACTTTGTAGGTGATTTGGAGCTTCCCGAATGTGACATTTGGGACTGTGCTTTTTAACACTTTATTGCAGGTCTATTCGTCCCGCCCCAGAGCGAATATGAATTTGTGGTGAATTTTTTGACTGTTCCATTTGCAGTGTCTTCCTTGTGATGTTTTGATTCCCTTGTCAATTTTTTAGTTCATTTGGATCTATTTCAGTTATCGTTTTAATTATATTTTGCATGTGCTAGTTGAAGGCGTGGGGATTACATGTTTTATTTTATCTACAGGTGCTACTGACTATTTTCTATTTCTTTGAATATAGGATCTGGACAATATAGGAGCATCAAGGAGTCAATACTCATCAACGAAAGTGGCGGCGACATTTGGTCCACCCATTTTACATGTGGGCACGCGAAAGAAGGAATAGCATCCATGGGTGTGACAAGAACACATTTAACGCTCCTAGCCCCTGAAAAGGGAGGAGACAGATTGTAACCGAGTTTTGAAACATATTAATAAAAAGGGTTGTCTTCCGTATTGGCTTTTTATTTGGTTTCGATTCATTCATGCCTCTTTCTTTTCATGCACTTTCAATTCATAGGGTTTAGCGTTATCTTTGGTTCATTTACATTGCATTCGGGCTTTTCCTTTTTGTTTTTGTATCCTCGTGCTTTCGGATACCTTGCCTAATCACTAGACATGTGTCCTAGCCACCACTACCCCTCCCCTTGCCACATCTCTCACATTCATTTCACCCTTGTCCCTTGACATGGGACATCCCTTACACCTCACTCCACTTGCACTCACCCATTAGCCACATCACCCCAGTTAAGTGAGACACCCTAGGTGACTCACTATATTTACCCCTTCCATTTGGCAGCCTTGGATTGCCACTTGGTAATTTTAGCTTGCCACCTCCCTTTCCCTCCAAAACCCTAAAATTACCTATAAAAGCAACACCACCCCATCAAACAAAGGAGGCTAAGAGAAGAAACCGTTAGGTTGCTGAAATCACACTAGGGGCTCACACGTATCTCAATGATATTAGAGAGTTAAAACTTTGGAGTGTTATTTTTGAAGCTTTTTGCCATCCAGCCTTAACTGCCTATCCATAGTTATACATTCGCAACCACTCTCTTGCGGTTGACCAGCCACAACTGTGCACCTACGGTTACTCAAAATACAAAAAACTCAAGAACAGTACAAATCAGATTAGTAAGGTTTTGATTTTGTTAGCAAGGCATCTAGATTTAATTTTCTATGTTTTTTATAAATATTAGTTCAAGGGTTTTATTGCATTGGTTGTCAATCACATATACAGGTGCTACTAAACCCTTGTTTGCTTCGTCATGTGTGTAGGAGACAAGTATCTGAAGAGCTATTGAAGCTGAGAGTGGCCCCACATCCAGGATACAAAAGCCCACTCACCCTTGGAGCTGTAGCAGAGGAGCGAAGAACACCCAGTCATTGCTAAAGAGTTGGAAGGACACCATCCATAATATTGTATATAGAAAAAGAGGGCATTGTAATATCTCCCCCAAGACATTGGGGTAAGCAAAAGCATTATAAATTTGGGAGATTCAGGCTCCCTTGTATCAATAATACAAAGAAAAATTATTTATCACATTGCAATCTCTCCTTTTTCATTTTGTATATTTTTGTGTTCAGTTCTTTTTGCTACAGTAATATCTCAACTTCAAAGCATTTTTTTATTGAAATTGCTACCAAATTCATATTAGCCAAAATCTTAAGGGAACAAATATAATATAAAGGTAGATTGTGGTATGAGTGCCTACATCTAGGCCTGAACACCTAACAACATCGAAACCACGATAAAATTTCCTCTAGTAGGGACAAAACAAACACAGGTGCATTCACAAGGCCACGCAGGGCATCCAACACCATAAATAAGCACATCGAATACCACACACAGACCCCCACTACTGTAATACAATATAAGGCCATGAAGGACCAACATAGAGGAAAACTGAGAAATATTATGACACTCAAGTTATCCGACTACAAGCATTGGAAGTGAACAACCACACAAATGATCCCCTAGTGACCTATGTTAAAAACTAAGATATCCCTAGTGGTTGTTATAGGGATGAAAAAGCATGTCATATCCAAGACTCTAAAAATATGTTCTGACATAAAACTGAATGACTAGAGATTGTTGGGTTACTCCCTCTAATGGATAGCCTGCACACTATCTGCTGAGAAGAGACTACTACACTGCCAAAACAAAAATTGCAAGGGAGTAGCCATGTTGGGAAAAAAATTGCTTAAGGATACAAGTCTAAGTGAGCCTGATCCACCTCATGATGTGATGGGAGCCTAATATGAGTACTGGAATGAGTGTTGCTAACTTCTAATTCCACTTGACCCAAATGTTTCACAAAGTGTGTCTGATTATACATCACCGAGCTATGTTGCCCAGTTAATTCACCTACCACATTCTATAATCTATAAATACCATCTGATATATGATATGGGGTCTCACAGATATACTTCTTTAGAGCTATGATTTCTTCTTGTAGTGCTTTCTTCTTACGGGTGCAACCTGTTGACTCAGCCTGCAATTGGCATTTTACCATAGCAAAGATGTTATCTACTGAGATATTAGGGATATCTTCTTGATCAGTTTCAAAAATAGATTTACATTGAGTCTTCCATATATGAAATATGATATCTGCCTTGGTAATGGAGAGAAGAAATTTTTGATTGGGCATCAAATTTATCCCTAATAAGCTTTGATTATTTTTCATAGATAGTGGTAAGGGATAAAGCAACTGATGCACTTCAAACAAAATACGGTGGACACGAGCACATTTCCAAAATATATGTTTTACTATCTCTTCCAAACCACAAAAAGGGCAATCACCTTGCCCTTGGCCCATCTATTTTAGCCTACTCCGAGTAGGTAGACCTTGAAGGACTTGTTGACTCCCAAAATGTTAACCACTTTTTGGGAGCCAAGTTTACACTTGTCCTTGGGGCGCATAAGGTGATGCACCCCAAATTAGCCCCATGCGCTCCATAAAAAGTGGAGCACACTCAAAGTAACCCGGGCGCAAGGAATGTGCACCCTGAACTAAAGTTGTATCCTCCAATCAATGGAGTACAAAGTACCCTATGGGTGCGCCCGCTCCTAGTTGTGTGCCCCATTTGGGAATGGGGTGCACAACATCCCCTAGAGGCGTACAAGGTAGTGTGCCCCATAAAAATTCTATGCGCTCCATGAGGAGGTGGAGTGCACAACAGTCCTATGGGGCACACAAGGTCATGCACCCCGTGCGCTCCAAAGAATGAAGTGTGCATCATCCTTTTGGTACGCACAAGGTCGTGCATCCCGCGCGTCTTGAGGAGTGAAGCACGCACAAGCCCGTAAGGGGCACACAGCTTGTGCACCCCAAATAAGCTATGCACTCCACCATAATAGAGCACACAGTGGATCACAAGGGCATGCATTTTTATGCGTGCCCCAAAGCCTGATGTGCTCTTCATTACAATGAAGTGCACTTAATCCTTTGGAGAGTACAAGTAGTGCACTTCCCTCTAGCCGATGCACTCCACTTTCAAAATAGAGCGTACAACCTCAGTCAGGGTGCACAAGGTTGTGTGCCTCAACCCGAGTTAGTGCGCCCCTCTATTCAGGGTATGCAAGTGTCTAAGTCAGATGCACAAGTTTGTGCGCTCGCCTCTAGGTTGTGCGCTCCACCATAGAAGAGCACGTAAGGTATAAAGGGGCACACAGCCTATGCACCCCACTAAATTGAGTGCGCTCCACTCCCTTGGAGCATGCGAAGGTCACATGGGCACACAACCCTATGTACCCACCTTGAAAGCCATGCACCCCACTCCCCAAGGGGATACACATGCTAAAATTTATATTAACATGCCTCAAGCGAGCACACACCTACCTGTGCCCCACCATCACCGATCCTAAGCCGCCTCATGTCATAACTGTTGTTCGTAGCCACAATTCATCTATTTATATGAGAAGGTGACAATTGACGTGGTGTGCCCGACCAATCCTAAGAACCCCTAAAAAGCAAAAAGTGCATGCACCATTTACCAAATTTAATGCACCCATTTTAAAATGGAAGGTGGCGGTCCTATTTTGCATCATTCGTGCATGCAAAGTTACCTATCGATGATATCGAACATAGAGTGAAGTGTGGATAGTGTAGAGGAGAAATTATAGTTGAGGGGTAAACCTTTTACGATAGTTTGGTAAGATGGCGTCTACCAGCTCTTCAGCCCCTGAGACATCAATCGTTCAGTGGAGAATTGGCAAAATTATTGGGGCATGGCCCATTGATAAGAGGTTGGGGAGGGTGTACCCCAAGGCATTCAAAAATTTACTTGATACCAATAGAGAAATCATAGAAGAGCAGCCAAAGGAGGTGGAGGATATCACCATTTATGCATTTGACCCCAAGAAGAAGGATAACCAGCGCCACCCGACGCTCCTGAGAGATCTCTATGCACGAGCCTACGGAGATAGTAATAGACCATCTCCTATGTGCAATAAGTGGAATACAAACCTGGGATGGTTAACCTATCCAAAGGTATACCATTCTTTCGATATGCTTGCATGGCTCACTGTCTCCTATGACTCCAGGGCGTGCACCATCCATGATTTTAAATGTCGGGTAGTGGCCCAGATATCGGTCGATAGGATTCGATAGATTTTTGGCATAGCCACCTCTTCTAGGGTGGTATATTTTAAGACGTTGGCCCTTTAGGCCAATTATATGATGAACACGACATTCCCTCAGAACCTGTTGAAGAGATGGAAGATAAGACCAACAGATTTTCCCATCAAAAAATTCATGCTCCATCCTTGGGCGTAATTTTACACTGACATAATCAATCTAGCCCTAGGAGTGAAAGACTTGGATCCAATCACTAAGGAGGTAATTTTTTTAATCCTCCAATGCAACAAGATAGACAAGACTCCTCTTTACCGATGGGAGGATATCATCAGTGATAGGATGGATGAAGAACTACCACTGTTGTAGGAGGCCATACTGGCTAATAAGAGGGAAATGCCTCCTTTTTCGTACTATTCATTTTTAATTCACTTGTTTGTAGCACAATTTGATAAATATTGTTATGCATCCAGGAGGGGTGTTCCAGCTATACAACCTTCTTCAAGAAGGTCCTCCCCATACTACACTTTCGATTGTGTGGAAATTTTCTAGACATAATCTAGGCAGGGGTTAGATATTTTCTACATAAGGAGAAAGCAGGAGACTACTTCTATGTAGAAGAATTCTCCTATATCAGGATTTATGGATCAAAACTACCCCTGAAGGCACTACCTTTCCACTGCCCGACTTCCATTGCCATCTTGGAGATCACTCGACAGATGGCCGAAGAGGTAAAAATTAGACATCTGAGGAAGAAAGGACTAGTGAAGTGGTTGCCCATTCCCTGTACAATGGGGCATTACACCTATCTTGGCCACTTTGCCATGCTACGGGCTATTTGGAATATGGACACCTACTATTTCCCAAAGGTCACTTGGAGGGCCTACGACCCGAACGGCCACCATAGGAGAGAAGTTACTGGTAAGCTGACCCTTCTGGTAGTCACACATAGTGGTGATGATTTTGAAGATGCAATGCAGCAGGATTTTAGAAATAACCAGACTTTGGACTTGGTATGGAGGATGCCCAAGGATAAGTGGCTTTACAGTATATTGGAGGTTGTCGATGATTATAGCACTCAACTAAAACTACATCAGAGCCTGTTGGTGGATAAGATGGCCTCGCTAGTCCCAGCGGCCCCTCCTGAAGAATTTGAAGACCCCACTCTTCAAATCGCTCAGCAATACTCTGACCTCTTTGAGGTCATGATGAAGATAGTTGATGAATAGGCCAAGCTACCATCCTCTTCCAGTTCCCCCATCGCCACCTCAAATGGGAAGGAGTTAGCCATTGGCCCCTCTCAGCAAACTACCACATCATCAGCACTAACCTTGATAAGTCCACATGAGCAAGGTCAATTGGTAAAAATTCAACGTTTGTTATATTCTACCACCCTAGTAATAAATCAAGAAGAACGTCAAATAAGACCCAGGGTGATAAAAAATATAGCATAAGCTTGGGGGTTGTCTAATATTTTAAGAGGCTACGAAGTGTGAAGGCCAACGCGGTCCCCTACTCATAAAAAGGCTAGGACCAAATCCTTGGATCAGGGAGTGGAAAAGTTTATAATGGCTAAGGTCACTGACACTTGTCAGTTCACCATCGATGAAGAATACCAGATCCATTAATGGAAGAACAAAGGTCTCCAAGCAAGGGGATAGTCAGGCACAGGGAGATAGCTGGACAAGAAACCATCGACACACTTGTTTCCTCCTTTGAGATCCCCCTACCACCTAGCATGAGAGAGGCCACTATAGATACAATAAAAGGAGTCATCCGAGCATCTTTCACACCCGTCCAAATGATGAAATCACAAGTTGCTACTCAGGAATAGGTGGCCAAAATAGTGGAGAAGGAAATTGAAGGATGGAAAGCCAAGGCTATAGAAGTTGATCCGTTACAACTCAAGGTCAAGCAGCTTCAAACATAAGTTGATAAACTAAAGATGCTCGCTCCTTCCACTACACAGATTAGTATCCAACTCGGGTCAGTAGATGAGCTCAAAAAAGATATGAAGGAGAAGATCCAATCCAAAATGGGGGATTTGGAGTCCATTCTGATAGATATATTATTGCAAAACTATTATTATTAAACATGAACCATTCACCAATATGCAGAAATATCAAATCATTCATCCACAATACATTATCCACAATAACAATCCACAAATGAGAGAGAGATAGATAATACCCTTAAGGTAGGGAAACACCAATAATAATCCTTAAGGAAGGAATAACTCCACAATATCTCCCAAGATGAGAGACCACTTCATGGGCACGACGATTACATAAGATTCTTCTTCAATGATATGAATATACAATGACAAATATCTCTTCTTTATATATCCATATTCTTATTCTACTTTGGAGAGCCTACTGCCAATATTATATTATATTATAATATAATATAATATAATATAATATTATAATACAATCAACCTTGGGTTATGTGTGGCCCATGCCAACCCTTATACAATATAATAATATATCCCCAAATATCTATTCCTAGGTACCCTACCATGCCACCCTCCTTAAAAATGTTTCGTCCTCGAAACATATGAAGAAACTTGATAGTATGATTTGCTAAGCAATGTTAGCAATTGGTACCAATCTCGATCATCCATCCATCCAAGTGAAACTCGATGATGCTGGTACACCATTTTCTTACTTGAGTATCCAAATCTGCTTCGTTGGCTCCACACTTTTGCTGCTATATTTTGATAACTTGAATGATGGGTCCACTTGTTCCTTGATGCCGATGAACCATGCTGAAAACCATGATCACTATGCTTTCTTTGCCAAACACTACCATAGTTGGTACCCTGTTGATTACATGTAGAACCATAATATTGTTGCCTTGAACCATGCCTCCAATATTGTTTTCGCTCATGGTGGTGTGGATGGCAATATGGTGCAACCTTTACTTGATGTTCTACCTTCTTTGACTTTTCAACCTTTGGCTTCATTGTTTTAAATTCTTCTACACCTTGTTCTTTCATGTTATCTTTGTTTGGTGTGTCCTTGTGCTCTTCTATCAAATATTCCTTGGAATCTTTTGCTGCTATTGTCTTCATGGATTATGTTTCATGTTCTTCAATTTGTTCTTCTACAACCACTTCTTGATTTTTCTTGTATCCTTGCTCCTCAAGCTGAGAAATATCCTGCAATATTATTTCCACTGAATTAGTTACTGCTACTTCTTTCATGGACTCTGTTGCTACTATCGCCTTCTTGGATTATGTTTCATGTTCTTCAATTTGTTCTTCTACAACCACTTCTTGATTTTCCTTGTATCCTTGCTCCACAAGCTAAGACATATCCTGCAATGTTATCTTCTTTTTTCTATACCATAACTTCATAAACTTCTTTTGCACATTAATGTTAACAGTACCAAAAGAATCTAACCAAGGATAACCAAGAATAATATCCTCATCATCCATCTCAATAGCATAGAAATCTGAATGTAAAACATATTTATCCATGATGATCTTCAAATCTTCAAAAATCTGAACATTCTCACCCTCTAGTCTGTATGTCCTTAATTTTTGTTGCTTGAACTTGCAACTTCTTAGCCAAAGCAATATTGATAAAATTATATCTACTACCAGGGTCGAGTGGAAATAATAACTTGTTCCTTTTGAATGCTTCCATGAACCTCGCAAAATAGACTTTTTAGATTTAAACAAATTCCTTTGTCCATTTTCTAATTTATCTTCTACCAAAGGTATAGTTTCCTCTGTCTGCATACTGACATCTTTTTTATCTTCCCTGACCTTTTCCTCTTTCTTCTTGAGTAATTTTATTTCTTTTTCATAGTCGTTGATCAAATCCATTAGGCGATCTACATAATATGGGTCCCATTTACTCAAGAATGCATGCTTCACTTCCTCCAAAGTGTATTCATCATTTGTTTCTTGATCAAAATTTATCAACCAAGACAAAGCTTTCCCTTGAAGAGAGAAATTAAGGAAGTATTTCCAATAAGGATTATTATATAATATTATAATACAATCAACCTTGGGTTATGTGTGGCCCATGCCAACCCTTATACAATATAATAATATATCCCCAAATATCTATTCCTAGGTACCCTACCATATATATGTTGTGAGACGTGCAGTAGGTCTCATTCAGAACAACTTACAACAAGGGAGGTAGAGAATAGATAAAATTATGTTAGTCTATAGGAGGTTTCAGGAGGACTACATGCCTATTTCTGGGTTAATAGCCACTCTATCAAATGACTCCCTATGCTTCTTTGTAGAAGAATACATCAAGGTCTCCCTGTTCTTACAAAATGAGAAAAATTAGCACCAGTCAAGCCAAGAAGTAGCAGAATCTGAGTATGATGCCAACGATGAGTTGGCCGATTGCAACCTCTCCTTTGAGGACTTTGGACGAGACTCGGTTATCCAAGATTTTATTTTTCAAAAGATCCAATATTTTGACCTAGAGTCTGGTGACAGACTATCAAAATGTTTCACGGCTTTGGTGGAGATGGTAGACCGCCTTTGTGAATTCACCAATAATAATGTGCAGTGGGCCAAGGACCAGATAGTTGAGGCCACGCAAGATTTGAACCTACTCCTCTTCTCCTTGACCTTTCATGATGAAGCTTGGGAATTCATTGACCAAGCTATTCAAAATCATAGGGCAGGAGTGGGGCCCACCACTACTACGACACACGCACCAGGAGGACCACAACCACTAGCACAAGGTAGTACCGACGAAGATGCGCAGCCTCCATTTGCATAAAAAGGAATGTGGGCTACATGCCCTTTGTTGAATGTTTCCCAAGTTTGGGTATAGCAGGATTCTTATAGCATGGTAGGTAGTTACAATAGTCAGGCAGCCCGCACTATACAAATAAGGACACTGCAATAGCAAAGTTTTTTATTCAACCTCTGAGAGATAAAATCCAGGTATAGCTTTATCCATTGTTTAAAGTCATATTTTCCCTTGTATCTCTTGTCTGTGTCTTATCGCCCTTTCTCTTGTCATTCACCAGGGACTATTGAGGTGTGTTGTTCGCTGTGATTATTTCCTATGGAACGCACCAGAGTTGAGGACTCTTACATCATTGCAATCAAGATGAAGAGGAGATACCCCTTGTTCTGAATATTCAAATCAAGGGTTTACTGTAATCAAATGGTATATGAGGATCAAGCACTCTGCTGATCTGTTCTATGCACATCTTTTATTAATGAAAATATCAACTCTTCCCTTGGTATGCTTTTGTGTGAATGTTCTGTGTTAGCTTGTTTATATATTACTGTAATCAGAATCCATAAATAATGCCTTCTTTCGCTAGTTAACTATTTTATTTACATTACATCATTTGAATGGAGTAAAATGAACTAGTTCTTCCTTCTGTTATCTTTCCTAAGATCATCTATCAAACTACTACGACTCTATAATGGATAAGGCACTGGTATGGGTTTTATAGGTTTCAATATTGATAGGTTTGGTCACTAAAAAATATCAAAACAAGAGAGTAACAATGTTTTTATCTGGAATAGTGGGCAGGTGCACGATAGAGCATTATTAAAAGGACCCACTACTTTGGGTTTCCTTACCCAACCTAGTCAGTTTAGAGCTGTCTGAGGTAGTCTATTCCTAGGTTAATGAGGTGGATCAGCCAGAATCCACAATGTTGGTTGTGATCTTCAGATTTTTTTGTGACGTGACAAATATGCTAAGGGTAAGCAAAAAAACTCCACAACAGGACTACATTCCAAAGAAGAATCTGAAACTTTCTTTGAATTGGGGTAAATTTGATAAGCTTGAAGGTTCTTGCCCAAGTGGCCTAATTGAGCACTAAGTTCTATTTTTTATTGAGCATATCTACAAATTATTGACAGTTCAAGGAAGCAGGGCTTGGTACCAAAACTTAAGGACTGGATACTCAAATTCATGATTGTCAAACCATTTCCAATGAGACCAATAGGTACTAGCTTCCAGTGGAGAAGATAGAGGCTAGGACGCTTGGGAGGCAATGGAAAGGATTTGCATAATCACTGCTTTATCAGTAGGATAGAGGCCAGATTCTGATTGGATTTGCTTCTAATTTTTCCATGATGACTAAGAAAAATCCCAAAATGTCACCCACTAGAATTAATCCCCTTTTGAAGAGCTGTCTAGCAGGAAACCAGGGAATCATGCCAAGAGGTTGAGCATCAAGGGTGAGGAGGGATGACCATCATAAGTTGTGCTGGAGGAAATCTATGGGCCCTTGCTTTGAACGTGTCTACCATGAAATAAATTGATGCACTTGTTGTCAGGCTTTCCAAATCCCTTTGAGAATATTACAACCTTCTATAGAGAAATAAGGGGATTGTAAAATAATTTCAATGTTTGACATATTTACCCAAATTTTACCATCCACTCGGGGATTTTTCAAACGCTCCCTCACCAACACCTTCCATGGATCATTCCCTATGATCACCCTTTGCATCCATTTAGTCGTGAGTGCATAGCCTTGTACTTGAATGTTGGGGATTCCTAGCCCACCACATGAAATGGGTCTGTAACAATTGCTCTAGGAGACCATTGGGAGGCCTCGTTTGGCTAGGTTTTTTACCCAAAAAAACTTCCAAAGCATATTGTTCATCTTATCATACCTAGCCTTGCTAGGAGTCAAAAGAGAATAGAAGTAAACATGGAAGGGGGCTAAAAATTTTCCAATAATCTAGATTTTAGCTGCTTGAGATATTTTCAAAGATTTATAGTATTCTATTTTTTGGTATATTTATCCATACACCAATCCCACATCGATTTGGGTGAAAGGTCAATACCAAAAGGAATGCCCAAATACTTAGAGATTTCTCCTCTTTGCACCCACTTCCATGTTGTGGGTATCCAATCTAGATTATCTAAAAATCCAAATGGGATAACAAAGTTATAGATTATTGGATTCTTTCACCAGAGGCCCTACAAAATGTGTGAACTATCTCAAGGATGTTTGCAAGATTTTGTTTATCTGCCAAAGGAAAAAGCATAGAATCATCTATAAAGTGAGAGTTGATAAATTGGGAGCCATCCAGAAGAGGAATACATCTTATCCTCCCCTCTTTAATTGTAGATTCCAATAGATAACCAAGGGCATCAGTTGTAATTACAAATAGATAGGGGGTCAATGGACAACCTTTCCTAACTGATCTTTCCATAGGAATGCTGCTATATAATTCTATATTAATAACCACTATTGTAGAAACATTTGAAAAGAGGAAGGCTACCATATCGATGAATCTATTGCCAAAACCAAGCCAGTGGAGCATGCTTAAGATGAAGAACCACTCTAATCGATCATAAGCTTTATCAAAATCAAGCTTAAGGTAAAGTCCCTTGTTTGCATACTATAACAATTGTCTCTGTCATATTTATGATCATTTTTTGCATGCATAAATTTGTATTAACAACATAGAGCTCTTTAAAGGATGTCCTAACTAAAGCCAGACTACAACAAAATTTGTATCTTTGAATCCATTAAACACTTCATCAACTTTACTATCATCATTTATCTATAGTAGGAATTGTAGTTGGCTTCAAAGTAGCATCCTTATCATTTTCTTGCATTTGCTATTTAGCATTAGCAGAGTAACATGTACACCACCTTCAACACAATTATACCATTATTTTATTTAATCTTACAGTTACATGTGTTTTAAGACCCATTGAATGCTTCAATGCTTCAACCGTGGTTGAACTCTTGTTTATATCCCATGCACAAAATGATTGCAAAATTATTTGAATCTTGCTCCTTTAAATCATATTAAATATTTCTATTACATCATCAACTTTAGTAAATATGGAAATCTTTCCCTGGAGTGTATTGTGTAGTAATAAGTTGCACAAGAAACTCCACTTACCTTGTTTAGGTTGTGCTTGGGCAACAGGATTATTATCTTTACTTTTAACAGTTGGATCATCCTCAAGACTCAGAGCACCAACTCTAGCCAGGTCAATTGGGTCAATATTTTCTATCCATCAAGTATCATAGACAAAGCTTGGCTAGGATCAGCCAGGTATGTCAACTATGTTATGGTATGTCAACTATGTTATCTCCATTAACAAATAAAATTTGTGCTTTCGATGTGATCTACCTCTATAACTATACTTTCTTAGTTTTGGGGGGAGTTTGTTTGTATAAATAGCGAGGACTATTATCGTGGGGTTCACCAATTCCTGGATTTCACAAGAAATAATTCAATGGACCATAAAACAACTAGATGTCCTTGTTGAAAGTGCTCAAATATGGAAACTCTTGGTTTTTCAAAGATTTGTGACCACCTAATTTATTACAATATTGACAAGACATATACCAAGTTTGTTTTGCACTAAGAAGAACTCTTTAGTTTTGAAAAATATGCATCATCCTCTAAATTTACCACTGATGAGGATCCAATTATCGAATGTGTACAATATGACATCATTGTAATGGTCAATGATGCATACGGATTGTTCAATGTCAATTTCCCAAAGAGTGGACCAAAACTGCTAGATAATGATGTTGAGTTACAATCATCTTATAGGGACCAAAACTGCTTGAAGATGTCAAACGATCATTATACCTAGGTTGTACAAAGTACACAAAGCTATCGACGATCACTAAATTGTATAATCTCAAAGCAAAACATGGTTGGTCGAACAAAATATTTGGTGACTTACTATAGTTGTTGAAAGATATGCTCCCAATCGATAATACAATTCCAAAGTCCACATATGTAGCAAAGAAAATGATGAGGCCATTGGTTTTAGATTATGTAATGATACATGAATGCATCAATGACTATATTTTATATTGGAAAGATCATAAAAAGGAGAAAGCTTACCCAACATGTGGTGCATCTCAATGGAAAGTTGGCCCTCGTTCACAAAAGGTATGCATTAATTTTCTTGCAAATATTTTGAGGTATTTCCCCATTATATCAAGGTTGAAGAGAAGGTATAGGTAAGGGATTTTATTATATCATTAGCTTTATTATGTTTGTTTCGACTTTCAACATCGTTATATGTGGTTGAAGTGAGTTGCTTTCTTCATGTAGCTCTGCAAATGTTGCAAAAAATATGACTTGGCATTCCCAGCACAAGATTTTAGATGACAATATGCGACATACAATTGACTCCCCAGTGTAGAAAACTATAGATTTTAGGTGGAAATATTTTACCAGGGATCCACGTAGTGTACGGCTTGCGATAGCAACCGATGGGATCAACCCTTTTGCTGACTTTAGTACTACTTACAGTTGTTAGCCCATTGTGTTGGTCATTTATAACTTTCCACCAAGGATTGGATGAAGAGGAAATATTCAATGCTCACCTTGTTAATACCTGACCCCAAGCAACCAGGGAATGATATTAATGTTTATCTACATTTTTTGGTTGATGACTTGCATGAACTATGGACTAAAGGAGCATAAACGTATGATGCATTTTTTAATAATATATTCAATATGAGGGCAATAATGATGTGGGCCATCCATGAATTTCTTGCTTATGGAAACCTGTCAGGATGTATGACAAAGGGAAATACAGCATGTCCAATATGCGAGGAGAACACATGTGCAGAATATCTTAAATGCAGTATAAATATGGCTTACATAGGACACAAGATATTCCTTCCTCCAAATCATCAGTTTCATTGTTAGAGGGCATATTTCAATGGCAAAAAAGAGCTCGATAAACCATATAAACATTTAAATGCGATAGAAATACTAAAAATAGTATAGGGAATCCCAACAAATTGGGGAAAGAGCAACTCAAATAAAAAGAAACGCAACACAGATAAGTATGGCATTTTTATTCTTGTAGAAAGATGGAAGAAAAAATTCTTGTAGAAAGATGGAAGAAAAAATCTATATTCTTCAATCTATCGTATTGGGAGGTATGACATGCAACTTTCTTTTTATATCTATTGTTATATCTCTCAATGTCAAGTAATTTATGTTTGATATTGCTATCTATGAACATCTTCTAGTTTGTCATAACTTGGATGTGATGCATGTGGAGAAAAATGTTTGCAAAAGCCTATTCAGAACACTGCTAAATATCGATGGAAAGTCAAAGAATGACAAAAACTCTTGTGAGGATTTAAAAAATATGGGTATCAAGAAAACATTATGGCTAGTAATGGATGGAAACGAGACATATCTTCCACCAACACCCTACAATCTATCAAAGGTTGAGAAATAAAGGTTTTGTCATACACTATACAATATGAAAGTACTAGATGGATATAGTTTGAATATTAGAAAACATATCTCCATGAAAGTACTTATGATCCAAGGCCTGAAATCACGTGACTGCCATGTTCTCATGCAATAGCTTCTTTCGGTATTGCTACAACATTTTCTTGATAATCTAGAGTGAAAAACCATTTGTCGGTTGTTCATGTTCTACAAGGATATATGTGCTAAAGTGGTGAATCTCGTAAAAATAGAGAAATTATCAGTAGAGGTCATGGAGACATTATGTTTGCTTTAAAAGTACTTCCCCTTCATTTTTTGATATCATGGTGCACATGATTGCTCACTTGGTGTGGGTGGTATGTCAATATGGACCTGTACAATATTGATGGATGTACCCTTTCAAGAGTTTTGTATGCATTCATCGATTTCATAAACCACCATTTTTGTAGTGTCTCATTTAATCCAAATTGTTTTTTTCCTTTCTTATAACTATGAAGATTTTTAAGGGGTATATAAAGAACCGAGCTAGGCCCAAAGGTTGTATTGTTGAACATTATCTTGTCGAGGAATCTGTTTCATTTTGTGCAGATTGCATGAGAGGTACAAAAGCAATTAGCGATCACCTTGGTTATAACAAGCTATGGAGTGACAAGGATGAAGAAACTATAATCCATGGAAGGCCTTTGTCTAGTGGTGAAGACTTTGATTTAGATGAAACTTCTTACGGGAAAGCCCATCGATGGGTTATCTTTAACATGGATGAATTTTAGCCTTGGGTGGAGTAAGTAGATGTTTATTTGTTGTTATTATATATGGCATATATTAATGAGATCAAAATAAGCTTGACATAATTTGAGCCAAATCAGGAAGCACCTGAAGAGTATCAAGTGATCCAACCCTCGTGCAGCGAGAGATGAAGGGATGTTGCAAAAAATCCATAATCAAAAATTCATCACTTGGCTACGAGATCAGGTTATTCTCTTCTCTCTTAAATATGATCTTCGATATTTATATTGATTGTCATGTACTGAATGTCATGTAATGTTCTGCAATCATCTTTAAACTATTATGCTTTTTTTTAGTTTCATGGAGATGAAATGCAACATAATGATGACTCCAACACAATAAAATTTTTGGCATGTAGTTTGAGGAAAGTTGCAACCAAACATTCAGGCTATTTGATCAACAGTTATAGATTTCATATCAAAGACAAAGAAGATCAAAGAACAACTCAAAATAGCGGTGTGTGTGTTGATGCTACTACTTTATATAGGGCAAGTGCAAAAGACACAAATCCAATACTTTAAACAGTCACATATTATGGTGTTATCAGAAAAATAATCTTGTTGGATTACTATCGGTTTTGATACCCCCTATTCAAATGTGACTGGGTAAATGTTCTTGATATGAGGAATGGATGTAGAAAGGACGAAATGGGGCTTCACACTGGTCAACATGAATAGATTACTTGGTTGGGATAGACTACAAGATGATCCATTTATCCTAGCATTGTGGTGAGCAGAAATCATGTCTCGAAAAATAATCATTTCTCTTCCATAAATTATCAATCCGGTAAGTTCGTAAACTTACGAGTGTCACACACAGTATATGTCTGCAGTGTTGGGGAATGAATCCGTCTGTACCTTATTTAGTTTGGTGGAGGATTTTCATGCATTTGAAAGTCAACCAAACTAAATAAACTAAGTGCGGAAAATTAAATAAATAAATAACAAACTTAAATTAAAGTGCTGAAAATAAAGTACGGAAATAAAATGCAAGAAAATAAAACACAGTTAAATTAATTAATGTAGGAAATAAAACAATAAATCTAAGCTATGGAAAATAAAGAACATAAATGAAACAGGGGAGGACTACTACAGGGAGTGGGCCCAAGCTCTCGCAGATAGTCCGCCTGGCTAGCTACGTAGAGCTTGCTCGAGTTGCACTCTTAATAAATTATACAAAAGAATAATAAAAAAAATGTTGTGTAAAATTAATCATTGATCTTCCTGCTCATATGGTCTGCGTCTTTATATAAAGTGCAGCCAAATATTGTTACAATAACAAATTAATCTAATTTAATCACATGACGTGATTAGTTACAATTGGTTCTACATAGATTTTATTTCCCTATTTTAAAACATGTCCGTTCACCAAAAGGATAAGTATAAAAAATCCTTAGGTGTACGTAACAAACAAATCCTAAACTAATGCATCCTAAAAATAATGCTTTAAGAACTTTACAAGGTCAAACAGCAAATCGGTTGATAATAATAAATACTTTATTCTATTAATAATAATGCATGATTTAAAATATTTATCCTTTGTCTTCACATGCAACCTCCTCCTTAGCCCCTTGGTCAACCTAGTCAATGTTGACTTGGTCATATGGCATATCCAATGCGGGTGTCTCCAATATATGGGAGTAAGGTACCAATAAGGTGCCTACTTGAGTAAGGCACCTGCATGGCGCCTACTTGAGTAAGGTGCTAGAGTAAGGCGCCTCCCCATGTATGGGAGTAAGGTGCCAGAGTAAGGCGCCTACTCCATATACCTTAGACGTAGTTAAGCAGAAGCATGCTAGGTCCATTTGGGAGATAGACTGGGAAAACACTGGATTAGTACCAAAACCTGCATTCATACACAGTTTCTACTAAAAACACTCGTTAAGCATAATATCGGATTTTCTATCAATTATATGCATAAGTTAAGTAAAAATACATTTCTAATGCTAATTAAACCAGTGATGATGCCCCTTAACAGTGTATATAAAATGAGCATTTTTGGTGCTCATCATCCCCCCATGCCTAAATATTGTCATGTCCTCATGACAACAACCCCTGAAAAATAGCCCCCAAAATAATAATAATTTTTTTTTCATTGAGCACTGCTCTATTTTTATTTTTTTATTTGAGTGCAACTATTTTTTTTATTGAGCACTGTTGGTTTTCCTTGAGCACTGCTATTTATATTTTGTTGAGCGCGTTGTCGTTTCATTGAGCGCTATTGTTTTTCCTTGAGCACTGCTATTTCATTGAGCACTACTCTATTTTTTTCTTCCTTTGAGTGCGACTAATTTGTTTCTATTGAAAACTTCTAGTTTTTTCATTGGGCATTGACATTTTTCCTCCATTGAGTGTTGCTATTTTTTTTTCTTTCATGGAGCATTGTTGCACCAGCAGGAGTCAAAAATACATCACAACCGACCATCAAACTATGGGAAGCAGAAGCAGATGTTCTTATTTTGCACGGTGATCAAATTTGGTGAGACCAAATTTTAGGATGAGTGTAGTCATCTGCCGCTTCTTTTGCCCATATCTAAAATATGTTTGACCCTCCTTTGCAATACAAAGTAGCATCGTCTACATGTGTTGGTCATCATTGTCACAATACAACAGTACCAAATTTATCTATGTGAATGTCACAATTTTTTTCTTTTTTTAAATTATTTCGGAGTAATGAGTTTTTTCATCCAAGGCATGCAATGCGCTTGAATTCTAATGGGAGATTTTGACAGAAAGAATTTTAAACGACATCTACTGAGTTTAGCATAGAAATTATTTTTAAAATAACTCCACATAATTAACAGAATACACAGTACATACCAGGGTGAATTTCGTAGATTTTGATCTGTATGATGTCGATTGTGCGAAATGTCTTCATGCTACCTGTAACCATGGTGTACCAGCAAAATGAGATTGTTGTGACGTTGGTGCTCCTGGAGAATTTTTATTTTATTATTATTTTTTTTGTGGCTACCCTTTTCCTCCACACTATTAATCATTGTTGTTATTCTTCCTCTACACGTTGCTGCTCCAGCAGTGAAGCTATGAATTTGAACACACACATCATGATTAGCCATCAATGACCCACAACAATCAATGAAGACGTCATTTTTCTAAGGATGAAAATCTGAGAAATGATACAATTTTAAAATTCCATCATCGGATCCTTCCTGCACAGCTTCCACAAGGTAGATTATTCAATCTTACCCATCGAGGTATTCTTCTACTAGTGTGGACTCTAGCATTGCAGCCATAGTTTACCTCTATTTTTTTTAATTTTTTCTGTCATGGAAGGAAGCATGCCCAAAATAGATCTCGATTCTTTTTTTTCTTATCCTCTACATCAAAGGACAGAGTCAACTACAACAGATGAGCTGGTAATTTTAAAAATGTGGCATTCTCCTCCACCGTAGTGAAATTCCATCTCTTCTCTGTAATTTCTTTTCCACATTTTTAAAAATGTTGCCGAAAAAATCTGAAATATTGGCACTGTGCATTTGAAATACTCAACTCATCATCAATGGCACATATAAAAATATTTTAATCCTACTTTGACGTCTTTCTCCAAATGCATCGCAAAGATTAATATTTGTGCATTATAATTTTCTCACTATGTGCCCTTGAGTATGTCACCCAACCGATAAAATAAAACTCTATTTCTAATCTGCATTTTAATTTGGGGCCATTTCAGTAGAAGATTTTTTTATTTGTGGGAGATTCTGGTTCACCCATCCTCTCCCCCAATTTAATTGGTGACATCCTTATCGCTAGTAACAGGTCCCTCTGTGCAACATGTCTGCAGCCCTTTGAACATCAGGTCCCACACTGAGCAATAGGAACCCCCAATCTAGGGATAATAAGTTGAGCACTGCTGGGATAAAGTGAATTTGCAGCTCTCTTCTTGAGGAAGAGTTGCAAAAAAAATTAGTACTCTTCTCTTTCTCAGCCATCTGATTCTCTTTTTCTTTTTAACTTTCCTATAGCCAATGCGCCAAAAAATACATGAGATGGAAATCAAGGCACCCATGTGGTGTTGAAAAGTGAGCAGTTGCTAACGTGTCTGCTATGGTAGAGTTGATCAAGTCCTCCAATTTTCTTTCATACTGCATCAGCATCTGTGCTTCCCAAACACAGAGGTGGGTACCTCTTCCCTTTATAGGAAATTAACACCCACGTCCATGCCCATATGGTGACTATCTCCTCCGGATGGAAACAGTCAAGTTTCTACCTCCTAAAAAATGTGCAGGTTCATGAATGTTGAGCCGGTATAGGCCTTGTCTCCCAAGATGCCTATTTTTTGTACAATCAGGTCATTTCCCCTGCAAAATAAAAACTAAGAAAACTAAAATGCAGTTTAGTGCAATCCATGCTTGTTAGGCCCTGGCTCTCAGGATACCTGCAACTTGCCTACAGACACTTTCCCTGCAACACACGAAAGCAGTAAAAGAAATTTTATACTGAGCAGGATAGATTATGTGCATTTTTTTTCTTTAATAATAATCAATACACCCTTGATGCATGATATCAAGGTGCTTGTCCTTTTCTTTTTTTATGATCAGATGCCTCCACTGATGGACATTGAGGCGTCGCTTAAGGAGATTGGCATATGCTTGGCACCTGCCTGAGTAGCGCCTACCTAAGTAAGGCGCCTGCTTCAGCAAGGTGCATACCTAAGTAAGGTGTTTGCTTCAATAAGGCACCTTCTTCAGTAAGGCACCTACCTCAGTAAGGCGCATGCCTGAGTAAGGTACCTACCTAAGGTGCCTATCTTAGTAAGGCACCTACTTGAGTAAGGCGCCTACCTCAGTAAGGCGCCTACCTCAGTAAGGCGCATGTTTTGGGAGTAAGTCACCTGCCTAAAAACTATCGATGTCACTTCACGTAAAAATCTCTCTTCACCAAATCTGACATCTCCTTATTTATCTATATCGCACTTCATGCTGCCCTACAAAACATAAAAAACTAAACTAAAGGCATTAATAAAATTCTAACTAATTTTTTTCTTTTTGTCTATTCTGCCATGACTAGAACAGCTCTTGGCTTATCATTTTTTTTTCATCGTCTGCATCAAAGAACATAATGTCAATTGCACAAATGTGAGCTAGTGATTTTTCTTTTCTCCACAGACTAAAATGTTGTCGTAAAAACTATAATATTGGCACGGTGCATTAAGAAGTAGAGGACGTGCAAGCCAGGTAACTATGTAGCCTAGTGTGCAAAATTTTATGTCCCTTATGCCGCTATTAAAGGATTTATGATAGCCAACAACTCTAAATGTTTGAAACACCAAGCTCCTCATTAACAACACATATAAAAATATTTTAATCCGGCTTTTGATATATCTCAAGAGCGCTAACTCTTTTGATGTATTGTAGGGATCGTCGTAATTAAAAATAGCTTTGTGCCCTTTTCTCACCGTGTGCTCCTAAATACGTTGCTTTTTTTTCATTGATTAAAATTTATACAGTCCCGACACACGTGCGTCCAAATTAGAATGATCTCCCCCTTCAAATTTTTTCCCCGCAGGCAAAATTAGAGCAACACTACGATTCTTTGCTTCCGAGAGTTGGGATAAATCCATTCACCATCATCTATGATCTATGTCCGGTGACGTTTTCAAGAGACGCAACATTGAGATTTTATGTGCTATTTTTTTTGCCACTATGAGCTCCATTCATTTTTTTTTATCGTGCTCAGGCACGATGTGGACTTCGTGCAAACATCTGATTTCTTCCAGGCTCCTCGTCTATTTTTTTTAAGCTACAGGTTGGAGATTTATCATTTCTCTTCTGGGACAAGCTGGTCCTCGGGAAAGAGGATACTCTCATCCAATGGGTAGCAAAGAAAAAACTTTATTTTAGCTCTGCATTTTAATTTGGAGCCTTTTCAATAGAAGATTTATATTTTTTTTTCATGAACACTGCAACCAGCGTTCATTGTGTTGTTGGCGGCATTGATGAAGGTGGGGTCTCCCCCATGCCTACATCTGAACTAGTCTTCTCAAAATCATCTCCTTCTTGATCAACTAGTTTGATATGTTGTAGCATGAGAAGAGTATTTTCCCTCATGGCCTCACAACCAAACTCTTTCAACATTACGACAAAATGTGCAGGCCAAAAAATGACTATCTACGGCTAGCACCTTGAAGAAAACAAGGCGTAGCAATATTTTATAAACACATGCTTGTTTCTGATTCACCAGGTTGCCTTAAGTGCAAGTAAATAGCATACTCCATAACAACATGTTCTTTTAAATTCAGCTTTGTTATTTTCCCTGCATCATCAAAAGAATTTGCCAATGTATTGCAAAGCGTTAAGCCTATAAAAAAAATTAATTATTAAAACCAAGCTTCTAGAGGCATAATTTTCCAATAGTTTCTATATAAAAAACACATCCCTAAAAATTTTCAATCAGTCCTGGGTTGTGCTATTTATTTTGATTTCTTGAAACCATTTAGAACATGATGGAAATCCTTCATTGCCTGATTTTTCTAAAATTTTTTCAACAACATAATTTATTCCTACTTCTACACTTAATATGGTACATCAGGTTCATTTTCGTATTTACCTAAGAAGCTAGTAAATTTAAACTGTTGCCTATGGGATTTGGCTCTAACTGTGTCGGCAACTGTTTTTGGCCTTATAAAAAGGCCCTTGGTGGACTCACACTTCTCAAGTAAAATATCTACAGGTAAATTTAAATGGGTTTTTTATGTAACCTTTAAATTAGAACACTATAGTTTAGACACTCCTCGGCAACAGCGCCAAAAAGGCGAGCATAAATCATGTCTCCAAAAACAATCATTTCTCTTCCATAAATTATTAATCTAGTAAGTTCATAAACTTACGAGTGTCATGCACAATATATGCCTGTAGTGTTGGGGAATGAATCCATTTGTACCTTATTTAGTTTGGTGGGGGATGTTCATGCATTTGAAAGTCAACCAAACTAAATAAACTAAGTGTAGAAAATTAAATAAATAAATAACAAGCTAAAATTAAAGTGCTAAAAATAAAGTACGAAAATAAAATGCAAGAAAATAAAACACAACTAAATTAATTAAAGTAGGAAATAAAACAATAAATCTAATCTATGGAAAATAAAGAACAAAAATGAAACAGGGGAGGACTACTACAGGGAGTGGGCCCAAGCTCCCGTAGATAGTCCGCTCGGCTAGCTACGTAGAGCTTGCTCGAATAAGAGGGATTGCACTCTTAATAAATTATACAAAAGAATAATAAAATAATTGTTGTGTAAAATTAATCATTGATGTTCTTGTTCATCTGGATTGCGTCTTTATATAAAGTGCAGCCATATATTGTTACAATAACAAATTAATCTAATTTAATCACATGGCGTGATTTTATTTCCCTATTTTAAAGCATGTTCGTTCACCAGAAGGATAAATATAAAAAAACCTTAGGTGTACGTAACAAACAATTCCTAAACTAATGCATCCTAAAAATAATGCTTTGAGAGCTTTACAAGGTCAACCGGCCAATCGGTTGATAATAATAAATACTTTATTCTATTAATAATAATGCATGATTTAAAATATTTCTCCTTTGTCTTCACGTGCAACCTCCTCCTTAGCCCCTTGGTCAACCTGGTCAATGTTGACTTGGTCATATGGCATCTCCAATGTGGGCATCTCCAATGTATGGGAGTAAGGCACCAATAAGGAGCCTACTTGAGTAAGGTGTCAGCTTGGCACCTACTTGAGTAAGGCGCCTGCTTGGCGCCTACTTGAGTAAGGCGCCTGCCTAGCACCTACTTGAGTAAGGCACCAGAGTAAGGTGCCTCCCCATGTATGGGAGTAAGGCGCCATAGTAAGGCGCCTACTCCATATACCTTAGATGCAGTTAAGCAAAAGCATGCCAGGTCCATTTGGGAGATAGACTAGGAAAACACTGGATTAGTACCAAAACCTGCATTCATACACAGTTTCTACTAAAAACACTCGTTAAGCATAATACCGGATTTTCTATCAATTATATGCATAAGTTAAGTAAAAATACATTTCTAATGCTATTTAAACCAGTGATGATGCCCCTTAACAATGTATATAAAATGAGCATTTCTCGTGATCATCACATCGCAAGCCAAACAGATCTTTTATGTAAATGATCCAGTTCATACCAGCTGGTATGTGGATCAAAGACATTGAAGTATACGAGGTAGAATGTCAGTGTCTTTGGAGCAACAAATTTTGTTGGACCTGAAACTACACAAGATGAAAATGCAAATGATAACAACATTTAATTTTTTGTGAAGAATGTGAGGGTACATGGTTGGAAGCCTAATTACTGTACTTCAAAAGTAGTTATAATTAATGGAAATAATTAATGAGTGTTGTTAGACATTTTTATTCTATTTTTAGAAAATGCTAGTAGATAATTAATGGGCAACCAAGCTAGGAGTGAGGCGAGTAGGTATCTTGAGCATGAGGTTGGCCAGTTAGATACAAGAAGGTAATTTGTTAAAAACAAATGAGAGAGAAAATACAAGTGTTGCTAGGGCATAGGATTAAGAGTCTAATCATGCGTGCATGTTGTAATGTGTTGAAATGAAGGTTTATTGTGTTGAGTGTGTGTTCGTTATGAAATTAATGTTTCGTGTTTGACTTTTAATCCTAATTCTTAATTAGCAGTAATACTTGATTTGTATAAATGGATATTTATGTATCTGACATAAGCCTCAAGATACCCTCTCACCTTATCTCTAGTGGTTAGGGTAGGTAGGGGTGTTTAGACATCTGGTCGTTATATGGAGGGGTTGTCCATTTAAACTTACATTGAACTGAGTATTTTTGTATTTTATTTTGGTTTATGGAGTTGTTTATTAGTGTTTTGTTCTTGTTAGAGTTACTGTTCTATGGTAACTATTATATTACCTCATTTGGTTAGTTTGGTTATCCCCCTAGATTAGATATTCGTTAATATCTAATTATTAACGAATATTATTTGTTAGTATTATTTTGTTAGTTGTTAGCGTCATTAGCTCTACCTAGGCTATTCTACGCCTACTCTATCTAGGCTATTCTAAGCCTATGTATTGTAATATATACTTAGCTATTATCAATACAATTGTTGCTCACTTTTACATGGTATCAGAGCGGGACCTAGGCGGGACCTTGGCGGTTTGAGGCGGCCTACAGTCTGGATTTGACATGCTTCTCGAGGCGGCCCGTAGACTGACTGGCTCGCTACCCGAGGAGGCCCATAGGCGCACAGATCCCGAGGAGCGAGATCTGCTGACGTAGCCCGTAGGCCCGACATCTCATGCCATAAGGTGGCCTAGGAGAGGGCCCGCAGGCCCACGTCACCAAGCGGGGGAAAAGGCCCATAGGTCCGATAACTGGCAGCAGCTTAGACCCGATGACCAGGATCTATGAGGGCAGGAGCGCCCTCCGATCTCCAATGACCTAAACTGATGGCACCCATGCGACCTCTGGCACTGATCCTGAGGCACTGATGTGGCAGACAATGAGACGCGACCTCGGGCACACATCCCGAGGCACTAACATGGCGGATAGCCACTAGACTGAACGTGGACACATGGACCTGACTACACCTCGAGCACGAAACCCGAGGCTGATCGGACATACAACGACATGACGCATGGCAGACAGGCCACGCACCATCGGGACAAACAACGTGGTGATGCGTGGCAGACAGGCCACGCGCCATCGGGCGCGATGCATGGCGGATTAGCCACGCACCACTTGGCACAACAAAAAGGCAAGAAAGCATTGATTGGCCGAAGGCAATCAAAATAAAAGGGGCGCATTTCCCCTTTTATCCCGCTAAACATCGCCCGTCGCGGCGATGTGGGATTAAAAACCCAAATCTTTGGGTTTCCCCACCCCGACGGGAAATAAAGGGAAGGCATTCCCTTCCCTTCCCGTCGAGCGGCATAGCCCGACTGGCAGGAGCGCCAGTCGGCCGCTTAACAGCCGCGGGGTCGGGAGTTCAACTCCCGTCGGCCCCAAAACACCTTTTGCAAGGTGCGGCAATAAAATGGACCAAGTAAAAAAAAAAACAAAAGGTCAAAAATTCTTTTTATTTTTTTTGTAGATTTTTAATTATTTTTTAATCTTTTTCTTTAATAATTTAATATATTTTGTTTAAAATCAATTTTTTTTTCAACAATTACGATGATTTTTTACCAAATTAAATTTTATTATTAAATAAATATGATTAGATTTTTTAAACTTCTGCATTAAAATAGAGAATTAAAAACCTATTTTTTGCAACACAAACAAATGAGTGCTTTTGTTTTTCCATAAAACGGAATATAAGACATAGAAGAGCAACTTTTTATTGCAAAATTAGGGAACCTTAATTCTTCTCAAACCTTGTTCATTTAGCATACAATAAAGGTTCAAACCTGAATTCTTTTTTTGCCAAATTGTAACACAAGGAGACTGAAATTTTTTGTAAAATTCAAAGGCAAAGTGTGCATTTGTTTTCTCCAAGGGGGGATATAAGACATAAAATTGCACATTCTTTTTTGCAAAAATTTGAGAAGAAATTGTAACCTTGGGTCCATCAAAAACTAAGTCGTTTGTCGACTAGTTCTGGAAGCCTTCCAAATACGGGTCATGTGTTGACTTGTCTTGGAAGGAGTGCTCAAAATTGTTAATTTTGCAAGATTCAGGGGAGAAGACAACATTGTACTTCTTTTGCAAAATTGGAAAACAAAGTAGGAGACATAAAAATATCATTTTTTGCACAACACATTTTGTTGCAAAAATTAAAAGGTGCATTTTTTATTTTACTCGACACCTTTATTGGCAAATTAGGTGCATTTTCGGTTGCATCCGACACCTAGGTGATAAGATTTTTGTGGGCATTCTTGTTTGATTATTGCATTATTTCTTTTGCAATTATAAGTCATAGAATCAAGAACACACTAAACCCCAAAATTTCACAAATTTGTGTAAATCCTTGCACAGATTTAAAGCCAAAATTACTTGATATTCTCTCCTAAATCAACAAAACCCCTAATTCACTCTTATTTGTTTGGCTTAATTTCCTCCAACTTTTCATCCTTCATGAAGGGAGTTAAGGCAGGTGCCATTAAATATCTGTTTGAGTGAATTATATTTTGATACTCTTTTAGGGTAATCAAAAGAAAGAACAAGTTTTTTTTAAGGAACCTTAAAAGTTGCAATTCTTTGCACTAAGGGGGGATAATTCCTTTCTTCCTTCAATCATAGATTTTGTCAAGAGGGAGATAAAACTTGTAAAGGCAATCAGAAAAGTAGAAGTCATCAACATTACACCTTTTCTTTTAGACTTCCTAATAGCAATCATGCTTGAAGTACTTACAATAAGAAAGGACAAATTGGTGAACTTTTTTGATCAAATTGCCTAGAAAGCATAGTTTTGCACAAATTGTAAAAATGACAACCAAGACACCATTCAGTGTTGGTTTCAAAATAAGAAAAACTAAAACGCTAAAGGCACATCACAGAAGCCATCTTTCTAGTGAAGTGTCTCATTCTGATTCTGTTTCTGGTTCAACAATAGCACAAGGAGTGCTAAATTGCTAAAACAATTTTGTAGAGGGAAAACACGTGTCCCTTGGGCAAAAACACCATTTTCTCTCTCTCTTTTTTAGGCTTCATAAATAGCATAAGTATTTTGTTTGAAGACCTTACAATAAGGGGTGCTTGTACCTCTTTTAGGATTCATAAATAGCAAAATCTAGGTGTTTGAAGTACTTGTAACAAGAGGAGAGACTTTTTGTGATGTAAAATTGTCTAGGAGGCAATATTTGTAAAATCCTTCACAACACTCTTGAGTTGCATACTTTTTGCAATTGAGGGGGGATATCCATTTCTTTTCTTCACTGATTTTTGTAAATAGGGAAGATGACTTATAAGGGTGCATTTTCGGCTTTGACTGACACCTTAGTCACACTTCCTTCAGAAATTAATTACACTATGTTTTGCAACAAGAAGGGGGGAACTTATAAGGGTGCATTTTCGGGTTTGACCGACACCTTAGCTACCTTATCTTTTGCAAATTCATATTGTAGATGAATGAACCTTGTATGAAGTGATCTATTCTACTACACCTAGCGATTGCAGCGGCTGGTTACCCATGCAAATTCGGTTGGATGATGTGATTACCATAAGGACATTTGTTGACGTGAAGACAAAGCAAGGAATGACCCATTTTTTGCTTAGGAACAGCCAGAGCACTATGACAGAGCAAAGAACCAGCAGATCAACATCTTCTTCACTGTATTGGGGCAGTTATATACTTTACCCAAATATTGTTGTATGGGGGGATAATAGTGTAGCTAGTAGTTATATTATTACCCAAATAATGTAATAAGGGGGGATGTTAGAGTTACTATTCTATGGTAACTATTATATTACCTCATTTGGTTAGTTTGGTTATCTCCCTAGATTAGATATTCGTTAATATCTAATTATTAACGAATATTATTTGTTAGTATTATTTTGTTAGTTGTTAGCGTCATTAGCTCTACCTAGGCTATTCTACGCCTACTCTATCTAGGCTATTCTAAGCCTATGTATTGTAATATATACTTAGCTATTATCAATACAATTGTTGCTCGCTTTTACAGTTCTTCCCTTCTCAAAAGGGTATATATTCTATTTTTAGATAAAATCACTTCTACTCTATATTTGATGGTACCTCTTTTATTTTTTGACATCTATATTTATGAGTGACTCGTTCATGTCCCTTGTGTTCTCTTATGCTTTTTGAAGATGATAGAACTTTTTCTAATAGAGGTTGTGACAAGATGGTGCTATAGCTAAACTCGTTCATGCAATTTTGGTTTAAAATATTGTTGAAAGAAGTTTTATATTATAAAACAATGGTAGTATTTTCACACAACAATGATGAGAATGTTTTACAAATGTGTCTATTTGTCCTAGGAAGAAATTTTGGATGTGAAGTTGAGAATGCTTAGTTCTATTTAAAGGAAGATATTTTGGGCATAAATTTAACCAAAGAATGGAACATCTAGGGTTGTCATTGTTTCAAAATCCATATCTCAAAAAGTTGTTATTTCTTCATTCATTTTTTACTTGCAACAAATGGTTGACTAAATTAAACATGCCCCCCAAAAATTCTATATTTTGATTTAGCTTTCTGATATTTTATGTTCTATTGATGGATGTTAGTTAGTTGGTGAAACTTAGAGTATATAGCACTGAGTTAGTTCTCCAATGTAAATATTATTTGTTGTTTACTGACTCACAACAATAGATCTTATTACAATATATCCTTTTATGTTTAGAAAGTGAACTATTTGTAATTTTTTTTGACAATAGTTGATAAATATTACTTTTGTATAATAAATTAATTAAAAGAACCTAATTTTTACTTTAGTAATTTGTAATTTAGGATTGTTGTTGGCTTCAATGTCAAGTGTGGTGTTATTAGTGGTGATGATAAAATACTACCACTGCTATCTGTAATTCCAAAATAAACACCTAAAAGGGACTTTAACATTGATGAAGAATTTGAGATTGAGTGTCAGACACCTAAAAGGGACTTTAACATTGATGAAGAATTTGAGATTGAGTGTCTTGATCACTGTAAGGAAAATATGGTTAGATTGTGAGGAAATCCTACCTAGTCTTGATATATGATACTAATTGTCATGATCATTCAGTTGCATATTCTTACATTTTGTTTGGAACTTCATATTTATTTTATTCTTAATACATTATGTCCTCACTACAAGGTATTAGTCCTGGAGAGTATTTTATAAGGATGCCTTGTGGCATGGAAATTTATTTACTGCTACATACAAGGTGATGGAATGATGAGAAGCAAGAAGAATTTAATTTTGCAAATAATTTAGAATTTTAAGATATTTGTTTATAGGCTTGAAGAACTTTGACATGTTTTTGCATTTGCATAAGAAGAAATTATCATGTTCTATGTTAGATGGATTGAACAAACCTTGTGTGTATTTTCTATCTTTTATGTTTTTGATAAACTTACCTATGGACTTGTTATTATGTTCTCGTTTGTGGTATAATTATAAATTACATTACTAATTGTCCTAACTTCTCGTCCCTCCAACATTTATCGTCTCCTTTATATTTTTTCCAATTGTAGGCATGTGTTGTTTTATTTATAATATTATGCTATCTACTAGTCAATATACTTTGACGTAACATGAACCTTGGTTTCTTACTGCTTATTTAGGACTACAGGATCTGGTACTACTGTTGTGGCTCGTGGGAATCAAATAATTAAGAAACTGATGTTTGTTAGGCTACTTTTATCCTAGAACAGGATAGTATGTTGCATGTGTTGTTTTCTATATTTTTAAACTAATATCTATGTTCCATTTATAGAGAGATCCTTTTGGGTAAGATAATATCATCTTATGATGGTCGAAAGATTTTGTACAATTTTGGGGCTCTACCTTTTGTATCGAAGGAGTTTATGATAACTCTAGTTGATGCAGAGGAATCAAACAACGGTCTAAGGTACTTGGCCAAATATGAAAATGGAAGAAAATGCAAATTTTTATTGGAGTTTTTTTCATGCATATCATAATTAACATTAGACAAATCCAAAATTAATATTGTAAGTGATACAACTTTAAACTACAAATGAAAGTGATAAAACACACATCAATGTAACTATTGGGTGGTGGTTAGATTTAGTCTTGGAGCATCTACAAGTCCTTTTGTTGTCATTTAATGTGTTGTTTATTTGTGATTATTTCCTCACACATAATTAGAAGAAAATTAGGCATCGATAAGATTTACAAATAAATTTATGCAGGAAGCTCTTGTGATGAAGGCAATTCCTTTTGAAAACTATGAAAACAACTTGATCATTATTTATTTAGGATTTATTATAGAATTATTACTACTTCCTCGGGACTGATTCAAATCATCTAAAATGGTATCCCACCTTTACTTTCATTTATTTTACACACTCAATATGTTATTACCGAACTCCCTTTAAGGCTAATCCATTGGTTCTATAGAGATCACTTCTTTGAACAACAAGTCAGGGTGTGGCAAACGAAATGGCTAGGACTCTTAAAAGTGATTTGTTTTGGATCCCTACTTTTTAGCTTCTTGTTTATCTCTACTTTGACATTATTGTTCATTATGTTGCAAGTGACCATTATGACACAAATCATGATTTTACAAAGTGATGATATCAATTTTAACTAACAAGTGGCACTAATTGTGATCAGTTTAAAATACTTCCTACAATTTATTCCTCATTTCAATTGGCCAATTTGACTTGACTGTCACATATATGTGCATCTGGTTGCTCAGTTGGGCATTAAGGAGAGTATGGTCAAGTGGTAACATATATAAGGTATCATTGTATTTATCTTCCTTAATTGATCCTTCTTAGATCATCTCCCTAATAATAGGGGCTTTGGTCCTTGCAAGAATTGATTTTTGACCAGGTGAGGGGATTTTTTCCTTTACTACTTAACGAATATCATCTTGCCAATGCTCAATTGTTGCCACTTAAATTAAATAGTAAATATTTATGTTCTTCTCTTTGAATTGGATTATTTTTCTCTATGGTACTAGATACTTAGCCATCTTCTCTTGAAAATTTGGGCTAAGCCTGGAAAAAAATGGTTGGGTGCCATCCTCTTCATCCAACATGGATGGCTCAAGCAACCTTAGATTATCCATATTGACAACTGAGTGCATACGCATATGCAAGAAAATCTAACTTTAACTCATTTGTTCTTATAAAGTGTAGTATCTCAAAGATACCATACTTCTTACCTTGTGCTTGAAGCACATCTTCCCTTAAATACAACCATACTAGATCTCAAACCAAAAAAATAACATCTTTTGATGCCATTCATATCTAGATTTGTATTTTTGTTGTGACTTCATGAGCTGGTTGTGTGCTTTCAGTTATAATTATCTGATGTCCTCCACAAATATAGTATTCTTAATGGTTTTTGAAACAATAATTTTTATGAGAGTACCTTGTTGCTAACAGTTTATATCAAACTATTTTTTAGTCAAGCAATCAATACGTCTCAATTGATATCTCATTCTTTAATGTTATGAATAGCCTAATTATAGGATTCACATGTCGAGCTTTTATCCCAAGTCTTGGAATTATTTATAATCAATGTTTGATTCACTACTTTGGTTATCCATCAATTTGTGGCTAGAATGCAGTTGTATGTCTCACTTTCATATCTACTTTACCTTAAAATGTGGTCCAAAACAACTCCAAGTATCATGAATCCTTACTAAAAACCATTGATTTTGGAGGCCTGAATTTCACCATATATCGAATAAAAATAACAGTGTTGCATTGCATCTTTGTTGAAGATAGTTTTCTTATATAAAATCAATACACATGTTTTACTAAAATAATCCATCACCACAAATAACATCTTTTGATGACATTCATATCTAGACTTGCATTCTTGTTGTGCCTTCATGAGCTGGTTGTGTGCTTTCAGTTATAATTATATGATGCCTTCCACAAATATAGTACTCTTAATGGTTTTTGAACCAATAATTTTTATGGGAGTACTTTTTTGCTAACAATTTACATTAAACAATTTTTTATTGAAGCAATCAGCACGTCTCAATTGATATCATGTTCTTTAATGTTATGAATAGCTCGATTAAAGGATTCGCATACCTAGCTTTTACCCCAAGTCTTGGAATTCTTCATATTATATTTCCTCAATAATTGCATCAATGTTTGATTCACTACTTTGGTTTGTCCATCAATTTGTGGTTGTAATATAGTTGTATGTCCCTCTTTCATATCTATTTTACATTACAATGTGGTCCAAAACAACTCCAAGTATCATGAATCCTTACTAAAAACCATGGATTTTGGATGCCTGAAGTGCACCATACATTGGATAAAAATAATAGTGTTGCATTGCATCTTTGTTGAAGATAGTTTTCTTATATAAAATCAACACACATGTTTTACTAAAATAATCCACCACTGTAAATAACATCTTTTGATGTCATTCATATCTAGATTTGCAAATTTTGTTGCGACTTAATGAGTTGGTTGTGTGTTTTCAATTATAATTTGTGCTTTTAGTTATAATTATTTGATGCCCTTCACAAATATAGTACTCTTAATGTTTTTTGAACCAAAATTTTTAATGGGAGTATCTTGTTGCTAACAGTTTACATCAAATAGTTTTTGAGTCAAGCAATCACCACGTCTCAATTGAAGATAGTTTTCTTATATAAAATCAACACACTTTTTCTTATATTTTTTTTTAGGTTGGGACCATAAGAAGGCATTTTATAACCGCCCTCCTAGGATTTAAGAAAACCTAAGAGATCTTAACCCTCTCTAATATGGTGGTTCACAACCGCCCTTGTAGTCCTAAAAGGGTGGTTTTTTTAGGCAAATTTTAGCCATCGTCGTATGTCATAAACTTTTTACAATGCCCTCATAGATGACGATTGAATAACCACCTTTAAAGGTCTTTAAGGGTGGTTTATAAGCATCGTTAAAGCCCTTTTTTGGTGTAGTGCACTCAATATAACTTCCTCCATTACTCTAAGAAGATTCTCCTCAACAAGATCATAGAAAACTAGGAAAAACTCCACAGGCCATCCATTAGGCCCTAGACTTTTATCCTTTTTGAAAGAAGTCAGAATAGCTTTTAGTTCTTCCTTGGTGACCTCCTTCATAAGTAATTGATTGTCCTCCTCCATCACAAAATTGGTGAATAAAGTAGTTAACTTTAAAATTTTCCCAATATTGACTCTATTAGGTTCTTTATAAATAGATTAAAAATATATTTTTCTATTGCATGAACACAATATAAATTGGTTGAACTTATCTTTACCAAATAATAAAATGATCATAGGCGGGGCCAATAACCCCTAATGATACATAATTATGATCTCATGGAATATAAGGGGTGATAATTCCCCCTAAATCAGAGGTGTATTAGGGACCTTTGTTTAAGTATTAAGCCTAATATTCTTTGTATCCTAGAAACTAAAATGACAAAGGAAGAAATTTCTAAAATTATGAAAGCAGTATGGCAAAGATGTGAATGGGATGTTGTGGATCCTGAAGGAGCATTAGGGGGAATTCTAACATGTTGAAATCTTGTTAGAACCACTTGTTCAACAATTCATAAAACTAGCCATTGGAGAGCCTCATCGGTCACATGCTACTTTGTAAATATTTGTTTCATTCTTATAAATGTTTATGGACCTACAACTCAGTCAATCAGATTAGAAATATAGTGTGGTATTAAATACCAAGAAACATGATTCATGATCATAGGATATTTTGATGTCATAACCAAGTTGAATGAAAAATTTGGGAGAATTAGGAAAATAACCTAAAGTATGAGAGATTTCTCAGCTTTTATTCAAAACAATAATCTATGGGGGGTTGAATTTGAATAGGACAAGTATGCATGGAACAAAAATAGAATAGGCCAGACCCTACTAGCAAAAAATATATATAGATGCATACTTTCATATCATTGGCTAGATAAAGGGACTTATGCTAAAATTAATACCTTGATAAGGATTGGTTCATATCACTGGCCAATAAGAGTTAAAATGGTGGTAATTGTATTTATAAAATATCATATTTAAATATGATCAAATTTGGGAAGGCCATCCTCAATTTGTTGATATGATAGTGCAAACGTTGAATTATTTTGGAAATAACGGGTTGTATACACTTCCAAAATGAACTACATCAATGACATATAGATTAAAAGAATGGAACAATAACACTTTTAGAAATATTTTTGAGAAGAAAGAAGAACTAAAATAAAAACTTTTAGAACTCCAAAAAAAATTATCATAGTAATCCAAGCTCAAAGGAGAGGGATTTTGGGAAGTTGAGTTTGAAGAAGACAACTATACTTGGACCAACAACAATAGAGGCCAGAACCTGATAGCAGAAATATTAGATAGATGTATTCTCTCATATCATTGGCTAGATGAAGAAACTTGTGCTAAAATTAATACCTTAACAAGGATTGGTTCATATCACTGGCCAATAAGAGTTAAAATGGTGGTTACTGAATTCAAAAAAATCTTATTTTAAATATGAGCAGATGTGGTAAGACCATCCTCAGTTTATTGATATGATAGCTCAAACATGGAATTCTTTAGGTAAGGTGGGTTGTATGCTCTTCCAAACCAAATTAAAGCTATGACATCTAGATTAAAAGAATGGAACAAGAACACCTTTGGAAACATTTTTGAGAAGAAAGAAGAACTAAAAGATAAACTTTCAAAATTCCAAAAATATGATGAAAATAATAAACACTCAGAGGAAAGGGAGTTGCTTAGTGAATATAATAATAATTTGAGTAAGGAAGAGAAATTTTGAAAATTAAAATCGAGACAGACTTGGTTAAAACAAGGAGATAAAATAACAATGTATTTTCATAGGATGGTTATAGTACAGAGATATTATTCTAGAATTTGTAGAATTAAATCAATAGAAGGGGTTTGGATTGAATATTAGAGTGAAATTAGAAAAGAGGCTGTCATTTTATCAAAATATTCTAGGTTCAGAGGAGACCGAAGTTCTTAATGATAAAATTCTTCAAGATGTTCCTTCAGTTATAACAAATGAAGACAATAGGAAACTAATGGAGCCTATTACTCTAGAAGAAGTATATTTAGCTCTTCTCTATTTTAGTAAGGATAAATCCCTTGGTCTAGATGGGCTCTCTACAACTTTTTACCAACATAATTGAGATATAGTGAAGGATTATTTATTGGTGGCAGTGGAACGGTCTAGAGTAAAAACAATACATTCCTTATAAAATAAATGCAACTTATCTTACCCTAATTCCAAAAAAGAAGGATACTGAATTATTTGATTCTTTTAGACCCATAAGCCTATGAAATATGGCTTGTAATATTATTTCCAAAGTGATGGTGAATATATTAAGGCCATTGTTAGACAAAATCATTTCAGAAGAGCAAGGAGGTTTTGTGAAAGGGAGATAAATTTTGGATGGGATCATAGTAGCTCATGAAATTATTCAGCAGCTTCAAGAAAAGAGAAATCTATGATCTTAAAACTTGATATGAGTAAAGCCTATGATAGGGTTAAATGGAATTTTCTTTTTTTAGTTTTAGATAAGTTTAGTTTTAGGAATAAATGGGTTAGATGGATTAAAGCTTGTGTCTCTACAGTTTCTTATTCAGTGTTTTTCAATGGGTTAGTGATAGAATATTTTAAATCCATGAGACACCTTAGACAAGGAGATACTATATCTCCTTATTTGTTCATTATTATGGTAGAATTTTTGAGTAGGAACTTAAAGAAGGCTTACAAATATGGGTTAATAAGTGGACTTAAGGTTAGTAATAACATCGATAACATAACCCATCAACAATTTGTAGATGATACAACCCTTTTTGGAAGGGCAAGGATAAATGAGGCCAAAGCTTTGAATAAATTTTTAAAAGAGTACAAAAGAGCTTCAGGGCAAAAACTTAATAGGACTAAATCCAAATTTTACTTTCTTAACAATCTTGCTAATATCAAAGCAAGAATTTATAGGTTGCTTCAAATGGAGGAGGTGAATTTACCAATAACTTATCTAGGGATGCCTTTATTTGAGGGAATAATGAGGATAGACTTATGGAATCCAATTATTATTAAAGTTCAAAATAAACTTCCAACTTGGAAAGGTAGATGGTTATCATTAGCAGGAAGAGTGTAGTTAATTAATTTAGTCTTACAAGCCACTCCAACATATTATATGTCTTTGTATTCTATGCCAAAATCAATTGAAAAAAGTTTAATCTTTATTATGCGATCATTTTTATGGTCAAGTTTACATGATAAAAGGAATTTTTCTTTGGTTAAATGAAGCAAGTTGTGTGATGATAAAACTAGGGGAGCTCTTGGTTTAAAAGCTCTTATAGACGCAAACTTAGCTCTTAGGGAAAACGTTATCTGGAGATTGTACAAAGATAGTCAAAGGCAATGGGCAAGAATTCTTCTAAGTATGTTGATCCCAATGACCCAAGTTTAATATTTACTGCATTCTATCTTCCAAATGGTTCTACTCTTTGGAATGGTTTAAAAAATATATTGATCTTATGATTAAAGGTTTAATATGGGTGGTGGGAACTGGATAAAAAATTTCTAATTGGATGGATACATGGTGTGATAAAAAACCACTCATTTTAGATCCAATTTTGAAACCTTGGATGAGATTGCTTCAAGACAAATACGGTGATTAGGTTTCAAATATTTTGTACAAGGATCGAGAAGGAAGATACAAATGGAAATAAGATGTTTTTACAAGTATACAAGATGTTGATGCTAGGAGACAATTGAGTAGAAAGATAACAATTGTTATTATTTTGAGGGATGCCAAGTATAAATTGATTTGGGAGTTGAATAGCTCAGGAGAATACACAACAAGAAGAGGATATAATGTTCAACACCAACATAATCATAATATCACTAGAATTTAGAGAGATATTTAGAATAGTCCAAGCACTCCTAAAGTCAAAATGTTTGTTTGGCTAGTAGGTCATAGAAGAATTTAATCCTGGGATAACCTTATGAAAAGGGGTTTTCATGGCCCCTATAAATGTTTTTTTTGTAATAATGAGGAGGAGAGTATTGACCATATCATGGGACATTGGTCAATATTCTGGAATCTATGGCATTGGATTCTTAATTTGTTTGGTAAATGCATGGTGATGAATAGCATAATTGAAGATTGGTTAAATCAATGGTAGAACACTTATCAAAGTGAGGCTTTATAGACAATATGGGATATATCAAAAGATACATTACTTTGGACTATATGGCTAGAAAGGAATGGAAGAATATTTAAATAAAAGGAAAGTAGTTTAGAGGTAATAAAGAAGAAGATATGTTTAGCCATAGAGTCTAAACCAACCCTATCAACTCACCCAAGTCTTGATAGATGGAGTTAAGTCATTAAATAGAATTATGATGTTGGGTACAAGAGAAGCAAAAATAAGGTAAATAAAATAAAGGGGAAACCACCAGATGTGGAGTGTGTTAAATTAAATTTTGATGGAGCATCTAAAAGAAACCCAGGACCAGCAAGAGGAGGAGGAATAATTAGAAATAATAGATAAGATATTTTATATTATTATGCTTTCAATTGTAGATATAAGATAAATAATGAAGTTGAAGCTTGGGCGGCTTTAGAAGGGTTAAAAATATGTAAACAAATGAAATGAAATAGAGTTTGTATGTAAGGTGATTCCCTCATAGTAATAAATATAATTTTGAGGAAATCAAAGGCTCCATGGAACATACATTTTATAATTGTGGAAATTCAAGATATTGCTAAAGAGTTTGAAGAAATTAGGTTTACACATATATTAAGGGAAGGAAACAAATGTGGAGATAAGCTATCCAATAGAGGGGTTTTTATTGAGGATCGTGAAATTAACATCTCCTTTCAATGGTTATAGGAAGTAGAAATTTTAGTTGAATCTGACAAAAATTGTTGATTGCCTAAATCAATTAATGTTTAAGATTTACTTTAACATTTTCCATTGGTAATATTTGTTTTATTTTGTAACAATAATGTGTGTTCATTTAGACTATTTATTATAATTTTTGTGGTTGCACTTGTGTTTCATGAAGGAAACTAGCAATCCATATTTGGTAAAGCGGACTATGTTAGTATGATGTTTTGGAAATATTACTCTACTAATATGCAAGGCATAGATAGTAGAGGTGAATTTTTGGCATTGCGAAGGCTACTATAGGAAAATTTCAAGAAAGATGCTAAATTCAAGAGTAATTATATTCATACAGATATTTGAAAAGATCCAAAAAATATCAAGAATTCGGACATTTTATGTAAAATGATGTAGGTTTCTAACTATAGCATCTCAATTGAGATGAGAATCTATTTGTAAACTCTCAAGCTTTAAAGAAGAGATATGTAATTTTTTAAGGGTGGGGACCCAAGTACAATCCCTTTTTATCAAGCAAAAAAAAAGAGAGGGATTTGCTTAGTGAATATCATAATATTTTGAGTAAGGAAGAGAAATTTTGGATATTAAAATTGAAACAAAATTAGGTAAAAAAAAAAAGATAAAAACACAAATATTTTCATGGGATGTCAATAGTATAGAGATCAACATCTAAAATTACTATAAGGGATTTCAATTGAAGACGAGTGAAATCATAAAGGAGGTAAGGTCTATTACCATAGTATTTTAGGATTAGAGGAGTTTGAAGTTCCTAATGATAAATACTACAAGAAGTACCTTCAATTATAACAAACAAAGACAATAGAAAACAGATGGAGTCTATTACTCTAAAAGTTTATTTAGCTCTTTTCTCTTTTGGTAAGGATAAATCCTTAGGTCCAGATGGGCTCTCTATAGCATTCTATCAACATAATTGGGATATAGTGAAGGATTATTTATTAATGGCAATGGAAAAATCTAGGATAAAACAATACATACCGTGTAAAATAAATGCAATGTATCTTATTTTGATTCATTTTTGCCCATAAGCCTATATAATATGGCTTATAAAAATTTCTCCAAAGTGATGGCAAAATAGTTGAAAAGGATTGAAAATCCAACTAACTTCATATTATTTACAAACTCATTATATAGGCACTAATGGCCCAAAATACATAACCAAACCCATCAAATCATGGATTTGATCTAATATGCTTAACCATAAGCTACAAAGGTGTAAAGGAGAATGCACGTAACTTCTAAGTTAAGAGAAAAGGAATAATGCTAACTATAAGATCCATTTTAGCTATCTTGAAGTACACACTTCCTACTTTGAGTTCACACTTACTAACTAACACTCTAAATGACAACTACAAGATAACTAGTGCCCACAAGTGCATGTGAGAAGGAGACTCACTTACAATTATTAATTTGCAAGAAATAAACTATGCAAACCTAGCTAGGAACTACTAGAGGGATCATATGAGGGATCAAACATCAATCCTCATCATGCCTCCCCACAATATAAGCATTGGCCTCAAATGCTTTCAGAAGAGTAGGAAAGTCACAAGACATCTGATGAAAAGAAATCCAACGAGCCTGATGAGGCAGTTGTCCTTGTCGAGCCACAAGATATGAGGTGGTAGACCCCTGGTGAGTCTGTCGAGTCTTTTTGTCATATATCTGATTAGAATCCAATGGTAACTGAGAATCAAGAACCACGTCCATAAGATGACTGATAGCTGGTGCAGTCTCCAATGTAGATTCAAAGTACAACTTCAAAATATCTACATTAACGATGTCATGAATTCCCAAGTGTGTGGGAATATCAAGGTGAAAAGCATTCTCGGAAACCTATTGAAGAATAGTATAAGGCCCATAGCAAATCGGTTTGATTTTACTATGATTCTTATCAGTAAAACGCCGCTTTTCAAGATGCAACCAAAATTTGTCACCAACCTGAAATGGATGAGGAATTCGATGTCGATCCATGGCCTTTTTTTGCTGCTGCTGTGTATTTTGTAAAATCTCAACCACCTTTGATTGTAGATAGTGCAAGTTCTGAATAAATGAGTGTGCCTTGTCTTGCTCCTTCTGAAGATGTGAAGTGACAGGAGAAGGCAAAGACAAAGGTAACTCATAAGGTGCCAAGGGCTGAAATCCCATACAAACCTCAAAAGGTGAGTGACCTGTAGAAGAATGTAGGGCCCTATTGTAGGCATGTTCAATATGAGTGAGACTCAAGTCCCACTTTGCTGGTGAAGCATGATGATAGATTCGTAAACTTTGCACAAGGGTACGGTTTACCACTTCAGTCTACCCATCGAACTGCGGATGATAGGCAATGGAAAAGTTAAGGGAAACTCCTAAAATTTTCCACAAAGAACACCAAAAGTGACCCACAAAGCATGAATCATGATCCGATATAATGCTGGTAGGTAGACCAAAGGAACGCCAAATGTTGTCAAAGAAAAATTGGGCTAAGTCTGCTACGGAACTTGTCTTGTGGCATGGAATAAACTTAGCCATCTTACTGAATCTGTCAACCACCACGAACACACAATCATGTTGTTGCACTGTCATAGGAAAACCACTAACCAAATCCATGGAAATGCTTTCCCAAGTATGGAAAGGAATGGGCAAAGGCATGCCTAAGCCAAACTTCCTGTTAGCTGGTTTTGAGTGACAACAAACTGCACACTGTTTGAGAAATCTCAACACATCCCTCCGCATTTTAGGCCAGTAGAAAAATATTTGCAAGTGATGAAGTGTTTTGTGCTTCCCAAAGTGACTACCATAAAGTGTAGAATGAGATTCCTTAAGAAGTGACACTCTAGGCTCACAAGGAACACAAACCTTGTCCAATTTGTAAAGAAGTCCTTTGATGTAGAAATCTTGGAAAGGACGCAAATTGGAAGAAGAAGGCTTACTCACTTGCTCAAATATTTTCCCAAAATCAGGATCCTGTGAATACTGATTAGGCCAAGTCTAAAATCCCAAGTGTGAAGTGGACATAACTATTAAGGCAAGAGTGGAAGGAGGCCTACTTAAACAATCAGCAACAGTATTACTCTTCCCCTTTTTGTACTTGATCACCAAGTGAAATTGTTGGAGGTAAGAGGCCCACTTCATATGTCTTGATTCTTCAATTTTACTTTGAGATTGTAAAAACTTAAGAGGCATATGATCAGTGTGTACTACTGTATATTTTCCCAAAATATAGTGTCTCCAGTACTTGATAGCTTGAACTAATGCATACAACTCCTTGTCATATGTAGAATAGTTCAACTTAGCAGCATAAAAAGTTTCTGAATGATAAGCAACTGGATGACCATTTTGTTTGAGCACAGCTCCTAAGGCAACTTTAGAGGCATTCGTTTCAATCTCAAAAGGTTGAGAGAGGTCGGGTAAAGTTAACATAGGTTTTGTACAAAGTTTCTTTTTGAGTTTCTCAAAGGCAATCTCTTGGCTTTTCTCCCAATGAAATGGAACTTTAGACTTAGTGAGATAATGCAATGGAGCTACAAGGGTGGAATATTAAGGAATGAACTTACGATAAAAATTCGCAAGTCCCAGGAAACTCCTTAACTCAGTGAGAGTTGTAGGAGGAGACCACTTAAGCAAAACATCAACTTTCATGGGATCTACCTGAATTCCACTTTCACTAATCACATAACCAAGGTAAGAAACTGAAGTATTGCCAAAAGAACACTTGGAAGAATTGGCATATAATTGATTCTTCGCAAGAAGATCAAGTGTATGATGGATATGCCTAAGGTGTTCCTCCCAAGTCTTTGAGAATATCAATATATCATCAAGATATATTATTACAAATTTGTCAAGTACATCACGAAATACATCATTCATCAACCTCATGAAGGTTGCAAGAGCATTAGTAAGACCAAAGGGCATGACCAACCATTCAAAGAGGCCCATATTCATCTTAAAATTTGTCTTCCATGTATCCTCAGCTTGGATATGCACTTGATGATATCCACTTTTGAGATCTATTTTTGAAAAGAACTTAGCTCCTTGGAGCTGATCTAATAAATCATCAATGTGTGGTAGTGGATATCTATTCTTTATAGAAATTTTGTTCAAAGCACGAAAATCAATGCACAATCTCCAAGTGCCATCTTTTTTAAGAACCAACAAAATAGGTGAAGCACAAGCAGAAGTACTTTCCTTAATGAAACCCTTAGACAACAAATCTTCTATTTGCATTTTTATTTCTTCATTTTGCAAAATAGATTGTTTATACATGGGAGCATTAGGTAGTGAAGAACCAGGAATGATTTCAATGTTGTGATTAATTGTGTGAATTGGAGGAAGAGACTTTGGCTCCTGAAATATGTGTGAGTAATTTTGCAATATTTTATCCATTGAAGAGTGTTGCTTTGGAATGGATGTGGATGTAGGAGTGTTTTGAGAGCGAATGAAAATTAGAGCAACATCACCACATTTTTTAATTACTCTTTTTGTTTACTTAGAACTTAGAATGATGTTAGGAGTGTTGATGCTTTTAATGAGAAAGACCTGACCATATTTTTGAAGTGTGTAGGTTCTTTTGAAAGCATCATAAACAGCTCTCCTATCATACTGAAAAGGTTGTCCAAGCAAAATCCCACAACAATCCATAGGAGTCACATCACAAGTGACTTGATCTATGAAATATGGGCCAAGTGCAAATTTTAATGTGCAAGTGTGAGTGATTTCTGAGCCCCTTACACTATCCTTCCAACCCAAAGAATAAGGTTGAGGATGAGGCTCCATAGGTAACTTCAAACGCTCGACAATGGACCTCGCAATTAGATTTTTCTGCAAGCCATTATCCACTATACAATCTGTTGTAAAATTATGGAGTAAATGAGCTCGAGTGATGAACAAAGCATCACGAGCGCTCTTATATGAACTTACATTTACTAAGGTAACCTCATTGAGCTTATCTTGTAATTTTGTATATACTCTACTTTCTCCTACTGACTCAAGGGGACCTTTGGAAGCATCCTCATCTTGAGTAGTAATGACTAAACTCTTCTTTTTAAGCTTAAAACAATCAGCTTTTTCATGACCTTTCTTCTTACAATAGTTACAAAACTTTTTAGAAGAAGAAGAAGAAGAAGGTTTGTAAGAAGAAGAAGAAGAGGGAAGAAGGTTTGTAAGAAGAAGAAGAAGAGGGAGTAGAAACATTCTTCTTTTGTGAGAAAGAATTATTCCCTTTTGATGAGTTTGTAACCACTTGAGTAATAGGTGCACGGAATGCCTGCGAATGCGCCTTAAAATTGTCCTCCGCAAGTTGCGCTTGGTTGAAAATTGAATCCAATGTGTCCATAGAAATAAACATAATTTCCCTATAAAAATTTCCAACAAACCACTTTGAAATTTGAGAATCAAAGCTTTAATATCTTCCTCCACATTCAAAAGTATCTTGTACCTGTTGAATTGAAAGATATATTCCTGCATAGTCATATTAGTACTTTGTCGAAATCGAAACCATTTAATGACCAATTCCTTAGAATAATTGGAAGGATAAAAATTGGTCTTAAGACAATCTACAAGCTCATCCCATGAGGTGAGTTCATCATGACCTCTTTTTATTTCAACAAGTACTTTAGCTAAACCAAAAAGTTTGAGTTTAGCATATGGAACCATATCCTCATCTGCAAGTTGAGTGTAAGAAAACCAAGAACTCATGTCAAGAATCCAACTATTCAAGACTTCAAGGTTTCGGGATCCATCATAAAGTGGCACTTCACAACGAACTCTCAGGCAAGAATCAATAGCAGAAGTTGAAGCATTGTGGACAGAAATGTCATTTACCTTCATTGCAAGGTTACCAAGAACTTCTACCATGGTAGTATCATTAGCCTTATCTTCTAAAGCATTTACAACATGTGCAAGTTCTGCCACTTGGGCATCCAAGTCAGAAGCCATGTGAGACCGGGTATAAGCCAGAAGTAAAAGGAAAAAGCACTAAAAAATCAAGGAAAATTTGAAAAGTCTTTGTTACAATGTTGTGTCTTGAAAAATACTCCTAAGGCTAAAAATTTAAACTAACCTAAGGTTTACAATTTATATTTTATTAATTTAAAAATAACTTAAGTAAAAATTAAATATAATTAATCAAAGATTAATTAATTTAATTAAGTTATTAAAAATTAAATTAATAAAAATAAAAATTACATGCAACCTTAGAATAGGAAAATTTTAAAAAAATTTACAATTTTACCCGCGGTAAACTGAACTCCACTAGTTGTGCCTGACTGTCTGAACTTCACTAGCATGTTTCCCAAGGCAACCAATCATGCGTCTTCATGCAAAAATTATAGTGCCCGATACAAAAATTTTAGTGCCTGTTCTGCATGCAAATTCAATGTCTGGTCTGTTGTGGCCTCGAGCTACGTGCAGGCAGCCGTCTGTCAGTTTTTGGCAGCGAACACGGCACAGTCGATGTTTCGTCGACTATGGAGTGCATGGACGTCTGCACCTGCAGTTTGTGTAGGCGGACGGACCGTCCGGCTGGCCAGTCAGCCTTGGCAAGACTGACAAAGCCCTATGGTCTGTCAGCCACAACAGGATTGACAGGCGTGTCAGGCCTATCAGTCGTAGCAAGACTGACAGTTCGTTGTAGGTCTGTCAGCTGCGACAGGCCTGACAGTCCATTATAGGCCTATCAACCGCGGTAGGCTAGATAGACCGCAGGGTCTGTCAGCCATGACAAGCTTGACAGACCATAGGGTCTGTCAGCTGCGATGGCACACAGCTGACCTTTCATTAGCTGTGTTAGACGTCAGTCAACGTCGTTGATAGCCGATAGGCAAGGTCTATCAGTCGACGAACATTCGATGGCCGACGTCGACAAGTGACGACGCTGACTCAGCCGAGCCGCCTGCACAACCTAGCCCTCGGCTCCTGCTAAGATGGGGCCGAGGGACTGCAAAAAAATAATTTTTTTTTTTTTACAATCAAATTTTAATTAATATATAAATATATATATATATATCAATTAAAATATTAGTTTTCTAACAAAAACTAAGAAATTTTTAAAAATTAACCAGGAGGGTTAATTTAAAAACATAGAAAACTAGAACTGTTACAAATGTGAGCAATTTTTGAAGGCAAATTACCTTCAAATAAAAAAAATTGCTAATTTCTCTTGATTATCCCAAGACTCCTTCAGTAGCTCTCCTTTCAAGATCCAGTCGACACACGACCAGCATTTGAAAGGCAACCAGATCTAAGTCGACACATGACCTAGTTTGATGATGCTCGATCTTCAAGACTCCAAAATGGCAGGAACTTCAAGAACAACAGGCTCCCTAATTCGCATTTCACCGTAGGAGAAATCCAACCCTGCCAAGGGATATTTGTAAGAAAGAAATCGGGGTAAACTTCTCCTATACTTCTTGAGCATACGGAGAAAGTTGGAACGAGGATTTTGATGCCTAAGGAACTTCCTTCTACGAATGGTTTTCAAGCTCCCCTTGAGCTTGAACCGAGTCCTCAATGAAAATAATTTTCTCATAAGAAAAACTAATCTATCTCCTATCCTCTCACCTCACAAGCCCTAGTGTAAACTTGAACTAGGCTCTGATACCAATGAAAAGGATTGAAAATCCAACTAACTTCATATTATTTACAAACTCATTATATAGGCACTAATGGCCCAAATACATAACCAAACCCATCAAATCATGGATTTGATCCAATATGCTTAACCATAAGCTACAAATGTGCAAAGGATAATGCACGTAACTTCTAAGTTAAGAGAAAAGGAATAATGCTAACTATAAGATCCATTTTAGCTATCTTGAAGTACACACTTCCTACTTTGAGTTCACACTTACTAACTAATACTCTAAATGACAACTAGAAGATAACTAGTGCCCACAAGTGCATGTGATAAGGAGACTCACTTACAATTATTAATTTGCAAGGAATAAACTATGCAAACCTAGCTAGGAACTACTAGAGGGGTCATATGAGGGATCAAACATCAATCCTCATCAATAGTTTAGACCATTATTAGACAAAATTATTTTAGAAGAGCAAGAAATATTTGTAAAAGGGATATAAATTCTAGATGGGATTATAGTAGTTCATGAAGTTATGCATTCAATAACTTCAAGATAAGAGAGCAATGATCTTAAAACTTGATATGAGTAAAGCCTATGATAGGGTTAAATGGAATTTTATTTTTATAATATTAGAAAAGTTTAGATTTTGGAAGAAATGGGTTTGATGGATCCTCTTTCACCATATCTATTCATTATTATGGCAGAGGTATTGGGTAGTAACTTGAAGAATACTAACAAACATGGGCTAATAAGTGGACTTAAGGCTATTAATAACATTGACAACATCACCCATCAATAGTTTATAGATGATACAACCCTTTTTGGGAGGGCATGGATAAACAAGGCCAGAGCTATTAATAATTTATTAAAGGAACATGAAAAAGTGTTAGGAAAAAAAGTTAATAAGATAAAATCCAAAATTTACTTCCTAAATACTCTAGCTAGAATCAAAGTAAGGATATGCAGGTTACTTCAAATTTCAGCAACTTATCTAGGGATGCCCTTATTTGAGGGGAGAATGAGGATAGAATTGTGGAATCCAATTATAAGTAAAGTTCATAATAAACTACTAGCATGGAAAGGTAGATGGTTATCATTAGCAAGAAGAGTGTAGCTAATTAAATCAGTCTTATAGGCCATTCCAACATATTATATGTCATTGCATACCATGCCAAAATCAATCTAGAAAATTTCATCTATATTATGCGATCATTTTATGGTCAGTATTAAACAATCAAAGGAAATTTCCTTTGGTGAAATGGAGCAAGGTGTGTGATGATGAAGCTAGGGAAGATCTCGGTTTAAGAGTTCTTATAGATGCAAACTTAACTTGTAGCAGAAAATTAATTTGGATATTATATAAATCCAAGATAATAATTCTTCTAAGTACGTTAAGCACAATAATCCATGCTTAATATTTACTTCTTTATCACTACCATACGGTTTTACACTCTAGAATGGTTTAAAAAAATCAATTGATCTAGTGATAAAAGGTCTAAGATACTAGAGAAAGTTTTATATTTTGATCAATACTTGATCTGGTAAAAAAACCTCTCAATATAGTTCCAATTTGAAACCATTAATAATATTATTTTAATAAAATGGTGATAGGGTTTCAAACATTACGTACAAGGATTACGAATGAAGATACAAATGGAATGAAGATTTTTTTACAAGTACACAAGACATTGATGCTAAGAGGCAATTGAGCAGAAAGATAACAATAGTGATTATTTTGAGGGGAACTAAGAATAAGCTAATTTTGGAGTTGAATTGCTTAGGAGAATACATAACAAGAATATAAAATAGGAATATCACAAGAATATAAAGAGATATTTGGGATAGCCTCAACATTCCTAAAATAAAAATGTTTATTTGACTAGTAGGTCATAGAATAATTTTGGGATAACCTTATGAAAGGAGTTTTCATGACCTTTCACAATGTGTTCAATGTAAAAAGGAATAGATTATAGACCATCTCTTGGGACACTACTCAATAGTTTGGAAACTATGGCAAGCAATGGATTCTTAATATGTTTGGTAAATGCATGTTGGTGAATGGAAAATTTGAAGAATGGTTAAAGCACTGGTAGAGCCCTTTTGAAAGTGAGGTTTTACAAACAATCTAGGATATATCAAAAGGTATAATATGTTGTACTCTCTATGGTTGGAAAGGAATAGAAGAATATTTAAAGGAAAGGAAAGCAGTTTAGAGGTAATGAAAAGAAAGATTTGTTTAGCCATAAAGGAGGCTAAATTAGCCTTATCAACTGACCCAATCCCTAATCTTGAAGCAAAGAGCCTTGATAGAATTTATATTCTTTACCTTATTTTTATTCCTCCTACACTTAACATCATAACTCTATTTGATGACTTGGCTCCATGGAAACCACAAGAAGTGAAGTTGGTCAAATTGAATTTTGAAGGAGCATCCAAAGGAAATTCAAGACCAACAAGAGGAGGAATAATTAAAAATAATAGGGGAGATATATTGTATCATTACACTTTTAGTATTGGATTTAATACAAATAATGAAGCTAAAGCTTGAGTGGATTTCGAAAGGTTAAAAATATGCAGAAAAATAAAATGGAACATAGCATGGATGGAAGGTGATCACTAATAGTAATAAATGCAATTTTGAGAAAAACAAAGGCTCCATGGAACATACAAGAGATAATTTTAGAAATACAAGACCTTGCTAAAGAGTTTGAAGAAATCAGGTTTACATATATGCTAAGGGAAGGAAACAAATGTACAAAAAGGCTAGCCAATAGAGGAGTTTTAATTAAGGATTGTGAAGTTAAATTTTCTTTTCCATGGTTAGAGGAAGTAGTAAGTTTAGCTGAAGCTGACAAAAAAATGTTGACTGTCTAATTAAGATTTACTTTAATATTTTCCATTGGTAATATTTGCTTTATTTTATAACATTAATGTGTTTTCATATAAACTATTTACTACAATTCTTGTTGACTTGCGCTTTAGGAAGGAAACGAGCAATCTAGATTTAGTGAAGCAGACTATGATAGCGTGAAGTTTTAGAAAAAATTACTCTACTAAGATGCAATGCATAGATAGTGGAGATGGTGTTTCAGTATTGTGAAGACTGTTGCAGGAAAATGTCAAGAAGAAGGATGTTGAATTTTGGAATATTTGTATTCACACAAAAAATTGAAGAAGATATAGAAAATGAAAATAAAAATAAAAGACACCAAAATCTAGCCACTTGTCCTCCATCCATGCCTTCCCACTATTTCCACCACTAAAATCTAGCCATTTGCCCTTCATCCTAGCTTTCCCACCATTTTTGCCTATTTATTTATATATATATATATATTTATAATATATATTTAAATAATAATATTTTAATATTATATTTGATATATATTTAATAAATATATATTTATATAAATAAATAAATCCCAACCATTAGATTTCATTTAATCTCATCCGTCCATCCACCTTAATCCATGCCACACCCTAAACTTATTATCCACCCTTGGATGTGCTTTAATCTCAGCCACACGATTAGTGTCGTTGAAACCCTAGCATGCCCTAGGTTGGACTATAAGTAGGAGCCATTTTGATGGCTCAACCCCTAAGTTTTTAGATTCCCTGAGTTCCTAATTTCTAAGTTTCCTGATTCTAAGTACTCCTAACTTTCCCAAGTGCCTTAAGGTTGTTACCAAGCCTTTTGTGCCCTAATTCCTCATCCATCTAATACCTTCTATATCCCCTCACTCGCCATCACAGTCATTGCATCCTCTGCCCTCGCTTGATATGCTTCTGCAGAATCTTACATTAACCCTAGGTACCCACTCATGCCTCCTATTAACACCAGGTGCCCATGGGTGCCTCCCAAGTACCCATGAGCACCTCCCAAGTGCCCATGAGCACCTCCTAAGTGCCCACGGGCACCTCCTATAGCCGTCAAGTGCCCACGGGTGCCTTACATAAACACTTCTGAAGACCTCCTACATTCGTGTGATGCCAGGGCATGCTTTCATCATCAATATACAATAGATCAAGCCATCCAAAGATAGATCAACAAGTAAGGTAAATCATTTTTGTTATTTCATTTTAATATCTTTAGATTTGTATGCATTGTCAATTAACAATAGCTAGGGTTTTTATTAATGTCTAAGGGTCTCACATAGTGGAGCCCTCATTGTTATTACTAACTCTTTGATATTGTTGTTATGTGTGTAGGTCTGTAGATCCATTAGCATTGAGTAGTTGATTAAGCTAGAGTGGCCCAATATTGGATAGCACAAAGCCCACTCACCACTATTGGGATCAAGAATGCACTTGAAGACATTACAACTTTGCTATTAGGGTTTTAGAGAACCCTAAATATTGTAATATTGTATCAAAAGGATTACACATTATCTTGATTTGTAACAATGGAGTTTCTAAGCTCCCCCCATTAATATAATATATATTCAATTGTTGTGCAATTCTGGTTTTTGTGTATCCATTTATTTAAGCATAGTTGTAGTGTTGCATTTTTGTATTCACAAATGGTGATCATGGTGGGACCCCCTAAGGGTTTCCATTTATGATTTATCTTACTAACTTACTTGTTATTTTTTGTTATCTTGTAGGTTCTTCAGAAGCTCAAATTTTGTAGATTTCTAGATCTAGGGTTTTTATGATGATTTGGAGCAAAAATGTAGGTTGTTTGTAAGTCTACATATCTCAAACCTAAATCTTTGTTTTATGCATTTTGGGTTGTCTATTTTATTTTTTAGATTTTAAATCTTAAAATGAACCATCATTAAGAAATCTGGAAATGAACTCATATAGTCTGCATTTTTAGATCTGCATTCATCCACATATTTAGATTAGGGTTTTTATTTTCTTGATACAAATTGCTACATTTTGTGTGCATTTGAACTGTAAATTGCATAACTTAGTGTTGCATCTTAGGGTTAGAAACAATTTTCTTTCATCTATCTAAGTTGGAACAATATTTGATTGCCAAAAGTATCCCTACCATTGGGTGATTCCAGGCAGAGGGGTGGATGAACCCTCCGGTTGTTATTTAGACAGGGGGTCTTAAGCGGTGTACTTCACGCCCTTTGGAGAACTTGGCAATATTTTGTTGGCTTCTGATTTAGGTTTATGAAATTAATTATTTTTAACATTGTTTGTATACAATAGAAAACATAAACCTTAAAAAGAATTCACACACTTCACGATTCACACAAAATAGTAGTGGTTGGATTTCATCACCAACCATTGCTTGAGATTTGGTGATGGTGGCATTCATCTCCATCCACCAATATCTACCCTTAGACACCTTAGGAATACCCTCGAGCAAACTTGTTGGATTTCATCACCAACAAGAATCTCATTGCCCTACCTTAGCCATAGTTTTTCACCTTTGTTTCATTAAGAAAGATTAGAAAATCAAAACACACAAAACTAGCACATAAAATGAACACACATTAAAAGGAGATAATTAATGAATGAGGTAAGCCACATTGATTGAGACTTAGCATTGTTTGTTTATTTCCTTAAAGCATTCTAATTTTTGTGTTACATTTGGTATTTTAATCTGCATCTTGATTTATTTTGCTTATGGTATTAACTCGTAATCAAAAGAAAGCAATAATTCAAGATAATTTAATGGAACCATCATCCACATTCCCCACCACTTCTGTGGTAGATACCCTGAATGTGACACAGGCAGATTTATCTATAGGTCCCTCACATTCCTTGCCATCCATAGCCTACCACATGACCATACCCCAAGAGGAGTCAACCTCCCCCACAATAAACCATCACATCACCCATATAGACATGGATAGAGTACAAGCTCTCATGAAGTCCTCTAGTTATGTCTTAGAGTCCATTCCCAACTCACCTAGATAGGAATCTACTCTACAACAAGAGCCTATCTATTCCCAACCACCACCTACCTTTACCCAAGTGTATACTAACCCTCTCTTTGAGGCATCAGTTGCACCTTCATCCCATGCATCCATTCCCCAACCTTCATGTGCTCCTAGCACATCATATACCTCCACTTACACCAATCCTTTGTTTGAAGCACATGTGAATGCTGCTTCACAAATCCCAACCTCCCAAGTCACCATACCTAGTGTGACTTGCTCCCAAACCACATCTTCCATACCCTCTACCTCCATACCCTTAGCCTCTGATAGAGAAATCAATGAGGCATGGGAGCACCTGAAAAAATTGCTTAGACAACATCAAGATGCTCAACAACAAGTACAAGTTAACCCTAAGCCTTTACATACCTCTACTCAGACTCCCCTTGTCAACCAGGGTCCATCATGGGCACCACAGTCTTCTGTGGTCTCTATCCCTATTCCCCCATCAAGCCATACCATTACCCATCCTATTCCAATTGGCCAGCCTAGCCATAACCCTCATCCATCAACATCATTTCATAATTCCCCATCATTTCATCATCAATATCCTATTCATCACATTCCATCTCATTCACCAAACCATCAATATCAATCTCCTCATCACCTAGTCACTCCACAATATTTCTCCACACCACCCCAAACCCATCAGGTGATTCAGGGCTTTCATATTCCTAAGGAAGACCCTCGAATCGAGGTAATGTAAAAACAAATTGATCAATTGATGCAACATACACCTAGTTTTTCAAATAAAAAACCTACCTTACGCCAATTGATCAACCAACCAATTCATCCTTCGGTACCATCACCGCCATATCCGATAGATTTTATGGTGCCCAAGTTTGAAAAATTTAAGGGAACTGAGGATCCCAAAGAACATGTGAGCACTTTTGTTCATGCATGCTTTAGAATTCAAGACGATAATGCTCTCATGCTTTGAAATTTTCCTCAAACATTAGGAGGAGATGCCATAGAATGGTACAATCAATTGCCAACCCATAGTATCTATACCTTTGAACAATTGATTGATCAATTCTTTGACCGCTTCATCCTAAATGTCAAAAAGAAGATCTCATTATCAGATGTCTATGCTTTAAGGCAACATGATGATGAATCTATCTATGATTTTGGAAACCGTTGGAGGGTTATCATCACTAAACTGCCATTCACCCTACCAATGGATGAGCTAATAAAGTTATTCACCAAGAGTTGCTTAAAACCCATCTCTTGGATGCTCCAATTAAGAACTTATCAATCCTTTGAAGAAGCTTTAGCTCAGGCTAGCATCATTGAGGATATTAAAATCCAAGAGGGTGTATTAAAGCCTAAGAAGAAAGAATGGCAAAGCAAGGGCCAATACAAAAGTAATTATTTTGGCCAAAAAAAATCAACATAGGCTACCCCAACCTCCCAATCCAATCAAGTAAATCAAGTGGTCATGAGCCAACCGATAATGGCTCAACAACAACAACCTATGCAACAAGTACCACAACAAATTTCTTATCATGCGGTCCCCTCAACAACACAAGCTCCAACTGTACAAAACATAGTGCCAACTATGGAAAACCATCCCAAGCGATAGTATTTTCGACAAAATTACCAATATACCCCATTAGCTGAATCATACGCCTCACTTTTTAAGAGGTTGTATGAGACAAATAAACTTGCTTTGCCCGAAATTAGACTAGATGATCCCACCAAGCATGGGAAACATTATCAGGAACATTTATTTTACCCATACCATAGGCAAAATGGGCATGATATCAACCACTGCAATGTGTTTAAAAATGTAGTCCAAGACCTCATTGACTTGGGGGCAATCAAGCTTGACAGCCCCTTAGCTCAAAAAAACCAAAACCTTGGTATTTTTCAGACACCACTTCCTCATCATGAGGAGGTGCAACCAAATATAGAGGGAGCTAACACTAAAACTCCCCCTAATCAAGTAAATCACATTCAACAATACCAAGGATTTGTAGGGGCCATTCATGTGGTCACTAGAGGTCAGAGGAATAACCAACAATGACAACCTCCTCAAGCAAGTGTCTCACAACCTTCTACATCACCACCCATCCAAGTTTCCCCCATTCCATCATCACCCATTCATATACCTAGCCAATCAAATCCATCAAATCAACCCATCAATCGGCCACCCCGACCAATCATCTCCTTGAGTAGTCGGTTAACCACAAGCTTAAAAATAGCTTCCACCAAATTGTCGATATATGAGCTAATCCAACAATCTCCCCCACATAGGGAGGCATTAATGGATATTTTGAAATCCATAGAATTGCAATCGCAAGATCCTAATGCCTTCAACAACTTTATGGGGAGCATTCAAACATGCATGGAGCCTTCCATCACATTTTATGACTTTGAGATTAAACCAATCTCATCGGAATCAGTAGATCCTCCATTGCACATCATGGCTCTCATTGACAAGAAGCCTTTCAAAAGAGTCCTAATTGATACCGGTTCCTCAATCAACATCATCACCACTTTCACTCTTCATCATCTAAACCTTCCTCCATCTCACATCACTAAGTCATCCTTCACCCTCAAAGCATTCAATGATGCTTTGTGTTCCACAGTTGGCACTATTGTTTTACCCATCGAAGTAGGGGTTAAAATATTGCATACAATGTTCCACATCTTGGAAGGGTCCATGGCATACAATGTACTCCTTGGAAGACCTTGGATGAGGGAAATGAGATGTGTCCCTTCGATACTACATCAATGCTTGAAATATGTTCATGAGGGATAAGTACATTGCATACCAACGGATGTCGAACCATTTAAGTATTGCAATTTCATCTCAAATCCTTATGAGTCCATGCTTCCTTCCACTCATATTTTTCTTTCACCATCATCTAAGCCATCCACCACTCCACCAACCTCTTCATCAAAGGATCCCATTCCTGAAGAGCTCCCCATCACCAATCCTCATCAAACTTCCATACCCTCATCATCATCATCCTTGACTACATGCACATGTGGCCATCATTAATCCACTTCATCCACATCATTGCCATCCACATCATCATTATCCACTCATAAATCTTCCCAATCCAATCCATCACCATCACCCAATGTTTCACAAGTCAAATTGATGAATTGTGAGATATCCCCATCTCCACCATCACCTAAGCCATCACCTAACCATAATCCTTCCATATCATCCCAAGTTGAAGTCCACCTCACTAATCCTGGTATTGGTGAATACATGGTCCAAGACATCACCATCACACCCCTCACCATCCCTAGTGCTAAATATTTTGGTTACCCACATGACCCACCTTTAGCAATAGGAGCAGTTTATAACATGGGTTCAGCTCCAAATAGCATAAATTTTGTATATGGGGGAATTGAATCTTCATCAAGTTCAGCTCCCATAGAAGAACCCAAAGAACCACAACTTGCCAATATTCCAAACATGTTGGGATTTCCATCTCGATATTTTCACATTATCAATTGGCAAGGTCATGGCCTAGGATTGCATGAACAAGGAGTGCATCAACCTATCGATGTTCCATATCAAGAGGTGCATGACCATTCAGGTCTAGGTTTCCACCCACTTCCTACCACCTCTTCTCTTGAACAAGCTTTCCAAAGGCTTAATCTAAATTTAGGAGAAGATGCCCTCCATCCCGATAATTTTGATGATGACATCTATGAAGAATTTGAGCTTATGTCGATAATTTTGGATGAATCTGAAGAAGAATCGGAGCCCATCATTCCCCATACTGAACAAGATGAGTTTTATCTCAACATGTTCCCCATCCATGAGCCCATATTTCACTTGCTTCTTCCACAAGAGCGAGTTGCCTCTACCGGTGAACCACCACCTCCACTCCATTAAGCCATTCCATAAGCCAACTTGTAACATATGTACATAAAACAAAAATAGTGGTTTTCACCACTACCAAAAAAAATTAAAAATCAATAAAAAAATCAAAAACATGTTTTCTTTCTTTGCATTTCATATGTAAATACATCATTTAATAAAACAAGTCTTGTGTTGCTTGCTGTTGTTCAGGTTAACCAAGCTCATAGCACCGATTCCTAGGTCCATCCATTCCATCCAACTTGTCCACCTTACCCATAAGTCAACATGAATCCTATTGATTTATTCACCCCACTCCATAATCCATATGATCCGGCTAAGCCAATTCTAATTGACATAAGCCTCATTGATATGGACCAGATCTCCTCACCTCCATCCTTTGCTAAATTCATCTTGATCGAGGAATTGTTAAGGGCTTCCACCAACTACATTCCTCCATCCCCTCCACCTTCACCTTCACCTTCACCTTCGAATCCAGAGGTTTTCTAGGTAGATATAGATGAGGATAATCCAGAAGAGTTTGATGACATCTTAGATGATATTCATCTGATTCCTACACCCCATCAACTTGAGGAAGGTTCCCACATGTTAATTGAAGATACCATCGATGTGGACCTTAGTTTTGACAAAGACAATCCCCAAATTGTCAAGCTTGGCAAAATCTTATCACCCGATGAACAAGAGCAATTCATTGCTCTCCTCAAGAGGAAAAAGGATATATTTGCATGGTCCTACAAGGACATGCCTGGTCTAGACCCTAGTTTGGTTGTCCATAATCTCACCTTACAACCTGATGCTAAGCCGATTAAATAAAAACTGAGGAGAATGCATCCTACCATGGCCCTCATGGTAAAAATAGAGCTTCAAAAACTCCTAGACATGAACTTCATAGTTCCTATCGATTATCCTGAATGGCTCTCAAACATGGTACCCATTCGTAAGCCTAAGAGGATGATACACGTATGCACTAACTTTCGAGATCTTAACAAAGCGTGTCCTAAGGATGACTTCCCTCTTCCAAACATCGATACTCTTGTCGATACCTACGTTGGCCATGAAATGCTTTCACTCATGGATGATTTTTTAGGATACAACCAAATTCGAATAAATCCTGATGACCAACACAAAATAACATTCACTACACCTTGGGGAACTTTTTGTTACAAGGTGATGCCCTTTGGCCTCAAAAATGTAGGTGCCACTTATCAACGTGCCATGACATACATTTTCCATGATTACATGCATAATATTATTGAAGACTATGTGGATGATCTCTTGGCTAAATCCAAAACTCGACAAGAACATATTGGTGTATTGGAGAAAGTTTTTGACCGACTCCTAGAGCATAAGGTAAGGTTGAATCCCAAGAAATGTGTCTTTGGTGTTACCTCGGGCAAAATTTTAGGATTCATTATCTCCAAAAGAGGCATTGAGGTGGACCCTAACAAGGTCAAGGCTATCCTAGAGATGCCTCCCCCAACTAATTTAAAGGAATTGCATAGTTTGCAAGGAAATATCAACTCAATCCATCGCTTCATTGCATAACTTTCTAAAAAATGTAGGCCATTCAATCACCTACTACAAAAGGGGGTGCCATTCTCTTGGATAGATGAATGTCAAAAAGCCTTCGATGACATTAAGCAATACCTAGCTTCTTCGCTAGTCTTAGCTCCTCCTCATCTAGGGGTCCCATTTCATCTTTATATCTCAGCAATGGATTTTGCATTAGGGACAATGCTTGCACAAAATAATGAACAAAATCGAGAGCAAGCTATCTACTACATTAGTCGAACATTGGTAAGCTATGAAATAAAATACGCTTATGTAGAAAAATTGTGCTTAGCAGTGGTTTTTGCCACTAAGAAACTTCGACATTACATGCTTAGCCACACAACTTACGTCATAGCTAGAGAAAATCCTCTGCATTACATGATGTCCCACACTTACAACAACACCCGCACCGCTAAATGGATAATGCTCCTTACTGAATTCGACCTAGAATTCATTAGCCAAAAATCCATTAAAGGTCAGGTAATAGCTGATCAACTTGTGGAAGCTCCACTACCTAGTGATCATCCTTTGATTATTGAGCTCCCAGATGATTTGGTATTTGTTGTCACTGAACAAGAAGAAGATGTCATTCCGGAGGAAGATGTCGATATCACACTATTATTTGATGGCTCTAAGTGCGCGAAAGGTCAAGGTGTTGGAGTCGTATTTCACACACCACAGGGGGTACCTATCCCCTTGTCATTTAAATTAGACTTCCAATGCACAAACAACACTACAGAGTATGAAGCCTTAATCTTAGGTCTTCAATCAGCTATAGCTATGAGCATTAAGCGTATTAGGATATTTGGTGATTCTCAACTTGTTGTCAAGCAAATCAATGGAGAATACCAATGCAAAGAACCTACCATTAAGCTTTATCATGAAGTAGCAATGAAATTGCTCTCTAAGTTTGATTGGTATGAAATCAATAGCTTGCCACGTTCGAATAATAGATTTGCAGATGCAATGGCCTCCCTTGGATCATTGATTCCAAAATATTCATTTGGAGAGGTACAACCCCTCATAATCTCAACAGTCTCTAAATCTGCAATTTCTTGTGTTGAGTCAAAATATGAAAAGGATGTTTGCTTCATCCAATCGGATCCATATGAGCCTTGGTCGAGCCAAATAGTAGCCTTTCTCAAGTTTGGAACACTCCCATATGATATGTCTCAAACTTCCAAACGCACTTTCAAGAAAAAGGTAGCCCATTTCATTCTTTTGGGGGACGTGTTATATAAACATGGTTATGATGGAGTCCTCCTTCATTGTCTCGAAGCTAGTGAAGCTCAAAGAGCCATAGTTAAAGCCCATGATGGTACTTGTGGTGGTCATTTTAGTGGAATGGCCATTACAAAGCATATTTTATGCATGGGTTATTATTGGCCCACAATGGAACGTGATTGTTGCACCTATATTAAACATTGCAAAAAGTGCCAAGAACATGCTAATTTAACTCATGTACCATCACAAGCTTTACAACCTATTCAAAGCCTTTGGCCCTTTTCACAATGGGGTCTAGATCTAATTGGTAAAATTTTACCTCCTTCCTTGGGACAACATACTTTCATCATCACAACCACTGAATACTTCACAAAGTGGGTTGAGGTAATTCCTCTAACCAACACGATAGGTCCTAGAATTGTGGAGTTTATCCTTCACCATATCATTTGTCATTTTGGTATCCCCTCAAAAATCATTTTAGACAATGGCAAGTCTTTCAAGAACAAGGATGTTCAAGCACTTTGCAAGAAATATAATATTCAACATAGTTTCTCGACTCCTTATTACCCATAAGAAAATGGACAAGCTGAAGCTTCCAACAAGACCTTAGTTGCTATTCTCAAGAAACTTGTCAAAGAAAATCATAGAGATTGGCACACACAAATTCCCTTGGCATTATGGGCTTATCGAACAAGCATTTGCACACCTACAGGGGCAACACCATTTTCATTGGTCTATGGAGCCGAAGCAATCATGCCTCTTGAGCTCGAGATCCCTTCCTTGCAAATTTCTTTGCAAGAATTCATAGATGATGACACTGCTAGACAAGCACGTCTTGACCAACTCACACTCCTTGATGAGAGGTGAGTCAATGCTTTAGAGCATTTACGAGTTTATCAAGACCACCTCAAACATGCTTACAATGCCAAAGTTCATCTACGTGAATTCCAAGTAGGAGATCTTATCCTTAAAGAGAACCAACAAAATACCAATGCATTACCGCATCTTCATGATAAATTTATAGCTAATTGGTTAGGTCCATACATTATTACACAAAGAGTGGGTAATGGTACTTATAGACTTGCTAGTCTAGAGGGAGAGGAAGAATCCGAACCACTTAATGTTATACACTTGAGAGCATTCTATGCATGATTTGATTAATATATATGTATATGTATACATGGCTAATACACAAAAACATTTGCATACATTTCATTCATAACATTGCATTCCACCTACATTCACATTTCAAAAACAATGCATCTGCATTTCACATTCACACATTGCATTTCCTACATTGCATTCACATTTCACATTTCATATAGGGATCATTTATTAAGTTCAAGGTCTTAATTGGTCCAACAAAAGTCATGTTGCCTTAATCAGGGGCACCTTCACAATATCATCCACACAATTCCACAAACTCAAATTGTCATTAGCAAGCCACATTCACAAATCCTAGGTGTTTTTGGTCACTCAACCACTCCTAGTGTTTTAAGAAACCTCCAAAAACATGTCGAGTTCTTTTAGGACCATTGCACATATATACACTAAGCAAATCTTGAGTATTGGGAACTGATTCCAAAAACATTCTTGAACCAAACACAACTTCACATCTTAAAAACATCTTGTGTCAAAGAGGGATAACACCATACTTGGTAGGAACCTTGAAGTGAAAAGGGTCATCCTTGCTAGTCCCATCATGCAACATAGTCCATAAAAATAGTGGTTCTCACCACTATCACAATTCCAAATATAAAAGAAAGAGTAGGGAGAAACTCCCTAACAAAAACTCTAAATATTTTACATCACACACCACTGATTAATTGGGTTGTAAGGATCGTACTACATTTCTAGTCAGACGGTTAAGTAGTCATCCCCAAAACTTAAGAGATCAAAAACAAAAGTCATGGACTATGGAGTTAGCCTCCACCGGAGCTATAGACGCTTGAATGGTAGTGGAGTACGCTCATGCATGGTGACATGTCTCTTTTAAAAGAGACCTCTGACCGCTCATATGGACAAGCTAACTTCTTGGTTTCAACCATAATAGGTTTACCCAATTTACTCAAGATGAGTTAATGAACTCACTTGCACACACACTGGTTCTTGATTGTCTCGGGTCATTACCATGCTCTTGATTTGGTAAATGAATTCACTGCACACACATTTGGTCCTAGAGGGATTAGGTAGTTTTAGTGAGTTTGTTTGATACCACTAGGATGTTTGAGTCTCTACAAAATAAGTAGTATTCCATATCAACATCCATATCTTCTTCCATATCAACATCCATATCTTCTTCCATATCAACATCCATGTCACTTCATAAGCCATTCATCCCAAAAGCCACCAAGTTTGGTGCCCCTGATTAAACAACAATGATAAAAAAGGGTCAAACAAAGATCTAAACCATAAATGATCATTAGTACATGCCATATTGCATTAATCATCCATATATTCCATCTTGCATTAATCATCCATAACATATCATATGCATTAGTCATAAACATAAACATGCATTCACACAAAAGCATCCACAAAAACACATATAACACAAAATGTAAAAGCCATGTATATATATATATATGTATAAATATCGCATGTACAAATATTACCCGAAGGCTACATACAATAGAGCACCAAGGCTCATATACAAAAGTGCATCTAAGCACTAGCTACATCCTCCAAGAAGACCCCTGTGACCTAGCAGGAGCCTCAGACCTAGAAGGAGCCCTAGACCTAGAGCTATGCCTAGACTCGCTACGCCTCGTACCCCCAGACACAGATGAGGTTGGAGGATCAAGAAGTGGAATATGATGTTCCATCAACCTATCCTCTAATACCTCGATATATCTATGCCGAGACTGAAGGTGTGCTATGTCGACATTATGTCGATGCTCTCTCTCCACTAGCTCTGCCTAGAGCCTCACAATCCTTGCATCTCGCTCTACCACTTGCTGCTCCAGTTGTGCCCAATCCTCCTTATTCTAGCCTAGGGTACATCTAAAATCTCCTTGCTCCAACCTAAGGGTACATCTAGAACCTCCTCCACATCCTCGCCATCTCCCCCATCTCCCCCAACCTGGGAGCCTATCGCAGTGCACCCTTCACCTTCCACCTCTGACTATCAGATCGAAGGTATCATTGCCACTTGGGGACCACTTGGGTCCCCTCATCTTGGGTATCTTGAGTACCCTCATCCCTAGCCTCTCCACCACCATCTCCATCGGCTTCTCCTCGAGGTGGCACCCATGGTGGCTGAGCCACGAACCATGCATCATACTCCATGGTCATCCCCACATCCTCCACATCTGAGGAGATCCATCTCCTCATCATCCTCCAAGACCACCCTCCATGGCTCTGCATAAGGTAGCTCGATCTCCTCCCAAAGTCTCCTATACCACATCGGCTCATCAAGAACATCCTACCTCAGCCCAAACTGATAGAGCACTCATGAAAACTGGAAGTACTCCATCTCATTCGCATACCTCCCAACCACCCATCTACCCTACTACACCCACTATAGATGCTCTCCATCCTCGATCCACTGAGCACCCAACCATGGTCTCCAAACCACTTGGGCGGATGTCACTCCAACCCATAAATTCCTATACCACTGACTCATCCTCACTGGATGACTCGACTGCACCTCCTCTACCAACACCCATCACCTAGCATAGGGTTTATCCCTACAAAAATCCTGCATAAGTAAGCCCTCTGATCGAGCAATCCTAAAATGCTCCCATCCCTAACATTGCAGCAACAAGTTGCACCCCAATCCTTTTTGACCTCGCCTCATCACATAGTATAACTCCCGATATACCTACACCAATAAGGCGGGAGCCCATGCATACACCTATCTCCTAGTGAGCATATTGCTCACTATCCCTATCAGGTTCCAAGGGAACCTATCCCTAGTACTGTTTAGGGCCACAATGTTGGCCAACACGAACATCACCAAGGCCCGGAGGGGGTCCAACTCCTTGTCCCTATACATGGACAAGTACAATATGCCTCCACCCTTCACCCTCACTCCCTACCATGCATCCCCAAACATACTCTTCATCTCCATCTCTAGGTCGTGACCAACCTCAACCTGGATCCCCTCCACTGGTATCTTGAGGATGCGATATACATCCTCCAAGGTAACCATCACCTCACTCGTGGGGAGCTGAAATGTCCCCCTATCTGCATCCCACCTCTCGGCCAAGGTAGAGAGGTACCCCTCATCAGCCCTCACCACATCCAAATAGGGCTACCTCCACTAGCCCCACCACCTCCAACAACTTCCACTCCTCCATAATCATCTTCCTCATCCTAGGGACATAAGGCGAAAATTGATGTTGAGCCTCCAAAACCACAAGCTGCAACACAACACAATACATTTGTTAATAATATAAAAAAAAAAACACTTTGCACAACCAAACCAAAGCAATGTTACCTCAGCCACTCACACCCCATCCGTAGCCTTGGCCCCATCACCAGCTCCCTCCACCGCCATAGCTTCCATGCTCCAAATTATTCACCTCACTTCACTCCTCACTTCCCTCACTCCTTAGACGCAACTTCTCAGCTTCCCAAGTGCATAAATGAGATCCAAACTCATCCAAAAAGCTATTTATAGCTACCTCAAGCACCTCTAAGGTGCCCATGAGGTTCACCTGTGCATTTACGCATATGGTAGGTGCCCATGGGTGCCTCATGTCAACATTAACAAAAGGTAAATTTGATCAAAATGGTAGCTTACCTCCTCCAAATCATACCAAATTTCACATACACATCAATGCCATCATAACATCAGGTTTTGTAAAAGCAAAAATCAGTTTGGATGCATAATTTTCATTTGCACCCACAAATCATAAAAAGCACAAATCCACTTACAAAATGCATCAAACTAATCCAAATTTTTACAAAATGACCATCTTCATCATCTACATCATAATTCCCATCATCCCACCAATTTTATAAAAATCTGAGTTGATTTGGACCAATAAATCAAATTTTATGTCCAAAAAGGTGCCAAATTAACCAATATGCCATTCAATTTTCTCCAATCAATTTTAATTTTTACAAAATCATCAAATTTCATCCACACCACTTCAAATTTCACCAACATCACCATCCATCATCCATTACTCCCAACATGTGCCGAATTTCAAGTGAATCTTGTATATAGTGGTTCATTCTATATACTTGGCGATTGCAGCAATTTGCATCCATGCAATTTGATAAGATGAATGAATTACCATAAGAACACTTGGTCATCATCATCATCCCATATCTCCTAGTTCAAAAAGCACAATCAAATTTGGTTCCTCACATTCCAAGTGAAACCTTTGACAAAGATGAATCTTGCTAAACAACTATCATTGATGGCCTAGTTCATGGGGCTTAACACATGGACAAAATCAAATCACATCATTCCCAATTTCCTTGAAAGTCAACAAAGGGATTGGCTCTAGCTAGGATGATTGGTTCCATTTGAGAGGAATTATCCTACAGTCACTAGCAGGCCCTCCGAGGATGACTTCTTTATTTTACTTTTGCATCTTCATATTTGCATATCAATGATGCCATACGGTGAAATTTATTCCAAATCATGGAATCACCCAAAATTTGGGGCAACCAAAATTTGATTATGATTTTCCCACGATGGGATACATCTTACATGATCATGACCCTTCATATATTGGGGTAAAAATAGACACCTTTCATCATCACCATTTCTCCCAAAACCCTTCATCTGTTGGGGCAAAAACAGACACCTTTCATCATCATCCACTTCTCCAAAAACCCTTCATCTATTGGGGCAAAAATAGACACACATTCCATCATTCCCATTTCCTTCTTTGCACAATATTTCTTCCATCAATTCTTTTTCAATTGGCTCATGAGATTCATCCGCAACTCATTCGCCAATTGAGGGGGTAAGCTATGCAATAACTCCAAAATTCTTTATTCTTTTTACCTTCAAGTTCATTCCACATTCCAACAAGAAAGAGAAGTTGCGTCTATGCCAAGCCTGAGTAGGTGTCTCATATTTTTGCACCATATTGTGCTTCATGCAACATGGTACAAAAAGGGGCATCTGTAGACACCAAAATCTAGCCACTTGTCCTCCATCCATGCCTTCCCACCATTTCCACCACTAAAATCTAGCCATTTGCCCTTCATCCTAGCTTTCCCACCATTTTTGCCTATTTATTTATATATATTTATAATATATATATTTAAATAATAATATTTTAATATTATATTTGATATATATTTAATAAATATATATTTATATAAATAAATAAATCCCAACCATCAGATTTCATTTAATCTCATTCATCCATCCACCTTAATCCATGCCACACCCTAAACTTATTATCCACCCTTGGATGTGCTTTAATCTCAGCCACACGATTAGTGTCATTGAAACCCTAGCATGCCCTAGGTTGGACTATAAGTAGGAGCCATTTTGATGGCTCAACCCCTAAGTTTTTCCGATCTTCCCATTCTAAGTTCCTATTTCCTAATTCCAAACCCTAACTTCCCTAAGTGCCCTAAGGCTATTACCAAGCCTTTTGTGCCCTAATCCCCATCCATCTGCTACATTTTGCATACCCTCACTCACCACCACAGCCACTGCATCCTTCACCCTCACTTGATCTACTTCTGTAGAACCTTCCACCTCAGCCCCAGGTGCCCACAAGTGCCTCCCAAGTGCCCACGAGTGCCTCCCAAGTGCCCACGAGCACCTCCTAGGTGCCCACAAGTGCCTTCTAGGTGACCATGAGTACCTCCCAAGTGCCCACAAGTGCCTCCTATAGCCACTAGGTGCCCACGGGTGCCTTACGTAAACCCTTCTGAAGACCTCCTACATTCACGCGATGCTAGAGCATGCTTTCATCATCAATCTGCAACAGATCAAGCCATCCAAAGAAGATCAACAAGTAAGGTAAATCACTTTGGTTATTTCATTTTAATATCTTTAGATTTGTATGCATTTTCAGTTAACAATAGCTAGGGTTTTTATTAATGTCTGAGGGTCTCACATAGTGGAGCCCTCATTGTTATTACTAACTCTTTGATATTGTTGTTATGTGTGCAGGTCTGAAGATCCATTAGCATTGAGCAGCTGATTAAGCTGGAGTGGCCCAATATTGGATAGCACAAAGCCCACTCACCACTGTTGGGATCAAGAATGCGCTTGAAGACATTACAACTTTGCTATTAGGGTTTCGGAGAACCCTAAATATTGTAATATTGTATCAAAAGGATTACACATTATCTTGATTGTAACAACGGAGTATGGATATTATGGATATTATTGCAATGACACCTTGCTGGCAGTATGGATATTATTGCAATGACAAGGGGTTTCTTCATGATCCAGCTCCACAACAAGTAAGACGCTAGCCGCATCCTCACAGGAGGGCCTTGGTTCCTGGGTAGAAGGAGCCTTTTCCTTAGGCCTTGGGGATAGGATTTCGACCCTGAGACCCAAAGCATTAACACAGCACCCATCTGGGTCAAGCTCTCGAACCTCCCAGCCCATTTCTTCCATGAATATTTCCTGACAGCAATTGCAAAAACTATAGGGTAGTTGGTCGCCATTGACAACCCCACCTTATCTAGAACTCGCATGATGCATGCAAGAATGTGTGTGACTGTTGATTTGGAGTCTGAGCTCCCAACCTTCATATATCTGTAATACGGGGACTATTCTAGAAGGCAACCCATCGAGTATGAAAATAAGTCAGCTTTCTACGTAGAATGCAAAACTCAAGGACACCTAAGGAACTAGTGCCCAGATCTAGTCGCTATCAAGGAAGCACCAAAGAGGAATGCCCAAAGAGGAGCCAACATAAAAGGGCAAGGGAGGCCTCTCCTCCCATGGTTTTTGCCAAACAAAACAATGCACAAAAATGTGTACAACCAGAAAGCGCAAGAAGACCCTGCACAATGGAAGTTGAAAGGAATTCAACAAACGGATCATAATCAGGATACTCAGGTTAGTCCCTTCTTTTCATATCCTAATTCCTTTGAAGTGTTAGCATACTTTAACCATATATTATCTGTATTTCATTATTAGGCTTACTGTTACAGGAGTTGTTACAGTTATGTTTCAGCCGTTCAGCCGGTGACTATTCCCGGCAATTATAACCTATTTAAACATTGTTGAATAATAAACAAATGTTCGTTTTCATAACATGGCATCAGAGCCATATTGCAGGGAGAAGCGAGAGAAGGATGGAGGCGGAAGCTGGTTCCTGGAAAGAGTTGCTGTGCATTTTTTTATGAACGCATTTTTTCCCCGACAGTGAGATTTTTTTTTAATTTTGTGTTTAATCACGCAGTCGCGTGAAAGCAGCCGAAAAAAAAAATTGCGGGATGCTGCACTCAGGCAGCCAGTGCGTCCAGCCTCTACGTGTTTTAAAAAAAAAAAAATTAGCGGACGCAGCGCCATCCGCGACGTCGCGCTCCCTGCCACGCGCAGGAGGTACTGCGGAGCGCAACGCACAGGAGGGGGACGTCCGCGCAGGAGGCGCAACCCCCCCCCCGTTGAGCGGACGTAGCACCATCCGCGATGCCACGCTCCCTGGTATGCGCAGGAGGGGGACGTCTGTGCAGGAGGCGCACCCCCCCTGTCGAGCGAACGGCTATCCGTGCGAGGGAGACGTCCGCTGCACGCGGACGCGAAGGTGGGAAGGGCTGCCCCCCCCTCGTTGAGCGGAGAGGACGGTGGACGCAGGCCGCGCCACCCCACCCCATGCGCGGGTATTTCTGGAGGCCTACGCTAGCGGACATCAGTCCGCCGCTGCCCCCCCCAACCCCCCCCCCACCGCGCAGACATGTTTTAAAAAAAAAAAAAAGGAAACAGAGACGTCGACTTGCAGCAGAGGAACCTGTGCTCGGGCAGCAGCTCAAATACGAAGGGCTCCATTGACCCTTCCGGATCAGCCCGCTAGCTCACGTGGTCGTGAGCCGTGCGGTAAGGCTCTGGGAGCCTGCAGGTCGGGGGTTCAAATCCCGCCGACTCCCCCCTAAGGTATAAATTTTTTTTTCAAAGTTTTTTTTAATTATTATTTTTTAATTAAAATTTTTAATTTTAATTTATTTTTTATAGTTTTTAAAACTTTATAAATTAAAATTTATTTTTAATTTATTTTTTCATAAGTTTTAAAACTATATAAATTAAAATTATTTATTTTAATTTTAAATATATAATAATTATTAAAATGCTTTGTTAAAGAGATTTTTTTTAAGGGGGGATATTTTTTTCAAAAAATCAAAGGGGGAATGTGAGTAATTTTACGAAAAAGCAATTTGGCGAATTGTAAAAGGTGCATTTTCGAGTTGTGACCGACACCTTGTGGGTTAATTCTTGTGGGCACTTTTTATGTTGTATGTTGCATATTTCATTTTTTGCACTACTTCATTAAAAGTTAAAAAAAATCAAATACACTCCCTAAGTCCCCGGAATAATTAAAACCCATCCGTGCAATTTATTGCACTGTGCAGCGTTCGGTATTTGTGATACCTATGGCCAGCACTTACAGGTAAAGCTGTCGTGATTGGGCTACTGTATCCGCCGCCTAATATAGTTGCTACAACGACGTACGAGCTTGTTCTCTATAAATCGTCGGGGAGAGATAAGTTAGCCATTTTTGCATTTTTTTACTCCATCCACTACCCTTTATCGCACTTGTGTTTAGGCGTAAATCCTGACGAAGTATTCTTCATAGTGTTTAGGGGAAGTTACGCCCCACGCATGAGAAGAATCTTCTATGGTAGGTGCCATCAACAAGGCGATTCCCTTTCAGTACCGCTTATGTTCCACGTATCGTATGATCTCTAAAACTCACCTATAGTCTCCCTCACGTAAGGGCGGGTGATTTTTGTTGATCTTTCTAAATACCTATAGTTTCCCTCACGTAAGGGCGGGTATTTTGTACGGTATAACGGCCTAGCAAAAGGTATATCGAAAGGGGGACCAATTGGTGATATAAGGAACCTTCACTATGGCCGTTGTTGCAAAGTTGATGACTGATCCTCATCAGTTATTGAAAGGTCCAAATTATACACCATGGAAACATAAGATGAAGGCAATTCTCCAAATGGAAGATTTGTGGGATATTTTTCTTGGAGTAACAACTAGGCCTTCACCAACAGCAGGATCCACAGGTCCTTTCGCAGATCAGATAGCTTTTGACAAGAAAGACAGTCGAGCAAAGGTGCTCATTTTGTTTGTTGTTTTGGATGAAGTGCAACCTCATATAGGTGACAAAGCAAGTGGTAAAGAGGCATGGGATGCCCTTAGAACCATCTATGAGGGAAAGAATGATTCCACCATTCTTCATCTTCAACAACAACTTCATAACTTGAGTTTGAGACAGGGTGAAACAGTTGAACTCTTTCTGTGCAGTGTCTGAATTGAAAGAGAAATTGAATTCTTTGGGAGATACTGTGGACGAAAAGCTTCTCATTTCACTTGTGATGAGAGCTTTACCTTCTTCATTTGATATGTTGATCACCTCCATCCAGGTGTCTCAACGACAAATTACCTACATCGAGTTGGTCAATCTGCTTCAACAACAGGAGGCACGCCAACTTCACAAGGATGATTCTTCCAATACGGCCCTATACACCAACGAGGCAGGGGTTCTAGGAAGAAAGGTAATGGGCAAAAAGGAGGCAACTTTCAGAAAGGAGGAAATTCTCAACAGGATACGAAAGGAAAAGGCAAACAACCTCAACGAGAAGAAGAGGTGGTGCAAGATCCGTGAGAAAGACAACCATGACACCAACGGGTGTTGGCATAAGAACAAGCGGAAAGGCCAAAACAAACCACAAAATAAAAACAAGCAACCCCAGGTGAATGTTGTTGTTGAAGAATCGACTCGAGATTACGAATGGGCACACAAGGTGCTCATGACTACCACAGATTCCACACGAGAGGGATCTGTTTGGTATGTCGATTACGGAGCTAGCAAACATATGACTGGCGACGGATCGTGGTTTGAATCATTTGTGGCCAAAGAGGGCAAACCTGTCACCATTGTTGATGATAAAACCTACGGGGTTCGGGGAGAGAGTACGGTTTCGAGTCACTCTTCACGATGGCAAGTGTCAGATTGACAAAGTCCTCTATGTTTCGGGATTGGCTAACAATTTGTTGTCAGTCACACAAATCCTGGATAGAAATATGGTTGTCAACTTTCGTGTTGAGAATGGCAAGAAGTGTTGTACTATTACCAGGAAGGGTAAGCAGATTGCAACGGCTTCATATAAGCACGGCTTATTTGCCCTAGATGCTATCTCTACTCCACATGTTGCCATGATTGTCTCTACCAAGGAGGCAACTTCCCTATGGCACAAGAGATATGGGCATCTTAGTTATGGCTACTTACTTGAGCTCAGTAAGTATGAGATGGTAAAGGGTCTTCCTTCCCTTTACGCCACATTGCCAGTGTGCTATGACTGCTTGGCAGGAAAGCAGCATAGAGTACCATTTGAGAAGAGCTCAACAAGAGCACGAAAACCTCTGGAGTTAATTCACACCGATCTGTGCGGTCCTTTCACACCCAACAGTTGTGGAGGGAAGAGGTACTTTCAATTATTCGTAGATGACTACTCACGAAAGATGTGGGTTTTCTTTCTCCAACTGAAATCTGAAGCTTTCGCATTCTTCCAGCAGTTCAAGAAATCCGTTGAGAAGGAGTCAGGAGCTTCTATTAAAACCCTCCGCTCAGATCGAGGGGGAGAGTTTACCTCTAATGAATTTTTTGCATTCTTAGATAAGCATGGAATCAAGAGACAGTTAACAACTGCCTATACTCCTCAACAAAATGGAGTTGCTGAGAGAAGGAACCGTTCTATCATGGAAATGGTTCGTTGTATGCTCACAGGAGCTACTCTTGGGCAACAATATTGGGCAGAAGCTGTCACCACTGTAGTATATCTGTTGAATAGGGCACCCACAAAGGCCCTAAAAGGAATGACTCCACAGGAAGCATGGAGTGGTCGAAAACCCTCCATATCTCATCTACGTATTTTTGGATGTCACGCTTTCATGCACATACCGAAAGAGAAAAGGAAGAAGCTAGATGAGAAAACACTGAGATGTATTTTTCTTGGTTATGATGAGCACTCTAAAGGATATCGTTTGATAGATCCTTTGACCAAGAAAATTCATGTCAGCAGAGATGTTGTCTTTGATGAAGCTTTCACATCACAGAGCACATCTAAAGTACACCTAGATCTTGTGGAATCTAAGGAAGAGAAGATTCCTTCGTCAACACGGACAGGAGGTCCTTCTACATCTTCTTCACCACCACCGAAGAAGAATCCAAAATGGTGTACAAATACAATCGAAGACGCAAATTTATCCACTCCTCCCAATTTGAACTTGGATAGACCTCGTACACGCGGTATGGCTCAAAAGGAAAAAGAAGCCAAAGAAAGTGGTGAGGTTGATGATCTTTGTCAATATTTTGAGGAACTTTCATGTAACTCCAAGTACAGAAGTAGAGGATATGGATATTGATGATGACAGGGCGTTCATGTCTACCATAGATGATCTTGAACCTGCATCAGTGCAAGATGCTCTCAGTGAGCCTCAGTGGAAGGCCGCTATGGATACAGAGTATGAGTCTTTGATGAAAAATAAAACTTGGAAGCTTGTTGATTTGCCGCATGGAAAGAAACCCATTGGCTGCAAATGGGTATATAAAGTCAAGTACAAGGCGGATGGAACAATTGATAAGCATAAGGCCCGATCTTGTTGCAAAGGGCTATGCTCAAAAGGAAGGCATTGACTACGAGGAAACTTTTGCACCTACTGCTCGGATGACCACAATTCGGGTTATGTGTGCTATGGCAGCACAATATGGGTGGAAAGTTCACCAGATGGATGTCAAAAGTGCCTTTCTAAATGGTGATCTCCAAGAAGAAGTCTACATGACTCGGCCGGAAGGATTTGAAGTGGAAGGCCAAGAGCGAGAAGGTTTGCAAATTGGTCAAATCCTTATATGGTGCTGAAACAAGCTCCTCGAGCTTGGTATATAAAAATGGACAATCACCTTATGCGGCATGGATTTAAGAGATGTCCGTCGGATGCAAACCTCTATTTCAAGAAACGGGGTTACGAGATAGTGTTGCTTGTACTCTATGTGGATGATCTGCTCATTACAGGGAGTTCAGAAACTATGATCTCTATTGTCAAAAGAAACTTGTGTAAATATTTTGAGATGACAGATCTCGGACTTCTCCATTATTGTCTTGGTCTGGAATTCAGCCAGAAGGAGCACTCCATCAAAGTGTCTCAGAAAAAATATGCCAAGACATTGTTTGGAAAAATATCGCATGATTGATTGCAAGCCAATGGCAACTCCGATGGAGAATGGACTTCAATTATCGCGATATGATGATTCACCTCGGGTAGATGGTACTCTCTATCGACGGTTGATTGGGAGTCTCATATATTCGACCAATACTAGGCCGGATCTCGTATTTGTTGTCAACTATCTTTCGAGGTTCATGCGGGAGCCTAAGACCACTCATTGGAAAGCGACAAAACGTGTTCTTCACTATGTCCGTGGTACTATGGAATATGGCCTAGAATACAAGAGGAACAACAAATTCTTCTTGCAAGGATACACGGACTCCGACTATGCCGGATCATTTGATGATCGCAAGTCAACTTCTGGATACATTTTTCATCTGGGATCCGGTCCTGTCTCTTGGCACGGCAAGAAGCAACGGTGGTTGCTATTTCATCAACGAGAGGCAGAGTATCGCGCCGCACGTGAAGTCGTGTGCGAAGTGATATGGTTACGTCGCATTACGACAAGTATGGGCCATCCATCAAAATCTCCAATACACTTGTTTTGCGACAATCAGGGTGTTATGAACCTCGTCAAGAATCCAGTCCATCATGAAAGAACAAAGCACATTGACACACAATGTCATTTCATTCGAGATGAAGTTCCAAAGCACCGAATTCAGCTTCGCACATTCCCACCGATGCTCAAGTTGCGAGACATTTTCACTAAGGCACTTGGACGTGTCAAATTTGAATTGTTTCGCAGCTCTCTTTGTATTGCAAAATGATGTAAGGGGATGTTAGTATAGCTATTAGTTATTACATTACCCAAATAATGTAATAAAGGGGGATGTTAGCGTACTTTAACCATATATTGTCTGTATTTCATTATTAGGCTTACTGTTACAGGAGTTGTAATAGTTCTGTTTCAGCCGTTCAGCCGGTGACTATTCCCGGCAATTGTAACCTATTTAAACATTGCTGAATAATAAACAAATGTTCATTTTCATAACATGAAGCCCTTCTTGAAACCGATGGCCAAGCATCTAGATCTATCGAGGAAGAACCAGATCAAGGACTCCTCGAAACCCTTGAATCCCCTTCCAAACCTATTTCTCCAAGTAGGTCCTATCCTTATCCACCACCAAATTGTACCTATGGCATGCCCCAGGATCCTGAGGACATCAATAGGAGCATGAACAAAAAGGAGCCAGTAGCAGCCCCATCAGCCCTAGGTGAGGGATGGTCAAGTTCGGTCTAGCAGCAAAACTGTCCCCCAAAGCTCAGCCCAAAGCAGACCCGCAGCTCATCGAATAAAATAGACTTTGGCACCAAAAATAAAAGAGGGAGAATCCCAGATGCAGAACACTACAGGATGAGAATCAAGAATGAAATTGCAAACGGTAAACAAAGCACCCTAGTGCTTAAGACACGTCCCTCTTCGAAGGCAATAAAACCAACAAACCTCCCCCAGCTCAAGGTCATGGCAGAGGGAGACATCCAAAATAGTGTAAATGAAGGTCCTCTCCTGGAATGTGAGAGGCCTTAATGACCCACCTAAGTAGAGGGCGGTGAAGGTGTTAAGGAAAGAAAATTGTCCTTCAATCATACTACTTCAAAAAACAAAAATAGATGAAGCATGGTCCAAGATTCTGGTGAGAAAAATATGGAAACAAGGGGAAATGGTGTTCAGGCAAGCTCGTGGGGCCTCTGGGGGTCTTATGGTCCTCTAGGACCCTAAAAAAGTGGAAGGCAGTGTCATTCAGGCTGATGATCGCGTCCTAAGTGTCCTTTTTAATGACATAGACAACAAACAGTCTTGGATTGTCTCAAATGTTTATGCGCCCAACACTGTCCAAGGAAGAGCCTGCTTGTGGGAACTTCTAAGTCATATGAGAAATGCCTTTCAAGAAGTTCCATGGATAATAGCTAGTGACTTCAACACCCCACTTTTTCCATCTAATAAGAAAGGAGGGGCATGACTTTCGACTACGAGCATGGAGGACTTCAGCGAGTTTGTGCACACAAACCAACTGATGGACGTCAAGCTTAAGGATGCCAAGTATACATGGAGCAATAGGCACTTGGGAAGAAACCTCATCTAGGAGTGGCTAGACAAGGTCCTTCTCTCGTAGGAAGCTATCCAGGTCTTTGGTGCATCCTCCTTGCACACCTTTCCTAAGGTCGGGTCTGACCATAACCCCATTCTCCTGGAAACTCCTCAGACCTCCACTTCCAGCTGCAAGCGCCCCTTTCATTTCAAAGCAATGTGGACAAAATACCCAGACATAAAAAAATAGGATCCACCAATGGTGGCAGCAGCCTTGCCAAGGTAGCCATTCCTACAAACTTTCACAAAAGCTTACTCGGGTCAAGAATAACCTCAAAATTTAGAACAAATAAGTGTTTGGAAATATCTTTGAAAACAAAAAGGTTGTAACTAAAAAACTAAAAGCTATCGACAATTGGATCCAACATGGAGTGCTAGATGATGACACCAGGATTGAGGAGAGAATGCTCCTGTCAGAATACTACAACATCCTGTCTTGTGAAGAGACCTTCTGGATATAGAAGTCTAGGGCCCTATGGCTCAAAGAGGGTGACTCCAATTCCAAGTTCTTCCATGTCTCCACTCTCAGAAACAGAAGCAATAATTGAATCAAACAGTTAACAAGAGCGGATGGGTCCAGCACCCAAGACAACAATGACATTAAGAATGAATTTGTGACCTTTTTTAGCTCCATTATGGGTGAGGAACCTATGTGTCATGAAGATTATTGAGACTCTCTACTCCAATTCATTCCCCAAAGGATAGAAAAGGCCGCCAATTCAAAGCTTATCACTCCTTTTTTTGATCAAGAAATCAGGGAGGCACTTTTTTCCATGAATCTTGACAAGGCCCCGGGCCCCGATGGTTTCTCACCAAGGTTCTTCCAAACCTTCTGGGACATCCTAGGAGATGAGGTGTGCTCCACTGTCCAGGAATTCCAAGCTTCCAAGCACATCCCGCGAAGCTACAACTCTACCTTCTTAGCCCTGATCCCGAAAGGACCGGCTCCTAAGTCCATAACAGATTTCAGACCAATTAGCCTCTACAATGTTTTATATAATATCCTCACCAAATCCATTGTGAATCACATGAAAAGTGTGCTCCCTTACATCATTGACCCCTGCCAAGGTAGCTCCGTCCAAGGCAGGTCGATCCTGGATGGCATCATCATAGTCCATGAAGCTCTTCACTCTGCCTCTCAGACCAAGAAGGCTGCCTTTGCTTTAAAGCTCGACATGAACAAGGCTTTTGATAGAGTTAATTGGGATTTTGTGAGCACCATACTGCTAAAATTTGGGTTCCATCCTGAATGGGTCAGGCTCATTAGTTGTTGCATCCGCACCCCCTGGTTTTCTATGTTGGTCAATGGGGAGCCAGCAGGTTTCTTCCAAAGCCAAAGAGGGCTTAGGCAAGGGGATCCTATTAGCCCCTTGTTGTTCATCATTGTCACCAAAGCCCTAGGAAGAACAATCAAAGTCATCATTGCATCAGGGCTTATCTTAGGTATCAAAGCTACATCCCTCATGGAGGCCATTACCCACCAGTAATTCGTGGATGACACCCTAATTCTGACTATGGCATCGATGGCAGAGGCAAAAAACATCAGGTATATCCTTAAGCTCTACGAAGATGCGGTAGGGTAGAAAGTCAATTTCAACAAGAGCAAAGTGTATTTCCTTAACACTCCCCTTTCGAGACAAATCAAAATCACCAAAATTTTAGGGTGCTCCACCTCCACTCTACCTACTTCTTACTTGGGCCTTCCCCTATTCACTGGGGTTCCAACGGCACCCATGTGGAACATTGTCCTCGAAAGAATCCAAAAGAAGCTCTCAGGGTGGAAGAGTCACTTGTTGTCCCAGGTAGGTAAGGCAATGTTAACCATGGCTTCCCTTCAAAGTATCTCGGTCTATTTCTTATCAGTTTCAAAGCACCGATCAAAGTCTATCAGAGAATCGAAAGGTACCAAAAAAAATTTCTCTGGTCCGGCTCTGAAGATAAGCAGAGAATCCACCTAGTGGGATGGGACAAAGTTTGTAGGCCTAAAGATGTCGGAGGGCTAGGGTTAAGGAAATTTTCCCACCTCAACCTAGCGCTTATAGCAAAACAAGCCTGGCGATTAATGTCCAATGAAAGAAACGAGTGGACAACAATCATCAAACGTAAGTATCTCCAAGGCACTGAGTTGCTCAACAACGCCATTCCAACCCAAGGATCCTCCTTCTGGAAAGTGATCCTAACCTATAGGGAAGTGATCAGGAAAGGCATAATATGGATCCTTGGAAATGGGCGAAGGATCAACTTTTGGGAGGATAGATGGGCAGGAACAGAAGCCCTAATCGGTGATCCTATTTTGGCTTTGCTGAAAACCCTCACCACTGAAGGCTTTGGGCCCAAGGTTGCTGATTTCTTACGATAGAATAGGAGCAGATCCAACTGGAAGCCCATTTCCTTTTAAGAGTGGGAGACAGCGACCCAGAAACTCAATAGCATTTTACTACATCAGTTTGTCCCCACAAGACCGATAGAAGACCAGATGAGATGGACCGCGACAGACAATGGAAAATTCATAGTCAAATCAACGTACAGATTGTTAATCCATCCTGAGGCTCCTCGCTTCCAAACTTAGTTAGTCTAGGTTAAGAGACTCATCCCCAAAATATCCTTTTTTGCATGGCTTGTGGTTCAAGGGAAAATTCTTACTATTGACAATATGATGAAAAAAGGATTAACCATCCCCAACAGATTTTATTTGTGCAGGGCTGACTGAGAATCCATCCAACACCTCTTCATTGAATGCCCCTTTTCCACCACAATCCTTAATGGCCTCTTCCAAGCTTTCAACATAACTTGGGTCAGACCCGAGTCCCTCAGTGAGTTCCTCCTGCAATGGCCCAAACCATTTGTCAGTGCCATATTAAAATTCTTTTGGAAGATCATTTTCCACCATTTCCTATGGCAAGTTTGGCTTGAAAGGAACCTAAGGATTTTTAATGAGGCAACTAGGGACCCAGGATCCATCACTAATAAAATCATTGCCTTTGCTAAGGAGAATGCCCTATCTTGCACTGATGAGCCCTACTCGACTCCCTCGGGCGAAAAGCTCCTGGCCCAGTCCCTGAGTCTGCCCTGCCAAGACGGCCTCAGGAAGACTAATCCGAGGCATGAGGTTGGTTGGATCCCCCCCTGGCCGAATGCCTAAAGTTAAACTTTGATGGTGCCGCCAAGGGCAATCCTGGCAGAGTAGGGGCGGGCGGGACCATCAAGAATCATCAGGGTGACCTTGTCCTGGCTTTCGCTGAGGCCCTGGGCACCACAACCAATAATGATGCTGAAGCTAGAGTCATTTGGCACGGTCTTCTCCTAGCTAAGGACGTCCAAGGCCGGTTAATTATGGAAGGAGATTCCCAAGTTATCATCAATCTCCTCAATAATGATAAGGATCCTCCGTGGAATTTTGAGGCTTGCATTAAGGAAGCAAGGAACCTCTTAACCAACAGAGGTGTTAGTGTGGCTCAGCACATCTTCAGAGAGGCCAACAAGGCGGTAGACAAACTAGAAAACATAGGTGTTGATGCGGCTGGTTTGACCACATGGATGCATGACCTCCCGATGGACGTGGATGGTATCTTCTAGGGAGAGCGACGACGTGAAGTCTGATGTGGAACGCTAATCCAAATCAGCTCTCAAAAGTAGTGGTTTCGAGAAATTTGGCCATACGATGTCAGGATTGCTCATATCAACATATCAATATTTCCAAGGCATCCTCCCTAGATAACCACGTGACTAGAAAGAAGTGGTGGTGGCTCCTCGGGCCTCCGTTGGATAGTTCCCCGAGGATTGACATTCTCTGGTGGGCTGCATCTTACGGTAAATCCATTAATTGCGTCTCGTGCGGAGTTGGGGCATGGGAAGGCCCACCCACCATAGCGAGACACGTGATCCCTCGAATGACCATGATGACCACCAAGAACAGCTCGTATCTTTCCCAGAAGGAGAACGTTAAGGCTCCCAATTCCTATGCCAGATCAGCCACGCAGCATGGCACCCAGGTGGCAGGTATGCGTTGGCTTGCCATCAAAGCTGGCACTCACCTTAATGAGCCTTTTCATTTAAGATGGAAAGTCCTCTCTCGCCATCACCACTCTTCCCTCCTTTCTACTTTCGAGAGCAAGCATTACCTTCAAGCTGCCAGACAAGTTTTAGAGGATCCCAGAGGTGAGATTACGATGACGTACATTGAGCCAAGTATGGTGGTCATGGAGCCGGCTACGCAAGCCATCCTTACTAAGAGGAAGTTCACGCAATTCTTTGACATGTTTGCTGGTCTGAACGACAACATTACTGCCAAGTTTATGGAATCCTAGGATGAGGGTAGAGTGGTTATCCACGGGCATGAGATTTCAGTTGATATTAACCTTCTGGCAACCCTAACTGGGCAGACGATGAGGGGTCGCTCCATCCACAGGCAAAAACATAACTGGGAAGTCGAATTGCATGAGTTTAAGGATAACCTCAAGATCTCTAAGGAGGTGAAGAATGGCTTGACAAGGATGGACCTCCCTGCCCCGTGGAACTCTGTAATGAAAAATGTCATGGAATTCATTACAGCAGAGGACCCCGACAAGGTTCTTCTAAGCTTCCACTACGCCTTCATCAACTTCTTCCATGACATCAACCCCATTAGCATCCCGTAATTTCTCCTGAATTCCATGAACTACACCATCAATTCTTGTCGTAGCAAGAAAGGCACAACAATGCCTATGCACCAGAGCCTTTTCAAGGTGATTTACAAATTTGCCCTCGCCACCTCTCCCCAACCTGAACCCCCTGCTTTTCCCCCTGCTAAGACCCCCAGCTCCAAGCCCAAGATACCCAAGCCCAACTTTGAGTCCTCTGCTAAGAAGCGTGAGCTGGAGGTGTCAATCACTAGCGAAGGAACGAGGAGAAAACTAAAGATTGAGGGAGCAGAGGGATCCAAATGATCCTCTGCAAGACTAAGGAACAAGCTTGGGCAAGGAAGTTCCATAACCGTTATCTTAGACCCTCAATCCGAGGGTCCTGAACCCAATGTTTTGGTCCTCAAAAGTTTTGTTCTGACCACCCTGGCATCCATGGCCCAACAGATGCAGGAGGTCCTCGATGCCCTATCCAAGGTTTTCTTCAACGAAGGCTACCAGAGCAATGCCCCTGCTCAAGTCAACACAGAGGTCGAGGACCCAAAAAATGACAAGGACGACGACCAGATTGAGGATGAAGACGAGGAGGATTAAGCAAGTTTTAGACCCTTTCCTTTTTGTGGTGGGCGTTTCTGAAGGCCCGGTGACGGTGTCTTTTTGTTCATGGACCTAATTTCACTTCTCCCATGCATGTTTGATGGGAGAAGCGAAATCTCTCTCGGTGTTTTTGTTGCCTGACATTTCAGGACTGTTGTCACAAAGGATTAAGGATCCTTAGTCAGTATATTTTCTTTGTGCTCAGCTACATGCTGATTTTGTTCAAGGTTTTGGGTCAACCTGAAAAACCCGTTTGATATAAAAAGCTTACTTATCAAAAAAAATATTTAATAAATAAACAATCTTGTTTGAATTATTTAAAGGGTGGAGAAAAACGTTTTGTACTAATGTTTAAAGGTTGTTGGTTACCATCATAGGAAGTGAGAGAATGGGATGAAACATTCCTTACTTCTAGATGTAAGCACAAGCCCCTTATTTCCCACCAATAATATGTGTCCCTACTACCACATGTTTTTGTTAGTTAATTTTTGGAGTACTTTCATCCCTCTAATTTTTCCCAATGACTTTTGTGCAACCTTTAGCATACTCTTAGTAATCCAAATGTCAATTGTCCTTCACCACCTTCCTTAAGTATTTTTTGTAGTGTATAGTTATTTAGTTATAAAGCTTCAAGTATGATATTTTTCTATATGTATCTTTTCACCTAAGTGTTGGTAAATATGCCTAATTATCTCATAGGTAAATTTCCAAGATCATACAATAATGCACACACAAAATACTAAAAATATTATTAATAAAGTCTACTATAGCATGCATGAAGCTATGCTAGTTTGATGCTTTTTACAATGCTTTGTCATCAATATATAATTACATGTGACTCTCCACATGCATATCTCTTGACATTTTTCTCTTATCTCATAATGACAAAGTCACTCATAATTACATAACTCTCACATTACAACTCACACAACTCTTCACCTCCTAACTAGACACCTCACTCACACTCTTCACTTGCACACTTGACACATCTTCACACTCCACAACATGACACATACTATTAACCTAAATATTAAACTCACACCCTAAATATTAATCACACCCTATTCTAATAATCACACTTCCTAAACTATTACATGACCAAATAATGTAATATCGCCAACACCCCCATATTATATTATTTGGTAAAATATTTTCCTTCAGAATAAAAAACACTTTTAGCTCCTCATGCATTCTTTCTTGATTCAAGGCATATTATTTTGTAGCTATAGGATCATTGGGCATGTTACATAAAGTTTCATTTGTCCTTTGCCTTCTTTAGAAACTGGTGAAATATTTTAGACTTGATTTTTTAATGTGCTTTGCTTTCAATTCATACTAAAACATAATACTTTGGTTATAATAACTATCTCATGTTCTATAAGCACTCCATTCTCTTTTTTTTTAAGCACTACATTCATCATAATAGTCCTAGATATTATCCAATATATAATATTGCACATATTATTTAAAAACACACACCCTTCGACCATATGACATCTTGACAAGAAAAACAATTATCTTCTCTATAGATAAAATTTTGTGAATGGCTTCTTCTAATACATATGTGTCTTGGTCTGATTCATCCTGAGAAAGGTAAAACATGCTTCCACTCTTTCTTGAAGAAGAAAGCTCTCTTAATGTAGCACTCCCACATATGGACATCATGTAGTCAATAACATCAATTTTGAACACCTCTCGTAAATTTCTAAAAAATATTGAATAATTGTCCTTCCACTTAAAGTCCATCAATTTGTGAGGGGAAAATCAGTGTGTATTGACACCCTGAAACATATAAAAAATAATAGAATTGAATACAACATGACTAAATATCATGCTCTGATAGATATAATCAATATCTACATTACAATGAGCCACATCATTCATGTAAACAATAAAATTATTGTTTATAATACATATTGTCCTATGGAAGACTTACATCTTTATTTCTACAAGTCCTTAATTTATAAATGTACGTTTAAATACATAATCAACAACTCCAACATCAATGTCCCATGTGTATGGTAAAAGTTTGCATAGTCACAACTTCTTGAATAATTTTCTAGTATTTGATCAAAAACTCCCAAGTAGCATTTTATAATTTCCTTCACTATAAAAAAGTTTTGAAGTCACTTTAAAACATTGCTAAAAATATAATATTTGGATAATTTTATCAAATGATTATTACTATATCTCAATGATATAATATGAAATAGAATCTATTCAATCTTCACGAAGGATTGGAACTTTTTTTAATATATCATCTTTTAAGAGTCATATATTCATGAAGGTTTATCCAATTCAACTAATTCTTGGACTAATTTGTGAAGAATTTTAATAGCTTTAAAATGAGTGGTTATATGAACAAATCCAAACTATATTGATGGAGATATGACCCTATGAAGTCAGCCATCCGAAACAAGGGTAGTGACAAATTTTCAAGTTGTGAAAAATAAAATTGCAAATATATGTTAGGTAGGATTCGGATGATGGAAGGAGAAATGGAGGGCTAGGGCTTTAGTGAGGCTAGACATTCTATCTAGGTATAGAATTTTTTAGCGAAGTTTATTTTTTCCTTCTTTTATCTTAGAAAAATTGCATGCAAATTATTATAATTTTACTTATCAAATATTATATTTGCTATAGGATATTCTGATAAATTTTAGTAGATATTGTGTTTTAATTTCCTTTCTATGGATATATTTATAGCTAAATCCTTATGACAATATCTAGTAGTAGAGGTTAGTGAGTGCACCATACTCCAAGAGAGGGTAGTTTTTGGAAAATTTAATGGGTATTGGATAGGGGCTTTAGCCTTGAGAAAATGGATTGATAGGAGTTGGAAGTCTCTAGGAGTGAGTCTATCCTTTCTTCCCAAAGGTTTCTTCCTAGACATTTTTTGTTTTAATAAATATATAGAATCCTAAAATGGGGTCCTCATTTTATGGAAATAGCATGACTCTTCCTTACCTACTGGTATGAAGGCTTTTCACCTAAAAATGTAAATATATCCCTAGTACCAGTTTGGGTTAGGATGTATTGGTTACCCATTAAATTTTAGGAAATGGATACCTTCAAGGCAATAGAAAAAACTCTAGGAGAATTCCTTGAGATTTAAGAAACTACAAAATATAGATTCTTGGGTATTTATGCTCAGATATTGGTCATGATTGATATAAGTAAAGCTTTACCAAAATCAATCATTCTTAAGTATGGGGATAAGATGTGGATCCAAACCATAGATTATGAAAACATATATTTTATATGTATAATATGTCATGATATGGGGCATATTGAGAGATATCATGCCCTAAGAAGAGCCCAACAAAATCATATGTAGAAAATCAAGAGAAACTTACAAATGGATATCGATGAAGATGGTTTTCAACTTCTAAAAATAAATTTGGACAAATAAAAGCAAATAAACAGTGGAGACCAATAAGGAAATATATTGGAATAAATACCAACTCTTTTGAGGCTTTAGCCTATGAAGAAAAAGTATATCAAATCTTAGAGGACACAGTACAACAGGTTCAACATATTAACAAGGAGTTGTCTATTCAGTATGATCCTGATTTAGGGATGAACATTCTTGATGAACCTAAGGAATATGTCTCATCAGATTTTAAAGACTCTCTTGAAGTACCATGCACCATTCAAGATAAAAAAATTGGTAAATAAAATGCAGTGTTAGATGTTAATACCTCTACTATTAATAAGGAAATACCAAAAAATGAGTAGGACAAGTCAAAAGCTTTTGTAGTAGATCTAGGAGAGGATAAATCTAATGAAAAATAAAGTTGTGAAAGAATATTGAGGAATAGAATAATAAGACCTACTCCTGATATAGGTAAGGCAAAAAGAGGAAAACCCTCAAATTATCAAGCGAGATCTAGGGAAGCAAGAGCAAACATAGAGAAAGGAACACAAACTAAGTTGGTTGAACTTCTATTTACCAAACAACAAAATGATATTAGTAATTTGTAAGAAGGGATAATATCCCCTAATGAGACATGATTATCAGCTCATGGAATATAAGGGGTGCTAATTCCCCATCAAAGTAGAGGTGTATCAAGGACCTGTGTTTAAGTAATAAGCCTAATATTCTTTGAACCCAGGAAACTAAAATGACAAAAGAAGTTTTCAAAACTATGAAAACAATATGGGTGAGATATGAATGGGATGCTATAGATTTTGAAGGAGCATTAGAGGGAATTATAACTTGTTGAAATCCTACTAGAACCTCCTATGTAACCATTATTATAACTAGGTATTAGATAGCCTCTTTGATCACATTGCAGATATTCATTTTATCCTTATCAATGTCTATGGACCTACAACTCAGTCAAGTAGATTAAAATTTTGGAGTGGTATTGAAGCCTTCATGAGAAGTAAAGACCAAGAAACCTAATTCATGATCATAGGATATTTGAATGCCATAACCAAGTTATTTGAAAAATTTGGAGAAATTAGAAAATCAACCCAGAGTATGAAAGATTTCTCAGCCTTTATTCAAAATAATAATTTATGGGAGGTTGAGTTTAAAGAAGACAACTATACATGGACTAGCAACAAGAGGGGCCAAAAACTAATAGTAGAAAAATGAGATAGATGCATACTCTCATATCATTAGCTAGATGAAGGGACTTGTGCTAAAATCAATATCTTGACAAGGATTGGTTCAAATCACTGGCCAATAAGAGTTAAAATGGTATTAAGTAAATTCAAAGAAATATCATATTTTAAATATGAGCAAATATGGGAAGACCATCCTCAATTTGTTGATATGATAACATGCATTTGGAATTTTAGGAAACGATGGGTTATTTATACTTGCAAAACAAATTAAATCAATGACATCTAGATTAAAATAATGGAACAAGAACACTTTAGGAAATATTTTTTAAAAGAAAGAAGAACTAAATAATAAACTTTAAAAATTCCAAAAAGGTATCATAATAATCCAAGCTCAAAGGAAAGGGAGTTTCTTAGTGAATATCATAATATTTTTAATAAGTAAGAGAAATTTTGGAGATTAAAATCAAGACAGACTTATTTAAAAGGAGATAAAAATACAAAGTTTTTCATAGGATGGCTATAGTATAGATATCAACATCTATAATTAGTAGAATTAAATTAGTAGAAGGGGTTGTCCTTTAAGGAAGATGATTAGTAAGGTTATCTCTTTGTGGCCCTTGATAAACTTAAAAGAGATGTTAAGATAGTGTTAATATTTACTTAAGGCTATGATTGATCTCAAGTTATGGTTTATTATATTTTTTCTATGGGCCCATGTTCACTTTGTAAGGTGATCCTTATATTATAATTATTTTTAATTGGTTATATAGGATTGAAATGGGTCCTACCCATATTAAAATATGACCACTTAGTGGTATTACAATAACTTAGAAATTATGCATGTATTGCTTGCTAATATTTGAACCTGGGTCTCCTCTTTTTTTTTTAAGCAAAAAATACCTTGCGGGGCCGCCTTGGTCTGAGAGACCATGACCAAGGGGTTCTATGCTGTCAAAGTCACCCTGGAGTCGTGCCTGGCCCTGCCTCGCACCAACATTATCAATTGGATTTTGGGTACCCAATTCAACTTTTTGGTAGGGTGGAGATTCGAACCTGGGACCTCCCTTGGAGGATTGCCCTATCCTCTCCAACTCACCTACAACACCTGGGTACCTGGGTCTCCTCTTTAAAAGTCGAGGATTTCATGTCATTACTTGATATTAAGATTCACCCATGGTATTAGCACCTTGGTCTATGGTGTACAACTCTTAGCTATCCATCACTATCCTTAAGCCTAATTATATTATTCACTAATAAGGTAACCTTGCTTAGATTGGTATTGTTGTAATGTATCATGGGTTGGTATTCATACCTCACTTACCCAATAATTTCATATTAGTTTATTTTTATATTCCCTCAATGAGATGCTATCCAAGGACACCTTATCATACTTTATGTTCTTCATTCTTCACTAGTGATATCTTTTATTTTTTTGTTAGGTGGCATTCTTCATTTTGTTTATTCTTGAATATATTGTATATTTTTACTAGCAATTAATATTCTTTTATTGGTTTAGTGAAAGGCATACCCCAAATATATAGGCATTGTTACAAGGATGTTAAGTTTTAAGAAATATTAGGTCCAAGGTTCAAACCCCATTCAGTATGAGGGGACTAGAACCCCTCATAAAAACCTATGTAAACTCAATGAGAAAACAATTAACATTATTTTAGTTGCAAGCTTACTGTAGTGGTAAGGGCTTTGGCCTCTCTTTGAGAAGTCCAAGGTTCAAACCCTACTCAGTATGAGAGGACCAGGACCCCTCATAAAAACCTGTGTAAACTCATTGAAAGAAAAGTTTTAATTAATATGATTATTTACCTCTCTTAAAAAAAATGGTCACATGCTAAACACAACTTCAAGACTATAGTGGTTTATAAGCCCTTCACCTACTAATATTTTTTGAATAAAAGAAACATGTGTAGAGGTGTAAGTCCCCAATATTCTTTACATTATATTCCTTACTCTTGTTAACATTAAAGAGTAGTGTGAGTGACATGTAGAGGTCATCTTGCTTTTTAGTTAGATCTTTATGATGAACACAAGTGTATCATATCATATTTTTAATGTGTAGAATTTTGTTCATTTTAGTTTGTTTGTTTGTCAGATTTATAATTATTTTTCATCATTTCATGATGTTTATTGTTTTATAGAATACTTATAATAGATACTTAGTGTTGGTAGTATTACATTATTTGGTCATATAATAGTTTAGGAAGTACATTTATTAGAATAGGGTGTGAGTTTAATATTTAAGTTAATGTCATGTTGTGGAGTGTGAAGATGTGTCAAGTGTGCAAATGAAGAGTGTGAGTGAGGTGTCTAGTTAGAAGGTGAAGAGTTGTGTGAGTTGTAATGTGAGAGTTATGTAATTATGAGTGACTTTGTCATTATGAGAGAAGAGAGAAGGTCAAGAGACATGCATGTGGAGAGTCACATGTAATTATATATTGGTGACAAAGCATTGTAAAAAGCATCAAACTAGCATAGCTTCATGCATGCTATAGTATAATTTATTAATAATATTTTTAGTATTTTATGTGTGCATTATTGTGAGTATTATTGTATGATCCTGGAAATATTTACCTATGAGATAATTAGGCATATTTGCCAACAATGGTATCTTAGCCATCTTGGTTCAAAGTTATGATGAAGATATTGTAGATTGGAGAGAAGAAAGAAAGAGTTGTTGTAAGTAAAATTGCAGAAGATATTGAACGAGAAAGATTGTTATTTGCAAGAAGAGATTGAAAAAAGCTTGGATGAAATTGAATAAGTGTTGGAGAGAGATTTAAGAATAGCTAGCACCAAAAAAATTGGTGTGAATATTGAATGTGTGAATTTGAAGAAGATTGACATGAGAAGAATACAATTTACAACTTGAAAATTAGAGTGGAAAGGAAAGAAAATTGCTACATTTGAGAAGTAGTTGATTGGAATTTTGAGTATTTATTGGAGAAGGAGCATTTGATAGAAGTTGGAGATGACGATAGATTTGAATATGACTAGCAACACTTGATAATTTGTTAGCAAAATATATCAACAAATTGGATTGCACCTAAAGTAAAAGAAAGATATATTGAATGGTTGGGAGAACACTTGAAGTGCCTAAGAATCCTAAGAGTAGTGGACAAATTACCTAAGACACCTAAGAGCAATGGATAAATGAAGAACCAGAGAGCAGTTATTTTCAGAGTGTTTGAGACGTTCGCATTGAAAAAGCAGAGTGCATAACAATAAACTTGAGCATGAACAAACAAACAAACATGCAATAATAAGCTAGAAGTATAACATCTTGCCTTAACAAAGAATGGGTAGATAAAAGATATTTATTAGGGCACTCATTTTTTATTTAATTTATTTTTGAGTTAATGATTTGGGAGACGAGGTTTATTTAATTTAATTAAAAGACATTGAAATATTAGACTTATACGGTAAATGAATGAATAAATTAAAAATTAAAGGAGATAATTGACATTTGGATATTGTTCATTTTAACTTCGTATTATTTGTGGGAGATATAAGTAGTAAGGGAAATTATTAAATTTATGAGAATTAAACATTTATGTGAATTATATGGTAAATAAAATATTTCATTAAGTGTTCAATTTTTTTTTAATTTAGTGAAGGAAAAGTGAGAAATTAAATCCAGAGGTTATTTTACCTAATAATTATTTCTGAAGGTAAATTCTCTAGAAGGAATCAATTTAACAAGAAAAATTAAAAGATATGAGACAAGCAGAAATTCGAGGATATTAAGTTGATTAATGATCATTTTTTTGTTGGAGAACAAGGGGTTGTACTTGGGTCCCCCACCCTTGACAAATCACAACTCTCTTCTTTAGATCTTTGAGATTTTACAAAAAGATTCACTTCTCATATCAAATGAGATGTTATACCTAGAAACCTACATCATTTTACATAAAATGTTTGAATTCTTGATTTTCATTTTCTAGATTTTTCAAATTTGTGTGCGAATAAAAATATTCCAAAATTCAGCATCCTTCTTGAAATTTTTCTATAGTAGCCTTCACAATACCAAAACTTCACCTCTACTATCTATGCATTACATATTCGTAGAGTAATATTTTCAAAACATCGCACTATCATAGTTTGCTTTACCAAATTTGGATTGCTAGTTTCCTTCTTGAAGTACAAGTGCAACCACAAAAATTATAATAAATAGTTTATATAAAAACACATTAATGTTATAAAATAAAGTAGATATTACCATGGAAAACATTAAAGTAACTCTTAATCATTATTTGGTTCAAGCAATCAACATTTTCTTGTCAGCTTCAGCTAAACTGACTACTTCCTCTAACAATGGAAAAGATAATTTAACTTCATAATCCTCAATTAAAACCCCTCTATTGGCTAGCCTATTTTCACATTTGTTTCCTTCCCTTAGCATATGTGTAAACCTGATTTCTTCAAACTCTTTAGCAAGATCTTAAATTTCCATAATTATCTCTTGTATGTTCCATGGAGCCTTTACTTTCCTCAAAGTTGCATTTATTACCATGAGTGAATCACCCTCTATTCATACTCTATTCCATATTATTTTTTTGTATATTTTTAACCTTTCTAAAGTTGTCCAAGCTTTAGCTTCATTACTTGTCTTAAATCCACTATTGAAAGCGTAATGATCTAAAGTATCTCCTCTATTATTTCTAATTATTCTTCCTCCTCCTGCTGGTCCTAGATTTCCTTTAGATCCTCCATTAAAATTCAATTTGACCAACTCCACATCTGGTGGTTTCCATCTTATATTCTTTACCTTCTTTTTATTTCTTATGTACCCAACATCATAATTCCATTTGATGACTTGACTCCATCTATTAATGCTCTCTGCTTCTAGATTAGGGATTGGATGAGTTGATAGGGTTGGATTAGACTCCTCTATGGCTAAACAAAACTTCCTTTTCATTACCTCTAAATTACTTTTCTTTCCTTTAAATATTCCTTTATTCCTTTCTAGCCATATAGCCCAATGTATTGTATCCTTCGATTTATCCCAAATTATCTATAAAGCCTCAATGCTCTACCATTTCTTTAACCATTCTTCAATTCTACCATTCATCACCATTCATTTTCCCAACATAGTAAGAATCTATTGCCATAGTTTCCAGACTATTGAGCAATGTCCCAAGAGATGGTCTATACTCTCCTCCTTTTTACAAAGAACACATTGTGAGAGACCATGAAAATCCCTTTTCATAAGGTTATCCTAGGATAAAATTCTTCTATGACCTACTAGCCAAACAAACATTTTGACTTTAGAAATGCTTGGGCTATCCCAAATATCTCTCCATATTCTTGTGATATTCCTATTTTGTTGGTGCTTTATATTATATCCACTTCTTATTATGTATTCTCCTAAGCTATTTAACTCCCAAATCAATTTATCCTTGGATCCCCTTGGAATAATCATTGTTGTTATATTTCTATTCAATTGTCTCCTAACATCAATGTCTTTTATACTTGTACAAAAATTTTATTTCCATTTATATCTTCCTTCTTGATCCTTGCACAAAATATTTGAAACCTTATCATCAAATTTATCTTGAAGCAATCTCATCCAAGGTTTCAAAATTAGATCTAGATCGAGTGGTTTTTTATTACACCAAGTATCCATCCAAATAGATTTTTTTTCTCTAGTTCTCACTAACCATCCTAAATCTTTAATCACTAGATCAATAGATTTTTTTAAACCGTTCCAAAGTGTAGAACCATTTGGTAGAGAGAATGTAGTAAAAATTAAGCTTGGGTCATTAGGCTCAACATACTTAGAAGAATTCTTGCCTATTATCTTTGACACTCTTTGGAAAATCCCTAGATTAATTTTCCCCTAACAACTAAGTTTACATCTATTAAAACTCTTAAACCGAAACCTCCCCTAGTTTTATCATCACACACCTTGCTCCATTTCACCAAAGGAAATTTTATTTTATCATGTAATCTTGACCACAAAAATGATCGCATAATATAGATTAAATTTTTTTCTATTGATTTTGGAATAGTATACAATAACATATAATAAGTCGAAATGACTTGTAGGATTGATTTAATTAGCTTCATTCTTTCTTCTAATGATAACCATCTACATTTCCATGCCAGTAGTTTATTCTGAACTTTACTTATAACTGGATTTCATAAGTCTATCCTCATTCTCCCTTCAAATAAGGACATCCCTAGATAATTTGCTAGTAAAGTTGCCTCCTCCATTTGGAGGAACCTACATATCCTTGCTTTGATTTTAGTTGGAGTATTTAGAAAGTAAATCTTGGATTTTATCCCATTAAATTTTTTCCTTGATGCTCTTTTGTATTCCTTTAATATGTTACTCAAAGCTTTGGCCTCGTTTATCCTTACCCTACAAAAAAGGGTTATATCATCTATAAATTGTTGATGGGTGATGTTGATGATGTTATTACTAGCCTTAAGTCCACTTATAAACCCATATTTGTTAGCCTTATTCAATTTCCTACCCAATACCTCTTCCATAATAATGAACAAATATGGTGATAGAGGATCTACTTGTCTAAGATCTCCCTTGGATTTAAAATATTTTGTTACTAATCTATTGACCAACACTGAATATGAAACTATAGAGACATAAGGTTTAATCCATCTAATTCATTTCTTACCAAAACCAAACTTTTCTAATACTACACAAAGAAAATGCCATTTAAACCTATCATAGGCTTTACTCATATCAAGTTTTAAGATCATTGTTTTCTCTTTTCTTGAAGTTATTGAATGTATAACTTCATGAGCTACTATAATCCCATCCAATTTTATCTAACAATGGTCTTAACCGATGCACCATAACTTTGGAGATAATATTATATGCCATATTGCATAGGCTTATGTGTCTAAATGAATCAAATAATTATGCATCCTTATTTTTTGGAATCAAGGTAAGATATGTTGCATTTATTTTATAAGGTATGTATTGTTTTACCCTAGACTGTTCCACTACCACCAATAAAGAATCCTTCAATATATCCTAATTATGCTGATAGAATGTTGTAGAGAGCCCATCTGGTCTTGGGGATTTATCCTTATTAAAAGAGAAAATCTAAACAACTTCTTCTAAAGTAATAGGCTCCATTAGTTTCCTATTGCCGTCACCTATTATAATTGAAGGTATTTCTCGTAGAAGTTTATCATTAAGAACTTCAAACTTCTCTGATCCTAGAATATTTTGATAAAAAAACTTGCATCCTTTCTAATTACACTCTGGTCTTCAATCAAAATCTTCCACACAAAGTTGATCCCTTAATTTGGTAGTTCTTCTTGGGCATGGCCTTGATCAGGATATGTTTAATCTAATCTACTAAAGAGATATACACCCACTCAATCATCCTTTATAAAAGAATTGGATAAATATGGTGCATCCGAAGATCAATGTGCTTTGTCCATTAATATTCCACTATATTTTAAATAAGATGTATTATAGTTAGATTATCATAAAATTAGTAACATGAACTCAAGAACACCAAACTACTTTGGAACCATTAATGTCCATCAAGGATGCTTTACGAACTTATTAGCAAGTTATAATGTTTTACTTCTATGGAAGATAGAGATAGTAGACTATCACTTAGAACACCAAGAAATTAGATGTAAGCCAAGTGAAAATATAAAACAAATGGTGGACTTGTCCTTATTGAGATTTACATCCTAACATACATCAAGAAATTATGAAAAAAAGGATATCCAATAAAATAATGAATGTACATCTAAAGAGTACCCTTGATTAGCAAAAAGTTCTCTTGGTCACCTTCCAATGACTTTGATGAGGCACTTGCATGAATCTAGAATAGTAGCTGACAACAAATTTTATGTTCAATCAAGTGTGGATGAGGTGAAAAATACTCCCCACTAAATATTGACAGATAGTACCATCAAACTATAAAGTGGAGCACTTAGCCTATAACTTAAATCTATATGCAATAGGGATATGAGCTAGCTTGGAATCCTCCACTAAAAAATGTAACAAAATATCTAAATCTTATTAATGTCAATAGAGATCATCCATAAGGACTATATTTACACAAACTAAATATCCCAAAAATAATGAAGCAAGCCTAAATTTATCATCTCAAATGAGTCTTGTCGTTGCAACTTTATCTCCTAGTCACAAAATTCAAACTACTAATGATGAGTAGATTGTCAACATAAAACATGATGATGATAACTAAAATATTATAAAGTTTAATGTAAACATTTTTTTCCACATTGCATCATTGAAATACTTAATTGAGAAAAATGAATTCTTTCATACCACAAGGAATTGCTTAAGTCTATACAAGAACTTCTTGAGTCTAAATGTCAATGTATAGGTCCATATTGTATATTTTTTAACAATTATTGTATATAGATCTCCTTATAAATATCTCCACAAGGAAAATTATTTTTGATATTCATTTGATAGATCTCCCACTTTTTGTAAGGCAAAAATAAAGAGGATCATGTGAATGGATTCCATACAAACCATAAGGTAAAAAATGCCCATGTAGTCAAATTTTTCATTCTAAAAGAATCCCTTAGCAACATGCATGTGTTATGCTTTTTAATTTGACCATCAACTCTATAATTGGTCTTGTAAACCCATTCATATTATTGTTTTTGGGTAAGGGTACCAACTTCCAAGTCTAATTATGTATAAGAGAACCATACTCTTCTTATATATCATATTTCCAATTGAGATATCCCTTAGATTAAAAACAAGTGTTATGATATCCAACATTATTCACCTTTGTAAGCAAAGCTCAAAGTGGGGGATTTTGATGATGTTCCTATTGTAAAATGGAATCCTTATCTTAAAGAAGAGTTTGATCCCTATTAGGCATGAGGAAACCCAAAGGAGCACTAAGCTTAAGACATGGGAAGACATCATCCAAAGAAACATCAAGAAATGAATAATCCATGAAAACATCAAAATATGAGAGGTGTCCAAAAACATAACATAAGGTAAAGGAGGATCATACTTCTGAGGAAATTAACTTGGATAGGGATGATCAATCATAGGAGCAAGAGTAACCAACTAACTAGAATAGTTATTACCATGTTCCAAGGGTAAATAAGAACCAATCCTCTATCTGGTAAAAGAATCATTATGAGGAAGCTAAATGCAAGTATCAATAGAGGTTAAACAAGCTAGAGAAGAAGCAATATGAAGAGTTAGAAGAGATCCAAGAGAACATAAACATTATATTTCCTCAAACTCCATATCAAGTTAAATGATGGTATCTCAAGAAAGTATGTTGCAGAGATGATAGACCTTTGACTACTAATTGTACCTCATAAAATGCATCTATGAATCTTGGGCTAAAGTTTGTTTTGCTTCTCCTTAAAAATGTGAGCCTAAGCTACTTAACCAAAATTCTTGGGATGTAGAATGAAGTTTTATTTTTTTGTTCAATACTCATGGGTGTCTCCTAGAACATGAAGTTCAATATCCTATTAATAATATATGCAACATAAGACATAGCTTCATCCCAAAACTTGAGCTTCATGTATTTCTTATACATCACACAACTAGCACTTTCACTATGACCCTCCTTTTATATCCTTATAACCATTTTGTTATGGATTATAATGAATATTCCATTGCTATTTTTTTCAATTAGTTATATATGATTGAAATGAATCCCACTCGTATTACATCATCACCACATAGTGGTGTCATGACAAAGCTGGGATATTATCCATGTATTGCATGGCAAGATTCGAACCTTGGTCTCCTCCTTGAATTTTGAGGAATCTAACCAATTAAGCTAATGTCATTTGATAATATTCCATTTATAATTAATACCATGATATGTAAGAATTTTTTTAAGGATGTTGCTACTAAACTCTTTGCCCCCATTGGTCCTTAGGCATTTCATCCTTTTACACTAGTGTTTTGTTGACGCCTTGAAGTGATTGAACTTCTTAAATGTTTTTTTCTTGAATTTGATGGTGTAAATCTAGGAAAACATCAATAAAAAGTATAAATTACCTATACCTAAAAATAGAACAATCTACTATAGACCCACAAATTTCACTACGGACAAGCATCAAAACCAAATAGGAACAATAAACTTTTCTTTTAAAAAAAACTTATGATAATACTTTCATAAAATGTATCCCTTACATATTTCACTAGGTGGATCAATATATGGAAGGTCCTCAACCATATAAATATGATTTATATACTTTAAAAATCAATAATAGGTGTGCCCTAAATGTTGATGCCATCACTAATTGATATCATCTTTCTTAGCCATCATGGTAAAAAATCCTTTCTAATAAAAGTGGAAGAGGGTCCCTCACCAAGTATGTCCATCTAATATATATTGTCACAATATCTTGAACCATCCACTACGAATTCATCATTAATGTCCTTTATCATGCATTTATATGATCAAAATTCCACTTTTTTGTTAGTATGAGTGATAAAACAAATAGAGAGAAGGTTCAGGCTCTAAAAATTAAGAACTCCAAATTTGAAGGAATTGATAGTCATGTCTCAACAACAGACCAGTAGAGTGCTAGAGAAGTTTTATTAATCAAATGACATACATACATACATACATGTTATATATAATGAAAATGATGGTGGTTGGTATTGTTAATTAGACCTCAACCACCTATTCATATACAACTCTCAAACACCTAACCTAACTATATTACATAGTATAATAAATTTCTAAAATTTTCCCCTTATTACATAATACTTCAAATAAGGGCAAGAACAACAACACACATGATGAATGCATAGTTCATCAAAGATGCAAAATGATCATAGAATAGGACACATACAATATATGATGTTGTTGATCATTATGAATAGGAACAAACTCAACTACTCATCTCAGTGGGACTCACCACATTGAAATTGCAATCAATGATAGGAAACACAATTATCCATGAATTTCCATTATAAGTGTATAGGGACACACATGCTATCCATATTTACAATTGCAAACAAGGGCACACTCATCTATTTGCAAACCTTTGTGATTAAGGACACATTTAACCAATCATAGACATAATACATTGCTTGTGAATAATGACACAACCATTTGTAAGATCATATGCAGATAGGAACATACTCCACCATCCACAAAACAAGGAATCTCCACTTTTCTGTCTTAAATATGGCATTATCTCTAGTGGACAATGCAGTCTATTTTGATCTACAAAAATGATTACAATTAGGTTAGCCATATGATCTCCCTCATTCTAAACAAAATTTTGATCATATGGTCTTCAAAAAATTTGACATCTTTTTAATAAGACAATTGTATCAGTCTTAAAAAATATTTTTTGATGAGTATAATATGCCTATATTCTACAACAAGACAAAAGGTAAATATAATTAACTCTTTCTCCTCTTAAAATATCCAAAACTTGGAGCATTAATTACAAAAATAAAGGTATCATAATTTAAAAAATGATTTCATTAATTGAGCAGGGTTCATCAACCTTCAAGTAGAATGTCATGTCAAGCATCAGGGTTTGCAACAATTAGAGTGTTTGCATATAAATTTTACATTAGGTAAGTAAGGTGGTTTAATTTCCCAAGAATCTCACTCCATGTGAGCACAACAAATCATTGGTAATGATGCTTTATAAACTTCAATAAATTCACCGTATGACAAATGTAGGATTTAGGTTGTTAATCTTTAAAAAATATTTCAAAAAAGATTACATGTACATAACATGAAATTTAGATGACACTTACAAATCAAATCATACAAGCATAAGAACTCTAACATGTCAAACCACATAGAAAAGCACTGCAAAGATCTTCCACTCATAGGGATTTGACGTCCACCATAGGATCAAGTGCTTATGGAAAACATAAAAATTATAAATAATAATACAACTATCTTCTCATCAAATGTAGGATAAAGCATTACAGAGAATCTAATGCAAAATTATTTACACATGCAGTTGACTAATTCTCTAGTAAAAAATGATTAAATTTTATTTTCCATTATTTATCCATTTTTTATCCATCGCCAATACATTCAATCAAAGGATTATGGTACCTACTTCATTTAAGAATTTAGACGGTTCATGACAATAAAATGACTAATTCCACTTTAGTGAACAACTAGACATATTAGCTTCGTATATATGGAATTTTATTCATTGATTAGTGCAGTCGGATGTAACCTCTTCATAGCATGTCAATGTATTCTAATAAGTGATGTAGCGTTAGCATCCTTATTTAATGGAATAGCACCAAGTTTAGTGCCATATGATTTTCAACAACTTGCTCCTTAAATCTTTTGCATTCAATTTTTTGCTACAACTTCATTTGGATACCCTTTGCATGCAAGCGAATATATCCAAACAATAGAAAACTTCAATAGGAGCACTCTTATTGCATCTAAAATACATCCAAATATATGCCTTTCGATATTCAAATAGATGCAACATTGTTTATTTATGAAGGTTACTCTGTCATTGATTGATCCAATAGAATGACTTCTAGTTACATCAAAGATAGCTTATGCCTTATCATTAAATATAATGATCGTTATGATTAGGCAGTGTTAGGGTCATGCACTTCAACAATGTGCATAGTTGGAAGACAACATTACAAACTTCACCATATATATTTATGATCAAACAACTCTGGACAAAGTATAAACAACTCTTTAAGATGATATCTTAGGCACAACTTTGCATTTGGCTCAAGAATAAGAGATATCCATGTATATTTTTCTACATCTCCATCAGGATCATTAATAATCTTATGTTAAACAATAACTAACCTCATAGCTCTTTACTACGCCACCATCTATTACATTTGGACTTTGATTATGCCTTCATCAAGTCATCTCCAATTGATAGTGTTTTGCTTTAGCAAGACAACAATTGTGATATAACCTACTTTAAATTGCTTGAAGACCTCATATTATTTAATCATAGTTTAGACGAACCTTACATGGGCTATTTAGACGACCTTTCTCCTCAGGATGACCCAATCAATAGATAATCTAGTCAAACATATCTTCAAATGGTAACTTCATGCATTCTCATTTGTTGATGAGTATTAACCCATTAGTATCATCTACATCCTTGTTGATAAAAATATATCCATAGATGATTGTATTATTCTCAAATACACATCTCAACCTTGATATAATAGTACAATATATTTTTTTTAAATCATTGATCTATTTTATGCGACATAACTTGTCCTCCTTAGAATTGTCTTCTTCCTCCTTATTTGATAGTGCTTGTGCTTAATGAATGATGCCTTCTTTTATAATGCATTCTTAGCAAAAATTTCCTCCACATTTATGCTATGTCTAGAACACGTATAAGTAACATGTAATGATAACATCTTTGTCTTATTAACATGATGTTCTACACCTTCACTCCTATTGGCAATGTCAATGTTTTATTGCCTTCATTTTGTAGCTACAACGTAGACATCCATACATCTTTTGCTTTGAACACTGCCACTTCTTGTAGATGCCAAACGTACATACAATCTAAAATAAAATATAAAAGTTGAATGTACCTTCTCAATATTTCTCCTTCATTATCTTCACTTTAGCATTTTCACACAACACCAATATGACGCCCATACTTATCTTAGACTTGCATAATTTGACTATTATCTCTCTTTAGAACAAACTTTTCTTTAATGTGTTAGTGTCCTAAAAACTTTATATCTTCTTATATCCCTCTCAGGTACCTTGCTTATAGCCTATTCTAATACCACATGTTGGACCAATAGGTTATTGAAAAAATTTTCTTAATCAAAATGACATATATGTACAATGAAAATGATGGTGGTTAGTATTGATAACTAAATATCAATCACGTATTCAATTATAACTTCCAAATACCTAACCCTAATTATATTACACCACTACATCTCTCTATATATGTATGTGTATGTGTCTAAGCATGCATGCATGTGTATATACATTTTATATCATGTTGCTTAGTTTAACCAAAAGGAAGATGGTGATGCTTGTTGATATATCTTATGGATCTCGAACCAACTGTTTACTCGTGGCAAGACTTTATACCCTTGCAAAACCCAAAAACTAGTTTCTCTAAGTTTTCCTCAACAAGATTTTACACGAATATTACAAGTGAAAGCTCCCTTATTTCCTCCAAGTAACTAGAAAATATCCTATCAAATAGAGGCTCTTTGAACTTCTCTCGAATAAAGGAGTTAAACCTCCCTTGTTTTCTTCAAATAACTAGCAAATATCCTCTCAAATAGAGGCTCTTTAAACTTCTCCCAAACAAGTGGAGTGTTATGAATAACAAGGATGACTATTTGATAGACATCCAAATGTTACAAAGGATTCCAAGCAAACAAGAAATCACAAATTTTGGGTCAAACAATTTATTGCACATGTTTATCTTTAGAATGTCAAAACATGAATGCAATACTGATACCATCATATAAAGCTCAAATAAACTATATAATCTAAAATGGGATTTTTTGCTTCTACATGAATGGGATATGGCCTTTGAAGTTTCATCCTATAAATTTAACCCAATGAACACTAAAATCAAAAAAGTTAAAACTTTGTATTTCCCTCCTTTTACTCCCAATATGCCACTTGATGTGATTTGGTAGATAATCTATGTAAAAATCTTGATCCAATTGAATATTACCACCTTTGTGAATGAAATATTGGAAGTTTGATAAATTGTTGGCCTTTGATTGGCCATGGACATGTATAAATACCAAATAAAAAGTTGACTTTTGGCCACCACATTGTTGTAAGACAAGCCTTGTTGGTTGTTATAGTCCACTAGGAAAGGGTCCAAATACCACAAACTATACAACACCAAGCAATAGAAGTTGAGAAAAATTTGAACTTATGAACACTAGGCACAAACACCATATGCTAGCTTGGCTAACAAAGGCCTCAATATACCCATTTTACAATAGAGAGGCATAGGACCTACAAAAGGTTCTTCAAACATATGCATGAATCATGTAGTGACAAATATGAGCCCTCAACCTCTTGTGCATAAGTATGTTGGTGCTATTATGTAGCCAAGTCATACTCAATCTTGCTAACAACCATAAGGGTGCCCATAGAGTGAAGAATAATCCTCCCTCTCTCCAATCACATTTAGTGAATAATATACATTAAATTTTAGTGGAAACCAATACAAGGAAGATATGCATGAAGGAGAATATTCTTCAAAATTTATTGTCTACTCTTATTAAAAAATTAAATGCTACTTTTTTAAATTTCAAATGCATTATAAATAAAGTGCATGAAAATTTGACCTTAAAAATAAGGCTTGGCTGTCAAAACTAGACAAAATATTATACTAAGGCCCCTTATTTCTATGTAGATTTCAAAATGTTGTTTTTATTTTTTTTACAATGTTTAATGATTGGTCATATATAAGCTATTCCATGTAATATGAAACATAAGTCAACCTTCCTTCATTTGGCCTTTGAGAGAGTTAGGAAAACTACAAGCAACTCTTATTGGATCTCGTAACCTACAATACTCAGTGCACTAGATTTTTCTCGAAAATCCATTGACATATAGGATTGGCCTATCATTGTCAAACAACATCTTCAATCCATTAGTTTATAAATACCAAACCTTTCAAATTTAGTGTTTTTTGCATCCAAATATCTAAAGGATGAAATAAATGAGTATTGTAGAAAAACTCTAAAATACAAAATAAGGTTTAAAACCTCTAAATTTTTTAATCCAACTCCTTAATAAATCATTACTTCCCTAAAGGATGCTATCACAAGTAAAAATAAATTAAATATCCACATAAGTGAAAAGGAATCTAATGAAGCCTTACCAAAAAGGCCTTGTTTTATATTGAGTTATCTTCTATCAAAAAAATTCTCCGAAATGACATTATAATATTTTAATGAATTAAGTCCGAGGTGTAGACCAATTGGTTCATCCAAACCCCATAAGGGGGTGAAGATCCAAGGTTCAAATCTCGGGCCTCGTCGACTGAACGCTTGTCCCTTTCCTGGTGCTTTCAGCGACATAAAAGGTTTAAAATGATTGTGGCATGGTGGTTATAGGGGCGGATTGCATGAAGATCTGTGTGGCGGCTTCTAGGCAGACAACGTAGAATACTGTGGCCATAAAAGCTGGACAGCCTGCTCGAATTCGTAGCGGCTATCGATTCCACCATTGGAAAAAAAAATATATATATATATATATATATATATATATATATATATATATATATATATATATAATGAATCAAGCTCTTAAAGTGCAAACTAAGTTTTTAAGAAACCCTTAAAAAGATAATGTGGATCCTAAAAAAATCCTTGCTCTTGATGTATTCCATTTAAAAATACAAATTGTTTAGAACCAATGTTGTAAGTGTAGACACCAAAACAACACCAATCTAATTATGTGACGACAAACACTGATCGAATTGACATACACAGCCCCTAGGGCAGCCCCTAGAGGTTAAATAGTGGTCCTAACCAGTCCCATAGCAGTTTTGGAAGGTCAGAGGTCAATTTGGCACCTTTCAGGCACTCTGCTTCCTACTCATTCCACCCTGGGACGATTACAAACTGGTATTCGTCCCACCTTGGGAAGATTAGTAGTATTTGCTCCAAGGTGGGGCGAATAGCAAGTTTGATGGGCAAAAGGTCAAACCTTGATAAATGGCAACTCAGATCTGCAACTTAACTCCTCCTTCAATGCATGGAATGTGAGTGAGCATTTTTGAGCTCAAAGAGGCAGTCATAGGGGCAGTCATGGAGCCCTTAACCAGGGAGGAATCTTCCTCCCCATGACAAGGCATGATCGCCAAGTGGCACCTCTGCATGCTCATTCACAGAGACCCTTAGGTCTATAAAATGGTGAGTCTTCTCATCCCAAAAGGAAACAAAGCAGGAGCATTTGGAGCAACAGAGTGTTGTCGAATTACATCCTCACCCATCGTTTGTGCTTCTTACATCCTTGATCTCTCTTTTGGAAGGGAGGTTATTGGGTGATCATTTGAAGCACAATCCGAACCCAAAACTCGAACATTTGGCCACAATACCCCACCTAATTTTTTGACACAACCCCATAAGTGGTTTTGGACCCATCCCAAGTGGATTGGTGCCAAAATCGGGCCCCAAACGATGGGCGTCCTGCCCCCGGGCCCCCCCTGCATTGTTGTAGTCCTAATCGTCCCACCCCGGAGCGATTAGAAATCTATGGCAGATTTCCATACTATTCTTTTTGCATTTTATTCTAGGTCACTTACATATGTTGTCATTTAAATTTCATGTCATTTGGATGAGTTTTGACTGTGCTTTCAATATTTCTCGCTTTCACTAACATATAGGGAGCATCATCGGATACAGCATGATCGAGGCCGAATATGCAAAATCCGACCATCTGGGTCATCCCAAAGTGCCTCTTTTTATCTAACCCCAACTTTACAGGTGTTTTAGAGGCCCCTGGATGGGACATTTAGGAGGTCACCTACTGACATTTTATGACAGTCCTAATCGTCCCACCTCGGAGCGATTATAAATCTATGGCAAATTTCTCGATTGTTCCTTTTGCAGTGTGTCCCTGGTAATGTTTTCTTGCTTTTGTCAAATTTTTAGCTCATTTTGATATGTTTCAGTTATCATTTTAATTATTTTATGCATGCATTAATCGTAGGCCTTGGGGATCGCATGTTTCCCTCCATCCACAGGTGCTATTAACCGTTTACTGTTTCTCTAAACATAGGATCTTGACACCAGAGGGGCAGCAAGGAACTATAGACGCACTCACACAAGCAGCGATGACGTTTGGTCCGCCCATTTTCAATGTGGGCACACTGAAGATCCTAAAGGGGAATATCTCATTTGTGGTGTAACAAAACCATGTTTAACGCTCCTAGCCCCTGAAAAGGGAGGAGACGCATTGTAACCCAATCTCGAGCAAATTAATAAAATAAAGGGCTGCACTTTTATATTTTTCTTTAAATCTCGTTTCAATTCGTTTGTTTTCTCTCTTTTCATGCATTCTCGTTCGTAGGACTTAGCGTTACATTTCCCTTTCTGTTTGCTTCCGTATCCTTGTGCTTTTGTTAGCGTATACTATAACTGTTAGTACATTATTAGGTAAAGTTGTTATTATGCTAACAACTATTGTTTATTTGTTAGCGTAATTAGTTCATTTGGTTAGTCTATTATAGGCTCATACTTATGTATTTAAAGGTTGCTTAATCAATACAATTTAGTATTCACTCTGACATGGTATCAGAGCTGCGTAGTCAACACTCTGGTAGCTTTCACCTGGGCTGGCTGGGCTGACAAGCTAGCTCGGCACAGTCACTGACTGGAAAGCGATCAGACTAACAGATTTGTACTTGGTGATTGACCAAACCTGGGCAACGCGCAACTGTTGGCGAGGACAACCAACGGGACTCACTTCCCTGGATGTGACACTACACAGACGCAGCAATGGAAGACATCATGAGCAATGGAATGGGAGCTACGTGACGTTTAGACGTTTTGTTTGTAGACCATCATAAGACCGAACTCACCAGATCTAGATTTGCAAGGTCCGTGAATGCAGTGTGTGAGAAAAATCAATTTCGCCCCTCAAATATTGCACTACGGCTTGCACTGTAACATCTAGCAGAGATAAAGTGTGTTTCGAGAAGATCGTGGCCATAGCTATGGTGATTGCGGTAGATGTTTTTTCGATACACCATTAGCCATGATTTTGGATCGTAACGAAAGCCAGGATGACATCAACGCCGCTCGGGATTGATTGAAAACCCTGCAGATCTGGAAAGCTTGGATTTGTGACGAGCAATAGCTCACAAATATTTCACTACTACGAGGATTGCATTCGGACGACCAATTTGCCATAGACGACACAATATATTGATAAGGTTGTGTTCTCATAAAGCTTAATTTATATATTGCGGACAATAAAACACAGCAGACGTCACCGCCGTGAGAGGTGGAAGAGCCACTCGGAGGTAGCAGCACCGTGAGGTGGTGGTAGTACCACCCATTGATAGCAATTCGGGCGTGGCTCTTTGGCAAATAGGGAATCTTCCCCTTTGATTACCACCGACAGTGGTAGCCGGGGTGGTAAGCTGCCTGTTGCTAAGGCGTATGACAAAGGAAGAGGTCGGGAGTTCCATTCTCCTCGACAGTAAGGTATATTTTTTTACTTTAGTTTGATTATAAAGGGAAATTTTATTTTTTGATTTCAAAACTTTATTTTTTTTTAATTAAATATTTTTAATTTCTTAATTATTTTTTTTATGAAATTAATTAAGAAAAATCATATTTAATTATTATAAAGTTTTGTTTTCATTAAAATTTTCTTTCTCAACATCAAACTTAAGTTTAAATACATTATCAATTCGCATAAAATCATCAAACCTCAAAACCTATTTTTTAGGCTTCATAAATAGCAAACTTCTTTTGTTTGAAGTACTTCACATAGGGGGGATTTTTTTTTATGACATTTTTGTGCTAATCTGCCTAAGAGGCAAATATTGTAATTTTTTACAAACCAGTGAAAAAAAGCCTTCTGGAGCGCCCATTTTGCGCTTCCAGAAAAGCCAAGGGCGCTGCCCCTTGGAACCCCGTACAGGGGAGATATAATTTTTGCAAAACCAAGGGGGGAAGACTTATAAGGGTGCATTTTCGGCAGTGACCGACACCTTAAAAATGGGCAGATCAAAGAAAAAGCAAGCCCCTAAACAAACTGATGTTGAATCAGTTAAAGGTCCTTACTTTCCACTAGAGATGGAAGGAATGGATTTTTATAAGGATGAAAAATATTCTACACTACGTAGTGGTGTAAAATGCATTCTCAAAGATTCTAAAGATTCTGAAGATCTTCAGAAGAATGGTGTTCAAATCCCTATAGGCGTCATAAGGGCAGTCTATGTATCATTGCTTTCTCTTGATATTGCCCAACGTAAAATCTACAGGGACTTTAGTGAGGAAACAGAGGTCAAAATGGTTGATGATTGTAGTGACACAAGTGACCTTCAGCCCATGGTGGCGAATGCTTGTTGTGACACATGTGACCTTGAGCCCATGATGGCCAATGCTTGTTGTGATACAAGCGACCTCATGCCTATGATGGCAGATATCAGTTGTAGCACAGGTGATCTCATCATAGTAGTAGATTTTGCTTGTGACACTAGTGACTTAAAAACTGAACCTCCTAAAAATGAATTCCATACTCTCATCAATAGCGACAAATGCAATATTGTTAAAAGCATTGATGAAGATGATGAAATTGGGTGTTTTGAAAAACACACCAAAGGATTTGGTTCCAAAATGATGAAGAAAATGGGATTCAATGGTGAGAGATTAGGTAAACAAGAACAAGGCATTAAATCTCCAATAATGCTAAATGTCAAGGCAAAGCATGAAGGCCTTGGCTATACTGGACATGCAAGTACCAATAATTCTATGTTTGTAAAACCTAAATCTCCTACAACTCCTAAAAAGCATTGTTACAGTCACTATGGAAAGACAGGACATGTTGTAGCTAAGTGTTGGAGATTACATCCTTGTGATTCTTGTGGATGTACGAATCACTCTTCTTATACCAAACTAAAAATGGCCAACAAGGTTCATATTGATTGTGGATGGACAGATCTCACACAATGGACCAGGATGAAAGAAATGTTGTATGGTTTCTACCGAAAAGGTAAAACCTATGGTAGACCCCGAGGCAAATCTAGTGACAGACCGAGTGGAAGTCCCAGAGATAATGACCCAGAGACAGACCTAAAGACAGACCCAGAGACAAAGTTCTATAGGCAGATCCAGAGGCAATAATCCAGAGGCAGATTCACAGGAAGATCCCGAGATAGACCCAGAGGTACAATTCCAGAGGTATGCTTAGAGCCAGAGCCGTGAGCCTGAGCCTGAGCTTGAGCCGAAGATAAAGCACGAGCCATCATTATTTCATTTCTTTTCTTCGTCTTCACTGTTTTTGGGGCAGTTATATACTTTACCCAAATATTGTTGTATGGGGGGATGATAGTGTAGCTAGTAGTTATTACATTACCCAAATAATGTACTAAGGGGGGATGTTAGCGTATACTATAACTGTTAGTACATTATTAGGTAAAGTTGTTATTACGCTAACAACTATTGTTTATTTGTTAGCATAATTAGTTCATTTGGTTAGTCTATTATAGGCTCATACTTATGTATTTAAAGGTTGCTTAATCAATACAATTTAGTATTCACTCTGACAACTTTCAGTGGCGATCTCGGTGGGATGTTGTCCCCTGATTTTGAGATCAAATTTTTGATCAAAAGTTGTGTGTTTTTGCTTGTAGGTGTCAATCTTTCAAGCACTGGACTGTTGCTCGTTCCACCCTATGGTGAATATAGAGCTAGAATTCGTGTCACCCAGGGACGAATGGGCATTCGTCCCACCCTGTGATGAATACAGATCTGTTATTTGTCCCACCCCAGGACGATTAGCTCTCTATGTAGTTTCAGAGTAGAAACTTAGAGGCATCCAGTTTGGGCAGAGAAGAGGTAGGGGTTCTGAGCATCCTCTGTCATTTTTTGTTTTGTCTCTATCATTTCATGTTTCTTTGCTTGCATAAGAGAGTTTGTTGCATTTTTTTCTTTCTTTGCGCAAATAAAAAGAACCCCACACACCACGTGGTAATTTAAACACCAAGGAGTTGGTCGTAAAACCCCAACCCTTGATCAAGACCAACGGTGGATTTCATCACCACCTTGGCTTGAATTTTTGCATATATAACCTCGATCTCTACTGTTGTTAGACGTAAATCCTGACGAAAGCTTACCAAGTGTAGTTGGGGTGATTCCCAGTGCATGAGGATAAGTCTTCTATGGTAGGTGTCAATAACAGAGCGATTCCCCTTTTGTACCACCTATATTCCACGTACCATTCTGCTCTCACGTACCAATAGTTTCCCTCATGTAAGGGCGGGTATATTGAGATGTTTGGTATAACGGCCTGGCAGTGGTATATTGAAGGGGCGACCATTTTGGGAGACATAAGAGCCATCATATTGCATGTACAACAACACGTTCTTCACAAAGATTTCAAAATAAGAATCAAAACACACTAAACCAAATTTAGGGAACACCTTTAATCTATAAACGAGATAATCACTTCTTTGATTGTGTGGTTCCTTTTGTTTAGTGTAAAAGAAAAAAAATCATAAAGAAGATAAAAACCTACATAGCTTGTAGAGAGACACCACCATGGTGTACACCCGTAGCCAAGCCCAATCACAGGCGGAGGCTGCGAAAAGTGTACGAGGAGGCACAAGTCACCTCCGCTATAGCACCAAGGACTTGGTCATACCACCTTGGTGGCCTGACCCACATAATAGTCCACATCATACCATGATGGAGCGGGACTATGGAGGCACCCCTTCGAGGGACACTCCCATTCAACATAGACCCTTTCAGGAAGAATCCTTACACATGGCACTCAACATAAATGAGAAGGCTCCCTTAGACGCTCGTTATGAGTGGCCATCGCGCAATGAAGCACTAGAAAAGCATAGGGTCCATAAGGAGGGACCACATGATTACATCATCCCTCCTCTACCCCTTATAACTGTCAAAAACAATAGGATAAATCCAGAGCGCAAGGCTCTTCAGACAGGGCGAGCCAACTCTGCCCACCCCTTTCACATATACAAAAGGAAGCACAAGGAAGACCACTACATTCCTCAAGAGCAATACACAGTGTGGGAATAATGTGCTTTCGCACCTGCTATTTATCAGGATCACCTACTGAGGCCAAAGCCTTAGGTGAATGCCGCCAACCTCGACAAAGGGAAGCAACCTATAGAGATCTCGGATCATCGCGACTAAGATAAATATGTAGGAGAGGCATCTAGGCCTCCTAGACTCAAGACGATGGAACAAATCGACCTAGAATTTGCCAAACATGTCGCCCACCAAGTGTAAATCATGCATCTTGAGCAAGACCAACAACAGTTGGAGCATCTGTATCGCCTTAGCAAAGAGCGCATTCGGTGTCAAACAGATGAGCTGCTCTAGACCACTATGTCTGAGAGGGTTCCAACCCCTCGCACACAAAGAGCAGAACTATATGAGAGGCACAACCCCTTAGTGCGAGACAGGTCTCCACGACCTTACCAAGTGTTGCCTCTGAGACCTCCTAGACCTGAGCGGGAGGCCACTCTTAGGAACAATGATGGGCACCCTCCGCGGGCACCCACCCATGTTTATAGGTCACACCCAAGAACTCCTCAAGAAGTCTATGAGGGGTATGAGCAAGAAGAAGAGCAGGCTGAAATGCCCTACCAAGGCAGAGGGGGTGCTATCCGACCACCCCTCCATAGGCTTCAAGTTCCCCGTAACCCGTAGTGGGAGCAAACCAAAGACGAAGAGATCAAATCTTTCGATGCATATAAAGTGCTGCTAGAGCGCATAGAGTCTGTGGAGACCAAGACTTTTGGGCCCCAAAAGCCCACTTTACACTAGCTCTGCAGTCACCCTGTGCATCTGTCAGTGTCGGCACCCCTATACCCTGAACACTTTAAACTGCCCTAGTTGGCAATCTTTAGAGGGGAGTAGGATGCCCAAGATCACGTGACTAGATTCTTGAGCCAATGCTTTGGCATTTAGGACAATGATGCTTTGCTGCTAAGAACATTTATAACCACGTTCGTAGGCCCTGCCTCGGATTGGTTCACTCAATTGCCAAAGCATAGCATCGGTAACTTGGATCGCCTAGTGGACGCGTTCCTCGAATGCTTCACCTTCAAAACTAAGAAGAAGGCGTCACTAAGCGACCTAGCTAGCCTCAGGCAGTATGAGGAAGAAACCATGGTGGCCTATGGAAATCGGTGGAGGACGTTGCTTTCAAAGCTACCCTACCTCCCTCCCATGGCCGACCTGACCCAAATGTTTTTGAAGAGATTTTTGAGGTCGATCTCCGTGCTATTGTAGCTACAGCAATATGCCACTCTTGAGGAAGCCCTGGCGCAAGCCAGAATCATTGAGGAGATCAAGATACAATATGGCAATATTGCCAAGCCATGAAAGAAAGAGTGGCCTAAAAATGCCAAAACAGGGACCACGCAACCAAAACCCGTTGCGGTCAATCGGGTTGCTATCAACGCACCAAAGCCTGCACAAGCAACACAGCCCCCAAAGGCTAACTATCAGGCGGTCCCTCTTGACAGTTATGAAAGAGAAAATCATCGGCAAGAGCAAAATCAACAGCGTCACCCTAGGTGACAATTCACACCCTTTACAGAGTCTAAAGACTCCTTGTTTGACCGTTTGTCAGCGGTAAACTTGATAAACCTGCCAGAGAGTCGACCTGTAGACCCCAATGCGCCAAAACCCAAAGGTTATAGGGAAGACTTGTATTGTAGGTTTCACCGACAGAAAGGACATGACCTTTATGCATGTTGGAAGTTCAAAAGCTTCGTGCAAGACCTAATCGACAACAAGACGCTAGTGGTGGATAATCCCATAGCACCAAACAACCAATAGATGGAGGTCTTCAAAGACCCCCTACCTGCCCATGATACGCAGACAAAAACCCTTCAGGTCAATGAGGTGACACAGAATTGCCCCATGCGGGGGGTATGTAGGAATGATAAGCATCGTTACTAGGAACAAGAGGTACCCAAGCACAGCTGCCCCCGCTGCAGCTATAGGAGAGGTTCCATCAATGTCACAACCTCAACAACACACTACACAACCTCCTCTGCCTAGACCAGTGGCCACGATTCGGACCAAACTTACCCAAAGTTTGAGGACCACGTCGACTAGGCTCTCCATTTACGAGCTCATACAACAATCATCACCCCATCGGGAGGCTCTAATGGAGATACTAAAATCCATCGAGCTGCAGCCCCAAGAAGCAAATTCTTTCAACAACTTTGTGGGACATGTCAAATGATGCACCGAGCCAGTCATCACCTTTAGAGAAGATGAACTGAAATCAATGACTGGTGACATAGCGGATCCCCCCCTACACGTCATCGCGTGGGTCAACGAGATTTTGTATAAGAGGGTGTTGGTGGACACTGGCTTGTCCAGTAATATAATTACAATAACGACATTAAAACACCTGAAGTTGCCAGCATCTCACATCGTGGCCTCCATCTATACTCTGCGAGCATTCAATGATGCGATATGCTCGACGATGGGCATAATTGTCCTGCCCATCTAGGTGGGACAAAAGACTATTCCTACGTTGTGCCACATCTTGGAAGGTGAGATGGCCTATAATATCTTGTTGGGCCGGCCTTGGATCAAGGACATGAAGTGTGTCCCTTCGATAGCCCACCAATGCCTAAAGTACACATTCGAAGGGCAAGTGCATGTAGTCCCGGCAGACTTAGAACCCTTCAAGTATTGCAATGCGGTACAGCTAATGTCACAATCAACCCTTCCATCAACACATTTGGATTTTTAGTTGAATCCATCTAAACAAGGTCCGATTCCGCATACATCCCCGCTGGTAAGTCCATCAAACCCCCAACCGGGTCCATATTCATCATCTGGTCCTTCATCGATGACGCCACCTATGGTGGCCACACCAAAGGACAATGGGAAGAAACCCCTGGAAGAGGCACCGCTATCAGTCTCAACCATCGTTATCGAGGAGATGCCTAGCCGAATGGAAGTCAAGACGCCTAGTCCGCCCGACATGGAGTGGATTCAGGAAGAACTCCCATTCCCTCCCCCTCAACCGCCAACAATAACCATTAAGATGGCCAATACGGGCCTGGGGGAGTATCTGGTACGAAACATTGTAGCAACACCTGCAATTGAGTCCATGCAGGACATGGGGAGACCTCGCTTCCCCATTGGTACTATTGTTCCTCTAGGCTAACCACCAAATCAAACAAACTTTGTCATGGCATTGAACCTTACATGCAAGAAGAAGAATATGAAGAGCCCTTTGCTGAGGACGTCAACTATTTTTCCAACCCAGACTTCGCTTTGAGATATCTTGGCCAGTGCAATTGGCATGGATATGGGTTGGGTTGATATGAGCAAGGAGTGCACGTTCTTTGCCAACCAAGATATCAGATGCCATACGACAAGTCAGGAGTAGGGTTCAACCACCCCCTGCCCCTGGACATCTTGGTAGAGAACATGCAAGGCCTAGGGATAGGCAACAAGGATGGGTTAGCATTAGATCCATATGCCAATCCTAACACAACATATACATTGGGGGATTATCTCTCGTTGTTGACGACACACCTTGTTGGCCTTGATAACCTCATCCCTTTGCTCGAGAAAGGAGAAAGTTTGAGAACTCACTTACAATAGGGATATAGACAAGGCCAGGAAGGATCTTCAGAAGACGAGTCGGAGTATGAGGTAGCACCATGGGACGCTTTCAAATCGGATAGCAATCACTCACAAGTGACCCCCATGGATGACTACCAAGAAAGCCTCTTGGCAATGTTCCCTTTGGATGCTCCAATCGAACAAGTGCGACCTTAAGAAAATTAGGCCCCCCGTAGAGAGCGAAACAACCCCGATGGGACCAGATCAATTTGCTCGAGCAGGACGAGCCTCACATGTCACAAATAGTTGTTGGAGCCAACGAAGGCTTGTGGATCTTCGATAGTGATTATGAAGATGAAACTAAGATGGCGTATCTCAATCATATGCGATAGCAACAATACCCCATGGATCTTGATGACATGTTTGAACAATTAAACATGGGGCTAAGGCATAGGTGGCATCTAAACCCAGCACAGTTAGACCAAGTGTTGCATCCACCACTTTGGGCATATAGAGAGCACCTTCTACCCAAAGACTCTATAGAGTTATCAGTGCCAAGGGAAGACCCTTTCTTTCTATCCGCACATAGGGCTGATCCATTTGTGCCAATACCCCAAGAGCCAAATCCGGAGAACAAAAATCATCAAGGAAGTTCGAGTCATCACACTCGCGGTAATGGAGACCAAAATCATTTCATCAACATGATCTCCATTGACTTAACCGCCCCCATCCGTAATCCAATCGATCCAACATGGTCATTGTATCTAGACCTAGATGCCATAGACTGGGATCGCGTTAATTCACCACCATCCCCATCAGAGTACTGGCCTTGCGGTGAGATGCTTCATTTCACCCCAGGACCAACTTAGGATATCTTCCATGCTGAAGAGGGACCCGAAGTTCCTAACGCAGATCTGAATTTAGCAAATGATATCCACTTGATCCCAACTCTACACTAGTTGGAGGACGGGTCCCACATGTCAGTCGAGGAGACGACTGACATAGACATCGACTCTAATCCAATGAATCCACAGATCATCAAGATGGGGGTAAGTCTATCCCCCGAAGATCAAGCCGACTACATTGCCCTTCTCAAAGAGAATAAGGAGGTTTTTGCATGGTCTTACAAAGACATGATGGGGCTAGACCCACAGCTAGTCACGCATAATATAACGCTTGATCCGACAGTCAAGCCAGTTAAGCAAAAACTACGTAAGATGCACCCAACAGTGGCCTTAATGGTCAAAGGCAAATTACAAAAGTTGTTGGATGCACAGTTTGTCATCTGCGTGGATTACCCACCATGGCTGTCCAACATGGTGCCCGTCAAAAAGCCTGACGGGAGGATTCGCATATGCATTGATTTTCAAGATCTAAACAAAGCTAGTCCTAAGGATGATTTCCCATTGCCTAGCATCAATGCATTGGTAGACGCTACAACAAGCCACAAAATGCTATCCCTCATGGATGGTTTCTCAAGATACAATCAGATTCATATCAATCCCGAGGACCAACTAAAAATGACATTCATAATGCCTTGGGGAAATTTTGTTACAAGGTCATGCCCTTTGGCCTTAAAAATGTTGGCGCCACCTACCAACATGCCATGACATACATCTTCCACAATCACATGCATAAAATATTGGAAGATTACATGGATGATTTGTTGGCCAAATCTCTTTTGCGCCCAGATCATCTCGATGACTTAAGCAAGATCCTCGATCGCCTCCTCGAACACAAAGTCAGACTAAACCCCAAGAAGTACGTATTTAGCGTCACATCTAGAAAACTCTTGGGTTTCATAGTCTCAAAATGAGGCATCAAGGTGGATCCACATAAAGTCAAGGCAATCCTTGAAATGCTCCCCCTAATTACCATCAAGTAGCTTAGAAGCCTACAGGGAAAGGTCGCGTCAATCAAGCGCTTCATAGCACAGTTATCTGACAAGTGCCGACCCATGAATAAATTATTGCACAAGGGGGTAGCATTTCATTGGGATGACGAGTGCCAGTCAACCTTTGACGACATTAAACAATACTTGGCTTCATCGCTAGTATTGGCACCACCTAGACCAAGAGTGTTGTTCTATTAATACATCTCAGCTACTAAGGTGGCACTGGGCGCCATGCTAGCCCAAAAAAATGAACTACACAAAGAACAGGCTACTTACTATCTTAGCCGCACCCTGGTCATGTAGCAAGTATGAACATCCTCTCTAATTTCTAGATAATTAAGTGGCTAGACTAGGTTAGTTGTCGACAAATTCTTGTCGGCAAATTCTCAAAGTTTTAGTTGAATATCCCTTATCCCTCCATTCTCTCCTTTATTCCCTCTTCCCCCTTATCACTCCAACCTCCCTTCCCCTTATTCCTCCCTTCATCTTCTCCTCCGACTTCCTCCCTTCCCGCTTTTCCTCTAACCTCTTCTCCCTTTATATAAATTAGATGAGTTTTTCCATAGTTATGTTGAACATTGTAATAGCTCTGCGAGATTTATTAAATAAAGATTTGTTCTATTTAGTAAATATATCATATTTTCTCCTGATCCATAAATTATATTTGGTATCAGAGCTTGGTAGGCGAGGTCGTGTTGGGCACGAATCCCGAGGTCGCACGGTGATTAGCTGGCGAGCGTGCTGGGCACGCGTCCCAAGGGCACATCATGATCGAGGAGCTGGGCAAGCGGATCGAGGAGGTGGCAGAGCGGGGCACATTTTTTGAGGCGAAGCTGAGAGCTGACGCTGAGGTGGAGCACTGAGATGCGACACGCAGTCCGAAGTAGGTGCTGAAGTGGCTGGCTGAGGTGGCACGGACGTTGAGGTGGCACAGAGGCACGTTGAGGTGGCAAAATGAGCCGACTGCGACACGTGGGCGTCTGCATGCAGGGGTGCTACGGTGGCATCCGAGGGTTGGCGGTCTCCATCAAAAGGAGGGCAAGAACGATTGCCCGAAGGCAATCATTGTTTAACGTGAGCCTTCGCGTATATAAATGCCCCAACAGTTTTCATCCTAGTCCATGTGGGACAAAGGCATTGTTTTTTGTTTTTAAAAAAAAATGTGATCGTGATATATAATAAATATAACTGTGCATTCCTTTGTAAGCACGCCAGTGGGCGTAGCGCGAGCGACGAGGGCGGTTGAGTTTCAAGGCTGAGGTCCCGGGTTCGAAACCCGTCGGGGACGCCTGGCGCAAGGTTTAAATTTTTTTTTTAAATCGTCAATATTGCAGGATAAAGGCCGTGGGCGCATTTGTTGTTTCAAAGAAGCCGCGGGGGCGCATTGGTCAAGACTCTTGGCTAGGACGAAGGAGGTTGCGAGTTCGACTCGCTCGGCTGATTAAAGGTTCATTTTTTTAATTTGTTTTTTAAAGTTAATTTCAACTTTATTAAAGTATTTAATATTAATTTAATAATTAAAAAAAAACATATTGCTTTATAATTCTTTTTAAATTTTTTAAAAATAGTTTTTAAAGCAATCTTTTTTAATTATTAAATTAAAAAGTATTAAAATACTTTATAAAGATTGATTTTTAAAACTTTAGAAAAATTTTGAACCTATTGTCCTAGAGGCAAGTTGTATAATCGCCCAAGGGGTTTAAAAAAAACCTTGCAAAATTGTGTAATAGCCTAGGAGGCAAGTATTGTAAAAAAGTGACGGGAAGTCTTCCGGAACGCCCGTTTAGCACCTCCAAAAAATTTTGGACTCCCCTTGGAACCCCGTTCAAGGTTAAATATTTGTTTTGTAATAGCCTCAACGGCTGTAAAAGGGTGAAAATTTTTAACCATAGAGACTCTAATGAAGTTGTTTTTTGCATTGATGAGTAGATGATCAGATCAACTGGATGCTATTATGCGTTGCTCTCTCTGTTGAGAAGAGAGACTCCTGATTCCTTTGACAGGAAAGTCCAGTAGAGTGGACTTCATACAGTGTTTTGTCAGTTGGAAAACCAAGTGATAGCACATCAGAGAAAACCAGATTCTGGATACGAGGCAGATTCTGAAGATAATATCTTCGGGCAAAGAGTAGTTGAATCCGAGACGGTTGAAACAGTACCTAAAGGACAATCAAGTGACAGTTATACTCCTACAGTGCCTGAATTTGAAACGAGTGAGAGCTATACACCTCGCTCTCCTGATTCAGAACCAGAAGAAGTAGAAGCAGAAGCAGAGGAAAAAGAACCAGTGGAGGTGAAACCTGCAATTGAAGAACGAGTTGTTCTCAAAAGGCGTCTTGAGCCAACAGCAGCAGCAAAAGAAGTCATTATAATCAGTGATGACGAAGCAGACAATTTCACCTTTCCAGTCTTGGGAAATCCTCAAGAAGAAGAACGCCAAATTAGTGAGCATTTTAAGAAAGCTAGATTTGATTTAAATCAGTGATCTATTTTGTACTTCTTTGTACAACTTGTTTGAAGTTGAAATAAAATTTGCTTTCTAAAATGGCTTCCAATACTAGTTTACCAATCCTTGAGTTCAATGGTGGTGATTACGAGTATTGGTCAATTAAAATGAAAACTCTGTTGATTGGCAAAGGTCTTTGGGATGTGATTGAAGAGGGATATACTCGAACCTTCAGTCGCTTGAGTGGGCAGTTTTGAGTGTTGTTGATAAAAGGGCTAAAAAGGAAGCTCAGAAGAATAATTCTTCTGCCCTTTATCACATTCAAGCCGCCCTTGATAGAAGTATTTTCCCTAGAATAGCTTCTTTTACAACAGCTGAATCTGCTTGGAATGCTTTAAAAGAAAGTTATAGGGGTAGTGACCAAGTCAAACAAGTTAAACTCCAAACCTTGAAAAGAGAGTTTGAAACTCTTAAAATGCAAGAAAATGAAAAGGTTGGTGATTACTGCATGCGAGTGAAAGTCGTAGTAGATAAGATGGTCACTTTAGGAGATGATGTAAAGCCTGAAGTTATAGTGAAGAAAGTGTTGAGGACACTTCTTCCTAAGTGGAATTCAGTTGCAATAATTATAGAGGAATCTAAAGACCCTCCTTTCTTTCCTTTTGAAACCCTCATTGGCTCACTTCTCTCACATCGGGGGGAGAAAAAACGCCAACTCCTTCCACAAGTTATGGAGGAGATGATAAAGCCTTTGCTTCTCAAGAAGGCAGAGGTAGAGGTCGTGGCGAGAGGAAGGTATAGAGGAAGAGGCAAAAATAATCCAGAGAGGTGGAACTCCTAACGGAGGAGGAAATCAGAACAGAGGAGGATTTTCAAACAATAGTGAACAACATAATAGAGGAGGATAGCAAAATAGATGGAAACAATCAAGCAGAGGCAAAGGAGGAGATAAGGCAAAACAATCTTGCTACAATTGTGGCAAACTTGGCCATTATGCTCGTGATCTGTTGGACTAAGACTTCACAAGGAGCTAGTAGCGACCAGAGCGGTCGGTTTGGAAACTTTGGAGAAGAGGAAGAGGCCACAAATCTCTTTCTCTCATATGGTCGAGCAGATCGGAACATGAATGATACATGGATCTTGGACACTGGGTGTTCAAACCATATGAGTGGCAAAGAAGAGCTCTTTGCTACTCTAAACTCCTCCTACAAATCCAACATCAAATTGGGAGATGATAAATCATTGGCAGTTGAAGGCATTGGAGCTATGGCAGTTCCAACTAAAGAAGGAGTCAAACAAGTAAGTGATATCTATTATACACCCCATCTCCAACATAATATTTTAAGTGTTGGTCAAATGTTAGAAAAGAACTACAAGTTGCTTTTTGATGAGGGTAAATGCACTATTTTTGATAAAAATAACAATAATAGAATCATTACTCAAGTGCCAATGACAAAGAATAGATTGTTTCCTTTAAAGTTTGGCCAGCCAGGGGGAGATAAGTTAGCAAGTGTTGCTATTTCCAATCCAAGTGTTCTATGGCACTTGAGATATGGCCATTTGAATTCCGCTAGTTTGAAAATGCTAACTTCCCAAGCCATGGTCACTGGACTTCCTAAAGTTCAGGATAGTAAAGAAGTCCGTGAAGGGTGTGCTCTTGGGAAGCATGCCAGATCAAAGTTTCCTCATGGACAAGCATGGCGGGCCAGCTATCCACTCCAGCTAGTGCATACCGACATCTGTGGTCCGATGCAGACACAGAGTCTGGGTAACAACTCTTACTTTCTACTCTTTATTGATGATTATACTAGAATGTGCTGGATATATTTTTTGAAACATAAGGATGAAGCATATGAATGCTTTATCGATTTCAAAACAAGAGTTGAAAGTGAGAGTAGATATTTTGTAAAATGTCTTCGATCAGATAGGGGAGGAGAATACTCCTCTAATGAGTTTGTGAATTTCTGTAAGCAACATGGCATTAAGAGGCAGTTCATTGCTGCCTACACTCCACAACAGAATGGTGTCGCAGAGAGGAAGAATCACACCATTGTGGAGATGGCAAGGTCTATGCTTCAGACGAAGCATTTGACTAATTCATATTGGGCAGATGCAGCCAGGACCAGCGTATATATCTTGAACAGAAGTCCTACTTCAAGTTTGGAAGGGCAGACACCTTACCAAGCTTGGTATGGTAAAAAGCCAAATGTTAAGCATTTCAGAGTGTTTGGCTCGCTGGCCTATTCTCACATTCCTGATGAGCTTAGGAAGAAGCTCGATCCAAAGAGTCAGGCATGTATCTTTGTAGGATACTGTGAGAATACAAAAGCTTACAGACTCTATAATCCCCGGACTAGAAAGTTTGTGATTTCCAGGGATGTGATTTTTGATGAAGGGGGAGAATGGGGTAAGCCCCAAATATTCGAGTGATGTTGAATCCACCGATGTAGTTTCTAAGCGGGTGCAACAACAGACACCACAGAAAGGAAAGCAGTCTCCTCCCGATCCAAGTTCATCTTTTGATTCCACTTCTTCACCAAGTCCTTCTCCACAGTGATCCATAAGTTCCTCACCAATGGACATTGATTCTCCATCCAAAGGTAAGAGAACTCTACAGTATCATCCATCATATCGGATGTTGGATAAAAATTTTTCAAGAAGATACACTAGGAGTCAAGCTAGTGAAATGGATTCTGTTTTACACAGATTAGAAAGTATGCACTTGTATGGTGATGATGTCTCCCAGCAGGAACCTAGGGGAGATCAAGTTAACTATGCTTTGTTAACTAGTGCACAACTTGAACCTTCTAGTTATGAGAAGGCATGTACTCAAAAAATTTGGCAAGATGCCATGAAAGAGGAGATAACCTCTATAAAAAACAACGACACTTGGGAGCTGGTAAAGCTTCCTAAAGGCAAGAAATGTGTTGGATGTAAGTGGGTCTACAAGACCAAGTTTAATGCTGATGGTAGCATTGAAAGGCACAAGGCGAGACTAGTTGCAAAGGGATTCACTCAGAAATATGGAGTTGATTATGAAGAGACTTTTGCTCCTGTAGCCAGACAGGAGACTATTAGAACAGTTCTTGCCTTAGCTGCACATAAGGGATGGAAAGTCCAACACATGGATGTGAAAAGTGCATTTCTAAATGGTTACTTGACAGAAGAAGTGTATGTTGAGCAACCACAAGGATTTGAAGAGAAAGACAAGGAACATCTTGTTTACAAACTGAAGAAGGCACTTTATGGCCTCAAGCAGGCACCACGAGCTTGGTACTCACGCATTGATGGGTACTTCAAAGAATTTGGGTTCACCAAAAGTAGAAATGAACCCACCCTTTACTACCTACAACAAGGAAATGACATCCTCATAGTTTGCTTGTATGTGGATGATCTCATATTCATGGGTAGTAATGAAAAAATGAATATGGAGTTCAAACACTCCATGATGAAGCCATTTGAGATGAAGGATCTTGGCTTAATGCACTACTTCCTTGGAATGGAGGTTCATCGATCGGATACGAGGATCTTCATCTGTCAACATAAGTATGCTCGGGACATGCTTAAGAAGTTTGCTATGGAGCATTGCAAACCAGCTTGCAACTCCAATTGGACATGGGATCCAATTAAGCAAAGATGATGGAGCATCAAAAGTTGACGTGACCACTTTCAGAAGCATGGTTGGGAGTTTGATGTTTCTCGCCAACACCAGACTTGATATTCAATATGCTGTTTCTCTTGTTTCTTGATTTATGTCTAATCCTTCTGAGTTGCATTTGCAGGCAGCTAAGAGAATTCTCAGATATGTAAAGGGTACATGGGATTTTGGAATCCATTACCATAAATGTAACACTATCAAGCTTGTAGGCTTCAGTGATAGTGATTGGGGTAGCAACATTGATGACAGAAAATCAACCTCAGGGAACTGTTTTAGTCTGGGATCGGGACTAATAACTTGGAGTTCCAAGAAGTAGACAGTAGTAGCACTATCTTCAACAGAAGCTGAGTATATAGCGGTCACTCATGCTAGTACTCAAGCTCTATGGCTACGAAAGGTATTAGAAGAAATTGGAGAGCAGCAAAGTGGTCCAACAAGGATATTCTGTGACAACATTAGTGCCATTCAGTTGGCATACAATCCTGTCCACCATAGTAGATCAAAGCATTTTGATATGAAGTACCACTTCATCAGAGATATGGTGGAAACTGAAACTGTTGAGCTTCACTATTGCCCCACTTTGGAGAATGTTGCGGACATCTTCACCAAGGCGCTGGCTAAAGCTCAATTTGTAAAGCTGAGAGACTGTCTTGTCAGTCCTCTCATCTTTAAGGGGGAGAATGTAGCAAGTGTGAACATCCTCTCTAATTTCTAGATAATTAAGTGGCTAGACTAGGTTAGTTGTCGGCAAATTCTTGTCGGCAAATTCTCAAAGTTTTAGTTGAATATCCCTTATCCCTCCATTCTCTCCTTTATTCCCTCTTCCCCCTTATCACTCCAACCTCCCTTCCCCTTATTCCTCCAACCTCCCTTCATCTTCTCCTCCGACTTCCTCCCTTCCCGCTTTTCCTCTAACCTCTTCTCCCTTTATATAAATTAGATGAGTTTTTCCATAGTTATGTTGAACATTGTAATAGCTCTACGAGATTTATTAAATAAAGATTTGTTCTATTTAGTAAATATATCATATTTTCTCCTGATCCATAAATTATAGGTCAGTTATGAACTTAACTATGCATACGTTGAGAAGCTATGCTTGGCAGTGGTGTTTGCTACCAAAAAGCTATGCCATTACATGCTGAGCAACACGACGTATGTTGTATCTAAGGAGAATCCATTACGATACATGATGAGTCATACTTATCACAGTAGCCGCACGATGAAATGGATCATGTTGTTGACGGAGTTTGACATTGAATTCATTGGACAGAAGTCCATCAAAGTTCAAGTCATCATCGATCAACTAGTAGAGGCTCCTCTTGAAGACGATCAACCTCTGACCGTAGAGCTACCCGATGATGGGGTCTTCCATGTCTCATAATCACCAGATTCTGATGAGCCTAAGTCACAGGCCGACATGACCTTATTCTTTGATGGTTCTAAATGTGAGCAAGGGGGTGGCACGAGAATTGTATTCTTCACACCACAAGGGGCTCCAATGCCTCTATCATTTAAACTTGATTTCCTGTGCACCAATAACAACGTAGAATATAAAGCCTTGCTCATAGGTCTTCAAACAACCATCACCATGAACATCAAACGCTTGAACATTTTTGGTGATTTGTTGTTAATCGTCAACCAAGTAAAAGGGGTATTCCAATGTAAATGCCCAATTCTGTAGGCCTACAAAGCCCTTGTGGATAAATTCCTAGCAAAGCTTGAATGGTACAACATTGAGACACTCCCTCGATCATCGAATCATTTTGCAGACACTATGGCCTCCTTGGGGTCACTAATCTCGTAAGACCCTTTCGATGAGATGACAACCATTCAAGTCAAAACACTATCACAATTCGCGATGGAGCGTGCAAGCTCTGACTTAATGCTAGGAATCCACCTGATCCAGATTGAACCATCTCAGGATAGGTTCTCTCGAATCCACGATTGTCTGAATCAAGCCAACTGGGGGTCCTTGTTCTCCCCTATTCCCCTCAATAACAACACAATGCTATTCTTACAGATTCTTTCTCGCTCAACTTTTGCTAGGGACGAACCTCAAGAGGGATTGGTTGTTCATATCGTCAAGGCTTCTGATCAGCAGGATTGGTACACACCCATAAGAGACTACCTCAAGCTAGGTAACCTCCCACTTGGATTGTCGCATGCCATGAAAAGATCATTCAAACAGAAAGTGGCAAAACATGTCTTGTTAGGAGACATTTTGTATCATCAAAGCTATGAAGGAATCCTCCTCCATTGCTTGGACCAACAGGAGTCCGCTTGGGCGATCACCCAAGCGCTCGATGGTACATGCGATAGCCACTTCAGTGATATGGCCATCGCAAAGCGCATTCTTTGCATGGGCTATTATTGGCCATCTTTAGAACGATATTGTTGCATGTATATAAGGAAGTGCATGAAGTGTCAACACCATGCTAATTTGACACATGTACCTTCTCAGGCCTTGTAGTCGATCCAATCAGCTTGGCCGTTTTTATAGTGGGGCTTAGATCTAATTGAAAAGATCTCCCTTGCGTCGTCAAGCTGTCACACGTTCATTATAACGGACATAGAGTACTTCACCAAGTGGGTGGAAGCAATTCGCTTACCTCTACGACTGGAACCCGCATTGCGGAGTTTATTTTACATAACATCATATGTCGTTTTGGTATTCCATCCAAGATCATCTCGAATAATGGGACGTCGTTCAAGAACAAAGACATGCGTGCTTTAACAACGAAGTACAAAATTCAGCATAGTTTTTTGACACCTTATTATCCATAGGCAAATGGGCAAGCAGAGGCGTCAAACAAAACGCTAGTTGCCATCCTCAAAAAGACAATCACAGATAGTCATAAGGATTGGCACATTCAAATACCACTTGCTCTTTGGGCTTATCGCACTAGCATTCGGACGCCCACTAGGGCAACTCCGTTTTCACTGGTGTATGGCTCCGAGGCAGTCATGCCTCTCGAGTTGGAAATTCCTTCCCTACGCATATCAATGCAAGAGTTCATCGATGATGACACTACGTGGTAGGCCCGGTTAGACCAACTTACGTTGCTTGATGAACGATGCGTCAATGCTCTCGAGCATTTGCGTATCTACCAAGAGCGACTTAAGAAAGCATACAACATGAAAGTTCACCTGAGGGACTTTCAAGTTGGTGACCTAGTATTAAAAGAGAACCAACAAAACTCTAACTTGCTGACCCATCTAAGGGACAAGTTCACGGCAAACTGGTTAGGTCCTTCTGTAATTGATAGTAAAATAGGACCTAGAACATATCGGCTAGCCTCTCTTGACGGAATCAAGGAACTAGAACCCTTGAACATCAGTCATTTGAGGCCATTCCATATTTAAGAGAGACATAGCCCAACCAAAAAGCTCCAAGGATTCCCATAATCGCTTGGTCAACCCCAAAATGCCCCAAAGGTGCCCATAATCCCTTTGGTCAAACCAAAAAGCTCCAAGGATTCCCACAATCGCTTGGTCAACCCCAAAACACCCCAAAGGTACCCATAATCCCTTTGGTCAAACCAAAAAGCTCCAAGGATTCCCATAATCGCTTGGTCAACCCCAAAATGCCCCAAAGGTGCCCATAATCCCTTTGGTCAAACCAAAAGCTCCAAGGATTCCTGCAATCGCTTGGTCACCCCAAAACACCCCAAAGGTATCTATAAACCCTTTGGTCACCCCAAAATCTCCAAGGATTCCCATAATCGCTTGGTCAACCCCTAAAATGCCCCAAAGGTGCCCATAAACCCTTTGGTCAAACCAAAAGCTCCAAGGATCCCCATAATCGCTTGGTCAACCCAAAAATGCCCCAAAGGTGCCCATAAACCCTTTGGTCAAACCAAAAGCTCCAAGGATTCCCACAATCACTTGGTCAACCTAAAACGCCCAAAGGTGTCCATAAACCCTTTGGTCAAACCAAAAGCCCCAAGGATCCCCATAATCGCTTGGTCAACCCCAAAATGCCCCAAAGGTGCCCATAAACCCTTTGGTCAAACCAAAAGCTCCAAGGATTCCCACAATCGCTTGGTCAACCTAAAACACCCCAAAGGTGTCCATAAACCCTTTGGTCAAACCAAAAGCCCCAAGGGTTCCCATAATCGCTTGGTCAAAAATAAATATTCAAAAACAAACAAAAAACAAAAGATAATCAAAAGTAACAAAAAAAATTGCATCTCACTTCCATGCATACTCGTAAAAAATCAAAACACAACAAATATAGCGTAATTAGGCATCGCATACATACATTGCAAATTTGTTGATCATACAGGTCTAGAGCACCATAAACTGTAATTACGGGTAATTCCATCATTCTCCACATTTTTTTCCATTTTGAATTCAGCAAAAATAAACGCCATTCACATTTTTCACAACAGCATAGTCAGTTGTCTACTAATGTATCTAGGGTTTTCGCTATTCAGCTGTCTTTAGATCTCTAGCCAAAAACTATACAAAGTCAGACATATTTTACAAAGGTAGAGTTCTCCTTGGATCACACCTTGTTATGTAGCATCCCAACACAAGCTCAAACACATTAAAAAAATTCCCAAGTTGTGTAAACGAAAGATGACACCTGCATAGCAGACTCGGTTACAATAAGCGAAACGGTTATCTTGCTCATCCCCCTGTGCGAATGACCCCAAGAATGCTGAGATTTGGCAAAAGGACAAGCATCTTCCCTACCCAATTCCCCCAAAATAAACAATGGTTTTCACCACTACCACAAATCCCCAAAATCTCAAAGGGTTGCAAACATCACAAATTGTAAAAAGTCAAAATTCAAACTCCACAGTTTGATATCCACACCCTTGAAGTGCACACAAAAAGCACAAGCAATAGTGATTCTCATCACTCAATATCTAAATCCCTTGCTCAAAAGAAAAAACCAAAAAAAATAAACAATGATTTTTATCACCACATATAAGAGCAAGTATCCCAATACAATTAAAGAAAATAAGGGAGTCGAACTTGAATCCCTGGAACTCTCAGCATTCGAAAGGTCATGAGGCGATCCTTAGTACCGGTTTGGTGGATAGCCTATCGATCACTGGTGGCAAACCTCCCGCATGACGATATATCTATCACATTAAATTGTGTGCAGATCAATGTTTGCATGTAGATGAGCTAGCTTATGGTATCCTAGATGGCATTGTAGATTAATCTTACTAAATACAACAAAGGAGTTAGTGGAGCTAATTAGGTGATCCTCAGTACATGTTTGGTTGACAGCCTATTTGGCACTGGCAATATCCTGACAAATACCACATGAACGAACTCAATTGCACACACAGGGATGCAAAATAACTTGGTCGAACTTAAGTCTGATTCATACCTTATTCAAAAGTCTTATAAGATAAAAATACAGTCTTGGCTAGTTAGTTAAAACATCTGAGTCTCAGAAAACCTTAAATTCTAAACCAACTGTGATACATTCCATTATTACACCACCATCAAAAATATATACAAAAAAAAAGAAAATAATATACATACAAAGTCATTTCATAACGCAATCGCCTAGTACAAAAAAGCCATTAAGTCCTGTACAGTTTATGGTGCCATCGCCAAATATCAACAACTCAATTCATTCATTCCATATGCATACATCATATAATTAGAAACATCGCATTCACAATAACATATGCATACATCAATGTAAGTACATGTGCATAAACTCAAACCATAACAAGTGTATAAAAACAAAGAAATTAATGTATAGATATCGTCAAAAAGGCCCTCAGGCTACAATAAAACGGTCCTCTGACCTCACAAACAAAAATAAAAAACAGCAAAAACTGCATCTAAAATGCACCAAAAATAACAATAAACCTGCCGAACAAAGGCACCTTTGCGCCTACGATTCATGGCATCCAAAACCGACGTTGGGGTCACAAATACTCACTATCCTACTCCCTAAGAAGACTACCATAGCCGGAACGCTCCACGGGAGGATGGATTTTCAAGAATTTCATCCCCACATAGCGTCACAAAAGGGTCAAAAACCCACCCAAAAACAACAATAACATTGCCGAACAAAGGCGCATTTGTGCCTGTGATTCTTGGCATGCAAAACTGATGTTGGGGTCACAAATACTCACTATCCTACTCCCTAATAAGGCTACCATAGCCGGACCGCTCCACGGGAGGAAATATTTTTGAGAATTTCATCCCCAAATGGCGTGGTGTTCATCCCACCCTGGGACGATTAGCAGTATTCGCTCCAGGGTGGGACGAATAGCAGGTTTGACGGGCAAAAGGTCAAACCTTGACAAATGGCAGCTCAAATCCGCCGCTTAACTCCTCCTTCAATGCATGGAATGTGAGTGAGCGTTTTTGAGCTCATAGAGGCAGTCATAGGAGCAGTCATGGAGCCCTTAATCAGGGAGGAATCTTCCTCCCCCTGACAAGGCATGATCACCAAGTGGTGCCTCTGCATGCTCATTCACAGAGACCCTCAAGTCTATAAAATGGTGAGTCTTCTCACCCCAAAAGGAAATAGAGCAGGAGCATTTGGAGCAATAGAGTGCTGCCGAATTACATCCTCACCCATCGTTTGTGCTTCTTACATCCTTGATCTCTCTTTTGGAAGGGAGGTTATTGGGTGATCATTGGAAGCGTAATCCGAACCCAAAACCCAAACATTTGGCCACAATACCCCACCTAATTTGTCGACACAACCCCATAAGTGGTTTTGGACCCATCCCAAGTGGTTTGGTGCCGAAATCGGGCCCCAAACAACGGGCATCCTGCCCCCGGGCGCCCCCCGCACTACTGCAGTCCTAATTGCCCCACCCCGGAGCGATTAGAAATCTATGGCAGATTTCCATACTGTTCTTTTTACATTTGATTCTAGGTCACTTACATATGATGTCATTTAAATTTCATGTCATTTGGATGAGTTTTGACTGTGCTTTCAATATTTCTCGCTTTCACTAACATACAAGGAGCATCATCGGATACAACGCGATTGAGGCTGAATATGCAAAATCCGACCATTTGGGTCATCCCAAAATGCCCTGTTTTGTCTAACCCCAACTTTGCAGGTGTTTTGAAGGCCCCTGGATAGGACATTTAGGAGGTCACCTACTGACGTTTTATGACAGTCCTAATCGTCCCACCCTGAAGCGATTAGAAATCTGTGGCAAATTTCTTGACTGTTCCTTTTGCAGTGTGTCCCTAGTAATGTTTCCTTGCTTCTATCAAATTTTTAGCTCATTCTGATATGTTTCAGTTATCATTTTAATAATTTTATGCATGCATTGACCGTAGGCCTTGGGGATCACATGTTTCCCTCCATTCGCAGGTGCTACTAACCGTTTACTATTTCTTTGAACGCAGGATCTTGACACCAGAGGGGCAACAAGGAACTATAGATGCACTCACGCAAGTGACGACGATGTTTGGTCCGCCCATTTTCAATGTGGGCACGCAGAAGATCCTAAAGGGGAATATCTCATTTGTGGTGTAACAAAACCATGTTTAACGCTCCCAGCCCTTGAAAAGGGAGGAGACGCATTGCAACCCGATCTCGAGAAAATTAATAAAATAAAGGGCTGCACTTTTACATTTTGCTTTAAATCTCGTTTCAATTCGTTTGTTTTCCCTCTTTTCATGCATTCTCGTTCGTAGGACTTAGCGTTACATTTCCCTTTCTGTTTGCTTCCGTATCCTCGTGCTTTCAATAAGAGATAAAAAATCAAAATGAAGACTCACTTTTGTTTGGATACCATGCAAAATTATACAATATGTTAAAAAACAAATGAAACCAATAATAATATCCAAAAAAAACCTTATCACTTAGGAAAAATGAAAAACATGAAATATGACAAGGTTCTCTTAGATACCGATAATCTCTTGTTAGATGAATAAATAGTTCTCCAACTAATGTGAAAAAGAAGGGCTTCTAGAATACTAATCACTCAAAGAATTATCTCTTAGATACCAATAATATCTTGTTACATGAATAATTTTTTTTTCAACTAATGTAGCGCAAGTGGAGAAGGCGAGTCTGGCTCCGTTGAACAGGAGGTCCATGGTTCAAACCTCTGCAATGCAAAGGGGACACAAAGGCAGTGTGTTAAATTTTCTATTGATAAGCATAACTCTCGGCTTTACGAAGGGTCATGGTTGGGAGGAGACTGCTCAGCCTTGTGTGTTGGTTGTAGGGGTTTCTCACACTAACCTAAAATTTTAAAGCACTTGGGGGTGCAGTGCAACGGTTCTGGCTTTGGTTCTTCTTCGGAAGGTCCAAGGTTTAAACCGCGATGTGGGCGACGTGGGTGAGTATGTGAGGGGGTGGGTGTGTGATGGCTTTGTGTTAATTTTTCTATTGATAAGTATAGATCTTGACTTTACGAGGGAACATGGTTGGGAGGAGACTGCTAAGCCGTGTGCGTCGGTTATAGAGGTTTCTTACAATAACCAAATAAAAAAAAAATTCTTCAACTAATATGAAAAAGAAGAACTTCTAAAATACTAATCATTTAAAGAATTATACAATATATTTAAAAACAAACAAAATTAAGAACATTTAAAAAAATATCTAATAAGATATTTTTGAACAACATCTCATTAAATAAATAAAAAATACTAAAAAATAATTAAGTGAATGAAAGTATAAATATCAACCCAGGATTCATTACAATATCAATCATATTAACTAACCATTAGCAAATGATAACAATATCTAATTACTTTAGAAAGTAAACAATAATTCATAAAACATATACAATAAACCATTAAACAAAATTGATTATAAGCTTAAGTAAAGAATAATACCATTATCTTAATACCACCATATCTACATTTTATTTTAATTTTTTTTTTATATCCTTTATTAGACAATCACATAAAAAATAAGCAATCATGCTACCAAAACATGATAATTATCTAGACAAGACTTTGAAATTAAGTAATCATGTCATTTGATAATTATTATTTTTGGTTATATAGAAGAGCAAATTACATGAGTTGTTTCCATCAAACCTATTTCGGTTTATTATGGTTAACCCGTCGTGAAGGGACCATTAATCGCTCAGACTTTGTACCATTATCCTTGGTCTAATGCATACTCAGAGAATTCAGATAAGTCTACTACCTTTACAAACAGACTACACCGATGTTTAAACCTGGATCAAAATATGATAATTAGAGTGTAATTTTCTCCTTATAATTAGCATTTTTAAACACTTCTTAACCTACATTGTAATATTACTTTTATAAAAAATCGACAACCACTCATGCCTTTATCTTTTAACGTTTTGTTTTTATTTCAATTTGAGAGGATAGAGATGTATACACCATACCTTGTTATAATTAAAATTTAATTAAATAAAAATATAGGTCAAGTTTGGAATCTACTTTACTTTTTAATAAAATGATCCTTTCCTAGTAGTCAATGGAGGGTTTTGTTTCTATTACCAAGCCAACATTAAATGGAAACCCATTATATTTTGAATTACTTAAGAAAACAGAAATTATTTCTTGCACCTCAAGCAAGCCAACAGTTTAAACACTTTTATTTATTCAAAATACTTAGAAGCTCAAGCAAGCGGACGATTTGTGCGAAAATAGCCGTAAAGGAATTTGTCATAAATTCTTCCGGCAAGAGCGATCACTAGCGGGCATAAGGATAAAAGAGGTAAATATTGAATGTTTGTATTTTGGCAAGCCAGCTTAGCACTTGCACAGTGGGAGGGGACCTGAACGAACAAAACAATCTGCAAGACATATATCAACACAGTTATTGAACAACTGGAAAAGGACAGGGCATGGTATTTTTCTTCGAGGTAACTTACTAGCTTTCGCCTTCATAATATGATTACTGCAGAGAATGATTTCAATAAGGCTTCGCTGCTTTAAAACCCTCTTCGTATTCAAATCTAAAGAACTAAGTTTCGAGCTTATATAATGTTTAGATCGAATGAACTTACGAAATGCTGAAAAAACTCAAAGAACACCTTTCTCTCTCACTATTCTTGAAAATTTGGTTGAATGTTTAGCGCCAGGAATTGGGTATATGATGTTGTGTGGATGACTGAGAAGGATTAATACAAACCCTAATGAAGTCTGATCATGCAGCTACCTTTTACAACATAGTAGCTTTGTTATTAAATTTAAAGGAACCCGTTGATTTTGAGAATTTTTTTGGAGGGACCTCTAGATTTTAGTTTGAATATAAAGGGAAAAAAATCGGAGGAAAAGTTGGTTAATTAAAGATGCCATGTAAATATTTAGCAGCTTTTGCAAGGTTTGTGCAGAAATGTTGCGTAAATTGCATTAAGAGAAATGTAGGCCAAGCATTTTGCATCGGCAAGGTTGCTGGCTGGATCTTTCCTTCTATTGCAGCTTCTAGATTGGCAAATTCAGGTGTTAGTACTCGAAATAGACTATAGTAAGACGGCTGACACACAGAATTCGTGAGAAATTGGAGTCTTCTTTTTGGTGACCAAAGCCATTCAGGATGAAATTGCAGTCTTCTTTTTGTTGAGCAGACAAGGTCAGGTAGAAGTCAGGTGAAATTTCCGAGTGAATTTATGTGAAACAATGGAACACAATCCTTCAGTCGGAGTAGGCTATTCTTGTAGCAAATGGCACCTGCCCGGCAGGATCCGGGCAGGCGTTTTTCAAGTCCAAAATTTCAAAATTCTAGATTTTAAACAGATAGATTTCATGTTTTAAGCTGGTAAACCTAATGAAACTAATGGAAATTGAAATATCGACGAAATCAGAATTGAAATCTGAACTTTTAAAAATTAAATTTTTTAAATTTATTTTAAATTCAAAACTGCCTGGAACGCTGCTTTATGGACGCCGTTTGCTCCATGTTTAGCCCATTCCCACTCGCAGCTCCTTAGGTATAAAGATTTCTAAGCTTGATATTGCTTCCTCGTTCGGGATTGTCTATCCTATCTGGGTCACTGATCTTTGCCAAGGAATTGTTGATAACCCCCAGTTGAGAAAGTTTTCAATTGTACCCTCCCTTTGAAAAAAGAGGACGTTCTATTTCCAGAATTCTATTACTGGCGTTGAGAAGAAATATAAATGATGTATCAGCTAAGCTCAATAGAGCTACTGAGTACCGTAGTTTCAAGGTTTAACAGAACCTTAAGGATTTCTGCTATACTCTGAACATTTTGGTAGGGCCACACGTGTTGTATCAAACATGCTGACAAGGTCCGACTGTGACAACCCTTTGTTTTTATCATGTGAACTCTCTTTTCTAGTCAGCATATATATGATGGCTCTAATTTCTAGCTTATCATCACCCTCTTCTTACTGAAAATCATGATGGACATATATATTTAGAATCCAGATCATTTTAGTGGTACTGTTGATGCTCTGGAGCAGGATATTGGCACAAATTTTATTCAGTATACAGAATGAATTAGATCAGGTAGTAAGTTTTGATTTTGAAGATGTCTAATTTGTTATTTTAGAGCCTAGAGGCATCGGGGCATAGACAATCAAAGCTTGAGAGCTAGTACACTGCCTAGATATCATGTGATAGTATGATGTATCAAATTTGAGTTTTTGTAAACAATGGCGATTAAGTTAATCCTTTTAGTTCATTTTTCATGAGAAATATGTGATTGTGCATACTTTTGTATTTCACATAGTTTCAAATCTTTTTTCAAGCAATTGTTGTTCAACCTTACTCCTTGTCAAACTACTGAACTTTTTGACGCTTATATCAAATGTAACTTGCCTCAACCTCAACAACATGATTGGTAAAGCAAGGACCACAATGCCCATAATTTTCATTAGAACAGGACTAACTACAGACTGACTATAGTCTGTAACAACATTACTGTAACTACTTGGGCTACATCATTGGAGAAACAGTAAAATGTTGTAGTAAGCATCTTCATACTCAAATAACAAATGTTTCACGGTCTATCTTTTTAATTGTTTCCATCCCTACAATTCTCCATCTTTTATTCACAAATAACTGAAGTTTTCAGCTCCATAGTCTGTTTATGCTCGACTAAAACCCTTATCAACTTCTCCGTCAGAAGAAGAGACTGCGACGTCTTTTCTGTGGACTAGTTATGGTAGTTAGATGTTCTTTTGTATCCAGATCACTTTTCCTATTAGAATGTGCAAGAAGACAAACTGCTGCCTGCCAGAAATGTGTCTGTGGCGAGGACTTTGCCAAGCATATCAACTTTCCAAAGGGTCCTGATGTGGCCAGAATCAGGGATACATAAGCTGCAATATTGGACTCACCTCATCCATATCTAATTCAAAGTGATTCAGAGGACCATGTCCTGACTGATATCAGGGCTTCAAATTTTGCCATTGTTCCATGGGGCGCTGTCTCTCGGTCTTTGGAGGCTGTCTTGAAAACGTGTCCCATCGTCCTGGAGACATGTCTTGCCATCTTACACCGTCCCCGCCCCAAAAACTTCATGTTATATAGGATTTTACTCAACACATCCTCTCCTGAAATCTTTTTTCAAATTATTGACACTCACATGGTCAACAAATTTTCTTTGACTATATTTAGCCATAGATTCAGTCTAAGACTCTAAATTACCAAACACATTCAGAATTGACAGTAGGAGGACTGGACAAATCTGAGATTTCTGTTGTTTGTAGATGGAGCTTGATTTTTTATTTTTATTTTCTTAAATTGTATATATGGGATTGAAATGTGACCCATCCTCATCACATCATGACTGCATTACCATAGTATTTCAACAAAAAATGGAACTTAATAAAGGGTTATTTGGGATTGAGATGGACGCCACCCATATTACATCATAACCACATAGTGATATTGGCAACTATGCATGTATCGCTTGGAAAGATTTGAACCGGGGTCTCCTTCTTAAATGTTGAGGAATTTGACCAGTTGAAATAATGCCATTTGATAACTTGGAACTTAATTTTGTTATACATGGATTTAGTAATATTTCTTGTTTAGATTCTGTGGTCAATTTTGATCCCAAAAATGATCTTTGAAGAACATAATGTTAAAAATCTATTTGAAATATCAACTTCAATCATTTGTTGCTAAAATGCTTTAGAATAGCATACCTAACGCAGGACATTTGAATAGCCACAAAAAGAGCAATAACTGATCGAGTTATCTCAGTGCTTATACTAACATAGAAGTTTTCTTGAGGGGCTTTGCCTAAATTTTCCAAGCAGCCTTTACTGATAATATGCGAGCTTTTGCAGTTACGTGGTCCATGGATATCAAATTGCTGCTCTGTTCAACATGTTTCAGAGTATTAGCATCCATCTACTAACTTATTATTATTATTTTAATTTTTTACATGCATGCATACATACATACATATATGGGATTGAAACGGGCCCTACCTATATTATATCAGGATCATATTACCATGATATTTCAACAAACCACAGTGTTATTTGGCAGTTATTTATATATTGCCTAGCAAGATTTGAACCTGTGTCTTGGCTTTGAAAGTCCACATCTTTAACCACTGGAGCTCATACCATATGATAACCATCTACTAATGTTTACCTCAAAATTAAAAAGAGAAGTTTCTTCAGTTGTGCCATGTAACTATAACTCTTGAAAGGGGCTGCAAATTTCCAGTCCATCTTTAACATTGCTATTTTGCATCTCCATAATGAATAATAGTTCGTAGGACCATCACCAGTTTAAAACTGGAGCAGTATTCCCCTCTATGGGATCCTACCATATGAATTATTGATAAGCTTTAGGAGGTTTGACCTTATTAATTCCCGAGGGTTTTTTCTGTTCATTTGATCCAATATGAATCATGATTACTACTGTTACTAAGCTAGCTATGTATCTTCATAGGTGGACCATGAATAAATTGAAAATGTTTTTTCTTTTGAGACCATTATTGCACAGAGATGTTTCTGCTGCTGTCCACAAGACATGAGGGCTGAAAGGTGATTTGGTAAGGTTGTCCACCCTCAGAAAGGGGGATGCTAAGTGTTCCCTCCTCCCATATCAAATATAAAACAAAAAAGAAGTATCCTGAAAAAAAATGTAAAGGGTCTTTAGTTGGTCCATGCTCATCCTATTTAAAAGGAGACCAAATTTTTAAATGGGGTTAAAGCAAACACAAGTTTTTCTCTTGGAGAAGCAACAACAAAAGAGAGAAGAAAAATATTGGCAGCAGCATAGGAGCATTTTGTTATTGAATCTTATGATATGAACTTATTTACCATTACTGTGTATCCGTTTGACTTATAATATCATACGTTTACAAAGCCTTAAATGGTGACAGTCCAATTGTAGTATGATATATAGTACTATACCAATTCACTGCCTAATGCAATCTTTTTGGGTATGAAGTTTGCTGTTCTGCAACACAATTTTTTTTAATGAGTTTACACAGGGTTTTTATGAGGGGTCCTGGTCCCCTCATACTGAGTGGGGTTTGAACCTTGGACTTCTCAAAGAGAAGCCAAAGCCCTTACCACTGTAGTAAGCTTGCAGCTGGTCGACAACACAATTATTTGGGTGCCTTTCTAGACATTTATAATTAGTCATGGTTCACCCATTTGTTCGAAGGTGATGACTGGTGCTGGGGGTTAAGGTGGTGGTCCCAATATGTTTAACCTTCTCAATCTAGAAATAAATTTTGTATCTTTATCGTCATCAATGTTCTTTGGAAGTTCATACAACCTGTACAACCTATAGATATGATACATAAATAGTTCAACAATTTTTGAAGCCTTGTTAATACTGTCCATGGAAATAAAATGGGCATGCTTGGTCAATCAATCAACCACTACATAAATAGAGTTCTTTCCTTCTACCCATTGTATAGGCCTACAATGTTCCATGGAATTTCTGTCGGGGACAGCGTGGGATGGTAGGACGTGTCTCTGGGACGACAGGGGTTTGGCTCCAAAATCTGAGATGGCAGCAGGATGACTAGGAGATGACCTATATATATATATATATATAAAATACATAGACAAAATATATTTAAGATCCAATTTGGATTTTTTAAGCAAAAATTATAGATATGTAACATAATGTAATGTAAAAGCATAGAAAACAATGAATATCAAATATCCATCAAACATCCATCATTCATGTAACAAAAGGATATTCGAAATTTAGTTGGTCCATGCTCATCCTATTTAAAAGGAGACCAAATTTTTAAATGGGGTTAAAGCAAACATAAGTTTTTCTCTTGGAGAAGCAACAACAAAAGAGAGAAGAAAAATATTGGCAGCAGCATAGGAGCATTTTGTTATTGAATCTTATGACATGAACTTATTTACCATTACTGTGTATAAGTTTGACTTATAAGATCATACGTTTACAAAGCCTTAAATGGTGACATTCCAATTGTAGTATGATATATAGTACTATACCAATTCACTGCCTAATGCAATCTTTTTGGGTATGAAGTTTGCTGTTCTGCAACACAATTTTTTTTAATGAGTTTACACAGGGTTTTTATGAGGGGTCCTGGTTCCCTCATACTGAGTGGGGTTTGAACCTTGGACCTCTCAAAGAGAAGCCAAAGCCCTTACCACTGTAGTAAGCTTGCAGCTGGTCGACAGCACAATTATTTGGGTGCCTTTCTAGACATTTATAATTAGTCATGGTTCACCCATTTGTTCGAAGGTGATGACTGGTGCTGGGGGTTAAGGTGGTGGTCCCAATATGTTTAACCTTCTCAATCTAGAAATAAATTTTGTATCTTTATCGTCATCAATGTTTTTTGGAAGTTCATACAACCTGTACAATAAATAGTTGAACAATTTTTGAAGCCTTGTTAATACTGTCCATGGAAATAAAATGGTCATGCTTGGTCAATCAATCACCCACTACATAAATAGAGTTCTTTCCTTCTACCCATTGTATAGGTCTACAATGTTCCATGGAATTTCTGGTCGGGGACAGCATGGGACGGTAGGACGTGTCTCTGGGATGACAGGGGTTTGGCTCCAAAATCTGAGATGGCAGCAGGATGACTAGGAGATGACCTATATATATATATATATATAAAATACATAGACAAAATATATTTAAGGTCCAAATTGGATTTTTTAAGCAAAAATTATAAATATGTAACATAATGTAATGTAAAAGCATAGAAAACAATGAACATCAAATATCCATCAAACATCCATCATTCATGTAACAATAAAATTTGAAAACCATAGGCAATTAGGATTCTCAATTCAACTATAGTTCAAGTTCCAACTACATAAACAAAATGAAAGTGAAACCAAGTTCTCAGTGTTTTTGCAAGGGCATGTGAAAAGTGAGCTTGTTTGGTATTTGCTTGAATGAAAGACTTAATGAACTTATTGCTTGAATGAAAGACTTGATGAACTATCTCCTTTGATTATGGAAATGCAAATGGCTGTGTGCACTCTATTATTGGTATTTGGAGTAAGGTTGTGTTGGACTTTACATGGATTCAATGTGAAAGCATGTTAAACTGCCTGTAAAAGTTGCTCCTAGCAACTATAGGTCTCCTACACCTATGAGGCAATAGAGATGAAGTATATTAAGTAATCTATGGGATTGTAATCAAAGGGCATGTCTGAAATTAGTTACTCTACTTGCAAAACAACAAATGGAAGATTTACGAGTCATATTTAGACCTGTTACAGGCTTGACAATCCTGTTATGGGCATTGTAGACATGTTCTGTGATATTGCAGGCCTGTTAAATGTGTTTGTGCTTCCTTTAAAGGCCTTTTCTTCATTTATTAAAAAAAAAATTGCCCCCCACCCCCAAATGTAGTGGACGCCATCCGGAATGCCCAATTGTCCTGAGGACGGCTTGGGGACGTCCCAGGTGCACTGAGGCATCCCATAGATGGCCCCATGCCATTGGGATGTTCCCATTTTGGGGAAAGCTACCCCCAGTCCACAAAAATGGGGACGTTTCATTTGTGTCCTTGCATCCTTGAAACAAAGGGGATGGCGAAATGGGGTCCCTGGAGGAGCATCTTTGTTTTATATAAGCCTGCAATGATGTCTATTCTAATGGATTCAAAGTTTTCTTTGATATGAGCAATGGCTACAATAGACCTGGACTTCTTGCGTGCTTTGTTTTATTCATTTGACAAGCTTAACAGAAATTCACAAAGTTTTTCACATATTCTTTTACCTTTTTGCCAAAAAATATTACTCCTTATGTTGTAACAAGTCTTAAAGAGGCTAATGTGACTAGTAGCAAGAAATATTGGTTTATGCAACTTTTATACCACCCATCCTCTTGTGTCCATTTTGGGTTTTGTAGCGTATTCTAGACTCCAGAAGTTATGAGACATTGTCATCTTTGTAAATTTTCCTAACCCTAGATAACTGCTGTCCTATGTTTTTAAATAAATCAGATCTGAAATGAATTTATTCTAAACATGCAACAATCACACAAATGGCTGGAAAATGAACAGCGGAAGCAAAATACACTACTGAACCTGCATATATTATACAATAGAGGAGGTTACAGCTACAACAGGATAGCCTGCTCTCTTGTTGCCTTTCTTAGACAACAAATCACTCTTCCCCTCCTCTTAGCCTTGCAGTTCTCCTTCAGCAATCTGCTCTTCTTCTTTTCTTTCTGTTATGTAAAACACTCTTGCCCTTCTCCTTTTATGCTTGAAAAGGAAACCCTAATCTCTTCAGATGTATGGTCAAGATTAGATCTCATCTCATCTTGAGATGTATGGTCAAGATTAAATCCTAGTCTAAGTCACTTAAGTGAATTACAAAATAGAATCACTTAAGTGAATTACAAAATAGAATCCGAAATGTCTCGAGCCACTTCGAACACGTTCATACGGAAGCCTGTGCAAGAAGTTCCTGTCTGAGCTACATTTCTCAACAATCTTAGAGATCTCCATCATGACTAAATTAAGGCTTTGAGGTAGTGGTTGGCGGGTTTCAGATTTCCCATGAACTTTTTGAGGGGGTCAAGGGTACTACTAGAGTCAAACAGGGATACCTTCTCTTGCTCAACATCCTTTTGGTTTGCTTAGATGATTTCGAGGGATTTATTCATTAGCATACTCATGTAGAAGATGGTTGTCCTCTACACTATGGCTTGATCTCTACATTGCTATTTGCAGACGAAGGGTTCTCCCTTTTCATGCCCGTGAGGATCTACAATGAGAGTCATATGCTCCTACTTGTTCTTGTGAGGTTTGGCAGCTTGCGGTTAACCTTAGTCAAATTGAGGTTATGCTCCTCAGCCTCTCCAAGAATGCCCTCTCCAAATTCTATTTCTTCTACAAAGGTGAATCTCTATGAATCACAACATCATACACTTTTGGGAGTTCAGTTTGCAGGTCCTTTCCTTAATTTCAAGCTTGCTTCACAATTGCAGCTTTATAAGGGATATGCTTACCTCTCTATTCTAGAAAGTCAATATCTTCAGATTTTAAAGACATTACTTCAAGGATGTGTCTAGTTACTGGTATTGTCTATCCCACCATCCATAGTCATCCTACCATAGTATGTATCTATTTATTTAATTCGTGGGCCATCTTTTTTTTTTTAACAAATTGTCTACTTTTAAAATTTTTAAAGTGTTATGTTGCCAATTACCTGAATTTTCAAAAAACATTCATCAAACTTTTACGTAAAATGTGAACTAAAATAGTAGATTTGCTCAAATTCACATGTAGTAGTAAATTTTATGTTGTTCTTTTAGTCTATTGTAAATACACTTCATAATTTTTGAAATAAAAAAGATTCACCTACCATTCTATATTTGTAAAAAGTTTCCTATTTCTAAATCTTTTAACTGCTACTGTCCTACATAGGTTCAACGTTTGGGGCTGAAACCTTGGGCCTATAAACTTGGCATGTATTGAAAGGGTCCAAACTTTTTTACTGCAATGTATGATCTGTGCCTAGTGCCTTTTACGGATCACCTTGAGTGCCTTTTACGGATCACCTTCCATTTCCACAAACTCAAGTCCATAGTGATCATGCCATAGGTCGAGAGATATTTGTATTTGTCCCTTTGCTTCATAAAGTTGTCTCTATGAACCCTTTGGGCCAACCACATTAATGATACTTAGATACTCACTTCTTCAGATTATTGATGTCTTTGTCAGTTGACTTCAAATATTTATCAAATGCTTCTCCTTGTCTCCTGCTAGATGAGGTTGTGATTAATAAAACAGCAGAGGGTGATGTCTATTGACAGTATCTTCGAGTTACTTGTGTTTCTTTACCCAACCTCATAACCCTAAGTTGGAATTTATGTATAGCATCTTTTGTAAATTGTGGATTGTATTGTCACTTGTCCTAAAGATACGTAGTTTAGTTGGACTTGTGTCCTCAGTATTTCTTTTAGCAGTACTTTTAGCATGTTAGGGTTTATCTATTTTGGGTAACCCTTGAGGCTGCAATTTAATGCCATACAGTTGTTCCACTTCAGACACTAGATCCTTTACTCTAGTTTAGCTTATATTTGTAGTTCCTTTTGGTTACTGCAGTGCACTATAACAGCTCCTGTCAACAAGTTTCATTGGCCTACTTTGGCCATTTGTGGACATTAATAAAATTTATCTTATCTTTTGGTTATTTGAGTTTGCTCTCACAAGATACAGATTGAGGTTTATCACCATATTCCCAGAGGTGGTAGGGTTTGTTGCCATTGCTTCTTTCAAAAGATAGAGACACAGGAGCACTTCATTTTTAGGTTGGCAATCTGCTACAAGAGGCAAGGGAGATATTAGTAGTTAAACGAAGATTCAAGAGGGTTATCACAACATTGAACCCTGCAAGAGGGCTTCAGGATCACTACATTGGTCACCTCAACCTTTCCCGTTCTTTAAGCTATTGCAAGCTCTAATGTCCTTTAGACCCTAAACTACCTAAGTAGGTGATGAGAGATTAGTGGATTTAGGTTTTACTCTGTGTTGCTGTCAGGGGATTTGTGTCATCCTTTTCTTCTCTATGAGCAAGGATGGGATCATCATTCTTTGAGATCAAGTGTTAACCTCTCATTGCTTGCAGACTAGGTGGTCTCAACAACAATGTATTTTTGCAGTTCTTTCACCATGGATGGTAGGAGAGTTTGTGATAGTCTTTCTTTATGCACTTTTGCTCTTCTATTGGGGCAGATGATGATAACGACTCTCCTACCACTCCGAATTTTTCTACAGCTTAGAGATGATGTATACATCCATATGCTATTCTTTGTTGCTATATCTTATTCTGTTGCATGTCCTTGTTTTGCATTGCTAGTACTGTTTGTTCTACTGGTGTTAGACAGTGTTACTGTCATTGACATGTCTAGGGTTGACCTCCCTTAGGGTTTTCCTGTTTACTTGGTGCCATGTGTTATAGTGCTTTAGTTTAGTTTAGTTTAAGAATAGTTTGTATGTTGTTTTGTTCTTTGGGTCACTCTTTTTGTTTTTTAAGGGCTTGTAATTGGATATACTTTTTGGAATCCTTGTGACCTCCTTTGCTCATTTGTGGTTGTTAATAGAATTTCTTTGTTTCTCTCATCTACTAACCATTTGATATTTCTTCTTTCCATTATGGTTATGTCATAGATATTTTGCATCCAGTTTAAGTAGTTTAGATAAATTATTTGTAGCAGCATTATTGATGCCCTTCTTATATTTGAACGTCAAAATCAAAACCTTGTAGTTTGCTTGCTCATCTTTTTTCTTGTTTGCTAAGATTCTTTTAGGTTAATAAGCACGTAAAACTTTGATGGTCTCTTTGGATAGGGAAGTGTTGGCTCAGTATGTCTTGTTTTTAACACATCATGTATATGAGTTTTCAATATTATATACAGATAATAACTAATCCTTGTTGATCCCTTTTCTTCTTTGAAAAGCAAAAGCACACTGATTTTGCTTGAATGCAACCCTTATATCATTGCTTAAGTACATTTCATAATAAAGAAATGTCAAAAAAATTGGAAGTACAGGGCTACAAATTCTTACTAATTTGTATTGGATTTTGGCTTGTGCTGCCTTTATCTGTATGATTTGATCTTTCTTTCTTGACAAAATTTCTGTACAAACTGCTTAGCCCATTAATCCTCTTAACTGAGTCACATTCTTGGAAGGGGCAACAGTAAATGACATGAATCTGAATTGGATGAGCATTGACTGTTCCCCTTTAGTAAGAATATGTACTGAGAACATAAACTTCACTCTTTACAAAGTCACATTTAATTCTTTTGTAAATGGGGAGTTTGATCTAATGGGTTTGAAAATCATTTTCAAGCGATTCTTCACAGTTCTGTTACAAATAAGTCTGTCAATAAAAAAAACAAAAACAAACTTTTTCAAATTGGACTTGATTTGATTCATTATAGGTGGAAATGTGGTTAGAACTTAGGACGTAACATTCTATCACCCTTATTTGGTGCTAAATTTCCCATCAGTTATTGTAAACAAGGCCACCCCATGTGACACAGCCAAAATATCATTTATATGTGGAATTGAAAAACTATTTTTGATTGTTCTCTTTTTCAATTTGCTATAATTGGTAAACAACAGAAGGAGCCATCCTTCTCCTTTATTAATGCAACTAGACAGGCAAAGAGACTTATGTGACCCGGATCTACCAGTTTTTACTGTTCCTTTATCTTACTTTTACATAGCTTTGGATGCTTGGAGGGAGGAAGAATGATGGGTGTGGGCTTAGGTTTTAGCATAATAATTAGTTCATCTCTTATATATTGTGGGGACCCATGAGGTTGATCTTCTACAATATTGCAAATTCTTCAACCAGTTATTAACCTTATTTTGTGTTGTTGGTTTCTGTGCTTTGACCTTACCATGCAAGCACTTCATGGAATTTCACTAGAAAATTAGAAAGTGAAGCATAGTTCACCCTTACCAAGCTGTTTGGATATTCTGTTTGTTAAAATCAGTTTGTTTACATTGGATTGCATTTGTCTAATTGTAATCATTTGCCGTCTTTCTCAGACTTCAGTTACAAGTAATCCAAATTTATGTGAAGTCTGCTCAAAGTTCTCAACTACTTTGCCCTAGGAGCACATCAGCTTACACTAGAGCTTAATTTGTAGTTTTTCATTGTAACTTTTGCACTTCGATGATCCATTTGCACTCCATCATATTGTGATTGGTCACCATTACCTGAAAATTTTGTGATGGTACCACTTTTGGTTTCATGGGAGTTACCATTATTATGTCTATAAATTTGTGGGTTTTTGGAATCGATGGTTAATAGCATAATCTGGTTTTGGGTAGTTCCCAACATGGCAACAAGAAAGATGATAGGTATGTCATGTTGTTCTTGGTCCTCTAAATCGGCATTCTCCTCCATTCCCTCTTCTTCATTTTCGGTTGCAGTTATCTACGTAGGATCTTTGTCTAAGAATTCAATCATGTAGATCCGTTCAAGAGATTTGTAATTGTACCCCTTGGACCAAACCTCTATGGAGCTTAAACAAAGCTCTTTTCAGCACAAATAAATGATAATAAGTAAGCCTAGTATTCTTCCCCTTGATGGACCAGCCATATAGTAAAGAGAGAAAATAGTTTTCATATTACACTTAATTGTTACTTGGCTGTTGGATATTGTTGAGGTAGGTCTTAGTATTTACTATAAGATGTGACCCTTTACAACCTCTGAACAAGCTCTGCTTGCTAAAAGACATGTTCAAGAGTTGCAGGCCTCAAGGTTTTGACATGTCCTTAATGGATATTCAATGAAACTTAGCAAATTATTGCCCTTGGAAACAACTCAGTTCATAATGTTGAAGGAAAAGGAGAAATATCATAAAACATTTTTGGTAAAAAAACTAAGACAATGTTCCATATGACTAAGAGCTCAAATGGAAGTTGTTTTTTGATGGTCAGATTGGTTAAAAAGCAGTGTGCCTAATTAAGAATAGATGTAGTAGAATTATTGCTAGAGGATTCAAAATCAGTGGACTCTATAGATTCAAAGGTGTTGTGGAGAAACAATATTCATTCCGGTCCTGTGCCAGTTTCACTAGTTAGGTGCAGCATGAGAACTATGGGCTCTTAAAATACTTTAATTGTGCATAACTGAATTAACATTATATTGTTTGTGGTTTGCAAACTAGTCCAAGAAGAATGAGGTGTATATTAGGCTTGTCTAGCAGGCAAATACCATCAATTCACGTTTGACAAAATGCATATTACTTATTACTTTATTAGTGTAAAATTTGTGTTTCATCTGTACTGATGTTTCTGGACCCATGAAAAAATGATCTTTTTTGTGGTTGTCAACATTTTGTTGCATCAATTGATTATTTTTCACATAACTTTGGTATGTGCAAATCTTAAGTTTAGGAAACTTTCAAAACTTCCAATGCCATGGTTGGAAATGAGGCAGTTAAAGGTATGAATGTTCTATGCACAAATAGAGGCAGAGAATATGAACTGAAAGAATGTTTGGATTATTGTTGAAAAGAGGGTGTAAAAAAACATCTAAAACTTAATTTTTGGACTGAAGCAGTGAAAATTACAACTTTTTTACTTTATCAAACTCTAAGGAAGTTTGATGCATAATTTTGAAGCACTCATGGTCTAGCAGAAAGCCTTGGGTACAGAATCTCAATGCTTTTGGGTACATGGCCTTTTGTTCATAATTCCATATCAACATGGAGATAAGTTGGATTGCAAAAGCAAAAAAATGTAATTTTTCCTTGCTACAATATTGAATCAAACGCATATAAATTTTATGATCCTGCTGATAAGAAGGTTACTATTGTAGAGTTGTTTGTTTTTTATGAAATACCTCTAATGTAATTAGATACTTCTGCTGTTGAGGAACATCTGTAGGTTGATGATGACTGTGTTAAAAAGATTAAGAACTCTTGTATCCATACCATCATTTCAGTTTGGTGAAATACCTCTTACATAGAAATGAAATGAAATATTATTAATGTCTGCGGTTGGCCAAAATAAGACCCAAGGGACTATAAGAAGGACAATAATGACTGCCAGCTAGCAGGCTAAAAAGCCCAACAAAGAAAATAACTAAGATAAATACAAGATGAAACCCGACAAACGGGCCAAAGAGAAAGGGAAAAGAAAAGAAAAGGGAGAGCAGAGGGGGGAGGGCTGCAATCCAATAGAGAGGAGTGCACGCCAAGAACGGAGAGAGAGAATGAGGGGGGAGGGAGCAGCCTAGGGGGGGCAAGCTCCAAGACCCTTCCCGAAATTAATCTCTCCTAACAATCGAGGTCGAAGTACCGGAGCTGAAGAAGTCCATGATATGTCTCTGCCCATTGCTAGTTCGGAACCCTGACAAACTATTGGTGCGCTGTCTAGTGACCCTACTTCTGTCCGAACTAGATGATGTGGGGCGTTTCCGATTGAAGTCACCTGGTCCGTCGGAGTTGGTGAAGTATGTTGTGATGAGCCGATGTTGAGGAGGGTGAGATCCATTTGGAGAACTTTTATATTGTCGAATCTGAGTTATCTCCCTAAGAAAGAGTGCGAGACAACACTAATCCGGGTATCTGAAGAAGGTAGAAACAAATCGAAAGTTGTCCCTGAAAAGGCATTGGAACCTACCTCGGATCTCATAATAAATGGGACAACAAAAAATAAAGTGATGAAGGGTTTCAACTTCACCCAAGGAGCAAAACAAACAAATCCGTTCCTCCGTCAGAAGATGGTGATCTGACTCAATCCGAAGCCTCCGTCGGAAGATCGTGAGTTGCCCAATAGTGATCTGAAGACTATGCATTGTGTGCTGCTGAAGATATTGTGGAGAACTATTCTGCCCTCCTGAATCTGTAAGAAGTGCTGATGGTAGAAAGACAGCTTGGGGGAAAGAGGGGCAACAGGAGAGATCCATGTGCATCTGTTGTACTGGAGACTAACATCCTTTTGAATCTCGTGGAGCATCTTCTCCTTACTAAGCCGAGAGGGGGGGAGAACCCCCAAAGAACAAGGCGGGAGCATGTCTATCTGTATCTGAATGCTAGCCAAGAGAGCAGAAACCTGAAAATACCAACTCCTCCAGCCTCCCCGAGAACTCGGAGAGAGTTCCATCGAGGAGCGAAGGGCGAGGTAAGGGTACCGCCTGCAACCCTCAGGGGTATCTCCGAAAGTACAGATCCTGTGAAGATAACCGATAACTAGGAAGATAATCTCAAGTTGGAGAGGAGAAGCCCCAAACTTTGCCAGAATAATAGAGCGGGGGAAGATACTATTGCAAAGAGGAGGCAGACAGAGGAATAAAAAGAGAAGAAAGTACAAGTGGTTTTGGATCATGAACAACAAGAGAAAGAAGATACTATTGCAAAAAGGTTGAAGTGGTTTAATTGAACTTTGGAAGACACAAGGCCAGATGAATTGTATTGAGACTGTAGAACCATGTTACAGGAAACTCCTAGGGTGTCTTCATTTTCCTATTTGTGAAACTCAAAACTTCCTTGGATAATCCTTGGAAACTCTTGGAAACTTGTCATCTTAACTTCTCATGCTTTCTAGAGTTTCTCAGAGATGTTTTCAATTTTTCCAAGGGCATTCCTATCATTTTGACCAAATGAGAAGTCCAAAGTTAAGGTTTCTAGAGGTTTCGTGGGTACTACATAAGGTCCACATGGGACACACATGACACATGTTAATAAAAATCAAATGAAGTTACTATGAAAAGGATCTAAAATGAGGAAAAGGGAGACAAAATTAATGATCTCTTGAAAATAATTATTGGTTGGAATCAACGAAGCTACAATATCTAGGACAAGTGGCACACTCTTTGACAACAGAGAGAAATTAAAGCACATATGGGTTCACTCACTTGGTGAAGTGAAATGAAATGAAATATTATTAATGTCCGCGGTGGGCCAAAATAAGACCCAAGGGACTATAAGAAGGACAATAATGACTGCCAGCTAGCAGGCTAAAAAGCCCAACAAAGAAAATAACTAAGATAAATACAAGATGAAACCCAACAACCGGGCCAAAGAGAAAGGGAAAAGAAAAGGGAAAGTAGAGGGGGGAGGACTACAGTCCATAAGAGAGGAGTGCACGCCAAGAAGAACGGAGAGAGAGGAGGGAGGAGGGAGTAGCCTAGGAGGGGCAAGCTCCAAGAACCCCCTAGAAATTATTCTCTCCTAACAGTTGAGGCCGAAGTACTGGAGCTGAAGAAGTTCATGATATGTTTTTGACCAGCTCTAGTTTGGAACCCTGACAAACTGTGGATGCGCTGTCTAGTGACCTTGCTTTAGTTCGAATTGGATGATGTGGGGCGTTTCCATCGGAGCTAGTGAAGTATGTTGTGATGAGCCGATGTTGAGGAGGGTGAGATCCATCTAGAGGAGAACTTTTATGTCGTCGAAGTTGAGTTATCTCCCTAAGAAAGAGTGCGAGACATCGTTGGTCCGAGTATCTAAAGAAGGTAGAAATAGATCGAGAGTTGTCCTTGAAAAGGCAATGGAATCTACCCCGGATCTCATAATAAATGAGACAACAAAAAATAAAGTGACGAAGGGTTTCAACTTCACCCAAGGGGCAAAACAAGTAAATCTGCTCCTCTGTCGGAAGATGGTGATTTGACTCATTTGGGAGTTGGTTAGAACACACCCTAAGTTGTCCAATAGTGATTCGAAGACTATGCATTGTGTGCTACTGAAGGTATTGTGGAGGAACTATTTTGCCCTCCTATACCTGTAAGAAGTGCTTATGGTAGAAATACAGCTTGGGGGAAAGAGGGGCAACAGGAGAGATCCAAGTGCATTTGGTGTACTGTAGACTAACATCCTTCCAGATCTCTTGGAGCATCCTCTCCTTACTAAGCCGAGAGGGGGGGAGAACATTCAAAGGATAAGGGGGGAGCTTGTCTATCTGTATCTAAATGCTGACAAGGAGGGCATAAACTTGAAAATACCAACTCCTACGACCTTCCCGAGAAATCAGAGAGAGTTCCATCGAGGAGCGAAGGGTGAGGTAAGGGTACCACTGCAACCCGCAGGGGTATCTCCTAAAGTACAGATCCTGTGAAGATAATCGATAATCAGGAAGATAATCTCAAGTTGGAGAGCAGAAGCCCCAAAATCTGCCAGAATAATAGAGCGGGGGACTATGCCCTTGCAACGAATGAATCGTCAAAGAAAGAGTGTTTGGACTCGTTCAACCCATGACCACTCAGTCAGGCCAAGACTAGGACCCCAAACCACTGACCCATAGGTATTAGTTGGCTTGACCAAGGCATGAAAAATCCTCATCTTCACAGGTATATCTTGAAAATGTGCTTTGAAGCAATTCCTCTCTAACAAATACAACTGCATATCCCTCACACACCCGGGCTTGGGCGACGGGTTTCATACCAAAAGTGGGACCGGTGAAAAGAACCCCCATTTACACATAAGAGGTGGTGATCTCGACCTCTCGACCTTGGAAAGAGAAGTGGAGATGAGATTGAGCCTCTTTGGTAGTATTGAGTATTGAATACTACCAAAGATGAGGTTTAGAAAGATTCACCGTCAATTGTCTCGAGTGACAAAAAGCGGCAAGCTTGTCCAGATGGCGTTGAAGCCCCTCAAGGGAAGAGGTCAAAAGAACACCGTCATCAACAAAGAGGAGAATAGAAATCAACACATAGTGAAGAAGGCAACCATCCTCTGCGTGGGTGTTCTCCTTAATAAAAGTCTCAAGCTCGTTGATGAAGATCCCAAAAAGTGTCGCGGAAAGGGGGCACCCCTATTTCACTCCTATGGTGCTAAGAATATTGTCTGAAAACCTTTGAGGGGAGCAAAACCGACCTTTCACAGTCTCATATAGATGTGTAACCGCTGTCAAAAGTTGCCCAGAGATGCCAACTGATCGAAGTCTCTCAAGAAGTAAATGGCGAAGTATCGTGTCGAAGGCTATCCTGAAGTCAACAAAGCAACAATAAACCTTCAAGGACCTGGAACGCGCCTCCTCAATAATAGCTCTGAGGACTAGAATGTGATCTGTGGTTTGGTGATCTTGTCGAAAACCAGCTTGGCCAAGAGCCTTGAAACCCTCCTCCTCCAACCTTCGGGAGAGAAGCAAATCCAATGCTGTGGCATAAAGCTTGGCAAAGATATGGAAGTGAAATAAAAAAAGTAGAGGATCTAGTTTTTTTCCTTTTTTCTTTTGCATTCTAGTATTTGTCTTGTGTCTTGCAAAAAAGAAAAGAACACAAAAGGGAAAACAAAAGATTAGGATGTGGACCCATAGTAGAGAAAATTAGAATTGGGCAGTAAATCGGCTGGTTTAAAAATTGGTAAAGAATCGGCAAAAAAACCCGAAGAAAACGATTTTTTTTTTTGATTTTTTTCATGCATATTACAATGAATTAACATTATGCAAATCAAATATTGCAATAAAAGCAACAATTCAAGTCAAGACATCATACAAGGCTCAAGCTTTAAGTACACATGAAAGTGACAAAACACATCCTGTATTGCTTATAATATGAAAAGGTACAAATTACAAAATGTGTCAAAATGCCTCAATAGGCCCACTATCTATTGTCTTCCTTTGTCTCTTGTCCTAACATAAGCCCTAGTCTCTCTTGCTTGATGTGTGCTTGTAGATGCTTGTGCCGCTTCTTGTGCTAAGGCCTCTTCTTGGTCCCTTGCTGCCATCTCCTCCGCTAGGTTCTCATAGTTTTGTAATTATCAAAAGGCTAGGGTTTAGGCCCTTTAGGGTTTAAAATTGAAACATGAATCATTGACAGCTGAAAAATAGGCTTGCATACATAGTTATAGGACAATATTTACTTAAAAAGAGAAGAAAAAAAAATCCTAATCCCAAAAAAACCCCTAGCTAATAATTTGGCATGCATAGGAGAAAAAAAACCCTAAGCCCTAGACTAGGGTTTTGGGTTTTAAATTTGAGAACAGCCCTAGCCTAATTTCAAACAGCCCTAATCTAATTTCAAACAAGCCCTAATTTGTTGGTTGTGGAGCTCGATTCTCTCTCTAATTTGAAGGTCTTGTTTTCAATCGCACTTGGATCCACTCCACGAAGGGGGGGTGTAGGGGGCTTGCCCCCCAACTACTGTCCCTGGCGGGGGTTCGGGGGCAGCACCCCCGAAGCCAAAAATAGACGTATTTTTTCATTTGTAAATCTGGACCATTCATTATTAGGTCACAGATTGGATGGTAGGATTTTGTCTTTGCAAGAGGTCAGGAGAGTGTTTTATAAAAAGCTGTTGCTTTTTTCTATTTATCGACCACAACCTCTACCCGCGCAGTTGCGGCCGATTTTTAGAAAAAATGGGCAAAAAATCGCCGATTCCGATTTTTTCAAAAAACTGGCAATGAATCGCTGGACTCACGATAGTTTGCTGAGTCACTCGTTTCGTGAATGACTCGCGATTCACTAACGATTGCGGCAAATTTTTCCGATTTTCGTAACAGAGTGTGGACCCTACAAATCCCAATTGATCTTGAGGATGATGAAAGCCCTTCTCATACACTTGCGGTCCAAGCCATAGGAGTTTGGTCTTCATCCAGTTTTGGCACTAATTTTGTTGACTTAGAAGATTAAGAACTCAGTTGATAATGTATACCATGCAGTTTAGTTTTGCATGACATGTATAGCCTGATCGACAAAGGTTGAGCTTTGACATTAACCATCATACTGTATATGAGTTTTAAAAATTAAATTGCATTTATCCATTTGTGATCTCTTTAATTCGATCTTGTCTTAAAATTTTAAAACTTTTTTATATCTTTTTTTTTTTAAATTAGGCGATTATTATTAGTATTTCTACATTTCCAAAGGGTTTGAGGACTTGTGGTTCCCAAGGCATTTCCATTTTGGAAATTTCACCTGTTTCAAAATTTTGTGCAACTTAGCTATAGAACTTGATTATTGGATCTGGTAAATCTGACAATAATAAGAAGTTATTAATTCACATAATCTAGTTACATTTGATGAGGCTAATAGAGAACAAATTTGGAGAGATGCTATGAAGATAGAATATGGCATTATGATGCCTTAACGAAGAATGGAGATTGGGAATTAGTGGAGTTACCACAATGTAAAAAACTAAATGGTTATGTCAGAATAAATTTGGTAAATCTGGTATGAGAGCCATATCTATGGTTGTCTAGGTTCTTGCTGTTGGTTAGGTTTGTTGTGATTTGAGATTACCAATGGGATACTATTTACATTATGTATGTTTCTATATATATTTCTGCATATGTAATTCAAAGCAGTGGCTTGTGTTCAATATTTCATGGTATCAGAGTCACACTGGCTTGAGCAGGCTGATTTGCTTATGGGTTGATGTAAGGCCTTCTAGTTGCTTTACCAGCACCATTATCAATCTTCAAAGCAATGTCTTGATCCATTGTGTCGAATGAAGAATTCATCACTGTGATGGTCAAGATCTAGTGTTGTCTTTGTTTTTCTTCCATAATATCTTCTTGGTTCCTATAACTAAATATGTTCGTGGAAGTTATTGGGGTCAAAAATTGTGGCTTTTAGATCACCAGAAATATAGATCCCTTCAAAAGAACTCTAGTAATTTGTGGATGGACAAATTTGACAGTGCCATTGTCAGAGAGGATTTTTGAAGCAGGCATTGGCAAAAATTAGCGTATGATAAAGGCTGTTAATTTAATGATGACAGAGGTTTTGATGGCAGCAAACAAAGAACCTTTGTTGATGACAAATTTTGGTTGTTGAATGGACTTACTGCACAGTTAAGGTTGTAGCCATTGTGGAACGGGAATTTCAGGACATACTGTGTTCCAAACATCAAATCTATCCTTGAATAAGTATTTGATGAATATGTCTGCTAGTAAATCTGGACAAAGATTTCATTTATTTGGTCTATTCTAAGTGAAATATATTTATTTTTCGAAAGACTTAGTCTCACATTATGAGGGTCAACGCTTGCTTTCTGATTGTCAACTGGCTCTAGCTGGTTTCCTAATGAGGAGGTATTGTGTTTCATTCGAATTAGATAATGACTACTGATATTTTTAATTTTTTTAATTTGTTAATAAGTTATATGGGATTGAAATGACCTTGTCCCGATTACATCATACGAGCACATAGTAGTATAACAACAACTTGCCAATTATGCATGTATCACTGGACAAGATTCAAACCTGGGTCACCTCCGTGAGAGTTGAGGATTTATAACTAGTTGAGCTAATGCCATCTGATAACGATCACTGATTTGTTAAAATATATTTTGGTACATTTTTATCCAGATTTTGTGGAATTTAGATAATTTTTTCTCTACGGTGCCACAAGCATTCATTTGTTGTAGGGCTTATGTCATGCTTTGTTGATGCGTTTGCGGTTGCGCATAGGGGGTTCGAGCAATAGAAGATGTAATGCTTGGATTAGGAGGGCCTCTCATGGGCGTCTAGATTTGGCTGGAACTTTTTCACTAGTTGCAAGATAGAGTTGGGAGCCAATGAACCTTTCTTTGGAAGTCACCAGTTTCGAATCACGCGAGTGCAGGCAAAGAAGGGAGTGCATGTGTGTGCTTTGGAGTGAAAGGTGCTTCACATGAAATAGGTCTTGCTCTTGGTAGGAAGCTAGATTACTATGGGCAGCAACAATTTGCTCTTGTTGCAAGGAACCTCTAATTCTGCTAACTTCCTCAATTTGAAGGATTATCTGCACTTACTCGATGGCTTTTAAGGGACTATAAAGCCATTCAAATATTCAAAAAGAGATGTAACACTCGTTAACAAGAGCAATGGCTTACTAATTGAAAACCTTCAAGTCCCTCCTTGCAGGTGGGTGCATAGGAATAAAGAACTCATCAAATGGATAGATGATGTATGGGAATATTGAAAGGCTGTTTATTAAGCTTTTTCTGGCTGACATAGACCATTCACAACCAGCAACTTGGTAGAATCTGCCTTTGATCGGTTGCTGGACAGGATGTGGACATTGCAAGTGCTGCATTCTAATAAATTGCGGCTGCAAGATGTTCTTTTGCTTTGAGTAGCTTAATTTTACTAGGGAAGTCTTGTTGTTTGGTCATTTGCATTTTGCAAGATGGACGATACTAGGGCAACACCTCACATCCACATTCATGGCAGTCATGACATTGCTTTAGCCCCTTGTGAATTATCCTCTTCTCATGCTTGGACATAACCAACCTGATTTTTGCATACATGGAGCTTGGTTGCTTACTACATAGACTTGCCACTTAACTAATGGAGATTTAAACATAGCTTCCATGTCCCACTTGGAGCTTCTCTTCTCTTCCACATTCATTCAATACCCAATATTTTTGCACATTTTAGGTAGCAATTTATGATGGAACTTCTTTTTTTGCTGGTGAAGTTTTTCTTTTTCCATTGACTTTTTGAATTTGGTTGAGGCAATGACATATGTGGCCCATTCCTTTTCCGCGTGTGGAGCCGATGGGGGTGGGGGAGCCTCCAAATCTTCAGCTTGTGAGCAAGCGTGTTCCTTGGAGGAGTAAAAGATATCGGGTATTGAATGAATGGGAGATGAAGGGGAAAAGACTTGTAAGTCTAAATCTTCGACAAATACAGAGGAGGCATATGTATTTTTCTATGCCCTTCAAAATATCTTGTGTGAGATGGGGCAAATGACTTTCGATCATTTGGTATATCAAGGGTGCCTAGAACATTTGGTCTATGAAGTTCATTGTCATGTCTGTCACTTGAAGAGACTACTTGACCTAGGATATGAAGGCGTTATTGATGACAAAACAAACATGATATCGGTGAAATGCAAGTTTGAAAGTTGATCGGAGCAAGTTTGACATTTGAAAGTTCAAAGGTCGATCGAGACTCTAGTTAAGATTGCCAAAGTTCCCAACTTGGGTGAAGCTTGTCGCTTGGAGGGTTCGGAGTGCTGTGTTTAGGCATTGTGGAATCCGGAGTTCGATCTAGCTTGTGGCTTACACTTTTTAGAGTTCGGTCAAGACTTTGGTTGAGCTTGCCCAAGTTCTCAGCTTGGGTGAAGTTCATTGCTTGGACGGTTGGAGTTTAGTGCTTAGGTGTTGTGGAGTCCGGAGTTCAGTCCAACTTATAACTTACGAAGTTCCATGTACATTCTACTTGCAAGGTTCTAAGTAGAGCAATGGAGAATCCTTGCCTTGTGCCGGGGTGTGTATGCATATATATTGAACCCAGTATTCAGCATCATCACTTACTAGACTTGGCGACTGCAGAGGCTAGTTACCCATGCAGTATAGTGAGGTGGAATGATGACTGTAGGGACATTCAAGAAGATGCATGTTTCTCGTAAGACCCATTCTGCCAGACAATTGGCAGTAAGACTTTATAAGGACATGCTTATATGTGACTTAATGACTAAACGTGTGTTATATCCAGTTTAGTCATTAAGGGAGGGGGGGATTAGAATAAATTTGGTAAATCTGGTATAGGTAGTCCATAGTTGTCTAGGTTTTTTACAGTTGGTTAGGTTTGTTGGGATTTGAGGTTACCAACAGAAGACTAAAGTATGTACGTTTCTGTATATATTTCTGCATATGTAATCCAAAGCAGTCGCTTGTGTTCAATCTTTCAGAAAATAAGTATATTGGACAGAATTTATGGCAGATGGATTAATTGACAAACACAAGTGCCAGACTTTTCGTCAAAGGCTACACACAACAAGATGGTATAGATTAGAAAGAAAATTTTGGACGTATTGCCAAATTGCTAACTGTCAGGATGTTTGTGGCCGTTGTTTTTAGGTTGGATGGCTACATGGATATAGATAAGGAAGGTTCCTTAGAGCAATAGGTTATGTCTTCATTCCTGGATTAGGGTTACGTGATTAAAAAGCAAACTTTATTGACATTATTTTTGATAGAAACAGAACAAAGAAATGATTGATGCAACTTGTGAAGTAGTGTGGTTAGAGGGAATTTTGGATGATATGAAGATTCAACAAAAGCAAACAACACTTTTGCACTGGACAATCAAAACATGATCAAGTTGATGAAAAGTCTGTTGTTTTAATTCTTGAACAAAACATATCAAGGTGTATCATCACTAAATCAGAGAGCAGGTGCAGTGCAATCATATGGAATCGTCTTCTTACAATACATAAAATCTAATTGCAAATATTTTCACTAATGCACTCAACAGATTCAGGCATGAGAAATTCAGAAGTTGGTTAGGAATCTTTTTTCACAAAATAAACATGAAGAAGGTTGTTAGATATATTTATGATTTTATCTTGTCATTTTTATTATGTAAAAATAAATATGACATTAGGAGTCATTATGCTAAGCAATAAGTAATTGTGTGCTGCTGGTTAGAAGTTAGAGTTGAAAGGTGGTACTCTCTTGTATTCCAACCTCACATTGTTTAGTGTATATGCCATTCATTTTGAAAGGACAATGGAAGTTACTTTTCTCTACTCTCTCTCCTATTTCCTCTTCCTTTCTTTTCTATCACCATGCTTGTACATTGCATCCTGGTTGTGTATTGAACCTGTTATACTTAGGCATCTCTTTAGGCAAAAATGGAAATTATTCTACATCATCTTTGCAACTAGAAACAGATGGGTTTAGTGTCATGTTAATGGACCTGGTTCAGATATTATTCTATGTGACCTATGGAGAGCTATCTTTGTTGCATATAAAGTTCCAAGAAAATGAAAATCATGGCATTTTTTCTGTTTTGTTATTTGCAGGTATATTGAGTGTGTCTTGTTTGCCATTTTGGTACATTACTGATTTAACACATTTATGTCAGCCTGGCCTTTATTGAGGCAAGTCTCCTTTCCCAGACCATTGTATTCAAATTACTTGGACAAGATAGATTTTTACTAAGGTTGTTTAAAAGTTTGATCAGGAAGCCTTTTTTTTTGAATAATAATTTTATCTCATTAACTCTCAAATTTGATTTTGTATCCTTTGGTTAAATTGTAGTGCTTGTGGAAATAAATTGGTCCGGAAATAAATTCGTCGAGATGGATGGATCTTCAAATAATGGCATGGAATCCACTTTAGTATGTGTCTGTTGCAGCAAGCCTGCTCGCCTTCAGTAAGTATCCATTGCAAATGCATTTTAATATTGTGAACCTTTTAATATTTGAATCTTATAGTAATCTCACTGTGTGCATAGAGTTACACTGTCTATCATGCTATGAATTGAAACATCACTCTCATTTGGCTGGTTGTGATCTTGAGTTTGATCTTTACTTGATAATCATCCCTGAGCATTTTGGAGATGCGTATCCAATCAATCAAGAAAAATAATCAAAATATCAACATCTACATGGATAGACTAGGCAAATAATGTGTTTTGGGTATTCATCTCCTATAGTTGAGACAGGCATGTTCTTCATTTAACATGGCTTGGAATTGTTTTTGATCGAGTGGTGTAGTATTAGTTGAACTTAATGAATTTCTCTGAAGATGTGTTTCTCACAATTTTATGCAACTTAAAGCTGCTTGTATTGTCTTTGTATATAGTCACCAGACTCACCATCCTTTCCCCTTTTTTTTGGTGAAATGCTGAAGATTTTTACCAGTAGCCCTTTTTCTAAATCACCTTAGTTTACTAATTTTTGTTTTCTATTTTATTTTTCTCTATGCACATGGTCCTCGTAGTATATAGACTGGGTGCCTTTTGCAAGGATCATTTTTCATTTGAAGTTTTCTGCATTTGAGTAGAAGCCTAATCCCTGTTCTGTTGTAAGTTGTAACCAATCTTTGTCTATAATATGATAGCATTCTTTTATTAAAAAACCATATAAAGTGGCCTACCAATGTATCTGGGCCAGACAAATGTCCTTTCTGGTCATTATAGCTGTGTTATATTATATGCTTTGAATTAGTGAGACTTCCCTTTGGGATCTTGATAGTTTAATTTAATGGCATAACTACTACTGATTAATGTATGGGCTGTCATGATCACATCATGGCATATTGTGATTAGTGATGATTTGTTATCATTCTATTTGTCTGAGGTGGCCAATTTTTAGTCTATTACCAACAAATGGGATCTTTCAAATCTTGTATAGGTTGAGAGCTAGTGTCCCAGGTGAGTTTAGTTGAGCTTAATTCATGGTTTATCTACAAATATACATAAATGATGCTACATTCTACATCTTCAGACATATAAATCTGCTTGCTATACAAATATTTGTGCATGAGTTATATATTGGTAAAAATAATTCTCTTGTAGCTAGCACCAACATCCATATTTGCTTCAGTTTCTAACTTCTCACACTAATGGTAGAAGGTGAGCTTCCAGAAGAGCCACTGGAGGGAGCATTTTGCTTGCTTCCAGAAGTGTTTAGTCAAGGCCATTTGGCGGAGGACATTATCGAAGCTGCCATTAGTTCTTTTGTGTGGTTGATAAGGGTGCTGGTCCTTACTTTGCTTCTGACTCCAACTGGTGGTTATTTTTTTATTGACATTCTTCCCTTATCAAGTCTCATTTCTTTTTGACAATGGCTTTACTTTTCCATGATTGTTTGACATTGAATGAAATTTGATTATACTGAATTTTTAATAGTCTCCATTTTTGTTCATTTTCCTTTTCTTTTATTGGTTTTATTACTTCCTAGTGTGAGTTTTAGATTTGAGCTGTTAGAGTCTTTTAGCACTACTATTTAGCCATTGAAGCATGTTGTACATTTTAGTTCCACTGATTATTTCAGTTAGCTGTTGCCATTGAACTAATTTGTTCTCTTTTTTGCCCCGAGTCCTTTTTCTTTGCTCATCTGGACTGATTTTTTGTTTGTTTAGTTTTTGTTTTACATCTTATTACTTGATCCATTTAGAGAGAAGACATCCATATAAATCATTAAAGCTAAAGGAATCAGGCATGCACACAAGAGAATGAATATTTAATTGGGGGAAACTCTTTTGGGGTAGTAACTCCAAACGAAAGATTTGGAAGTCTTTTTATTCCTTTTGAAAGATAGTACAATGGGATTTGAAACATAGTATAATGAAGTTACAAGTATATTTGTTCACTTTCAAACAATTCTCATGGTGACTTCTTTATGGAAAAAAATACCACAGTAGACTTGTCTATTTCTAGGCTGCAGCTTCTCCCCCACCTCCTTCCAATTATTGGTTTTATATATCTATTTTCCCTTTGGATTCTTGAAAACCAAACTGCTTTTTTCCTCTTCTATCTATAGATACCTTTTGACTTCCACCCACATTGTTGGCCTTGCTTCACCTGATGAATTGTTTGCCTATCCTTACTTGGCAGAGCATTTGCTTTTCTCTATTGGTTAGAGTTGATGTTTGGATCCACTTGAGCTCTTCTCTATTTTTCTCATTCCCTTAGCTGTTGGTTCCCTTATCATTTCATTACTGCTTATAACATGTTTAAGGTTTACCCATTTGTGGGTCTACCCTTGAGGCTGTGATTTGATGCTACAGTAGTTGAAAGCAGTTTAGTTTATTTTGCTAGTATTCTCTTGGTTATTACAATGCTTTGTGACAATTATTTTTTGGTGAATCCAATTAGCCTACTTTGGTCATCCATGGATGTTAATAGAATTATCTTATTTTTGTCTATCTTCCCATCATAGCCTTTGCACAAGTAAGTGTTACATAAAGGCAAAACAGTTTCTAGATACACAAATTTGGTTTGGAAGTTATGACATATGTGCTATATGATGTTGGTGCTTTTTGGTCTTTGACCCCTTCAATTTTGTCTGCTCTGCTGTCATGTTTGCCATTTATTTTTATTTTCTTTATTATACAATTGTTGGGAGTTTTTTGGTCCTCCAAAACTAAATTACCTAGCTGAAGAAAAAAGGGTGGGGGGGATGTTTAAGGTTTACCCATTTGTGGGTCTACCCTTGAGACTGTGATTTGGTGCTGTATGGTAGTTTAATGTAGTTTAGTTTATTTTGTTAGTATTCTCTTGGTTATTACAATGCTTTGTGACAGTTTATTTTTGGTGAGTCCCATTAGCCTACTTTGGTCGTCCATGGATGTTAATAGAATTATCTTATCTTGTCTATCTTCCCATCATATCCTTTACAAAAAATTGGTTGTTATGACATATGTGCTATATGATGTTGGTGCTTTTTGGTCTTTGACTCATTCAATTTTGTTTGCTCTGCTGTCATGTTCGCCAGGGATCTTTTATTTTCTTTATGGTACATTTGTTGGGAGCTTTTTGGTCCTCCAAAACTAAATTATCTAGCTGAAGAAGAAAGGGTGGGGTGGGGGGATAATTTTCCTCACTGGTTCTAATGGAAACCCTTCAGTCTTGTTGGACAGATGCCCCCTGAAACAATTCTGCAAGTGCTTCTGCTCCCCTTGTCATTTTCATTGTACTTTGTAGTATTGTGTCCTTAGGCATTTTTTTCCTTGAGAATTTGAGGCTAAGCCTTCTATTGAAGGCAAAATCTACTTGGTTCCATCCTCATCCAACATGGAGGGGCTGAACAATTTTGATTTTTGAACTTATCATGTTGATGACTGATTACATGTGCATATACAGAGGTAGATCCAATTTGAATGTATATGATCTGATTTGTAACAAGGTATGGAAAGGTCTTTATTTTATTGGTTTGAGCATTTTACCTTCTTACCGAAGCTTGTATTTGCTTACGTATAAGCATAACAAATTCCCAATTTAGAAATTATGACCTTCCTGGTGTTGGTCATGTCTGGCCTTGTTGTTTTGTTCAGACTTGAAGAGCTGCTCTACCACCTTTTGATGCATTTGTTTTCTCTCCACGAACATTGCAATTTTGTTAGCTTCTAAGCGTTGGGCTTGTGTTCTTGTTGAGACGTTAAGAGCTGCTTTAGCACTTTCTGATTCTTTTTTTTAACTCTCTTGATGAACCTGTTAGATCTGTGAACTTGATGGATTTGAAGTTCATGTTAATGTCAGTAACAAAAACGAAAATCACAAGATTTCCGTCAGTGTTCCAATTTCACAATGAGACAAAATAACTATTCAAATTCCCTTCCTACTGGGTACAACACAAAGTTTAGTATGATCACCTGCCTTTATTGTCAAAACCAGGTATAACACAATATTTTCCTGGAAATTTATCAACTTGTAACGTCAAAATGGTCTGGTTAGCACGTCTGGAGTCTGCTCCTCTGTAATATAACTTTGAAGTTCAACTTTGGGTGATGTAAACCATTCTATAATCTTTTATTTGCCCAAAATACTTAAAAAGGGAAAAAGGAATTTATTAGGGAGAGAAAATATTTTAGTTTTTGGAAAGCTCTTTTATAAGGTTAAAGCAAATGACTTTCTTTGAAAAGTTGCAGCTTTTGCGTTGTTTAAGCTGAGTGGGTTTGGTTGGGAAAAGTGGTGGGGAGCAGGGTGTTTCAAATTGCAAGCCAAGGTTCCAATCCCATGGGTTCCTTGTAGAGCAATGAAGACAGATGGAGGTAGAGGCTGAACTTATGGCAATGCATGGACCTCGAGTTGAGTAGCCATAGACCTAGGGTTGAGTGTAACTATATTTTGGATCCAAGCCCACTCATGTTCTCTACGAGCTATGCCCCAATGTTAGCCTCAACATTTTGGCCCAATGTGTTTGGGACAAGTGGTGGGGAACAAGGAGTTTCACATCATAAGCCAAAGTTCCAATCCCATGGGTTGGCACCTCGTAGAGCCATGAGGAAACCTAGAGGTAGAGGTCAAACTTATGGCAATGCATGGACCTAAGGCCGACAAGCCATAAACTTAGGGCTGGGCTTATCCATATTATGGATCCAAGCCAATCCTCATGTTTTCTATGAACACTGCTGATGTTGACCTTAACATGTAAATGGATGCAATCAGATGAATGTTATCCGAGTCTAATCTCCGCATGACGATGGGAATTCTTGATAGCTTGGGCCGTTATAATACAGTTTGTTGTAATACCATGATAATGTACTGCATTGAAATAGATGTAATATGGTTGGGGTCTGTTTCAACCCCATATATTCAATTAATTTTTTTCGTCTTTTGTTAAATGTTAGGGGCAACTTAATATGGATTTTTTTTAATATAGAATGTTTTAGAAAGGGAAGCTTTACTTTTAACATAGAGTTGCTCTTTTATTACCTTTAAAAAAGGTTGAGGTGATTGAAGTGCACTTTTGGAAGAATGGCAAATAGCCAAGCCCTTGTATGAATTGATTCTCAAGAGTTTACTGGATCAAATTTAATGTGCGGAGCCACAAAATTTTAAATATTATTGACAGGATTTAGACCAAACTGTACTTGGTAATAAAAAAGATACATTCTACTAATCCGAAGGAGTATGATAAGAAGCATGAGGAACCTCTGGTAACAGTGTTAGAGCCGGAACTCAATGGATGTTACATTCACATTAATATCAGTAAAAGAAAACCAGTAGACTGTTAATGCAATGAATTCCACAAGAAAACATAATGACTGTTCAAATTCCTATCCTAGTAAGAAAGAAAAATAAACAATTTTTTCCTAATATATACAATAACATGTGGGATTCTTGATTTGGTCATCAGAACCCTGCAGTTTTGTTGGCTTTAGAGCTTTCTACATCCTCCAACAAATTTTGTTGCTTAAACATCTGCAGTTTTGAATGGTGTATGTCGTGGAAGCCTGGGCATTTTGGACATCTGCATGGTGTTATGTTCTCCCATTGGTCAATGTAGCAAATATTCATAAGAATATACAATTATCCAACTAAGATATACCTTACTCATTTGATTTGAACTTCTTATCCTCTGCATCCAAACCTTTGATGCTGCTACGGTACTTTTTTCCCATTACTTCCCTTTGTATGGTATCAATTTTTTTTCAATTTGTTACAAGGGATCCAAATAGTCTTATCTCGCCTGTCAAGATTTCAAGCTGGGTATCCTCATTGGAATCCCACATTTTTAACCAGTTGAACTAATGCCATTTGATTAAAATGTTAAGGCTCCCCCATGGGATTGAAACCTTGGTTTGGGGTGATAAACTTTCTCATTCCCAGTCGCTTGCCTCAAGCCCCATGGGTGCTTTGTATTGCATCTATTGTTTCCTTAGCTCGTCTAATTTTTACACCACAATTGTCTTTCTGGGCCAATCTGAAATACCTTTAAAAATGGGTATTTTGTTCTTATTGTTTCTTTTTATAGCAATTTCACGGGTGCAGGGAATGGTTTCTTCATTCTGTGGGTGTAATCAATCAGCTCTTCTCACTTCTGGCTTCTGATTTTGTTTTATACGGATAGGTATTAGACAGATTGGCAAGACTTGATTTACTGTGAGTTTGGCAAAAGGGTCAATGACAAAAGATGTTCCAAATTGAACTAATATAAGGTAAACTGAAACTTTTTCCTTGTTCTAACAAGGGGGTCTCATATGCCCAAGAGGCTTGCTAGCTTGGCGTTAATCTAAGAACTCATCTTTACCTTTACCTTTATACTCCAGCTATGGTTGTTCTTTTGATACAATTACTTGTCCTAGTCATGTGATTTTTCTTCCACCATCTAGGTGATAGCTTACTTGTCTTGGATCTTATGTCTGTTTCTTTTGATTCCTAGATGTTGCTTCTCTTGTTTGATATTCAAGTATACCACTGGGCTCACCAATTCAAACTTGCTTTAGACTGTGTCTCTTTAACAATATATGAAATCAGAAATGAATCCATAAACGGTATTGGAAAAAAAAACACAAGACAAGGTGCAGAAAGCAGAAAGGCAATAATATACAAAATGACACAAGGGCATATATACAATGGATGGATGCCATGGAGGGTCATATGTCTTGGATGATTTCAATGCTGCTATTTAAGATCATCATAATAATTTAATGAGTACTTTATGATTTAATTACATTGCTTATAAAAATTACATTCAACATGATGCCTCAACCTTCCACAAGAAGTGTCAACATTGAGTCCTCTAATGCAAGAATAGAGGAAGCAACTAGAGGAATTGTTGAGCTGGTTCAGATAAGTGCTCTAAAAGCCAAAAGATCTGCATTTGAAGTGGCAAGTAGAGCATGAAATCTGCTTGTTGGCCAATAAACTATTGCCAAACATCAGACTGTATTGGCAGTCACTCTTAGAAGTGAATTAAATCATTAAGTACTCTGCACCAGTGAGTGATAAGGTCCAATTCATCATCCTATGGATCATGCATAAAATTGGTAGCCAGATAAGATGGCACCTAGAAAACAAATAAGTTCTAGTAATGTTCATGAAGACCAACATCAGTCAATGCGAGTTGAAAATAAAATGTGCAACTTGTGACAGCAGCGGTAAAAATAGTACAAGTGGTTGTCCAAAATGAAGGACCATTGCTGAATCTCAAAATTGATTTTAATTTGTAATGGACTACTGAATTGTAAAAGGAACACTATCATTCAATGTCAACAACCCTTAAAGAGCCAATGCAAGACCTATTGATGCCCCTGAGGGAGTTGCCTGGATTGAGCAGGCGTAGCTGGATAGTAGTGGACATAAATTCTTGTAGGATTCATGGTTGATGAACCTGTAGAAGAAGACAAGAAACTTGTAATGTGTATCTGTCTATATTAACTGGCTTGTGGGTGAAGTGAAATAGCTGAAACTCTATGCCAAGGAGGCATAGGCCTATCTCACCTCATGTGCAAAGAAGAGGGTGCAGAAACACTGGATGTTGCTCAGAGAGAAAGGTATAGTGGGCACCATAAATAATCACTATATTATCTATAGATAAGAATTACAACACTCCAATGCAATGGATGGAGTGGTTGGGGGTATTTATACCAATACCTAATCCCCAAATTACATAAATAAGTTTAACCTAAGATGACATAACAAGAGGGCTTTAAGGTTAATTACAATTTATAAGATGTGTTTAAACATAGCAAGTTTAACTGTGGCTTATAGGACTTACATAATAAAATATTAGAATAAATTGAATACATTGTACAATGATTGCTTTTAAGCCTATACAAGGTTGCATCATACAATGCCGGCCTTGGCCACAAGTTAGACTACACATTCAACATGGAAGGTTTCTATCAACTTCGTTGTCGAGACGTTTCTGTGGGGTACTGTTGGTTGTAATCAAATATTGCAAGGAGGATAAAGCAATCTGCCAAAATTTGAAGAAGAAAGCAAATATAGATAAGTTTACCATTTCCATTTCTGATTATTTATTTATTTATTTTTAATTTATAAATTGGCTATATGGGATTGAAATGGGCCCTACCCATGTTACATCATGTCCATATCGTGATATTGCAGCAGATTGACAATTATGCATGTATGTTTTGGCCAGATCTGAACCTGGGCCTTCTCCTTGAAAGTCAAGGAATTTAGCTGGTTGAGCTCACGCCATTTGATATTTCTGATAATTTAAATTATAAAGCACGCATCTACATATTTTATGAAATTAAAATGCAGAAAACAGAGTGAAAAACAATATTGAGGTTTTATTATAGTGGTAGCAGAGGCCTGTTAAAATGATATGTCATTGAAGTAAAATTATAACAGCGCATTGCACTCCCTCTAATCCAAACAGCAGAAAGCATAACCTGAAGAGCAAATGAGAGAAGCTAGCTGGCAAAAGTGATGGTGTACACTTTCCATTAGTGAGGAATAAATAGACACCTCAATTAGTGTGACTTATATGCAATTAGCAATCTGTATGTTTGCATGGATACCGCATTCAAACCAACTGAGATGAACTGGACATGCAAACTAGGACTCTAGTTACTAACTGAGATAATTACAAGGAAGAAGGAGATAATTAAGAATAAATCTCATCATAAAAATTGTTGAGCTGTGGTGGTATATTTTGCAGTTGTATATGGTGCTGTTTAATTAAAACAAATTATATGTAGGCTGGATCCAAAAATCAGGATTGTATTCTCAGAATATGGATGAGAATAAGCATTGGTTTTTGCACGAGTCCCAAAAGTTGAGAGGGTTAAACTGCAATACTTGGAGTTGCAAGATGAAATCATCTTGGGAAAACAGTTGAGGCCCTCCATAAATGTTGATGAATTTGATGAAAGACATGGATGGCCTTGTTGCATAAATTATATGTTCCTGATGAGCTAATTCCCTCTGTAGGAAATGTTACATCTGCAGCAAAGCTTTATGGAAGAGTCTGCACTCTGAGTACCAGACCTTGGGAAAAAGTCAAGGCCTTTATCTCCAAAATCTGTTGTTTTCAACCAAGTTGATGGAGAGTGGGTCTTTGTCAGATTACTTGTTTAGGTTGGAAGACCTCAGTGATAAACTTTTGGCTATTGACAAAGAGCTGGATGATAAAGACGTGGTGATTCTTGTGTTCAACAGTCTGCCTTCTTCCTATGAAACTTGTGTATTGTTGAATCCTTGAAGTGCTGGCAGAAAATTAAGCATTCACCTTTGAAAGGGTCTCATCATTTCTATTGCAAAAAGATTACAGGCAATCCCTATTGGGAGACACTAATTCTGAGGGGAATGCAAAGCACCTTTCTTGTGAAGTTCAAAGGCAAAGGTAATCAACATTTGGGCAAATGGGCAATGTGATTCCACCAAATTGGGTGAATTTTCTTGTCACCCAAATCAAAAGTTGGATGCTATTATTACTACAAATTTAGACATATAAAGGAGGACTTTATAAAAAGTCCTATAAACAGGCAAGTGTTGCAGAAGTTGATGGGCAAGAAGAAGAGTTAGACGAATAGTTTGTGTTAGTAATTTCCCAAGATTTACATATCACATGCTTTCTGAGTCAGATGTCTCAAAGCATATCACATGCAAGAATGTTATTTGAATTTTGTTAAGACAGGATTTAATTATAATTGTTTGTGTGAGCGGATGCTCACACTCATCATGCCAAAGGGAATGGTGATGACAGCATTTAGTTACATATGGGGATAAAGTATGCATTCAGAAATGTTTTGTGTTCTCAACATGAATAAGAATCTTATATCCATCATCTAGATCACAACAAATTCCTGGTTGTATTTGCCTCCCAGTTGTTTTTATCTTACCCAGTGTTTGGTGAAAATTTTTCAGATCAACGAGGTGGTTGCCATAGGCATTAGTGAGGGCTAATTGTTCAAGCTTGTTGATTCAAAGGCAGAGGGCTTTTATACATGTTGAACTAACATGGTTCATGGATTGCCTGCCATCCAGGAAAAATAGGATGTCTGTGCAAAGTGTTTGGTTGGCAAATAGAGTAGACAATTTTTTTGGCCAGGCAAAGCTTAGCAGGAAAAGAGATGCTGAATTTGGTTCATGCAGATCCTTGTGGACCAATGAATATGCTAACGGTCTCAGAGGCTAGGTAATTCTTACCATTGGATGATGGCATTTCTTTTCTGGCAAAATGTGCATGTACATTTTCAAACATAAGTTAATCTGCCTTTCTTCATTACTGCTTTTAAAAAGTCTGGGTGAAATAATAACTGGTAGACATGTGATGACTCTCAGATTTGACACTGGGCGATAGTTAACATCAAAATAGTTTGCAAAAATTTGTGCTTAGAGGGTCATATATATACTGGGCAAAAACAGTAAATACAATGGTGTCTGTTGTCAACCATTGGCCTTCATGATTGTTGTGGGATATTACTCCAGAGGAAGTATTGTCAGGCAGAAATCCTCAGTTTAAAAATCTTTGTATTTTGGTTTTATTCCTTTTGCTTTGCTTCTTGAAGAAAAGAAACCAATTCAGACGCTAAGTATTAAACATATCTGTTTGTTGGTTGTAATGAACAATCAAAGGCATATAGGTTGATAGATGCCTCTACTTACAAAGTGATCATAGATGAGAAAACATCAAGGTTACCAGGTGCGGGGGTGTGGGTGCGGGTGCGCCCCCAACCAAAAATAGGGTTCGCCGAGTGCGGGCACGGCTAGTTTTATTTTTATTTTTATATATATATGGGTACTTTTTTATCAAAAAAAATTAAAAAAATAAAATGAATCATACACAGTGCAAAATAATTAAAACCCTGTTCACTGTCTCTTTTCAGTGTTTATAGGCTCTTTCAACTTTTCACTCATGCAAATGCTAAGAATGAAATAGAAACCCTTAGAGAAAGGTTTATATAAAAGAAGTGGACTCCAATTCACTTTACAATGAATTGGAGTCCACTTTATAAATTATAATTTATTATAAAAAATTTAAAAACTTTAAAGTTCAAAGTTTAAACTTTAAAAACTTTAAACTTAAAAAAAATATTGAAATGTTTTTTTTTTTAATAGTATGCCCCTTTATTATCCATGTGGAAGCCACTTTATAAATTATAATTTATTATAAAAAATTTAAAAACTTTAAACTCGATCAAACTTATTATAAAGTTTAAAGTTTAAATTTATAAAAACTTTAAACTTTTAAAAACTTTATAATAAATTATAATTTATAAAACTTTAAACTTTAAATTTTTATTTATTTATTTATTTTAATTTATTTTAACCTGTATGGGCTAGGTGTGGCTGGGCCCATCTAAAAAAAATAAAAAATACTCTTTATTTCCCTATGTTAAAGCCCAAACTGGGCTGGCCGAACCTCGACTGGCCACGGGGTTTGGCCTAGCCGAAGCCATCCTTGCACCCATGCATCAGTATGGGTTCAGGTACGAGTACGGGTTCGCGCACCCAGCCTACCGGGTGTGCGAACCCAGTTACACTGGAAAATATCATTTTGTATATGTTCTTCATTGTTTTGAGTTTTATAATAGTAGGAAAACTCGCAACTCGACACTCCAAGTTTGGAGAGTTTCTCGGCAATTTGAAATAATTCAACAAATACTTGGCAAAAAAAGTTCTGAAGAAAATAATTTAACTTAAAAAAATACAAAAACAAAAATTGGAGAGCCAGAAAGCTGATTTTCTTTTAGATTTTACTTAGAAAGAGTTTTACAATTTTTGATCATCAAAACCAACAAAATATAGCATATAAAATATAAAGCAGTATTGAACTGCTCTCTGCTTTCCCTTCCTCCCCTCAAACATCATGGTTGGCATTGGATAGGTGGTTGACTAGAGGCTTCTCAGGTATAGGATCATCATATTATATTTTATAAAATCCTCTAGTATGTTCTGCTTCCGCCTCTAATGTCTTGATGTCCTCTAGAGTGAACTTAGGATCATATAGACCTTCGGTAATTTAGTCAATAAGTGGATCAAGGTCATCCAAGTCAATCACCTCATAGGAATCGTTCCCCTCCACTTGTTTGGTGCAAAGCCAAAGATTGTACTGCACAAAATTGAGGTCATTGAGGTGCTTTCTGATCAACCTATTGTGCTTCTTGGTGTGTATGATCTCTAATAGAGATCAATTGTGCTAAAACCTAAAAGTGCTACAAAGCGGACTCAAAATGTAATATGCAATCTATTTAGGAATTGGTGTTCTAGCACTATAATCCTCTCACCACAAATTTGCAAAAAAGAAAGTTTTCAAATTATAAAATTACAAGTAAAAAAGTTAAATTTTTTTACTTGGTTGCAATGTCGACCTTGATTCAATACAAAAAGGGAATGAAGATGGATCCCTTAAGCTTCCTTGTAGGCTTGCAACTTTTCAGGGATCAGGCAGTCTTTGGGAGGGTTATCTATCATCCTATCAGCACAAATGTAGAAGCTCCCTCACCTTTTCATCATCATCATTAACATTGCCACTGAAAATAAATTTGGCGTTCAAGTACCCCATTGAATGAAGAGGTTGATGAAATTGCTTCATACATCTCTTATCAATGATTTACCAAATGGGTTTGTATTTGCACAAATTGCCTGCATAGTAGTATTGGATGGCCTTTTGTGCCCTACCAATGGTCTCATAAGATAAGATAATTCTATTAATGTCCACAGATGGCCAAAGTAGGCCGATGGGAATCATTGAAAAGATCTGTTTCAAATTACAATGCATTTTAGTAACCACAAAATACTGTGAAAATAACCTAAACTAGAGTAAAGAATTATGCCATTGCCAATTTCTTGCCATCTACAAGGCGGAGAACCCTGACTAATTGTTCTATCAGCTGCAATTAAACAGTAAAAATTAATCATCATAAATTACTAAATATATTTAATTAAAAATTACAAATCTGAATTTTGTAATTTTTAGTTAAATTCACAAAAAATAACTAAAATTAAAAATTAGAATTTTAAGACAGCCAAATAATTACCTCGAGTATTTCGTGCAAGCTCATCCAAAATGGGTCTTGAAAGACTTGCCTCCAAAAACCCACCGTCCCTCCTCCTTTGAATGATGTGGCAAGGCATACCATTCCTTACTCACAAACATCCTCTTCAAAGCAAGCGATGCAACAAGAAGGTTTTGAAGGGCAATGAAGTTCAAGGCGAATTTGGTGACACTTGGGCAAAGGCTGTCCCCCCCTTCATTGTGCTCCCTCACTAAGTTGAGCAACCATGTGTGGTTGTATATGAATCTTGTAATGTTCTTCACCTCTTCAACCATGGTCTTCACCCATGACAATTTTCCAATGTCGTCAAGGATGAGATCAATGCAATGGGCAACACATGGGCTTCAAAAAAATAGAGGGAAACTTCTTGATAAGTCTACAATTGGATACATAGGCTGCTTTTTTGTTTGTCACTACTTGGACACCGTTCTCCACTCCTACTTCAAGCATGACCTACTCCAACAAATTAAACAACTACATGCTTTTCACCTCTCACGAGGCATAAACTGACTTTAGTGAGACCATGGATCCATTCGAAGCCACTATGAAATTGAGGAGTGTGTGGTTCCTTGCATCCGTCCATCCATTAGATAGAATGCTGCAACCCTTTTACTCAATCTTTTTTTTGCTCTTCTAAAGTAGCACATCTGCTTGTGATATGGTCCTCCAAAAAAGGGCCTCTGAAATCTTTGGTTGTAGGTGGCTTCATCTTTTTGCCAACCTCACCTATTGCCCTCACCATGACTTCCCAATAGGGGCTTTTCGCGCAATTAAAGGGAATGTTGCAGTAGTATCAAAAGTTCACTGCTGTTCTTCGTGCTTCCTTTAGCTTCACCTTCTCCATTCGGTAGTCTACCTTGTATTTGAACCTTAGGTAGTACCCAAACTCTGTCTAGAAGGTCATCGGATGTGAGGGCTAAGGATAGACTCTTCGGCAACGGCAACAACAACAACATTCTCCAATTTGGCCTCATCCTGATAAAAAGGGGCCCTAGGTCCTACTCCATGTCCAACTACAACTTTTGTTCACTTCGCCTCTATCTTCTTTGTTTGCTTGGTGCACAACCAAGCCTTGACCTTATTTTTTTGGTGTATCATCTGTTTCTGTGTAGGGGTCCACATCATGGCGTTTTGCCCTAGCGAGAGGAAGTTTGAGATCATTGGTGGCTCCTCTCATGTCGTTGCCGTAGTGCTTGCGAAACACTTGATTTAGCTAGTTGCCTCTAATGCCATGCTTCCACAGCAGGTCCCTCCCTGGCCTTGGAGTTGGGGTTGATGAATTCGGCACATTGCTGCTTGCACCAGTTCCTTGGCCCTAACCCAAAGAAGCCATCTATTTTCTAAGGAGAAAGAAAAAAGAAAAGTATTAAACAAATCCTAGGAGGCTTTAGGAACAACAGAGGAGAGAAAACATCGGAAAAAATCCCTACAAATTGCTTTTGAAAAATTTGCCTAAGAAATCTTGTGTGAATGGATGAAATCTTCAATAAGTGGTGTCAAATCTGTGAAATCAATCTCTGAATGTGGTCTACGGTGTCTGGTTGGTCTCCAGAAAAGTTCTGTTCTGAGCAAGAGGAGAAAAAAATGAGCAATGTGGGTTTCTGGCTTTTTAAAATTGTTTTCTGCGTTTTGGCTTACATGGGCGAGTTTTGCCAAGTTTTTGACGAGTTATCAACAAGTTTTCTGTGAGAAAATAGCCAATTTCTCGACACTCAGAAATTAAAATAATAACTTGCCTTGCCAAATTTCTTGTGAGAAAACTGATTACTCGCGAGAAAAGGGCAAGTTTTCCTACTATATAAAGTATAAACCATGTTGTAATATTGATTGTATATGGTGATGAACTCACCATCACAGTTTTGGGGTCAATGCAATTAAGAAGGTGAAAGTTGATCTCTGTATTTATTTGGACATGGCAGATTAAGTACTCCTACATTAGTGCATAGATGTAAAAGTTTGATAAGTTGGGCATTCCATTTTTATTTCATAAATGAGGTATGCCAAAACATTGTTGTGAACGATTATGAAGAGTGATGACAATTTTTTGTCTACGCCTATGAAGGTTGGTCTGAAATTATCATCTCAGACTGGTTCTTTTCAAATCTCTGAATCAGTTATTAAATTCTTTGTGGTAGATCTGATTCATATTGGATCGACCCAATCAGATTTGTGCTTTGTCTTTCAGTTTGTGAGTTGTTCAAAGACAGATCACTGGCAATTGACAAAAAGTATACTTCAGTAAGTCCAATGCACAATTGATTTTGGCACCTTGTATCGTAAGTCTGCATATTTTAGGTTGTCAGTATACATAGGCGTAGACTGGGCAGGGTGACATGATGGTTGGATATTGACAACAAGCTGTGTGTTTGCTCTCAGTTCTGGTCTTGTTTCTTGCATGAGTAATAAGCAGCCTACAGTTGTTGAATATTCCTGAGTATAGAGCAGCACTTAATGAAATGAATTGAAATATTATTAATGTCCACGGTGGGCCGAAAAAGATCCAAGGGACCATAAAAAGGACAATAATAACTAACAGTGAGCAGGCCAAAACGCCCAAAAAAGAAAGAAACAAAGATAAATACAAAGACGCGACCCGAAAAGTGGGCCAAAGGGAATGGGAATAGAGAAGAGAGGAAAGAGGTGGGCTGCAGTCCAAAAGAGTGGAGTGCACGCCAAGAAGAACGGAGAGAGAGAGTGGGGGGGGGGGAGCAGCGCTAAGGGCACTCTCCAACGACCCCAAAAACTAATCTCTCCTAACAATCGAGGCCAAAGAATCTTTGCTGAAGAAATCCACGGTCTATCTCTGCCCATCACTAATCTGAGGTCCCAGCGAACTGTGGGTGCGCTGTCTAGTGACCCTGCCTCTATCTGAACAGGCCGATATGGGACGTTTCCATCCGGTATCCCTTGGTCCATTTGAGCTGGTGAAGTAGGTTGTGATGGGTCGAGAGTGAGGGGGGTGAGAGCCACCTGGAGGAGAGCTTCTCTGTCAACGAAACTGAGTTGTTTCCCTAAAGAAGAGTGTGAGACATTGCTGGTCCGGATATCTGAAGAAGGTGGATATAGATTGAGAGGTATCCTTGAAAAGGCAATGAAATCTGCCTTGGATATCATAGTAGATGGGACATCGAAAGATAAAGTGATGCAAGGTTTTAACTTCTCTTAAGGAACAAAAAAGGCAAACCTGCTCCTCCCTCGGAAGATGGTGATCTGACTCAACCCGAAGTTGGTGGGAGCACACTCTGAGCTGTCCAATCGGGATCCGAATGTTATGCATTGTGTGCTGCTGAAGGTACTGTGGGGGGACTATCCTGCCGTCTTGAATCTGAAGGAAGTGCTCGTGGTAGAAAGACAATTTATCTTAAAAAGAAGATATTACAACTGACCCCACTTGTGAGTCTATTTAGAAGATTATTATGTGATTTTAAAAAGAAGCAATCATAACTGACCCCTCTTAATCATGTAATTAAGTTGTGTTCATATTGGTTCATCTACACATTGCTGTAGTCTGTTATTTGCTTAAATATAATAACGTTGCTAACTCTTAATGAAGGGTGTGAGTGTTTGACATCCTGTAATCACATCTGAGCAGTTCATTCGTTATACTTGTGGAGGAATGTCTTCTGGATACATTTTGTATATTGTAGGAGAAGATGGTGAAATAAAGAGATTTGGGAAATGGATTAGTTGGCTGAGGGGAAATGGTTAAAAAATACATCCTCTGCTCATTCTTAAATTCTTGCTTGTATTACATTTAGAAGGTAAGTCATTTTTAAGGATTTGCTTGTGAGTGGTAATGCTTTACTACTTAGAATAGGAGCATTTGCCTTCAAAGGGTAATTTTAAAAACAATAGTTATTCCTTAGAGGTATCTCTGATAATGGGCTATGGTACTTTTAAAGGAACTTTAAATGTTGGTATGATGCTCTTTATTCGAGTCTGATCTCCAGTTGAGTTGCTCATAAGCCGTTTTGTTTGCTGAGGTTGTCCTCATGACTTCTGTGTTAAATTTCTTTTGTTGTTCAATTGAAGTATATTTTTTTGCATACAATGAAGTCCAAAACTGTTATTATGCATGTGGATTAAATGTTGTATATTTGAATCTGTGCAGGTGTCCTAAATGTGTCGAACTAAAGCTACCACGTGCAAATTCTGCTTTCTGGTTTGTGCATTGCTTTCATAGCTTTTGCTATTTTGACATACGTGTTTCTTTTAAATTAATTTTTCAAATACCACAATACATTGTAGTCTTCTTCTCATAGCTATGCCTTATTAAAACAAGGTGGTCTGATTCATTATGTTAACGTTATGTAGTAATTGAAGCTGTGCTGATTGAAAGCAAAATTGTATGATAATATTAAATTGCACTGTCATTTTCCTAAAAGCAATAATTACATTTCAATAATTCAGTGCCCTCGCAGAGAATTTGCAATTTGAATTTTAAAGCAGAATTTTATGATTATTCACACGTGTTGAGTGTTTTGGAATTGAATATGTGAATTGGAATTTGAAATTTAATGGATGTGTGGAAATTGTAACATTATTATTCTGAAATGGCCAGTGATAATTGAAATAAAATGTGAAACATTTGAAATTAATTTTTTTGGAGTTTGTTTTTCTTACTAAAATTGATATATTACATAAGTGCAATTTTTTATTTTTGAATTGCTATTTTGCACTTTCTTTAATAGAACTGGTTTCTTTGGCTCAACAGTTCTCAGGACTGTTTTAAGGTGGCATGGAGCTCACACAAGTCTCTGCACACAGAGGTGAAACCGCCAGTACTTAGAGCAGATAGTCCAGAGGAGCAGATATCTGCAGCACTAAGTAGAGGCTGGTTATATTGCTTGAAAAAAGGCCAGGCTCGGAGTCCACGATTTCCATATTTTGACTGGACAGGGTATGCATGTGGTCTGTACTTTTGTTCACTTTTTTCTATAATGGAAATTAATGTTTAAGTTGCATGAATAATCTATTGTGTCTGTGTCGAAACACAGTCGAATTAGTATGATTAAAGGGTTTGGAATGTTTATATAATGTTGAGGAAAGAATATAAATAAGTTTTTTTTTGGAAAAATGTGGCATTTCCCAAAGGGAATTCTACCTGTAAATGTAATGGATATTGGATATGAAGCTGTACTTGCAAGTTGGATTATTTCAAGGGATGTAGTTTTAGAGATTATGATTCTCTAAAAATATGTTTCTGAATTATTCTTTCTGTGCATATTTGTGGAGCTGTGCATTTTTATGAGTTGCAGACACCTATAAATGATGTATAAATAGTTTGTAAACTCAATAGTAATTTTCTTTAGAAATAGTCCTTGCTTAATTTTTGTCTTTTTGGGAAACTTGCCCAGGAGGAAATTTGTTATTATGATGGATAAGTATCCATTTGTGCATGAAGAAGCACAAAATTCACTTAATCCAAATTCATTAAAAGAAGATTTGATATCATGTTGAATGCATAAAATCAATATGTTATGCAGTGAACTATTTATAGAGGTTGACTGTAGAGTGTAAAATGGGGGTTTTCACTTTCTTTATACATTAAATATTTCTTTGTAAAATATTTCTATGGTGTTTTGCTATGTTTATGGACATTGCTAAACTGTAAAAGATGAATATTTATTAACTTGTTAGCATATTTTGCAGGCAGCATAACTTTCCAATTTCATTCATGCAGCTCAAGATTAGAAAATATTAAGCATGCTTCCAGATCTCATAACTTGTGTTTGTTGTTTAGTTTGAGACTAACCACAAACTGGCTGAAAGTTCTCTAGACATACAGGACCCTCATTGTTTTTTTGTTTTTCTTTGATAAGAAAAAATGTGAAAAATGTATATATTATAAAAAATTGCAGTTTCCAACATTTTCATTTATAGAATGGCTAGAAAGCATAGACAGGATCCTGGACCTGAAATGATCCTATTGACTGCTACAGATCAGACCATGTCTTCATACATGCCAAGACTGTTTTTTGTGAGCACGGCAGACTTTTGGCCATCCTTCTTATATAAAACAGATGTTTAGACTATTCTTATCTGTGTGCTAAATGTGGTTCCTCTTATGCTTACTATGTTGATGTCTGGCGATTCCAAACATTTGGGTATGCCAACTCTTACCTCAGGGATGTGCTTCTTTCCTTTGTCAACTTCTTGCTAAAGCTCCTTTACTGTGTTGTTCATCTCTGCTATGCATTCATAGAGCATTGTCAGCTCTCATTGCTGCTGCCTAAGCAGTTGGTGATCTCAAACTGTCTCCAGTTGCAGTGTGTAGTGTGGGCTTATAGATGTTAGATCAGTTCATCAGACCCTTCACTATAGTAACATCTAGTACATCCACATACATTTTGTGTCTTTTGTAGTGGTGCGACACCACATTGCTGAAAACCAATCTTGTCGGCATAGCATCTGGCATAGCCACATGCATATTGTGTCTTCCTGTACTGTTTGCCCAAACAGAGTGGAATAGGATTGGATCAGTAATGTGAGGCAGTGGGTTGCTGATTATCAGCAGAAGTTAGGATAAACTCTGTTATTCTCAGCTCATACACACACCGTGCCTATGCACAGTGACTGAAAACATGCTTGAAATTCTGTGTGTAATAGATGGTTGCCTAACTGAGCTGCTTTTGGAGCTGTGTCCAAAATCTGCTGCTTCTGCTAGCCATCCTTTCAATTTTCATGCCGCCACTATGCATTACCTTGTTTTGGGGCTGGAATGTGGGATTTTGTGGTTTTATGATGCCTCGAGTGAAGCTACTATTCGTTTGTACTGAGTGAAGCTCGAAAAATGACAAAGGTCATCTAGGAAAAGAGTTCTTCCCATGTATGCTTCTGGAGCGCTTACTTCCTTTCAGGTATAGTTACTGTACTGCACCTGCACTTGCACTGGCCACTTGGTTCTTGGGTACCCGTAACCCATAATTTCTAATTTGGGTTCAACATTTTAATGCTTAATGCTTATGAAGTGTACAAATGATAAATCTGTAATCTTGATATGTTTATATCATTGATCTGTCAAATTTGATTTCTGTTTCCTTTTCTATTTTCAAATTTTCTTTTTGGCTAGATATCTATTATTATTTTAATATATATTGCAACGTGCTGAACATCTGAACCTGTGCACCCAAATCTGCAAAGATGCCTGGACTGGCATTGGAAGGTGGTAAACTTTCTTTCAAGGAAATCTATTGCCTGATTTCCTCCCTTTTGAATGCTAGAAGCTTGGAATTAATGGAATAATTCCAAATTGTGCCAAATCCTTTTTAATATGATTTTTAATTGCCACGGTGAAGATGATGTGGTGGTTGTCAATAATGTTCGAATTTGGGATGTTAACCTTTTTTATTTTCTGCCCCAAATTATATCTTTTAATCTGATTAATTACTAATCAGGAGCCTGCTTGCACATACATGTTTGTTATGCCAAGTTGTATAGCATAATTAACTACCTTATAAAGTGTCATGGCTTTGGCCATGTTGTTTTCAGTCTTTCACAAGTAATGACAAAAGGTCATGATGACATTCAGTTTGGGATCTGAATCAAATGCTTGAAGCCGTCCCAATCTGGGTTCTATGAATTTGCTCCATTAATATTTAATTTGTAAAATGGTTGGGTGGGTGCTTGTGATTGGGACTTGGACTATGTTTTAGTTTTGTTGTGATAAGTTCTCATTGCTGGTGAAGTGCTAAGTCAATCATGTAGGTCTTCCTTGGGGGATGCCTTGGAGATGCAAGCATGTTCATTTGATCTCTTGATTTTTTGTTTCCTTTTCTTTTTTAAAGAATAATATTTATTAGGAATTGCATTCCTTAACCTTTTTTCTTCTTGATTTTACACAAGCTAAATTTTATATCAAGTAAACAATGGAGGAGATGATGTATTTAGTGGATAAAAGCTGACAATAAGCTGGGCAGGTTCATTTGTTCATTTTAAGTTTTTTGTTCTCTACCTTCCTTGACTTTAAGTGAATTCATGCATATACCTGTGTCCATAAATTTGAGGCAAAAATGCATTATGGAAAGATGTGATCGGTTTCTCTTATCGTCTCTTCTGCAAACTAGGATTCTGGATATCGTGATGGTCCAATCAGTCCAATTTTGAACAAAATGTCTCCTGTAAACTGTTTTCCAGTGCACCTTATGCATCCTTCTGGGACTCTAGAAAGAATATTATTGTGCTGTTGGAGAAGAAGTTGGTATTTTTAATTTTTTTTTTTTTGGGATTCCCTAACTTGATTTCTTCTTGAACAAGTGCATATCTTTAAATTATCAACATGCAAGGGCTTTTTGGGATTGTTGATTCATTTCTTGAGACTACTTCATGATATGTTACTACTTGGTGCTAAAGCCTTTCCTGAGAGAGAGGAGGTATGAAAATCATGACTTAAAAGAGGGATTGCTGAAATGAATTCTGGAAATTGTTCAATTGCTGGATCACAAGTCCGTGTAATTGTCAAGAAAGATAATGCTTTATGTAAAAAGCATACTATATAAGATCTTTCTTAGAGAATGATTAAAGAAGGTGAAAAAAAACAATTCTGAAAATAGACAGATGGTTGGAAAAATAAAGAGTAATTGCGAAAAGGAAAGGCGGTTGTAAAAATAGAAAACTAGGACTAATAAGAAAGCTATTATTGGTGATGTGACCCGGGTTCAATCCCCACGGCGGATGTTTATAAGACGTATTACTCAAAAATAAAAATAAAAAAAAGAAATCTATTTCTGGCACTAAAGTGGTGCTCTATATTCATTGCATCCACTAACAATTGGTTCATCCATCCAACATTTAAAATGTGCATCATCCATAGTTGGATTAGTTGGATCAAATTGCAAGGACTTGGATGGCAGCAATGTCTGTCAAAATGAAGAATATTGCATGGAGTTGAATGGCATAGTGGTTGCCATAATGATTATCAATGAAGTATTTGAGTGATGCATTTACACCTGGGTCAGGCATATGAAATTGTATTGTGCAGAAATGTTCTCTTAACATTGAAAATTGCAGTGAATCTGCATGTTTTATTCATTTGCTATCAAAGCAAGTAACTCACAATTTGTTTCAGATCTATATTAAATTTTACAGGTGTTATCAGAGCAATATTAAACCTTAGGAGTGGTATCAGAGCAGATATTAGATTTTAAAAGTGGTATTAGAGCCGGTGTTAAAGCTAGGAGCCCTGAGCATCAGTTGTGTGACTCAAGGTCAATGTGAGTCAAGGGAAATGATAAAGAAGTGAGCCGCAGCTTAATGTTGGAGAAAGGGCCGAAAGCTCGGTGGCAGAGCAATCCTGATGTTGGGAGCAGTGTTACGAAAATCGGATCAGAATCGTGATTCGAATCAAAAAATCGCTATTCTGACAAAATCAGATTAAAATCGGATCAGAATCGACATTTTTCAAAAAATCATCGATTTTTTTTCTGCAAAAAATCGGAATCGCGATTTTTTTCGTGATTTTCTGGCGAAAAAAGAAAATTTCAAAAAAAAATTTGCATTTTCTTCGTTTTTTTTTTTTTTGCCGATTCTGATTCTGATTTTCTCGACTATGGTTGGGAGGTCACAGGTTCGAATCCTAGATTGTCCATAACTTTAGCAGGGTATGAGAGCCAAAATTATAGTGAAGGGAGAAGCAGCAACAAGAATGGCCTCAAGAGAGAAAGGGGAGTCATAAGAACCATGGATAAATCCTATGTGTGGTAGAACTGAGGTCCTCACACATAAGAGCAAAAAGATGAAGACATGAAGCAGTGAGGGTACATTACAATGGAGTAGGATCTAAGTTTTAGATGGCTGAGTGAGCATTGTATATAGTAGTTTTCCCTATTGCACTAGGTGGTTGCAGCAACTGGCTATCCATGCAGTTAGGTAGGATGGGAACCCTACCACAAGGCCACTTTTGGTGGCTTATGGGCTTGAAGAAGAAGAATCAGATAATAAGCAGCTGTATGAGCTGTTGAGAAATTCTTGAAGCCATGTCAGCAGTTTCAGTAGTTAGACTAGCAGGTAGATGAGTTGTTCGAATATTTGTGAAAATGTGTGTGCAACAATGGGATAGTTTGTAGTATCAATTCCAAAAAAAATTACGATTAAAGATGTGTATGTAGCAGCAATTTGAAAAAAAAAAATTCAAGAGAGATTTGTTTCAAGCAATTAGAAATCAAAACATTAAGCAATAATGGGGAGAATGTCGAGAAAGATAATGCTTATGTATAAAGCATATTATTTAAGATTTTTCTTAGAGAAGAAGATCAGATGATGGAGACCTTGTTTCATTAGTATCTCAGTAGGACCTCATGCAATTTCCTTGTAGCTGGTTAGAACTTTTGAAATTTGGAGCACCTCTCTTTGTGTGCATTTGTTGTAGTGATTTAACCTATAATAGATCATGTTAATTGACTGTCTTTGCGACTTGCATTGCATTTAGGATGATGTTTAACATTTTTCTATGCTTTCTTGAGTTTTGAGAATATTAAAATTCAACTTGTTTAATTATAATATGCCTCTATCTTAGGTCCCCCATAGGCCTTGAAACAGTCAATCAAACTTGAATATGAATGAAAAACGAACATGGTTCTCCTTGATGCATGTAGTCCCCTTTGCTTTGGTAGGTGCTGTTGCCTAAGAATTTGTATAAGGAACTCAATAAATGGGTTGTGATGTTGAAGCAATTGGAGCCTAAACTATAGGACCAATTGGCACAACTTCAAGGTGAGTTGTGTGAAGATGATAGTATCGTTGTAGCCCTCAACCAACAAGTACATTTGCATGAAAAGATAATCATACAATTTAACTTAGTCTAAGAATATTCCATATATGATCCTCATCACGTCCAAGAGGTTGTGTTTGAGTATTGAACAAGCAGATTGAAATTCAAATCAAGCAAATTAAAATTTATCATCAACATGAGCACCTAGAGGATGGAAGTGCATTTCATTAGTTATCCATGCAAACACAAGTCTAAGAGTACAAGACGTGTGCAAGTTTAAAATCCAAAGGTCCACTCTTATTTTTGAGCTTGTAGTTTAAGCCAAGTTGGATGAGGAATGTGTGTATGGTGCATGACTTCTTCCTACACAAAACCCCTCATCTCAAGCATATTACTCTTGATAAGACATAGGTGATCCCAAATGACACACTTCTCATTTGGTTTTGTTCTATGGAGGTTCAAATGCAAGCATTCAGGGTAAAGGTAAATTTTTTACTCTTTTTGAAAAAAAATTCTTGATGAGGACATCACACAACTTCAATAAAAGGAATTGAAAAACGCTTCTGCATAGTCCACAATTATAAAAAAGGATGAGTGTAGTAATTCGCAAGCTCAAGACAATGTTCCATGCATATCCCCCTTTAGGGTGGACATGCCCTCAATTGTCCAAATGATAGTATTTGTGGGCCCCTATTAGTGATGGTAGCTTCTCTACCATTCTTCTTTTAGTGGAACAATGTGATCATATTTAGGTTCCTTTTTTGATGTTATCTCCTTTATTGAGTCTTATGAGAATTTTGAATAGGCCCTTATATTTGCTAGTGATTTTCATTGGATCTTGGCCTTTAGACATAAGAATCAAGTGGTGTTCATAGATTAGGTGGAGAGGCATGCCACATTTGTGATAATCGTCGATCTAGGATTTTGTTTGTAGCCTTAGATCTAAAGGGTCCCTACCTTCTTATTGATATGTTTTCGTCATAGTATTTTATGTTTCCCTAGCCTTGTCATTGTTATACACAAACAACATCTATTTAGTCCTCTACCTAGATGCTGACATCTTGTGTAATCATCATTTTATCGAGCAATTCTAACACTTGCATTTGACGTTTGGGACTTGCTAGACAATGCTTCCTGATTTCATTAACAATGAGCTCTATCTTTTTGAGTTGGATGAGGAAGAAATTGGGATTCATAGAGCTTCATCTAACAACAATAATCTTATTGTTCCTTATAGGAAACATTTCCTCTAATTTTGCAAATCAGATGACCTCTTGCTTTTCAATGTGATCCCTTGCTTTATGTTTTGTAGTGGTTTCACTTACTTCTTACATGGTGGAGGATATGAGTTTGGTTGATAATGTTTTGGCTAGTAAGCCTTTTATTCCTTATACCCAAAACTTCCATATTTCTAGGTAGCTCCCATTGGCCAGCTATGTAGTCTTGTTGTTTGCTCTTGATATTTTCCTTCTTGGTATCTTCCTTTCCCTCGCCTTTCCCTTGTGATCTATAATTACACTTATACTTTGTCTTTCTAGTTCATATTTAGGTATTAGTCCCTCCTTTCAACCTTAAATATAGCCAAATATGACTTTCTTGCCCATGTACTATAAGAAATTGCTCTCATCTCCTCTACTCATACAATCCCTCTCCAAGATCGACTCTTTGGTTTTTATCCCATGAATCATTTGTCTGATGAGAGTTGTAAAACCTTACATAAGAGAGTTTATTTTGTTGTAGCACATGATCTTGGCATCATTTGTTGCTTGTAGAGAATATTAGTCATGTTATATACAAGTTATAGGAGTTTTTTTCTCTTTGGAGATGCAAGTTCCTTGATGGCTTGCTTATATCATTGAAATCCCTTTGGCTTACCCTTCTCCCACGAAAATACCACCTGTCTAACATTGACACCAATGCTTGGGCTTTGAATGCCAATTTTCTCGATGACATACCAACTTTGCAAGCCTTTAGGTCACTTCTTTGCCAACTTCATTTTACTTCTTTTGCCTAGGAGATGTCAAGAGAGCGGTGCTAAAGATAGGTAGTTCATAGTGTAGTTGATTATGAAGGGATTTAGGCAAAATTCCTCAAATAGAGGATAAGTCTCTACATTATCACATTGCATAGTCAGTTATTGAGGTCTTTTGTAGTGCTTTTTTACCCTCTTGATCATAAAACATCGTTTATTCCATTGAAGAAGCTCAAGCTAATTAGAACTTGACAATTACAAGACTATTATGATTAGGCACATATCTAACACGTATGCCACATCCTTGGACGTGAAGCTCTTTGGACAATTGGAACAATGTGGTTTTATAGCGAGACAACAATAAAATTGAGGAGATATACCTTGAGTATTGATCATACTTTCACTTTTTGTGCTTTCATTGAGAGGATTGAATATAGTCTTATAAAATCTTCTGTTGCTTTGTAGATTTTATATAGACATTTTACACATTACCTAATCACTTCTTATTCTCTGTAGTTTCCAAAAATATTTAAACTGGAATCATAACAAACAACAAACACAAACACATGCCAAAAAAAAGGGTTTTCATCCTTTTTGGATCTTGAGAGGGTTTCTGTCCTCTTCGTTGTTGTGAGGTTTTTGCTCTAGTTTCTTCTCAAATAAGAAATCACCAAGTTTTTCTTTTCATAATAATGAAAAATGAGTGAAATATATCAATATATAGCCCTTTTTGAGCAAGTCTATTCATGTCCTTACTATATGTTGGATTTACAATTTATTACCTACGGACCCTATAGACCACCTAACGCCCTTAATGACTAAATACTAACTCATCAAGGTACTTTTATAAGTACAAGTACCTTGTTTATTACATTTATTAAATTTAAGGATATAACAATTCGTCCTTGCTAGAAATTTCTAAGTAGTGTCCTCCATTGGAAAGCCCTTTTATTGAATTAGGTACTCTTGGATGACTTGGTTATGTAGTTGCTTCTCTTTTTGATCCTGTACGTAATCTAGTATTAATTTAAGCTTTCTTTCATCGTCAATAGGTGATAAGCTTGGACTGGCGGTCTGATTGCCTTCTTCAGTTTGGATACATGAGTGCATGGTGTGATTTGAAACCCATAGGCAAATCTAGATTACAGGTGACCTCACCCACCTGTCAATGTTGGGCCTCTATGGTGTGCTCTCGTAAAGATGAGATGAACTGCTAATTCTCCAAAGTGGTTAAGGTTATAGGGGCTCTGGAGTTTGTTATGGTAAAGTCCATCTACAAAGGAGCATCATACACATATAAAGCTAGAAATGATGCCATCTAAATATTGACATAGAAGGTGGTGTTATAGCAAAACTTTGCTAAATATAGCCACTTCACCCATGGTGTTTGTTGTTCTGAACATTAACAAAGAAGATATTCCTCCACCAATTTATTGACTATTTTGGTATGCCCATCCATCTAGGGGTGGTAATTTATGCAGGATGCCAATTCTATGCTAACCAAGCAGAAAAGTTCTTGATAAAATATTCCCATGAGCTTGGAGTCCTTGTCACTCACAATCGATTTGGGAAACCCATGGAGCCTAAAGATCTCTCGAAAGAACACCTCGATCAATCATGAAGCCTTCACATTGGCTATGGTTGGTAAGAAATGGGCATATTTGGTAAGCCTATCCACGATCATCAAAATGCAATCACGACTTCTATATTATGGAAGCCTTGTAGCAAAATCCATGGAAATGGACTCTCGTTTTCCTCCTAGCTTGAAGAGAGGTTGTAGTAGACCTATTGGATAGGAAGTTTCATGCTTGGTCCATTGAAAGGTCTCATGACTATGGATATATTCTGTTACAGCATTTTAGGCCTTTCCAAGTGAACATTTCTCTCATTGTTCTATACATCTTGGAGTAGCCATGATGTCCTATAGTGAGGGAATCATGATGTGCCCTGACAATATCTTTTCTAATATAAGACGTAATGGGTAATGAAATTCGGTTCTCATAGATAAACTACTCGTTCAGGATGCCCTCTAGGATTCTCATCTAATATATGCACGACTTGAATCTTCTTAGAATATTTTGCTATGATTTGGTGTCGACAATCGGTGGCAACTTCCGAAATGGCTTTGCACTCAGCTGATCGTGATAAGGCATCCACAACCTGGTTTTTTTGTCCTTGACATACTCAATGTCCTTGACATACTCAATGTCAAAATTATGTGTGAAGCTTGCTCACACACTTATGTTGGTAGTCATTCAAGTCCTTTTGGGTCAAGAAAAACTTCAATCTATTATGGTCTGTATGGACTGTGAATTGCTCACAAACCAATTACCATCGAGAATGCGATAAGGCATGCATTACAACTAATATTTCCTTATCATAGATAGAATATAACTTCTCTTGGTCATGAAGTTTCCGAATTTCAAAGGCAAGGGGTTGGCCACCTCACATCAACATTGCTCTAATCCCTTCGCTAGAAGCATCACACTCAACTACGAATGGAACTGTAAAATCATAAATGACTAATATTGGACACGCCCATATAGTCTACTTCAGTCGCTCAAATGCTTGCTATGCTATGTATGACCATTCAAAGGCTCCCTTATTTGTTATTATTGTCAATGAAGTGACCAACTGAGATATCCTTTTACAAAGCACTGGTAACAATTGCATAAACCAAGGAATCCTCTCAATTTATATACGATGATGGGAGTATGCCATCATTGGACTACGACTATCTTGGGCTCATCAACCTACACTCCTGATGCACTGATTACATGGATAAGATATAATATTATTGTGAGCCCTCACACTTTGACACTTTGGCAAAGAATGCTTTATTTCTAAAGGTTTTCAATACTATATCTTGGTGCTGATGTGTTTTTCCTAGGTCTTGTTATAGAGCAAGATGTCATTGAAGAAAATCAACATAAACCACCTCAAATGATCCCAGAATACATGGTTCACCATAGATTGAAAGGTAACGAGTGCGTTTATACACCCGAATAGCATCACAAGAATTCATAATGCCCACAACGACATTGGAAAGTTGTCTTCGACATTTCTTTTGGCTGAACTCTAATCTGATGGTAATATCATTGCAAGTCTATCTTTGAACAATGCATTGCACCATGAAGCTCATTCATCAACTCGTCAATATGCTGAATCGAGTATCGGTTCTTAATAGTCTTCTTGTTTAGTGCTCAATAATCGATGTTCCATCTTTCTTCTTCACAAATACCATTAAAAAAGCAAACAAACTAGAAAGGTTTGATGTGGTCCTTTTCAAGAAGCTCTTTGATGGTCTTCTCTTTCTCCTACTTATAGGCCTAGGGATGCCTATAAGGGGACACAATGCTTGGTCCAAAACTCAACTCGAGCTCTATGGTATGTTGGAACCCTTAATCTGATGGTAACCCTTGTGGTAGATTTGCAAACATCATTTCATACTTGTCTAATAGGGCCATGATATTTGGATGGTATGCTCAATAGTGATAAGAGGGAAAGAATGCTTGTATAAAAATATATCAATAGCAATGGTATGCTCAATAGCAATCTATGCTTGTCTAATAGGGCCATCATATCAATTAATATTCTATCAATTTACTTGTATAAAATAAAATACAACATCAGTGGTTTGCTCAAACAATAAATAAAATACATCATCAATGGATTGCTCAAACAACATTCTTTTCATTGCCCAATAGTGACCAATCCACTGATAGCTACCGCTTTGGTAAATACCCTCCAATTTAGAATAGATCGTATTAACTGGTCATGGAGTTATCCCCTTAATTACCATCAATTGACCGTTCATAACAAATTTGAGGGTATGCTCCTAAAATTTTTGAGTGAAGTCTCCAAGATTTTGCAACCATTGTGCTTTTAAAATAAGATCCTTGAAACCTAAGGGCAACATGTACATGTCAATGGTGATGGGAATGACCCTATTCCGGAACCTCAATTGAAACACTATTTGGTTATAAGGCATGGTAAATCCGTTAGCTATAGTAACACCAAACCCTGTGATTTCGGCTATAGCAATTCCTAGTCATGTAATTACTCTATTACCAATAAAATTATGCTTCCTCTCCAGGTCGAGTGTTATCTATCTCCATCTCCTTGTGATCTCCTCTCTATCTCTCATAAATGCTATCTATCTCTATCTGTAACAACCCCAGTCTACTAACTTGGTTGTACCATAAAATAAAACAAACATTTTCACAGTATATTTTTTTTGTTTCTATCCCACATTTTTTGTTTAGATGAGAGCTTTCAGGTTCATAGCAAATAATTCACACCCAAAATTTATTTATCTTTTCTAGAGTTAGTACAGACATATAATAACCACTTTTGGATCTATGGTTTTTGCAGTCAGCCACCCAAGTGGACGAGATAGTCCACATCCCGTAGTTGGTGCCATTCTGTGGAGATGATTTGTCCCATTCATGCCTTCGGATTCCTGGAAGGAGGGTCATTCCACGACAAGGGTTATCCTCTAGGGCCCATAACACCTAGAGGGTGGACGCTTGCTTCCCTATTCCTTTCATATCGAACCTTCGACTAACTAGCCGACTTGTTCTTCTTTCTTGCATGAAGGAATTAGTGTCCATATGCCTTTGTGACTAACTGATAGTTCCCTTACCCGAAGTTAGTCAACGCTATGGCATTTCTCTGATCTTGGACTTCATCATACATGTTCTTTTAACTCACGGATATTTGTCCCATCCCAAACTCTGTGGCTTAACGAGTTAAGCTAAAAGAACATGGGACTTATCACAGTACTATTTGAGTAGCATCCTGGAGATTGTAAATTTTCCAAACCCTAGATAACTGTTGTCCTATGTTCTTTTAAAATAAATCAGATCTGAGAATAATTTATTCAAACATGCAACAGTCACATAGATGGCTGGAAAACATAAACATCGTAAACAGCGGAAGTTGAATATATTTCTGAACCTGAAATATTACAAATAAAAGAGGCTACAGCTACAGCATAACACTTCTGCTCTCTTGCTACTTTTCTAGCCAGCAAGCATTGTTCTTCTCCTCCTAAGCTTGTATTTTTCCTTCAACAATCCGTTCTCCTCCCATTCTTTTCTGTGTCTTTGTCTGTGTATCTAAAACACTCTTGATCTTCTCCTTTTATCCTTGAAAAAGGTAACCCTAATCTCTCTAACCCTAAGATTAGATCTCATCTCATCTTGAGATGTAAGGTTAAAAATAGAAAATCACTTAAGTGAATATCAAAATAGAATCACTGAAGTGAAGTACAAAATAGAATCACGTAAGTGAACTTAAAAATAGAAAATCACTTAAGTGAATTTCAAAATAGAATCACTTAAGTGAACTTAAAAATAGAAAATCACTTAAGTGAAATTCAAAATAGAATTAGAAATGTCTCGAACCACTTCTAGCACGTTTATACTGAAGCCTGTGCAAGAAGTCCCTGTTCGAGCTACATTTCTCAACACCCTCTTAGCGAGGAAGGAATTCTGCACCAATCCAAGTTTGTCTCTGAATGCTTCAAACTTCCCTTTCACTAAGGGCTTGGTCAGAATATCAACTACCTGCTGATTTGTGGGAATATATTGGAGCTTTACGGCTCCCTTCTGAATCTGCCATCCCATAGATGAAGCTAAAGACATAACTGCTCTAATGGAAGTGTATCTGGCAACTGGAGCAAAAGTATCCTCATAGTCCACTCCCTCTTTCTGGGAGAACCCTCTCGCCACAAACCTTGCCTTGAACTTCTCGATGCTGCCATCTGCAGCATGCTTAATTTTGTAGAGCCACTTGGAACTCACAATTGACTTCCCCTCCGGTCTTGGCACTATGTCCCAAACATCATTCTTCATGATGGAGGTGTACTCCTCCACCATGGCATCCCGCAAAACCTGTTGGTCTGTTGCCTTCTGAAAACTGGTAGGCTTTGAATTTATGATGTTACTCATCAATGCCATGTAGCTTGAAAACTTCCTTGGACGTCTTGTTAGCGTACTAATATTATTGTCTGTATTGCATTATTAGGCTACTGTTACAACTACGTAACAGAGTTCTGTTTCTCTGTTTCATCCGGTGTGCTATTCCCGGAGTTGTAACTTTTATTTAAAGCACTCTGAATAATATATTTTCTGTTCGTTGCATTTTTTCATGGCATCAGAGCCAGTGCTGTAAGTTTGCTGGGCAGCAGAATTTTTTTTTGCAGAGGCAAATTTTTTTAATACGCCGCGCGCAATCGCGCGACGTACAGTGAAAAAAAAGCAGCGCAGACACTGCGTGGCATCTCCCCCCCCGTTGGAGCGCAGAGGAGGAGCGCACGGACGAGAACACAGCCCGCGCGGACTCCACACAGCCGCGACGAGCTGTGCAGTCACAACCCGCGCGACACAGCCGCGACGAGTTGTGCAGACACAGCCCGCGTGGACTGCACACGGCCGTGACGAGCTGTGCCCGCGCAACAGACTGCACACAGCCCGCGCGACACAGCCGCGACGAGTTGTGCCCGCGCGACAAGCTGAGCCCGCGCGGACTGCACACAGCCCGCGCGACACAGTCGCGTCGAGCTGTGCCCGCGCGACAGGCTGAGCCCGCGCGGACTGCACACAGCCCGCGCACACGCGTGCTGTGTGACTGCGAGGGAAAGGAAGTCAGGAGGGAGCGCGCGGCCCCCCCCCCCGCTTAGGCAGGAATTCAAAATTTCAAAATTCCGCCGGGGAGTATAAATCCCCCCCCCCCGCGGTGGAAATTTTTTTTCATTAAAAAAAAAACGGAGGATAATTTTTTTGGAAAAAAAAAAAAAAAAAGAAAAAAGCCAGCGTCCGAGTTGCAGGCGGAAGCGGGCGAAGTTTTTTTTAAGAAACGCAGTGTGAGCGAGCGGAAGCAGCGACGCGCGACGAAGCAAAGCCGTAGCCGCGAGTTGCAGAGGAGGCTCGGGAAGCTGGAAGCAGCGGAGGACGGGCAGGCCGAGGTTGAAAAGGGAGGAGGTTCACTGATCCTCTCGGATCAGCCCGCTGGCTCACGTGGTCGTGAGCCGTGCGGTAAGGCTCAGGGAGCCTACAGGTCGGGGGTTCGAATCCCGCCGACTCCCCCAAGGTATAATTTTTTTTTCAAAGTCATTTTTTAATTATTATTTTTTTTAATTAAAATTTTTAATTTTAATTTTTTTTTAATATAGTTTTTTAACTTTATAAATTAAAATTTTAATTTTAATTTATTTTTTATAAGTTTTAAAACTATATAAATTAAAATTATTTATTTTAATTTTAAATATATAATAATTATTAAAATGCTTTGTTAAAGAGATTTTTAAGGGGGGATATTTTTTCAAAAAAAATCAAAGGGGGATTGTGAGTAATTTTTTGAAATAGCAATTTGGCATTGTAAAAGGTGCATTTTCGGCTGTGACCGACACCTTGTGGGTTATTCTTGTGGGCATTTTTTTTGTTGTATGTTGCATATTTCATTTTTGCACTATAACATTAAAAATTAAAATCAAAACATTAAGTCCTCGGAATAATTAAAACCCATCCGTGCAATTTATTGCACTGCAGCGTTCGGTATTTGTGATACCTCTGGCCAGCACTTACAGGTAAAGCTGTCGTGATTTGGCTACTGTATCCGCCGCCTAATATAGCTGCTACAACGACGTCTGAGCTTGTTCTCTATAAATCGTCGGGGAGGAATAAGTACGCCATTTTTGCATTTTTTACTCCATCCACTACCCTTTATCGCACTTGTGTTTAGGCGTAAATCTTGACGAAGTATTCTTCATAGTGTTTAGGGGAAGTTACGCCCCACGCATGAGAAGAATCTTCTATGGTAGGTGCCATCAACAAGGCGATTCCCTTTCAGTACCGCTTATGTTCCACGTATCGTATGATCTCTAAAACTCACCTATAGTCTCCCTCACGTAAGGGCGGGTGATTTTTGTTGATCTTTCTAAATACCTATAGTTTCCCTCACGTAAGGGCGGGTATTTTGTACGGTATATTGGCCTAGCAAAAGGTATATCGAAAGGGGGACCAATTGGTGATATAAGGAACCTTCACTATGGCCATGTTGCAAAGTTGATGACTGATCCGCGTCAGTTATTGAAAGGTCCAAATTATACACCATGGAAACATAAGATGAAGGCTATTCTCCAAATGAAGATTTGTGGGATATTGTTACTGGAGTAGCAACTAGGCCTTCACCAACAGCAGGATCCACAGGTCCTTCAGCAGATTAGATAGCTTTTGACAAGAAAGACAATCGAGCAAAGGTGCTCATTTTGTTTGCTGTTTCAGATAAAGTGCAACCTCATATAGCTGACAAAGCAAGTGGTAAAGAGGCATGGGATGCCCTTAGAACCATCTATGAGGGGAAGAATGAATCCACCATTCTTCATCTTCAACAACAACTTCATAACCTGAGTTTGAGACAGGGTGAAACAGTTGAACTCTTTTTGTGCAGAGTGTCTGAGTTGAAAGAGAAATTGAGTTCTCTCGGGAGATATCGTGGACGAAAAGCTTCTCATTTCACTTGTGATGAGAGCTTTACCTTCTTCATTTGATATGTTGATAACCTCCATCCAGGTGTCTCAACGCCAAATTACCTACATTGAGTTGGTCAATCTGCTTCAACAACAGGAGGCACGCCAACTTCACAAGGATGATTCTTCCAATACAGCCCTATACACCAACAGACAGGGTTCTAGGAAGAAAGGTAATGGGCAAAAAGGAGGCAACTTTCAGAAAGGAGGAAATTCTCAACAGGATACGAAAGGAAAAGGCAAACAACCTCAACAGAAGAAGAGGTGGTGCAAGATCTGTGAGAAAGACAACCATGACACCAACAGGTGTTGGCATAAGAACAAGCAGAAAGGCCAAAACAAACCACAAAATAAAAACAAGCAACCCCAAGTGAATGTTGTTGTTGAAGAATCTGACTCAGATTCCGAATGGGCACACAAGGTGCTCATGACTACCACAGATTCCACACGAGAGGGATCCTGTTTGGTATGTCGATTCCGGAGCTAGCAAACATATGATCGGCGACGGATCGTGGTTTGAATCATTTGTGGCCAAAGAGGGCAAACCTGTCACCATTGCCGATGATAAAACCTACGGGGTTCAGGGAGAGGGTACAGTTTCAGTCACTCTTCCTGATGGCAAGTGTCAGATTGACAAAGTCCTCTATGTTCCGGGATTGGCTAACAATTTGTTGTCAGTCACACAAATCCTGGACAGAAATATGGTTGTCAACTTTCGTGTTGAGAATGGAAAGAAGTGTTGTACAATTACCAGGAAGGGTAAGCAGATTGCAACAGCTTCATATAAGCACGACTTATTTGCACTAGATGCTATCTCTACTCCACATGTTGCCATGATCTGTCTCTACCAAGGAGGCAACTTCCCTTTGGCACAAGAGATATGGGCATCTTAGTTCGGCTACTTACTTGAGCTCGGCAAGTATGAGATGGTAAAGGGTCTTCCTTCCCTTTCGCCACATTTCCAAGTGTGCTCGACCGCTGGCAGGAAAGCAAGATAGAGTACCATTTGAAAAGAGCTCTACAAGAGCACGAAAACCTCTGGAGTTAATTCACACCGATCCGTGCGGTCCTTTCACACCCAACAGGTGTGGAGGGAAGAGGTACTTTCAGTTATTCGTAGATGACTACTCACGAAAGATGTGGGTTTTCTTTCTCCAACTGAAATCTGAAGCTTTCGCATTCTTCCAGCAATTCAAGAAATCCGTTGAGAAGGAGTCAGGGGCTTCTATTAAAACCCTCCGCTCAGATCGAGGGGGAGAGTTTACCTCTAATGAATTTTCTGCATTCCTAGATAAGCATGGGATGAAGAGACAGTTAACAACTGCCTATACTCCTCAACGAAATGGAGTTGCTGAGAGAAGGAACCGTTCAATCATGGAAATGGTTCGTTGTATGCTCACAGGAGCTACTCTTGGGCAACAATATTGGGCAGAAGCTGTCACCACTGCAGTATATCTGTTGAATAGGGCACCCACAAAGGCCCTAAAAGGAATGACTCCACAGGAAGCATGGAGTGGTTGAAAACCCTCCATATCTCATCTACGTATTTTCGGGTGTCACGCTTTCATGCACATACCGAAAGAGAAAAGGAAGAAGCTAGATGAGAAAACACTGAGATGTATTTTTCTTGGTTATTCTGAGCACTCTAAAGGATATCGGTTGATAGATCCTTTGACCAAGAAAATTCATATCAGCAGAGATGTTGTCTTTGATGAAGCTTTCACATCACAGAGCACATCTAAAGTACACCAAGATATTGTGGAAACTAAGGAAGAGAAGATTCCTTCGTCAACACGGACAGGAGGTCCTTCTCCATCTTCTTCAACTCCACCGAAGAAGAATCCTAAATGGTGTACAAATACAATCGGAGATGCAAATTTATCCACTCCTCCCAATTTGAATTTGGATAGACCTCGTACACGCAGTATGGCTCAAAAGGAAAGAGAAGCCAGAGAAACTGGTGAGGTTGATGATCTTTGTCAATCTTTTGAGGAACTTTCCGTGACTCCAAGTACAGAAGTAGAGGATATGGATATTGATGATGACAGGGCGTTCACGTCTACCATAGATGATCTTGAACCTGCATCAGTGCAAGATGCTCTCAGTGAGCCTCAGTGGAAGGCCGCTATGGATACAGAGTATGAGTCTCTGATGAAAAATAAAACTTGGAAGCTTGTTGATCTGCCGCATGGAAAGAAACCCATTGGCTGCAAATGGGTATATAAAGTCAAGTACAAGGCAGATGGAACAATTGATAAGCATAAGGCCCGTCTTGTTGCAAAGGGCTATGCTCAAAAGGAAGGCATCGACTATGAAGAAACTTTTGCACCTACTGCTCGGATGACCACAATTCGGGTTATGTGTGCTATGGCAGCACAATATGGATGGAAAGTTCACCAGATGGATGTCAAAAGTGCCTTTCTAAATGGTGATCTCCAAGAAGAAGTCTATATGACTCAGCTTGAAGGATTTGAAGTGGAAGGCCAAGAGCAGAAAGTTTGCAAATTGGTCAAATCCTTATATGGTCTGAAACAAGCTCCTCGAGCTTGGTATATAAAAATGGACAATCACCTTATGCAAGCATGGATTTAAGAGATGTCCGTCAGATGCAAACCTCTATTTCAAGAAACAGGGTTCTGAGATAGTGTTGCTTGTACTCTATGTGGATGATCTGCTCATAACAGGGAGTTCAGAAACTATGATCTCTACTATCAAAAGAAACTTGTGCAAATCTTTTGAGATGACAGATCTCGGACTTCTCCATTATTGTCTTGGTCTGGAATTCAGCCAGAAGGAGCACTCCATCAAAGTGTCTCAAAAAAAATATGCCAAGACATTGCTGGAAAAATATCGCATGATCGATTGCAAGCCAATGGCAACTCCAATGGAGAATGGACTTCGGTTATCGCGATATGATGACTCACCTGCGGTAGATGGTACTCTCTATCGACAGTTGATTGGGAGTCTCATATATCCGACCAATACTAGGCCGGATCTCGTATTTGCTGTCAACTATCTTTCGAGGTTCATGCAGGAGCCTAAGACCACTCATTGGAAAGCAGCAAAACGTGTTCTTCACTATGTTCGTGGTACTATGGAATATGGCCTAGAATACAAGAGGAACAACAAATTCTTCTTGCAAGGATACACGGACTTTGACTATGCCGGATCATTTGATGATTGCAAGTCAACTTCGGATACATTTTTCATCCGGGATCCGGTCCTGTCTCTTGGCACGGCAAGAAGCAACAGGGGGTTGCTATTTCATCAACAGAGGCAGAGTATCGCGCCGCACGTGAAGCCGTGTGCGAAGTGATATGGTTACGTCGCATTCGGACAAGTATGGGCCATCCATCAAAATCTCCAATACACTTGTTTTGCGACAATCAGGGTGTTCTGAACCTCGTCAAGAATCCAGTCCATCATGAAAGAACAAAGCACATTGACACACAATGTCATTTCATTCGATATGAAGTTCCAAAGCACCAAATTCAGCTTCAACACATTCCCACCGATGCTCAAGTTGCAGACATTTTCACTAAGGCACTTGGACGTGTCAAATTTGAATTGTTTCGCAGCTCACTTTGTATTGCAAAATAATGTAAGGGGATGTTAGTAGTCTAGTATAGCTATTAGTTATTACATTACCCAATTAATGTAATAAAGGGGGATGTTAGCGTACTAATATTATTGTCTACGTATTGCATTATTAGGCTACTGTTACAACTACGTAACAGAGTTCTGTTTCTCTGTTTCATCCGGTGTGCTATTCCCGGAGTTGTAACTTTTATTTAAAGCACTCTGAATAATATATTTTCTGTTCATTGCATTTTTTCACGTCTGCTCTCCCTAATCATGCTGCTATGAGCCTCAACATACTCCTCAGCATCCCTCAATGTTTGTGTAAGCCATTGAGGTCTCCTGATAGAACTGGAAGGGGCTAATGCCTCCACCTCCTCACTTGAAGGTTGTTGTTCTGAACTGGAAACCACCGGTGTCTTTGGTGACCCTGGCTCAACCTTCGGAGCTTCTTGCTCCTCATTCTCTATCACTGGAATAGGCTCATGGGACTTCCTGGATGCAACGTCGTCCTCAAAATTTACATCCCTGCTCACTACTGTCTTCCTCTTCTCTGGAATATAAACCCTATAAGCTTTTGAAGTCTCTCTGTATCCTACAAATAAACACTTCCTACGGGAGGGCTCCAACTTGGTCCTCTTCTCTACTGGAACATGGATATAAACTGGACATCCAAAGATGCGGAAATGACTCACCTCTGGTTTCACACCAGTGAATGCCTCCTCTGGTGTCTTGTCCTCCAAGATCCTGTGAGGACACCTGTTTTGGATGTAGGCTGCTGTGTTGCATGCTTCTGCCCAAAGAAACATTGGCAAGCCCTGGTCATGAATCATGGCCCTAGCAACCCCTATGATGGATCGATTCTTTCGCTTTGCAACCCCATTCTGCTTTGGGTTGTCTGGAACAGTCAGCTCCCTCTTGATTCCTGCCTGCTTGCAGAAACCATCGAACTCCTTTGAGGTATATTCACCCCCACTGTCTGATCTCAAGACCTTGATCTTCTTCTCCGTCTGGTTCTCAACTAGAGCTTTGAACTCTTGAAACCTGCTAAAGACTTTATCCTTGGTATTTAAAAAATAGATCCATGTCTTGCGAGAGAAATCATCAATAAAGCAAACATAGTACATGCTACCTGAATTTGATGCTACTGACATCGGTCCACAAACATCCGAATGTACTAGATCTAGTATCTTCTTAGACCTATGTTCACTGTTTGGGAAAACAACCTTGGCGTGCTTGCCAAGCGTGCACCCTCTGCATACTCCTTGTTGCTCAATGCTGAACTCTGGAAGACCTGTGACTATTTCCCTCAGAATAGGCAACACTCTATGATGAAGGTGCCCCATCCTCTTGTGCCACAAATCACACAAGTTGTTACTGCTATGAACTAGGTCTCGAACAGGTTTACCTTGCCACCTGTATAAACTGCCTTCTCTAACCCCTATTACTTGTGCTGTTTCCGGGCTAGATTCTTTTGGTCTAATAAGGACATGTTGGTTCTTGAACTCCATTGCATAACCCTTATCCTCCATAACCGAAACCGAAAGCAAGTTCTTCCCGAGACCTGGAACAAACAAAACATCATCAAAGTCTAAAGATTTCCTTGATTGGAGTCGAAAAGGAATGGTACCAATTCCTACAACTGGATATGTGGTATCTTCACCAAGCTCAACCTGAACCCTTGAGTCTTGCTCTTGTAGACTAGTAAAACATTGTCGGGCTGATGTCATGTGCCGAGATGCCCCACTATCCACATACCAAGCATTCCTTGGAACCGTGCTGGTAGAAAGGCAAGAGACCAATGAGAAATCCTTCTCGAATTTGGCAGCAAATTCACTCATCTGAGTTTTTGCAGAGGCTGCTACCTGCATCTGCTGCTGCTTCCCTTTGCCCTTCTTGTCTGGACATTGTGATGCATAATGGCCGTGCTTATGACAAATGAAACACTTGATCTTGCTCAAGTCCTTCTTCCCTGACTGTGAGGCTCCTCATTCTTTACCTTACCCTTGAGGGGTCCTTTACCTTTGCCCTTCTTAGTTTGCCAAAAAAGAGCTAGGTTATCGTCACCACCTTTCTTGCTGGCTTTTGACTCCATTTGAGTCTCCTCCTGGATGAAATCATCCCACAGTTTCTCAAATTTGGGAAGGTTCTCACGAGCACAAATGCCTTTGACAAATGGTTCCCATGAAGCTAAGAAACCATTAAGTGCCACGTTCACCATCTTTGTGTCTTCAACCGTCTCCCCAACTGCTGCCAGTTGATCACGAATCTGCGTGATCTTCATCAAGTAACTGGTAACGGTGTCAGATCTGGTCATCTCCATAGATCCGAGTTTGTTCCGCAATATCATCTTCCTGTTTATGTTCTCGCTCTGGTAGAGGCTAACAGATATGTGAGGAATCAGGTGATCCTTCACTGCATCCAAGATCATCCGCTTGGCCTTCACTTCTTTTTGTGAGCTGCCAATTCCTGCAGATTTGTAGGCAAAGTCACATCAGCCTTGACAATATCCTAGAGATCATTCTCTTCCAATAAGAACATTACCCTAACTTTCCAAGGCAAAAAATTGGAGGCACCTTCCAATCTATCCTCAAATCTGAGGCTAGCTGCTGCCATTTCTGAGATCTGAAATATTAATGACTGAAATAAAACAGTCCTGCAAATAAGCTTAGTCCTTCAAGCCAAAAAAATATGAAACCCTAACTGCTGTTTTTTATTTTTTATTTATTTGCTTGAAACCCTAACTGCTGAAATATTAATGACTCAAAAAAACAGTCCTGCAAATAAGCTTAGTCCTTCAAGCCAAAAAAAAAAAATGAAACCCTAACTGTTGTTTTTTTTTTCGCTTGAAACCCTAACTGCTGTTTTTTTTTCTTTAATATCCAGCAGTGATCTACTGCTGTAAACCCTTGAGGATCTCAATCACAGAACCTAGCTCTGATACCATGTAAATTTTCCAAACCCTAGATAACTGTGTCTTATGTTCTTTTAAAATAAATCAGATCTGAGAATAATTTATTCAAACATGCAACAGTCACACAGATGGCTGGAAAACATAAACAGCGTGAACAGCGGAAGTTAAATATATTTCTGAACCTGAAATATTACAAATAAAAGAGGCTACAGCTACAACAGAACACTTCTGCTCTCTTGCTGCTTTTCTAGCCAGCAAGCACTGTTCTTCTCCTCCTAAGCTTGTATTTTTCCTTAAACAATCTGTTCTCCTTCCATTATTTTCTGTGTCTTTGTCTGTGTATCTAAAACACTCTTGATCTTCTCCTTTTATCCTTGAAAAAGGTAACCCTAATCTCTCTAACCCTAATATTAGATCTCATCTCATCTTGAGATGTAAGGTTAAAAATAGAAAATCACTTAAGTGAATATCAAAATAGAATCACTTAAGTGAAGTACAAAATAGAATCACTTAAGTGAACTTAAAAATAGAAAATCACTTAAGTGAATTTCAAAATAGAATCACTTAAGTGAACTTAAAAATAGAAAATCACTTTCAAAATAGAATTAGAAATGTCTCGAACCACTTCTAGCACGTTCATACTGAAGCCTGTGCAAGAAGTTCCTGTCCGAGTTACATTTCTCAACAGAGATGGCGTCCCATACCACCCCTCGTACCAATATTGACCGAGTCACATTGTTTTTCGACCAATTCCGTCAGTATTCAGTTGCACTCAAGCTTGTTGTGTGCATACCCGCACCTCAACGTCTTTGGGTGTTTAATGAGCATCCTGCATTCTCGATGCTAAATGTCATGATAAGCTAAGTGTTTTCTCATTATTTCCATTTGCTTATTTTATAAATTTCCAGGTTTCATATCTGTGTTATCCAAAAGTGTACTTCTAGATCTAGCTTTAGAGCTTTCCACTAGGAAGTATTCCCTTGAAAGGTTTAATTAAAGTAGATCTATGTTTTGAAAACATGTCATCATTCCTTTTTCCTCATATAAATCATACCATCTATTGGTAAATAATAAATCATTCTTACCCCTTTTTATAAGAGGTTGATAACACATCATCATATGTAGTGCTTTCAACATTACAAGCATATAAAAAGAACTTTCATAGTTTTCCTTTACCAAAATAAAAGATTATATCATCAAACATAATCTAATGGAATCATGCATTCATTTTCCCCACACGGGTTCCTGATTTCCTTAATTAGCTATAAGCGTTCAGAGAAAGGACTTGTAAAGTCAAATGGATTTTAAGCAATACATGGCGACTAACATCACATGCTGGAAACGATGTTTCCAGATATTAAACATTCACTCTTTCTCAAGCTGACTGTACCTGTACTCATAACAGAATACGTGTAAACTCTAAGGGCATGCTTCTACCATTATGGCTCATACATTTCTACCAAGACTTAAGTTTTACAGAGTTGAGAACACCCCCGATTATCCTTCACTTATGTTTTTAACAAGCTAAAGCTTTGTTCTGATAGGTATTCAAGTTTTAGCGTTAATAACCATAGTGCAAGCCATTCTTAATTTTTTTATATTTCTGTCAATTAATGACTTCGCCCAAGAAGATTTGGGTATTCAACCAAAAGGGTTTTTGCGCCAGAATTATCATAAATCCTTATCTGGTGGTACGTTTTGATTCTTTCATTTAACCCGACATACCCATACCTTTTATAATTCGAAAGTGGTAAACACCCGAGACTACTCTTTTAATTTTTATTAACTTTTAAAAACAAACAATGTTCTCCTTTATTCATTGTAACTATATGTTTTGTTCTATAAATTACAGTGTAGGTAAAGAGGGAAAGGCACCAATACGACCTTCGCTGCTCCACCAGCGCTAGCTTGGCATACCATTCACTTTTTGTTTTAAAAAACAGATTATGAGTTTTCAAATACATTGTTCTCAGGGATACGAACCAGACAATTCATCCTTATGTAAAATATAACATCTGAATTGCTTTCTTAGACTTAATCCCTTCAATGAAAGTTTAGAAAATAATTAATAGCATGCATTCAAGACATTTCCTTTGGTGAACCACCAAAACAAAAATACCCACTATTGTATAATTGTTTCAATATCACCAAACCATTTTCTGCTCTAACATCTAAATAGTTGATGTTACAAATTCCATGGAGTTTTTTTTTAAAGAAAAATACATTGCACTGTACTGAGAACAACACTAACAGGTTTGAATGCTATACGAGCTTCTTAACTCAAACATACAATAAGGACCACAACTTTGCCCTGAAAACTTATGTTTGCCATCAAACTCAGAAGTACGGTTTGCTCTCCAAACCTGTCCTCCTGAAAACACAGCAAAAACATCCCTGGTCTACGTAACGGAATTTCATTCTTTACCATACAATTCTGCTACGAAGTTGCCACGAGAATGAACATTTATCTAGCATGGTTTGATTTCCTTTTTGCGGATATCACAGAACTTTGTTTGGCTGTTCGAAAGCTCAGCAAGACTTCGCTGTAAGCGACCTGGGTGCTGCCCCAAAGCTGGTATCATGGGTTTTTTTCTTCCAAATGGGATCAGATATCGGCTCCCTAGATTGCAAATGCAATTCTAAATGCAAGGTTAACATTTCGACATGCAAACACTACCCAAAGTTTTCACATAAAACTCTGAGAAAACACATGCATGAAAGCCATATATGCCACCCACATTTGACAAGACGTCTAGCTTCTCAGCCCAAGCAAACACAAAAGCAGGTAAGACATCCAAGCGTTTAACACACAGACAAAACACAGGCACACAAGGTACGTTATCCTTTTAACATTTACAGGATTTTTCATTCTATCACTGCATGTCTATAACTTGTTCATGCTCACTTCATTTAATTGAACAATACTAATCAAAATTAGAAGCAATCTACCTGGTCTGCCCTGCAATGCTACTCCCACCAAAGTGATCACCAGCGCTTCCAGCGAAAACTCCCCTTTCTCTAATTTCCACCAGCATTATGTTTTTTTTCTTTTCTTGTTCTTCTTCGAAAAACACCGAGCTTCCCCACAGCAAATTCACCTCCTTCCTTCACTCTCCTCGCGGTGTCTCCAAAACCAACACCCCACTCACCGAGTAAAAACAATTATGCCTCCCCTTGCCTCTCAGTCAAGAGTTATGAAGTTTTTTTAAGCCATCATTGCACCATATGTTTAGCACGTATACAGTTGAGCCGAAATCCAACATACTCTCCACTCAACCAAACATTAGCTTTTTTCCTAAATTCACATTTTTGCACCTATCATAATTTAAATCATTCGAGCAAAAATATTCAAATATTGTTTTTACATATTTAAATGAAACTTGCAAGCAATAAGATAATAATAATTTACTACCCCTATTTTCTTGTACCATGTCCTCATAGATTCACCACCTATCAAAATTTATTTTATCCATATTTAATTATATGCAAAAACAAAGGAAAGTGGCTCCCATCATCATCGCCACATTTTAATATGCAATTACTCAACAAACAACCTTCAGACAATCACACAACGACCAAACATACATATGTTCTATATGATATGCAAAGTGTGCAAGCGTCCATGTACTTGTGAGCCAAATCATCACTTCCCTTTTACCTTTTCTTGTCGACTTGCTTTCATTTTTGAGCAACTTTGAACCTGGTCTTGCATCCACAGTAGCTATCAGTAGTACCACATTTCACAAGAAAAGGAAGATTTATCAATTTTGTTTTACAACCAATCATTGTGTGAGGTGGGTTGTTACACTATCTCTTTATCAATAGGTCAAGGAGGTCGAGGGTTTAAATGGGACCTGAGAGATAGTGTGTGAGAGACTTGGTTCAACTCTTTGTTTATGAGCAGTTGACAAGTGAAATGTCGTGTATTGGAAGATGCCTACTATATCGGTGAAAGATGTCAGCTCATGTCCTGGTTGTTCGGTCCCTCCATCAATCAATGCAATTTTTTGTTGGCCCCCAATCTATCCTCTAGCTCTTAACACTAAATAAATGGGGAATGCTAGATAAAGCTAAAAGCAAAGCCTGTGGCAGCTCATCAATAATGCCATCAATGCCAACATCATCATCATTGTCAACCTCCCTAGTAATAGAGCCATCAAATGCCTCTAGCTCTTCCGATGTATCCTCCACATCTTCCTCATCCCATGGCACAATGTCCATATATTGCACCTGGCCTTGTCTTTGACATGCGTGTCCTAGTTGCCAAGGTTGCGTATAGGTGAAATAGGACCTTTGCTTGAGATCGTTTTTTGATATTTCATATCTCCAACCATCACGCTTTTCTTGTGTAGGAGGACATTTTGCACCTATATGTGGCTAGTGTGGTGTGGCCCTTAGTACTACCAACGTGCTGTATCGTCTAAACCAGTTTAGAATCTGTTTGAGTTTCCTTAACCTGAGTTTGGTTTGTGATTGGCGGTTTACAATTGGGCTGTATTGATGTACTCCATGAGCATATCATCTTGATGGTCCCCATCTATTAGTAGAGGGAACTCACGCCTATGTCTCTATAGAAGTTCCCTTCGCCATAACATCTTCCAATGACGAAGGAGCAAACATAGCTACCCACATAATGAATCGTTCAAACCTTCCATGAAAATGTAGACAAGTTTTGGCATCTCTGTCCCATGCATTATATCTGAAAACCTGCAAAACTCGTCTATGTGCTCCTAGACCATGGTCAATTGTTATAAGACGAGTCGGATCCATGAAGTATTGCTCTGTTAGACTATCCTCAAAGTAGTTTAGGAACTTTTGTCAAGCCTCCTTGTATGTCCAGACCTGAGCATGCCCTAAGGTGTCCATCCCTTAGTGCCACTAGTCATGTGCCATACCAGACAAATGTAGTACAACAAAGGTTAGTTGCTCGTCATCAAAATAATCAAAGTCTTAGAAGTAAGTCTTTAATCACAACAACCAAGCACGAACACTCAATTGGGGATTTCCATTAAGCTTCCTTTCAAACATGGGGATTTTAACTTCGTTGTATTGTTTAAGTTCTTCTTATTATTCTCCTTGTCGTTCTTTCCTTTTTCCGTAAACTACCTTAATTGGCAAAGGAGATCTCGTCACGGATGTATTCCTCCATAGTCAAGCATTCCCTGTTGTAGGTAGTAGTGACTGTTGGTCACAAATCTGCCACAGGAAAGAATTTTGTATATATACGCGCCCTAGACCTGGACCAACATTGAAAGGCCGGAGGGAAGAGATGCCCTTCGTGCCAATCTCCGGAGAAATGCCGGCTCCTCCCCTATGTATCCTCCAGGAGAATTCCAGGGTTCTGTCCCCAATCACACACCTAAATCCAGGATGCAGAATTACAGTATGCAAATGAAGAAACAGAATAGCAGAAATAATCACAGAAGGCAGCATACAAGAGAGAAATGGAGCCCAAAGTTCTTAATATCAATTGCAAAAATCAAGTTACATCAGCTTTCTAGCAAAAGTTCCCCCCCCTTTTCTCATTACAATGCTAGGGTTTTTATAGAGGACCCGACCCTTTGAGCCATTAATGCGCTGGGCTTGCAAGGACGCCCCTGGTAGCCGAGAAATCCGTGCTCGTCTTCCTATGGGAATGAAATTTCACATCCATTTCTATAATTAGTTACCCTGGCCGCGTTAGTCGGAGAAACCTGCATTTATGAGCCGCTGACCTGTCCTGGGTTGCTCCGGGGTGGGGTGCTCGAGTGGCTTCACAAGTTGCCCTGGCTATTCCCTGCAATTGATAATTCACATCCTATTGCCTCAAATGGGCACCGGGTCTTTCGGGCAAGAAAAAATGCATTTATGAAACACTCGAATGCCTCGAACGAATACCCAGCCTAGGGACGTGTGTTCTTTGAAGGGAGCGCCACCGCTAATCGAGCCCTGGGAAGAGCTTCGCCGGATTCTGAATCGGAGCGTCACTTCGCAGCGGGTTTGGGCCGAAGCAAGAGTGATGAGCATGTGTTGATGCTTCGCCCGAAGGGGTCCTCAAAAATGGCCTCGCTAGATGTTTAGGCCGAAGTGGATGTTTCTTGTGAAAAGCATGGCCTCTAGCTACATTACTTCGCCAGGGGTGTGGGCCAAATGCCGCTTCGCTAGGGATTTTGCCCGAAGTGGCGGATTGCTGACAACGGGCTATGAAATTACTTCGCCGCGAACCATCTGAAAGACGGCAGTTCGGAAGGATTTCGGCCGAAGTTGGCTCCCTGCCTTAGGATATTTTCTTGGTTTTTTGGCGAAGCAAAGATTCGGATAGGGAGCTTCGCTGAGGGGATAGCCGAAGTAGATGTTTCGCCGTGGTTCGGAGCGAAGTGGCACCCGCCAGTGAAATGGTTCGCCAGATGAGGGAGCCGAAGTGGATGCTTCGCCGAAGTTTCAGCGAAGCGCTTTCGCGGACTTAGAAAATCCTGGCAGCTCATGATCGCAGCTTCGCCATTTCTTTGCCCGAAGTCGATGCTTTGGCAGCTTCGCTAGCGAAGCTCCTTTCATGCCTTAGAAATTTTTCGGGCTCCAGCCTAGACTCTCCTTCTTTTTCTTCTGCGAAGCTTCTTATCCTACCCTGCTCTGTTGGCGAAGTTCTTACATACATGGATTATATACAAGGGGGGCAAAAATGGAAGCCAAAATTGCTGCAATACTTGGAAATACATAAAAAAGCAAGGGAACAAATTCATGAAAAATAAGAAAATACTTTACAAAATTTTGATCTTTTCTACCCCTTCAAGCAATGTGACAAAATTGTCAACATTCCTGGCGGCTCGCGGGGTAACGAGCTCGCCTCGGTGCACGGACCCTCAGCCTTGATCCATTGGGCCAGAGTTGCCTCCAGACCCTTCTCCTATCTGCTCTTCTTCTTCTGAGAGTGCCTCTGCAACTATCTCTTTTCCTTTTCCTTTTTCTTCTTCCTCGGGTGCTTGTTCTTGTTGCGGCGGCGGGGGAAGGCGATCACGGATGCGTTCCATAGTTCGGCGAACATGGGCCCATGCACCCTTCTGAAAGGGTTCGCGATCTTGCAGCGCCTTGACTAGAATATGGAACCGATCAATTTGCTCTATGTCGGCATGCTTGGCCCTCTTGCTCAAATCATTCAAGCAAGCCGCGATTTGACAATACTTAAGGATGAAATCCGTGATCTGCTTCTCTGTAACTGGCTCCTTCCAGTTATCTATCTCTGAAACATCATTTTCAAACTGGAGCCATGCTGGCTTGAGTTCTTCTTTGGTCAAGAGGTTCCCATCATCATCGGTGAAGCTCGGGAAACCCAATCCTGAGAGATCCTGGAAATATCCCAGTGAAGCGCGCTGCTCCTGCTCGAACACGTCCATGAGATGTTTTGCCTTCTGAGCTTTCCTCAATTTTGAGAAGAAGGCGCGAACCGTGGCCTGAGCAGTGGACCAATCTCTTGTTGTCCGACTCATGGCAGCTACCTGTAAATCCTGGTACTTGGTGCTCTGTACCTCAAAGGCCAAATTGAGTCGACTTCTTATCTCCTGTATTATCTCATCAACTATTGGTCCCTTTTGTGAAGCAGCACTCTGGGCTTCTGTGATGTAAGACAGTACTGACAGGGCGCTGGAGGCCCGGGATCTAAAGTTTTTCAGCAAGTGTGAACGGATGCTCTTAATCCTGTCCCTATCAAACTGCTCTAAATTTTCCTTTTCATACAACTGCAGCTGCATCTGTAAGATTCGCGCTTCCAATTCCTTAGCCTTCACTTCAGCTTCGGCTTGAATCTTGTTTTGACTTCCTGCCGCTTCTTGCAGTTGAGCCACTTGCTGTTTTAGAGTAGTTATTTCTCCCTTCATTTGTTCGCATTGCTTCTGAGCATCCTCAAGCTGTGAGCGAGTCTTGGCCAGGTCTTCTTCTAGCTTGATGTTCGCGTTTTCCGCTTCATAGCGGCGCTCATTAGCTATCTTTGCATGCGCGCGAAATGACTCCACCCTCACATGCATGGACTCAGACTCATTGTCTACATCCAAGTGCTCCAAGTCCTTGACCTTCTCTTGATACTCATAATCTGCAGGGGTCATTTCATCTATTGGTTTCTGAACCTTGGGCACTTTCTTTACTTTGTATAACTTCTTATTTTTCAAATCAAACACGGCGCACTTCTCCTCCTTCGCCAAGGTTCGCCCTCTTCTCTTCCTGGCCTCTTTGAGAAGCTTGTCAGTGTTCTGTCTGGCCTGGAGCAGCTTCTCCGCCAGAGGGCGCTCTTTGATCAATGCTAATTCACTTTCAAGTGAGGTCGGGTTACCAGCCAGGGGTGTGAACAAGTACAACGACTGTAGAGATGACGCTTCGCCAGTGGGGTCGGCGATAGGTGTGGTAGGGGATCCTATGGGTGAAGCGATGGGCTGTGATACCGTGGAGCGGGTGTCGGGGTTCAGGAGTGAAGTGTCACCCCCGGACTGTTCAGGTGTTGTGGGATTGGTGGTGTGGATGAGCGGTGTCTTGCTGGTGGACGCGTCCCGGCCAAGTGACTCGGATGGTGTGGAAACGTTTGGGGAACCGGCGGGGTTGTGCGACATGGCTTGGGTAAACGGGGCGGTAGCAGCGAATGAGATAGTGTGGATTGGTGACTGCACAGTGGGAAAGGTGCTTCGGGGGGATCTGTTTGAAGGGACAGAAGACTCGGGGGGTCTTTGGGCCGGGACTACTAGAGATGCGATTTGGGATGCAAGAGAAAGGGAAGGGGGGCGCGTACCTGCGTGCTCTGATGATAGAGCAGTAGTGGTGAAATCCTGCGTGTCGGGCTCGCGTCCACTCTCCTGTTCTGCTCCTTGGACATTCTCAGCTTCCTTCTCCCCTACATTATCCTTTTCTTGGAGGTGTTCCTCCACATCAATGACATCAATATCAATAATCTCCTTTTCTCCCTGCGGCGGTGGTTCAGGTGCCGCTTCTCCAACATTCACCTCATGCAAGTTGTTTGCCAGAAGCACCGGAGGGTCTGGTGCGAGGTCGTTTTGGGTGCGGGGGAGGCATCTGAACTTTGTCAAGTTTCTTTCTCTTCTTCTTTTCCTCCTTTTCCTGCTGTTGTGCCTCCTTTCCAGCGTTTGGATCAGAACCTTCAACAGGCTTATTTGGCAGCTCCTGCTGTGTTACTGCTGCCTCCTCTTCTTCTTGCTCAGAAATATCTTCAATTCTTCTTGGGCTTTCACCCGAGCCCGGGGCACTAGGAGGGACGAAGTCAGCGAAGGAGATGGGTTGCCAGGATCCAGCGTGGGCTTCATAAAAAATGCCGAAATCTTTATCCATCTCTAGAAGGCCGTGCGATTTGTGTTTTCGGCGGTGGACTCTCATTATCCACCATTCTCTCAGTTGCTCCTCGCGCCAACCCTTTAGCTCTCCTCTCAAATCATCCTTCATATTTCTCCAGAATGCCGAGTCTGGTTCCGGAAAAGGGTACCGGGTGGGGTCGAATTCGGCCTCAATGGCGTAAAAATCATGCCACGGGGGCAGCATCCTCATTCTCTCGACGTGCCACTCCAGATCCCTCCCGTTCGGGTTGTTCCGCTGCTCCACTATCTCCGGGTGGGGGCAAATGTGGAAATTTTTAAATCTGAGGTGATCCCTCATTACCCCCAAAGGGTCATAGAACCACCGTTGCGGGATTCGCAGCAGGCCGAAGTCGGCAAGTTTCTCTTCCAAGTGAATGTACTGATTGAGGGCGAAAACCTCAACGACCCCCATCTTGAAGGGAAAATCGCAGGTCAGTGCCCATTTTCGGCCATGGCCGTAGACTACATTAGTCATGTCGCTCTGGCGAGCGACTTCCAGTGCAAATTGGTATTCTGAAGTATAAAATGGTAACAAGAAGGGCTTTCCTGTAAACCCAAACAAACGAACGACGAGCCCCTGCGTTAGTTGGAAAACATCGCCCTTCCTCTCGACGACGACCTTATCCCTGAGAATCGCGGGTACCCGAGGACAGGAGCCTCGCATGAGTTGCATGGCGGGTCCCAAGAACTGTTGATTAAAAGCATAATATGACTCCGACCTCGCCAGGAGAGAAGTCCACTGGTATACAGGTTGGGGAACTCCATCTTTGCCGATGTGATTGACAACAATGTGAGGGAAACGCTCCTGAGTATGGTAGAAGAAAAGCCAAATCAGGAAGGAGCATGGCCCGAAATACTGGTCTGCTCCAGAATTTTTCAAATTGGCCAGCCGCGTGTGCAGGGTGCGGGCCACCCACTCCGCCCAGTCAAAAAATACTGGGTTAGTATTGGGCCTCGAAGGATCTGGAGCATAGAACTCTCCGCGCGAAATACATTCCGCAAGCGCCACTTGCCAGGGGTGCACAACAGCATCAGTAGACAGGCCCGCCACCCATGCAATGATTGAGAAGATGTCAGGATACTTAAAATCATCCAAGGAGCGAGGCATCTGCGGCAATTTGCCTGAAGGGAGCCCATCCTTCAAATTATCGCTCAAGAACTTAATGATGTGTTCGGAGGGGGTGAATCTCCCCATCTGTTCGTTCAGGCTGACATTGCGAACAGTGTATCCCTTAGGTGGCCCTTGTCGGGGAGCAAAGGCTTCTTGTACATCCTCCTTGAAGATTGTAAACAGTTTGTTGCCTGCCGCATCCAGGACCTGCCTGGTTGAGGGTTGGTAGTTCTGCGCAATTGCATGGACCAACTCAGGGCAATGGTGCACCGACGGAGTCAAGTACCAGTAGATGTGAGAATAATAGGCAACAACCCTTTTGTTCTCCGCAGACAACCGACTTTTCATGAAATCTATGGTCTGTCGGAGCTCGGCGATGCTCTTGGAGAGTGCAGTGTCCTTAATCTTCTCCCACCCGTCAATGGGCGGTTCTACGGGCTGCTCTTCCTCAGAATCTTCCCCCTCTTCTACGACCTGCTTTTCAAGGCGGAGGTTAAGGTCAACCTTCTTAGGTTTATGCTTCTTTTCCTCTTTTGTCTTCTTAATTTTCTCCGAACCCGTCTCTTCAAGCTCCTTTCTTTTTTCCTTTGAAGCTCTCTTCCCCATCTGAGCTTACAGAATGTAGCAGGGTTTTAAGGTAGAGTGGCGAGAACACAACAGAGCTCTGGTTAGGGTTCCTATGCCTCTTAGCTCTCGCTCGAAATTCTCTAGTAGGTAGATAGCCTTTTGCTAATGAAGTCCGGCTTTTATAGATGGTAGTTGAAGCCGCTTCCATTAATGGCACCTGCTAAAATTAAATATGCAAATCGGGCCGAGGAGATCGCCTTGTCCTTCAATTGGCTTTGCGGCGCTGCGCACGAGGGTCAAGGTACTTTGAATACCTGACCGTGCCTCGAGAACTTAATTTTCTGCTACCTCGTACGTGGGCACGATCTTTTATCATAACTAAATTCCCTTGGGATGTGCTCCGCCACCTTTGCATTAACTCCACACGCTTCGAACGCTTTCCTATGCCGCCAATTGGCACGCGCTTCAAGGCACGTTTTAAATGCGCTCCCCCTTCTATTTCGTTGCTTCGCTGAGGTTGAGAGCGATCTAGGAGTTCGGCAAACCTTTTTCCCGAAGTAGATTTTATGCTCGAGGTTTAGCGAAGCGGATTTTTTGCCGAACCGGTTCCAACCCCTTGTTGCCTTCTTTCAAATGGTACTTCGCTGAAATCCGGAGCGATTCATAGGTTGGCTATGTCTCGGGCCCGAAGCTGTTTTTTGATTACTTCGCCATTTTGGTGGATAACTACTTCGCGAGGAATCAGCCCCGAAGTGGAGGTTCGGCCCCCTTTTGAGCGAAGCACCTACTTCGCTAGTTTCTTCAACCTCATTGTCTTTATGGGCACGGGAAGCGGTTCGCTGTATTATCGCCGAAATGTAGCTTCGCTAGACCTTCCTGGCCGAAGTGCCCTTCGTGCCTTAGCCAATTTTAAGCTCGAAGGCGCCTTCTGCTTGTTTCTTTTAGCGAAGCTGTTTCTAAGCGAAGCTATTCTTCTCTGCTTTCTTTCTTTGGTCCTGGGATTTATGAATCATCCCTTGACGTTGGTATGTTGGCGAAGCGCTGTACATCTGCCTTGAACCTTACTTTGACACTTTGGTTTCGGAGGAAACTCCTTTACACCATTCCATCTTTCGATGTTGGGATGCTTCGCAGCGAACCAACTGACGACAACCACTTCGCGCAAGAAATTTCCGAAGTAGATTTTACTAGGCTTAGATAAGCCGGACTTAGTGGTTTTGGGCCGGAATCAGCTGACCTTGCAGCAAAAAGCTGCGATCCTATTCTTACTACATTTTTAACTCTAAAAGGCTCTAAAATGGAGTATATACAGGTGTAAACAACAAAATGCTATATACAAGAGCAAAAGTTTTGGGGTACCTTTTAATGGTGAAAGGCCTTCAAATGAAGACCATTGACAGGGATCGGTAGGGTCTGGCCGGACGCATCCTTAAGGATAAAGGAGTTAGCCGGATTCACTTTCACAATTTCAAATGGACCTCCCCAGAACGCGTCGAGCTTATCGTGGTTGCCTGGCTTGGCCTTCCATGAGTCCCACTTCCACACTAGGTCTCCGACTTTGAAGGTTCGGGCAGAAGACTTCCTCTTGAACCAGTCTCGGGTAATTTGTGCATGTCTCGCGAAGTCCTCGTAAGCTTTTTCTCGGTCCTCCTCCAGCTGTAGCAGTTGGGCTAGTCTAATCTCCATGGGGTCGAATTCCTCCTTCTCATCATCTAACATCCATAATGCAGGAATTTCTATGTGAGTTGGTAAGACAACTTCTTTGCCGTAAACCAGGGCGTAGGGTGAGGTCTTAATTGACCTTTTGATAGAGATCCGATCAGCCCACAGGGCTTGATCCAGAAGGAGGTGCCAAGTCCTCTTGTTCTTTTCTACAAGCTTTCTCAGTAATTTCAACAGATTTTTATTTGTTGATTCTGCTAACCCATTACCCTGTGGATAATAATTGGAAGTGGCTTTGAGATATATCCCATACTTACAGGCGAATTCATTGATCCTGGCCCCTATGAACCCGGGACCATTATCTGTTACTATTGCTTCAGGTACGCCGAAACGGGTGATTAAGCTTTCCAGGAACGTGATAACCGTTTCTTGGTCGGCGTGTTTTGTGGGTATTGCTTCGGCCCATCTGGTGAAGTAGTCCGTCGCAGTCAAGATGAACTTGTGTCCCGCCGAAGAATTTGGAGATATGACTCCAACAAAATCTAGCCCCCATTGCTGGAAAGGCGCTTCGACCTGTATTGGTTGGAGAGGCATAGGGGCGTTCTTGCTTCGGCCAGCGAACTTCTGACATTGCTCGCACTTTCGGCAGACTGCAAAGGCGTCGGTGAAGACTGTGGGCCAATAATAGCCCGCCCTTATTATTCTTAAGGCCATTGGCCTTCCTGAAGAGTGTCCTCCTGACATCCCGTAATGGAAATCATTTAAGACCTTTTCCTTTTCATTCTCCCTGATGCATTTTAAGAGAACACCATCAAGATTTTTAAAAAATAGCCCCTCGGGGCGTAAAACATAGCGGAGGGATCGCATCCTGAAGCGTCGTCGCTGTGAAGCATTCAAGTGCTGGGGGCACCTCCCGGTGTTGAAATATTTGACTATCTCGCCAACCCAGTCCTCTTCATCAGCTACCTGATTTGCGAAGCTCCCTTCTGCTATCGGGTCATCCCATTGGCAGGCTGTTACTTCGGCAGCGATGCTCTTCGTAAGCTCCTAGCATAGCGCGCGACCGCGAACCAGTTTTGTGGGCCGAATTTCAACATCAAACTCTTGTATTTTGTTCACCCAACCGGCCCTCTTGCTGCCCATCTCACCCTGGATAATGAAGTTCCGCACGTCTGGATGGACAACGAACACCGTGACTCGGCTTTGGGAGACAAAGTGTTTGAATTTCCTCAGGGATCTCATAACCGCGTGCACTTGGCGCTCTATGAAGTTATATTTTTCTTCATGGGGCTGTATCACTTGACTTAGGAATGCGATAGGGCGCTCCTCGCCATCATCTCCCTTTTGTGTTAGGACTGCGGCGTAACTTTCAGGTTCCCCTACGGCATACAGAATGAAGTCTTTGCTGTAATCAGGGTTGATCAGCACGGGGGCCTGGGCAATCCGGGCTTTGATCTCCTCGAATGCTCCCTTTCTGTCATCTGTCCAGACAAACTCAGCATCCTTTTTCAGGAGTTCGGACATCGGCTTGATGACTTGGGCGAAGTCTGGGACGAACTTCCTCACGAAGTTGATTTGACCGAAGAATGACTGCAGCCCTTTCTTATTCATCGGAAGTGGAAGCTTTAGGAGAGCTTCGGCTCTGTCAGGGTCGACCGCGAGCCCTTTTTCTGATATGACATGTCCCAGTAGCTTTCCTTCCCTCACCGCGAAGATAGATTTCTTCGGGTTGATCGAGATGCCGAATTCTCTGCACTTCTCAAATATTTGCTGTAAGTGCGAAGTGTGATCCTCTCTTCTTCGGGAAAAGACAGTCATGTCATCTAAATAGATGACGATGATTTTATTCAGCAGTTCTCCGAATGCTAAATCCATAGCCCTCTGGAATGTGGCTCCTGCGTTTGAAAGACCAAACGACATTCGCTGATAAGCGAACGTTCCCCACTTAGTGGTAAATGTCGTTTTGTGCTGATCTTCGTCTCTAACCCAGATCTGGTTGTATCCTGAAAAACCATCAAGCAATGAAAAACGCTGGGCTCCAGCTACTGAATGCAGGATTTGATCGATCTGCGGGAGGGGGTAGTGATCTTTCAATGAAGCCTGATTTAAGTTACGAAAATCCACACACAGGCGGATATCTCCATTTTTCTTCCTGACAGGGACGAGGTTCGCAACCCAAGAAGAATGCTTTATTGGATAAATGATCTTAGCTTCAAGCATTTTCAGAAGTTCGGCCTTCATGAGGACCTCGATCTTTGGGTTGACTGGCCTTTGCCTCTGTCTGAAAGGTTTGACTCCTTGCAGCTCGATCGTATGTTGGATCATTTGCCGGTCGTAGCCTTTCAGGTCTTGATAAGACCATGCCACTATGTCTGGATACCTTTTGCATAAAGATCGGATCTGTTCTAGTTCTGCTGGAGTGCAATCCGTCCCGACCTTTATCGCCTTCCCTGACTCGAGCTCCAGATCTTGGTATTGTCTTGCATCAACCTTGATCCTGTGGGAAATTGCTCTATCGTTCTGATCGAACAAGCTTTCTAATGTGATCAGTCCCTTCGGAACATGGTTGTTCTTCAGCTGAATTAACCCTTCATAATCTTCATCCTCGGGATCCCTCCCTTCAACGGTGGCTGCCTCTTGGACTAGGAAATTGATGATTTGTTCATCACTGTCAAAGACCTGCCAATGAGTGTCTTTGTCCGGCACGGAGGGCCTATAAATAGTCCTCACGGCTTTGGGCTTGTGTACCATGTCTTCGGCTGGAGAATATCGGGCCCCGATAGAAGCCAAGATGTCAGCATGTCTGTTTTTCTCTCGCGGGATGGACTGCACATTAAGCGATTCGAACTGCTCGAACAGGTCCCATACTCTGTTGCGATATGCCTTAAGATAATGCTTTTTGGAAATGCATTTATTGGTGATCTGATTACATACCAGTTCTGAGTCGCCGAAAATCTGGAGATGTTTGATGCCTAACTTTTCGGCCTTCTTCAGTCCTAAGCATAGAGCTTCGTATTCGGCTGCGTTGTTGGTGCAGCTCCATGCCAGCCGGTAGCAATAATCTTTTTGCTCGCCAGATGGCGATACTAGGAGTATCCCTGCCCCAACGCCGTTTTTGCACCTGGCGCCATCAAAAAATAACTTCCATAATTCATCTCGGGCAGCTCTTTTACTCTCCTGCATCGGCTTTGTGGACTCTTCAGGTCTGGCGATGGAGTAGCATCCCACTTCTGTTTCTATCATTGCATTGAAGTCTGTTAGTGAAAATTCGTCTTCGGCACACAACTGCTCTAAAGATTCTTCCACTAAGTCCACCTGTTCCATTTCTTCAGCTATCGCGTGGACTGAATCATCATTTTCTCCCTCTTCGGTCATCTTTTCTACGAGAAACGTGGAGGGTTTCTCATTGTAGATTTTGACCTTTCTTCCCTTGAATGGGACTTCTAAGTGTGAATAGTCCATGGAAAGATATCCGCCTAGCTTAGCCGTGAATTCCCTTGAGAGACACATGCTAAAATAGGGCTCAAGATCAACAACTACCACCTCCTGTATCACCACAATTTGGGGTACCTTATGTAACCGGATGGGTATATCCTTGATGACGCCGACGGTCTTTACAGGGGTACCGTCCAGCTGGAGCACGCCGTGGCTGCTTCGCGTATACTCCATCCCTATCTCTTCGCAGACCGCCTTTGGCATAACTGTCGTTGCGGCACCGGAGTCAATCATGCAGTTGTGAACGATATGTCCTTCCATTTGTAGGGACAGGTAGAACGGAGGAGGCCTGTTTTTTCCCGTGATTGAAGTAGATAAGGTTTGAACCAGAGCGGGCTGTGTTGATTTTCCCGCCTTTGTCGATTTCAGGGACTCTTGCAGCAAGTCCACTTGTCCTGGTAATTGCAGGGCATCATAAAGGCTGATCTTGGCGGGAATTTTCTTCAGCTCGTCCACTATGTTATATGCTATGGAAGCAGGTACTTCTGGTTCTTTCGCCGCCTCATATTTTGTTCGGTATTGTTGTGTAGCTTCAACCCTCTGCCGTTTAGTTAGCGAAGGAAATTTGAGCTTCTCTCTAGCCTGCTCTTTAGTTTCGGCCTGAGGCGGGGCTGCGGCGGCCTGTTGGGATTTCTCTTTTGCCGGCGGAGGATGAGGAGCTTTGTCTGGAGCCTTAACAGGTTGTTGCTCTTTTTCGCGATGGGTGTACACCTTTAAAGGGGCCATTTGAGCTGCGTCTACCTCCATCGGTCTCTTTCCTTCCTTGGTAAGGACCGAAACTTGTTCTTCTCCAGCGATCACCAGATTGTGATCTGTTTGCCTTATCATATTGACCTGACCACTGGAGACGCTGCCAGATAGCGTTTGCACGTAATGCTGATGTAACATGCAAGTACCCTCTTCATGTGGGTCATTGCAGGTGGAGCACCAATGCACGTAATCAGAAGTGCTTGGCTCCTCATCGATCGCGACATTCCTTGCTAGAGGTCTGCCTGGTTGTGCTACCTGGTCCTTAGTGAGCGCTGGTGGAGGATACGACCTTCTTGGCATGAATTCTTGTTGTGCCTGCTTCTTCTTCATGACAACCATGTCATTAGACAAGGTTCGCACAGTAGAGTTCAAAGATGAAACCTCCTGCAATATTTTAGCCTGTATGTCCGTGGCTGCGGGGGCTGACGCTACTGGAGCTGGCAATGGGGCTATTGCTGGTACTGAGGGCAAGGCAGGGTATTGCGGTGGCGCTGGTAAAGCCGGAAATGGCGAAGGAATAGTGGGTTGTGGTGGCGAAGTTGTGGGGAAATGTATCTGTGGAGCGGAAAACGGAGATACTATAGGGTTGGGATTCCAAGGTGGAATTGGGCACATCGGAGATGCAGAAGTTTGCGAAGCGGTTGCACTAGGGTACTGAGATTGGGGAAATTCTGGGAAAATGGGCATCGGCATCCTCGGAGGGAGTTTGCCGATGGCGATCAAATCCATTTCCGCCTTCTGGGCCAACTCATATAATTCAGGGAAAGTATTAACATTCGAAAATCTTACCATCATACTAATGTCGGCGTTAAAAGCCCTGAGGTAGTAATAGGCTGCAGCTTCGCTAGTTGGCCGAAGTCCAGTGGGTACTCTTTGCCAGGTTCGGGCGAACCTCACATTGAAATCGGCTATCTCCTCTTGAGGGTGCCTTTGGATTGTTGTAAACTGGTGCAAGAGGGAAGATGGATCGGCAGATTCGTTGAACCCTCTCATCAGTTGTCCGGCTAACTGGTCCCATCCTGTTATTGTGCCAGGTGGTAGAGTTTTGTACCAGTATAGGAGTTTCCCTCTGAGAGACAAAATCAAGAGCTTAACCATAACTGCTTCCTCCGTGATATTATGTATCGAGGCCAGGGAAGCGATGTCTTGGATATGATCGTAAGTTGTCTTCCCCGTGCCATCGAACGTAGGGATTTTCTTCATAGCAGCAGGCGGAACTTGCCCCTGTCCCGCTAGATTCAATGGTCCAGTAGAGTTCCATGTCGGGAACAGTCTGGGCGGCGGCGGCTGCTGTTGCTGCATTTGTTGTTGATGTTGCTGGTGTGCCATACTTGCGCTCTGATTCGGTTGGTTCGGCAAAACCGAAACTCCCGAAGTTCCTGATTGGTGAATCGGTGGAACGGAGGCGCTCTGGTGATCTGGGGAGTTAGGGGGATTAGGGGGGAGACTGGCCGCTGTGCTGTCCGAGGTTAGACCTTGTTCGTCAAAGATAGCCTCTTGCGAGGACCCTTCGCGTAAGAGTGATTCGGGTGTGACTAGTCTAGGGCGTTCCCCGAAGGCGTTAATGTCGAGTTCAAAAAACTCGGTCTCTTCTCCACTATTCCTAACTCTCCATCTTGTATGCATGAAGGTTCAAATGATTAGTACTGGTCTCTAAGGCTTTGAGATTTTCAGATTGAACAGAGTCGCCAGATGCTCGAGTCTTACAGTAATGAGATGAGCATCAACTCTCAATACCACTCATAAGGTGAGACTGACCAAGTCCCACCGGGCGTGCCAGAAACTGTTGGTCACAAATCTGCCACAGGAAAGGATTTTGTATATATACGCGCCCTAGACCTGGACCAACATTGAAAGGCCGAAGGGAAGAGATGCCCTCCGTGCCAATCTCCGGAGAAAGGCCGGCTCCTTTACTAAACTACTTGGGTTTTAAGCTAAGAGTGCAGGAAAGAGATAAAAGAGTAAGGGTGCAGGAAAGAGATAAAAAAATGTAAATGGATGATTTAAAGGGGAAGAACCAGCAACACGATTACTAACTAATACCTTGAAGTAGCAGCAATAAATACAAAGAATAAAACATAAATGAACACCATGCTAGCTTCCCTATGTATCCTCTGGAAGAGCTCCAGGATCCACCTATCTTCCTACGCCTAAATCCAGATTTCAGAATTACAGCAGTTGGGAAAATACATGAATATAGCAGAAACACTAACCACAGGCAGCATACAAGGAAACTAACACAGCGTTTTCTCCCCTATGTATCCTCCAGGAGAATTCCAGGGTTCTGTCCCCAATCACACACCTAAATCCAGGATGCAGAATTACAGTATGCAAATGAAGAAACAGAATAGCAGAAATAATCACAGAAGGCAGCATACAAGAGAGAAATGGAGCCCAAAGTTCTTAATATCAATTGCAAAAATCAAGTTACAGCAGCTTTCTAGCAAAAGTTCCCCCCTTTTTTCATTACAATGCTAGGGTTTTTATAGAGGACCCGACCCTCTGAGCCATTAATGCGCTGGGCTTGCAAGGACGCCCCTGGCAGCCGAAGAAATCCGCGCTCGCCTTCCCATGCGAAATGAAATTTCACATCCCATTTCTATAATTAGTTACCCTGGCCGCGTTAGTCGGGGAAACCCGCATTTATGAGCCGCTGACCTGTCCTGGGTCGCTCCGAGGTGGGGTGCTCGAGTGGCTTCACAAGTTGCCCTGGCTATTCCCTGCAACTGATAATTCACATCCTATTGCCTCAAATGGGCACCGGGTCTTTCGGGCAAGAAAAAATGCATTTATGAAACACTCGAATGCCTCGAACGAATACCCAGCCTAGGGACGTGTGTTCTTTGAAGGGAGCGCCACCGCTAATCGAGCCCTGGGAAGAGCTTCGCCGGATTCTGAATCGGAGCGTCACTTCGCAGTGGGTTTGGGCCGAAGCAAGAGTGATGAGCATGTGTTGATGCTTCGCCCGAAGGGGTCCTCAAAAATGGCCTCGCTAGATGTTTAGGCCGAAGTGGATGTTTCTTGTGAAAAGCATGGCCTCTAGCTACATTACTTCGCCAGGGGTGTGGGCCAAATGCCGCTTCGCTAGGGATTTTGCCCGAAGTGGCGGATTGCTGACAACGGGCTATGAGCTACTTCGCCGTGAACCTTCCTAAAAGACGGCAGTTCGGAGAGATTTCGGCCGAAGCTGGCTCCCTGCCTTAGGATATTTTCTTGGTTTTTTGGCGAAGCAAGGATTCGGTTGGGGAGCTTCGCTGAGGGGATGGCCGAAGTAGATGCTTCGCCGTGGTTCGGAGCGAAGTGGCATCCGCTAGTGAAATGGTTCGCCAGATGAGGGAGCCGAAGTGGATGCTTCGCCGAAATTTCAGCGAAGCGCTTTCGCGGACTTAGAAAATCCTGGCAGCTCATGATCGCAGCTTCGCCATTTCTTTGCCCGAAGCCGATGCTTTGGTAGCTTCGCTAGCGAAGCTCCTTTCATGCCTTAGAAATTTTTGGGCTCCTGCCTAGACTCTCCTCCTTCTTTCTCTTCTGCGAAGCTTCTTATCCTACCCTGCTCTGTTGGCGAAGTTCTTACGTATATGGATTATGTACAAAGGGGACAAAAATGGAAGCCAAAATTGCTGCAATACTTGGAAATACATAAAAAAGCAAGGGAACAAATTCATGAAAAATAAGAGAATACTTTACAAAATTTTGATTCTTTCTACCCCTTCAAGCAATGTGACAAAATTGTCAACAGTGACCCTTGTCATTCCTACTCGTTTGAGCTATGAGTGGCTTAGGACGCTACGTCTATCAGTGCCTCAAGACTATTGATATGCTCCAAATGGTGCTTAGTATGTCGATCTCTTTGCTCCGTACTATGGTCAGATGTATGATGTTGTTGGACTTGAGTTTGATGCCCAATAGCTTCATCATGTGCATGTAAAGGTACAACCTCTACCTGCTGACTAGTGGCCATGTCTGCTCTCAACTCAACAAATCTTGTTTGAAGGCTGGCATTTAGTTGCTATTGTGTCGTCAACATCAACTGGAGACCTTCATCTCCATTGGTTATGATGTATAAGAGAAGTATGTGTGGCAAAGTAATTAGGGTATAGAAGAACCGTTATCACTTCGACTTCCTATATACCATTACCTTACGATATGCCAAACCTCCCTATATACCAAGGCCTTCCAATATACCTGTGGGTATGTGGAAGAGAAGTGGTACATGAGAACAGAATTGTACATGGAAGGGAAATAACATGTGAGAGTAGAGTGATATGTAGAAGTAGAATGGCACATGGAAGAGCCTTGGGTCTGTCTAAGGCCTGGGTATTGGATTATTACTATCCCTCACTTCACTAGACGCTTTATGGGCAGCCTAGCTTAGCCAAGAATGATGGATCAGTAAAAGAAGAAGAAGAGTGTGTGTGTGAGAGAGAGAGAGAGAGAGAGAGAGAGAGAGAGTAGACTCCTTATTGCTCCTGTTAACTCACCCTAATATACTCAAACGACTTAACTATGTGCAAGACCCTGCACGAGCGGCTGATGGCTTAGTCTTGGTATATACGCAATATAGCTGAGTGATTCATACATAGGTTTCTCAGAGGATTTGAAGATCCGCATTAGAGTTAGTAATGACGAAAAAAGGATGTGGCACAACTTGATTAGTACAAGGAAAATAGATATTTTTCAAGCTATTATTATTATTATTATTTTACTGTTGAAACAGTGAACTACGATTTGATGCAAATAATGAAAATACACACAAATCAGAAACAACAAAAAAAATTATGGTTCAGACCTAAATCAGAAAATAGATAACCATACCAAAATTTTGAAAATAGATAGATTCTGTATAGCTTTAAAAACAATGTAGATAGATTGTATGGAGATTATGGACAGAAAGTATGGATGCTTGTGGAAGTTTCCCGAATCTACCTGAATTCAGCCTCAAAAAAATATGCTGCTTCAATATATCGAGTCAAAATCACCTCGGCTTTTCTGTTATGTGCCGACAAATTGAAGGGGAATTTGCTGGAAAAAATTTGCCCTCGAATACAGTGTAGAACCCTCAAATCTGTTATAACTCTCATAGGCTGTGAGGAAACCGGCTCTGATACCACTGTAGTATCCCAAAAAGTATTTGAACTGGAATTGTCAAAAACAAGAAGCATAAACTCACTCCAGAAAAGGGTTTTTTGTCCTTTCTGAATCCAGTGATGGTTTCCATCCTCTTTGTTGCATATTTAAACTGGAATCATCAAAAACAAGAAATGTAAACTCATGCCAGAAAAAGGGTTTTTCGTCTTTTCTGAATCCACCGATGGTTTCCATCCTCTTTGGTGCGTGGGGTTTTTGTCCCAATTGGCAATTTCTTCCCAAGAAAGAAAACTTCAAGTTCTTCCTTTCATAATAATGAAAAATGAGTGCAATACATCAAGTCTATTTGCCTCCCTATGATAAGTGGGATTAACAATTTATTGTCTGGGGATCCTATAGATCACCTAACATCCTTAATGATTGAATACTAACTCATCAAGGTACTTATATAAGTACAGGTACCTTGTTTATTACATTTATTAAATTAAGGGGCATTACATTATAGAGATTAAAGGATATTGGCATGTTTGAGCTCCCCATCACAACTATCACGACTCTTTATGAGATATGGTCAGACAAATCTAATTTGCTTATGGGTTCATTAATTTCAAGAGTGCCATTAGTATCAAGCATGGGTACTGTTTGTCACTAAATCTCTATATAATCTAAATATATTGATGAGCTTGAGGGCTTCATTTTGTGACATGCTCATGCAAAGGATGAGTGTTTGTCACATTATGTCTTTATTGTTATATTACTCTTTGTTGATGACATGGTTCTTCTTTCTCATTGTCTCAAGGGTTTGCAAAGACAACTACATGCACTCGCTATCTTTTGTGATCTTTGATAGCTTAGGGTTAACCTAAGTGAGACCAAAGTTATAATATTTAGCATTTAATATCTCCAAAAAATCTCTTTCCAAGCTTTAGTCATCCTATGAAGATGAGTTTGTTGAGATTATGACTTTCATGTACAATTTTATCCCTTAACCTCAAGCTTGTTTTTTAGTAACAATTTTGTAAGGGATATGCCTCCTTTCTAACTTGAAATGCCAATATATTTAGATGCATTTTTTGGATATCCTCCTGAAGGTATGACTCTTTGATAGTATCGTTAAATCCAGAGTTCTTTGCAGCTATGAAGTTTAGTGGATGAACTTAAAGGCCTTCTAGGCATGCATTGTGAGGGTTTAGACTACCTCGCTTTAGCATATGATCCACTATATGCGAATGGTTACTTAGTGCATTGCCGAAGTCGAGTTTGCAATCCATTTACTCCATCTTAAGAGCATCTTCAAACTCATCTTTTACCTCCATCAGATTACGCACATTGGAGATTGTGCATCAAATTGGGAGAGATATTTGTATCTAGCACTTTATGCTATAGATATGTTTCTTCCAGGCAACTTTTGCTTGGAAACAAGGTTGGTACTTGGAGACCACTTTGGTTCTCCAATCTATCTAGATTTGCATAGATTGGCTTCCCACTTTTTGGTAGTCATTGTATGCCTCCCTCATCTACCTCCAAAACAAAAGGGTGATTTATAAGAGGGTTAGTGAGGACATTAGTTAGGACCAAAGCTGGCCTTCTCTGTCAAGTGCTTCATGAAGATTGTTGGTGGCATCATCACTTGTCCTAACTATTTATGACATCTTTGGTATTATGGCTTTAAAATTTCCGTTGGTTAGATGAGGATAGGTGACTACTAGTAATGTATTTTAATGAACCACCATATCCCAAATGAAGTTATGATTTTTCTTTGTTTGCTCCTTATAGGAGTGCCTTATGTGCTTATGAGATCAAAAGGAGGTGTTGGTTTTTGTATAGATACTTTGGAGGTCATCTTCTACCTTCTTTTGCTAACTTGATTGGAGGTGTCCAGCTCTATACCTTTAATATGTGAACACTCTCACACACTAGGCCTAAAAAGGCCCCAACAAACTACTAGGTAGATTACCTCCTTACGTCCTCTTTCCATAGTTGATGACAGTAAATGCCTGTTGGGTGATACAACTACCTCAATAAATGGTGTTAAATCTACGAGACAATGCCTTCTTGTGATGGTGGCAATCAAGGGAGCTTTGCACATTGGATGGGACAATCCAACCATCCTTCAATGTAGAGGATCTTCTATATCGTTGTGTCCACAGGCCAGAAGTTTGAGACGGGCAACTGTTTCCAAGTTCTACTCTATACCCAAAAGGTCTTTGACATTGGATGTCAGGAGGGTATCTGTAGAATATCCTCCTAGGACTTTGCTTGGCGCTCTTAGTCTATTGGCCCCTTCATGGTTATTGACCACAATGCTGGTCATGCACCTCACAATGTGGACCAATGACAACAACACCTCTATCTATGGTCTTCACCTCCATTATCTACTCTTCCTTGCAGTGGATATTTCTTCTAGATATTTGAGACTCAATAGTGTTATATCTGTACTATATTTGTGTTGTACTTGTACCATATGTTACTGATTGACATTGTTCACCATTGAACTAGACTGGATCTTGTAATTTCAAACTTTAGTTCTGAATTTGGAGCAGTTTTTTGGATGTTGTCAGAACCAATGTGTTAGAAATGTGATACTGAGAAAAAACTGTAGCTGTGCATATTCTCTGTCATGTCAGTTAGATAGTGGGATTTGTAATTGAAGGAAGTAAAAACTGTAGCTGTGCATATTCACCAAAAAAGATTGTAATGACTGCAGCCTATGTTTGTGTTTGGCTTAACAAAAAAAAATATTGCTGTGTAAAAGTGCAGATTTCACACAATGTAGTGTGGAGTCCCGTTGTCCTATTTTGGTCACTTGGAGACACTAATACAATCTCTTTCTTTCTTGAATGCCTTGGAATAATTTAATCATCTGTGATTGTTGATATTTCTTTAATAGTCACAATCTCATTTGACAGTGGCTTGGAATAATTTAATCATCTATTGTCTGAAGCCCTTTATTTCCCATGTCATGTTAGATTTGTAATGTTTATTTTACCTAGGGACCTAGGAATATTAATAGATTGTTCCATGGCTGCCCCTCAATTGGCACAACTACAGAGATCTCTTTTCATACAAAGTTAGACAACATAAGAAACTTTGACCAATGCATCAAAACAAGTGCAAATATAGCTGGAAATTACATAGCAAAAGAGCAATGAATTAAAACAAGCATTGACAAGGAAATCAAACCCAATGAAACAACAAGGACACCGTGATTTATGTGAGGAAAAACCTGCAAGGGAACAAAACCCATAATAATTTGCTGATGCGGCTTATATTATTGAAATGGAATTGAGAATAAAACATGCATGAGCTGAACAAAGTCTCTCCTAGAGTAAAAGAGTGGAGAGCACAGAATAACTCATACAACTCCAAATTACTCCTAAAAGTTTCTGCCTTGCCAATCAGATGGGAAATGCAGCAACACCCCAATTTATGCTTTTCCAGCAATGGGGAAAGCAAGTGGGGCATGGAAGGCCGAAGTCATGCTCCTTTATCTTCAACCTCTACATCAACGACCTTTCATTTTCTCAGTTCTTTTCAAATCAGAAAATAGAAATTTTCCTATTTGATCTACCTTAAATCTTGATCATAGATAGTGTCTAGAACATTCTCTTATAACAAGTCCATTTACATAATATTAAGATTATGTCTATTAGAATATGTACCAAGGTTTATTAGTTAGGGAAGTTACCTTTTGCACTATTGTTTAATGAGGTCATTTGTTCTGGTTTCTCGCCTTCTTGGTCACACATACTATTAATCCAATGGACCAATTCAAAAAGTTGGAGATAAACTGGAGGGGAATACTTATAAGACCATTGTGATTGAGGACATCTTTGCCAGTCTATATTCCACAAACCTGGACTTAAATCTTTCTGAACAGCTCGATTCTGGTGGCTTGAGAGCTAGAGGGAGCATGTTCTCAAACCACAGACCATATCTTTAACTCTTGATGCTACCTGATGCCACCTTTGAGGAGGCCTCGGTGAAATATTCTAAAGTCTTCTGTTGCTTTTTGGACTTTAGAAAGACCTTTGATAAATACCCAAACACTTATTAAAGATTATGTGACATAGGCATTGCAAAGCTTCCCATTACAACTTTCATCCAACTTTGTGAGAAAATGGTTACCTGGTTATGTAAGACCCAAATGTTCTCAAATTTGGTTAGGAGTACTATTATTGTTAAGCAGGGATTCCCTTTGTTGCTGAATCTCTTTGGTATTGATGAGCTTGAGGAATTCATTAGCGGTCTAGGTTGTTCTTCAAAGTCAACAAAAAACCAGAAAGGGGGGAAAATATGGAAAGGATAAGACATCCTCCTTCCAAATGCCAAAAAAAAGGAAAGAAACACAGCAAGTACAAGGTGCAGGAATAAATCCAAGGGGCAAGATTCAGATTAAGAATATTCCATTAGATAGAATGCAGCCAGGACTTTGTGCGTACAACAAATGGGAGTAGTGGAGTTTGCATGAAGTCTTACACATGTTTGGACCCCATTCTTGATGTATACGCTATGTACATAGCGATTTAAGCAATAAAATCACTCGTATATGTGCTTCATGGTGATATTTCCCTACAAACGGTTTTACACCATGCAAATTTGATGTGTGTGTGTGTGTGTTGTTTCTTATCTGTTGTTTTTGTCTAAGTTGTTTTTCTACATGTTAGATTAAATTGATATTGTACAATTCTCTATTTGCATGATGATGCAAGTATTCCAATGTTGTTGGACAAGGTAGGAAAACAAGTTTTCAATCAGCTTGCAGGTCTGTTTTGAGCAAAGAATTCAGATTAATTTGGTACCATAGATCCTCGTAGAGGATCAATGTATTTTACACATTCTCTTGATTACTATTTACCCTTTGTTGATAACGTGGTCCCAATTGTTCATTTTCTTGAGGGCTTGCAAGGACAAGTCAGATTCACTTGCTTTTTTTATCTTGGACATCTTACGGTCAACTTTAGTAAGACTAAGGCTATGAACTTTAATACCTCCAAAAATGTCCTCTTCAAGTTCCATTTTTTTTCTTTCTTTAACAAGGGCGAACCTGTCGAGATTAAAACATTGTATACTTATTTGGGGTTTCAGTTCTCAAGTCCATCCACCAACTTCAAACCTGCCTTTCAGTCACAATTTTGCATGGGAAATGTCTCTCTTTCTTTTCAGGAATGCTAATGTTGTAGATTCATTTTTAGGAAATCTCTTTGAAGATTGACTCTTTGATTGTATTATTAAACTCCCAGTTCTCTAGGGTTCAAGGTTTGGGGGCTTAGCTTAGGGCTTGTTGAGTGCGCATGCATTGAGAGGGTTCAAACTATTTTGCTTGGAAGCCTGATTTATTGTAAGTGAACAGTTCCTCATTGCATCGTACAAGCCATATTTGTTGCCACCCTGCTTTGGCTAGGGAGCATTTTCATACTCACCTTGCATCTCCGTTAGCTAAGGCATAGGCGGGATTGTGGGTTAGGTTGAGAGGGGTATCCATACTTAGCCGTTTGTTTTGCAGAGAGTTTCATTTATGAATTCCCCAATGCAGTGGAGATGCTAGTATCTAGACACTCGATTACTTATTGAATCCATTGGTATTTCCATAGATAACTTGTTCTCCTTCTGTTATTCTTATTTTATGCCGCCCATATCTAGTTGAAAAGGGGCAATGCGCTCAAACATCTCGACTGTACATTCAAACGATTTGGATCTTTCTCAACCTCTTGACCCTACGATGACTTTCTATGTTAAGCATTTAATGTAAAATGTTGATGCTACCATCGCCCACCTTGATTAATTCTGGAGTCATTTGTCCTATGGCCTTAGAATTTCTCTCATCCAAAAGGAGGTCTATTCCTATCAGCTACAGATTGACCATCATATTCCTAGGGCAAATAGGATTTGTTATTTTTGCTCCCTGTAGGAGATGAAGACAGCGGACCACTTTATCTTCTGGTACCCTGCCTACTAGGGAGGTATTATTTTTTGTATAGACTCAGGCAAATCACTTTCTGCCTTCTTTCCTCAATTCATATCAGAGTTGTTTAACTTTATTTTTAGGAAGCAACAACTCTCATACGTCAGGCCATGTAGTTAAGCCCAACTCTCATACGTCAGGGCATGTAGTTAAGCCCATAGGCCCAATAGTCTACTAGGTTGATTACCTCCTCCTTCCATCCTCTTTTGGTAGAAGAGCCCACTAAATGCCTCACTGATAATATGATCATCTCTGCCAGTGACGTTTGAACTGCAAAACAGTACCTTCATCATGGAGCAACTAGCAAGCAATGGGGTAGACCTCTTCCTCAGCATCACTCATGTTTACAGTCCAGGAGGTCCAGACAGGCATGCATTGCATACGCTATTTATATCTAAAAAACCTAAATCAATTTGCTTTCTCCATTTCATGTCCTTCGTGGTTAACACATGCCAGTCCAATTTTAAGGGATGATCTTCATGTCTTTCTTCCTCAAGCTTGTCTTGCATACCTGCATTAACTAATGAATTTGGAGTTTCTTTTACACTTCACCAAAAGATCCAATATTTGTATCTTGCAGGTAGGTGTTTTCATTTTTCCTTGCAATTAGATGTGCCTGAAGATTGACAGTTTGTTCTGTTATTCAGTTGAGAGTATTTTTCTATTAACACGACAGTTTGCTGTTCCTTCGTATTAATGGTCATTCAGAAAGTTGGGTAATGCATGATTCCCCATGATGTTAGTCTGTCCTCTATTTTCCATCTGTAAAGATAGCCCTAGCCATCAGCAGCATCTCCATCATCTGTAGAAATAAATATTTTGTTGGCCATAATGGGTTTGAACCATAGTTGAGAAAATCAGAATCGACAAAATATCGGCATTTTTAAAAATCAGCAAAAATTGGGAATCGGCAAAAAATCGGGGAAAGAATCAGCAAAAAAAAATCCCGAATAAAATGAAAAATTTCATTGAAAAAAACTATTTTTCATGCATGTTACAATGAATTAACATTATGCAAATCAAATATTGTAATAAAAACATTAATCCATGTCAAGACATCATACAAGGCTCAAGCTTTAAGCACACATGAAAGTGACAAAACACATCCTGTATTGCTTATAATATGAAAAGGTACAAAGTTACAAGTAACAAGAAGGAAAAAAAGGTTTCATTTTTTATATGCCTGCACATGTTAACAAGTAACAACAAAGTTACAATCACTTGAAAAAAAAGAAAAAATAACCTAAACCTTAAACCAAAAGGCTAGAGTTTAGGGTTTAAAATTGAAACATTGACAGCTGAAAAATGGGCTTGCATACATAGTTATCAGGCTGCAATATTTACTTAAAAAGAGGAGGAAAAAAAACCCTAAGCTCAAAACCCTAGGGCCTAGACTAGGCTTTAGGGTTTAAACTTCAAGTTCAAAGTTTCAAATTTCAAACATTAACAGCTGAAAAATGGGCTTGCATACATAGTTACGAGGCAGCAATATTTACTTAAAAAGAGGAGGAAAAAAGATCTAAACCCTAAACCCAAAACCCTAGGGCCTCGCCTAGGGTTTAGGGTTTAATCTTCAAAGTTCAAAGCATAGTAGAGAAAATCGGAATCGGGTAGTAAATTGGCTGGGGAAAAAATCGGCAAAAAATCGGGGAAAAAAAAACCGAAGAAAACGATTTTTTTTTTTTAATTTTAATTTTTTTTCATGCATATTACAATGAATTAACATTATGCAAATCAAATATTGCAATAAAAGCAACAATTCAAGTCAAGACATCATACAAGGCTCAAGCTTTAAGTACACATGAAAGTGACAAAAGTTCACAAAACACATCTTGTATTGCTTATAATATGAAAAGGTACAAATTACAAAATGTGTCAAGACTCAAAATGCCTCAATAGGCCCACTATCTATTGTCTTCCTTTGCCCCTTGTCCTAACATAAGCCCTAGTCTCTTTTTCTTTATGTGTGCTTGTAGATGCTTGTGCCGCTTCTCGTGCTAAGGCCTCTTCTTGGTCCCTTGCTGCCATCTCCTCCGCTAGGGTCTCATAGTTTTGCAATTCTTCCATGCTGAATAGAGGCTCTTGCTGTACCTAGAAGTTCAAGTTCAACTAGATGAGGAAAGGGACAAAAAAAAATACTATAAGATATGCTTTTAAACGAAGAGGAGAGGAGAAAAAGGTCCCACCGAGATTTGAACTACTACCTGCTGCTCTTGTGCTTCTGCATCTGTGATCCATTCGGATGATGGATCAATGTCACTTAGGTCAATGGGCTGAATATTTGTTTTTTCAAAAGATTTTTGGTGGAGACGAAGGTTGTAGTGCACAAACACAAGATCATTTAACCTTTCTTGTGTAAGTCTGTTGCGCTTCTTGGAGTGTATGTGCTCAAACATACTCCAATTGCGCTCACAACCTGAAGAGCTACATGGTTGAGATAAGATTCTAACCGCCATGTGCTGCAAATTGGGCGTAAAATCACCAAAGTCTTCCCACCATAAATCTAGAAACAACAACAAAAAAAAAAAATTAATATTTCACATGTAACAGCTAAAAAGTTTAAATTTTAAAACAAAATCAGAAGACAATAAATAATAATTCGATGAGGTTTATGGTTTACCTGGCCTCATAAACTCAATAGCATCTTTGCATTGCTTAGATGGGAATTGGCGACCACGACATGCCTTATAATCTTGTATCTCGACACGCGTTTTATTGCACAATTGTGGATTCCCGAAGAACATGCGGTCAATGCAATCTTGAAGGCCAATCTTGACCTCATAATCAGCACGGAATGTGGGCTCATAAAAGAATTTGGGGTTCAAATAGTAACCCGCTGCATGAAGAGGGCTATGGAGTTGTGATGTCCATCTGTTGTCAATGATGGTCCAAATGGCATCATATTTGGTGCGGTTATGTTCATAAAATGCAGCAATGGCCTCTTTCGCCCTATCCATAGCCTCATATACAAAACCCATTGGAAATTGTTCTCCATCAACAAGACGAAGAATCTTCACCAATGGCTCTGAGACCTGAAAAAAAAAGAAAAAATAATTTAAAGAAAAATATTTTACAACATAAATAAAATAAAACAAATAAATAAGCGTAGTCTTGTACCTTGATGGCCTCATCCATGGCCATCCAGAAGTCCTCCTCAAACAAACAAGTATAAACATTTTGCCCCTCAGATGATGTGCGGTATCTTGCAGCTGCTTCAGAATTCCACTCATCACTCACAAACATTTGTTTTAGTGACCCTCTTGCATCATAAATGCTTTGCAATGTCACAAAGTTTGTGGCGAAGCGTGTAATGCCGAGGCCGCACTAGCTCCCTCCCATTGGTAAATCGCCTCATGAGGCTAAGGACCCATGAATGGTTGTAAATGAATTTTGTGATTGCCTTAGCCTTCCCTACAATCTCTGTCACCCAAGGTAATTTCCCAATGTCCTCGAGGAGCAAATCAAGACAATGGGCTGCACATGGGGTCCAAAAAATGGTGGGGAATCTCTCCTCCAAAATCCTCCCGGCTGCCTTATATGCTGCTGCGTTGTCCGTGATGATTTGGACAACATTCTCCTCCCCAACCTCCAAGACAACCTCCTCCAACAACCTTGCAAGCATTTCGGCACTCTTAACTTGTGCCGATGCATCTACTGACTTAAGGAATGCAGTTCCTTCTGCAGATGCAACCAAAAAATTAATCAGGGTTCTTCCCCTCCCATCTGTCCAACCATCAGACATGATAGTGCAACCCTTGGTTCTCCACATCTGACGTTGGTTGTCAAGCACAACCTGAAGTATAAAAAAAACATTTAGTCATGCACATTGCACATTGCATATTGATTTTATCATATTAATATATATATATAAAAAAATTTAGTCATGCCATATATATAAAAATTTAGTCAAGCACAATGACACAACCTGAATGTCATCCACAGATTCTTGAAGGAGAGGGCCCCTAAGGTCATCAAAAGTTGGCGCCTTAAATCCTGTGCCGCAACATGCGACGAAATCTATCATGCGCCGCCAGTATGGAGACCTTGCCACATTGAAGGGAATGTCAGAATAGTACCAAAAAGTGGCAATGGCTTTCCTCGCAGCACTGTGCTTCTCTTGGTTCCACGCGGCCATACCCTCAAGCGTGGATTGTGTCCCTGCCCCTGGCATAGAACGATCTACAAAAGAGGACTCTCCCGTCCCACTAGCTCCTTGTGCACTTGAAGGACTCGAACTACTTTGTTGAAAGAGCCGCTTAAAGCTGCCACGCCCACTAGTACGAGCACCTCGGGAGGGGGGGATGAAATGGCATCGCTATAACTTCTTTTGTTACTAGCGTTTGCATCTGCCGCAGTGATCATGGCATTTACTTTGTTCTTAACATCTTTTGGCACCTTAGTACATACTGCTATATTATTTCCTGCTAAGCATGCCAAATGATATTTGAGGCGATAAACGCCTCCATTATAACTATTGCCACAAAAACTGCATTTAAAATGTTGCTTTGATGGCCCTATTGGCGTTGCATACGCCCATGCTGGATCCAATGGTTTCATTTTTTATATGCCTGCACATGGAAACAAGTTAGTAACAAGAAAGTTACAATCACATGAAAAAAAGGAAAAAAAAAACTAAACCCTAAACCAAAAGGCTAGGGTTTAGGCCAAGTCATCTCTATGGGTTTACAATCACATTGTTCAGCTTTTAAGTTTTAACATTCAAACAATAAGTATAACTTAAATAGCCCAAGTCATCTCTATGGATAAACTGAGTAATAGCAGCAGCAATAACAGCAATAGAAGCAGCAATGGCAATAGCAGCAGCAATGGTAGCAATAACAGCAATAACAGCAATAGAAGCAGCAATGGCAATAGCAGCAGCAATGTTAACAGCAATAACAGCAATAACAGAAAATTGCAATAACAGCAATAGAAGCAGCAATGGCAATAGCAGCAGCAATGGTAGATAGCAGCAGCAATGTTAACAGCAATAACAGCAATAACAGCAAATTGCAATAACAGCAATAGAAGCAGCAATGGCAATAGCAGCAGCAATGGTAGATAGCAGCAGCAATGTTAACAGCAATAACAGCAATAGCAGTAGTAATGGTAGATAGCAGAAATTGGCTGTATGATTTGTGTGAATGACTAGCGTGTTATGGTTATGGTTAAAGCTTTTTTTGTGGGTTTCTTCTGAAAATTCTATTGGGAATCTCATCATTGATGGCTTAGCTCTCTTAGCATTAAACATTATTTCTATTGCTCACTAGTTGGAGACAACCTGTATATATGGTTCTCTATAATGCACGATGGAGTGAGAAAACTAGAAATGTTTTCTAGGCCATCTGCTGTGCATTCACAAAAAAATAATTGGGGCAGATTATAAAACCAATTGAAGGGCCAGGATAGGGTCTCAGTATTTTATAATATATTATATTTTATTTTCCTGATTTCTACTTCAGAGTTTACATATAGGGAACAAAGGACAAGTCTTAGGAGGAAAGAACAACACATTACAGATATGATAATTACAAACACAGTTACACACAAAATGGACACACTGGAATTGGAAAATTATTTTTGTTAGTCACTTAAATATTATTTATACAGATCATCATCTTGGCATTGCACAAGGGTTTTAGATGCATAGAGAATAAGAAAAGCTTTTGAATGTCATCAGGCACTGTATAGAGGCAATGGGTAGGGAAGGTGGAGAGTGTTGGGATGGATCTTTAGTGGCAGATTTCACAACTCCAAAACCAGCTTCATGAGAAGGACATCACCATTTGTTTCCCTAGAGTTCCCTAGGCAGTGCAATGATGATAGCTTGTATAGGATTATATTGATCTGAAATATGTTTGTATTATACAATTATACGTTGCTAGATATCTGCTATTGTAGGATCCTTAATTGTGATGGCTGAAGTTAGCATGTAGGCTTGTAACCTGTGTCGGGGGTCAAGGGGGCGGGAGCCCCCTTGCAGGGTCGAGGGGCAGCGCCCCTCGCGTGCGACGACCTAATTTCAAAGGAGGAGAAAAAAAAAAAAAACCTAAACCAAGAGGAAAAAAACCCAACCCTAGCCTAATTTCAAAGGAGGAGAAAATAAGAAAAACCCAACGCAAAGGAGGAGAAGAACCTAAGTCCTAGCTTAATTTCAAACAGCCCTAGTCTAATTTCAAAAAAAAAAAAAAAAAAAGAGTTTAAAAAAATTTTGACCTTGAATGAATCTTCTGGCTGGATGTTGTTGGTTGTCGGATTCCTTCACACCACAATCGATCGTGCTCCTAAGATGCCTCGACGAAGTTGGTCGGGGTGGTAGCACAAGGTGGGAGGGTTTTTTTCCTGTTTGCAAGTGCTTAGAAGAAAGAGTGAAAAAAATAAATTACTTTTTCCTTTTATCGGCCGCAGCCTCTACCCATGCGGCTATGGCCGATTTTTTGAAAAAATCGGCGGACTTGCAATAAGTTGCCGAGTCACTCGTTTCGCGAATGAGTCGCGATTAACTCACGATTTTTGCGATTTTTTGCCGATTTTCCTAACTATGGTTCAAAGTTTCAAACATTAACAGCTGAAAAATGGGCTTACATGCATAGTTGTCAGGCAGAAATATTTACTTAAAAAGAGGGTTTCGGATTTAGGGTTTAAACTTTCAACTTCGAAGTTCAAACATTAACAGCTGAAAAATGGGCTTGCATAAAAAAACCCTAAATTGGCTGCAGCCTATAGAAAATAAAATTGCAGATTTTTTTTAAAAATTAGTAAACAAATCGACGATGCTGATTTTTTCAAAAAATCTTCAAAAAAATCTTTGCATTGCTGAGAGTTTGCCGATTGCATCGGCATTTTAAAAAATCGGCAAAAAATTGGGATTCTACAGATCTTTTGCAGATTTTCTCAACTATGGTTTGAACCAAACATGTCAAAGTCTCTGCTCATTAGTAGCAGGAAGTCCGTATAATACAAACAGGGATAATGATAGATATGCGATGGGGCCAGAAATGGTTTACAATTAGGCTTAAAAGAAGTAAAAAATTTGCAAATATACTAATGATAAGTGAGGACATGTTTTGATGAATTGTCATTGACAGTCAGCAAGGTTTTATACTTAAATGAGGTTATTTATTTATGAGCATGAATATTCAGATATATGTTCATTTATTCCTTTCCATCTTTTGTCTCTGAATACTATTCTGGGTAGCCATAGATGTCTTGACATTCAGAATTCCTGTATGCAAATAAATGACAACCTATAAATTTTGCAATTTAAAAAAAAATGTTTCTATTGATGGGATATGTATATAACTTAATCGTCCATCTCATACTGGTTTACCTAGCTTCTGGGAAGCCAAGTGGTTTTGTGCGTATCTGCAACTTGCAATATTGACATTTATAGATCCATGGATGCTTAAGAGTATCTCTTTTTTTGAGAATTTGTTACCTGGTTAAGTTAAATGTTATTGTCTCCACATCATTTGTTTGATACCAGAATGCGCTCCATGTGGATGTGATTTTTTGCTGTTCATAACGCAGCATTCTGAGAATGGCACCATTAAATTTGTTTTTTGTTGCAGTATATGTACTTCCCTTTCCATGATGTAGATTGGTGGTTTGAATATTTCCTTTTCAGGTTTTAATCAAACAGCCTTTTGATTTGCTAAGTTCGAAAAGCAAAATTCCAGATACTTCATGTTAAGTATTTTTTTTGATGCCTGCCCTTAAATAAGTTTGCTTTGGATGGAACAGGCCATTGAGACCTTACCCAATTTCCCCTAAGCGCTTTGTTTCTGATAATATTCCAAAGCCAGATTGGGCATTAGATGTAAGTATATTTATGTAAAGTTATTAATCTTTGGCTATCACAGGTTTAAATTTTCTTGTTTTATTATGGTATTATATGTATTAATTTTGACCTGTTTAGTTGGTATTCCTGATTAATGAATTTTTTTTATTAATTAATGATGCAATTTTGGACTTTGTTTCTAAAATTTATATGAAGAAACCAAATTGAATATGGTAACACTGCCAATGTTAGATCAGTGACATGCTATTAGGTCCTATTTTATTAGGATGAAGAGACGTTCTAACTGATGCTTGCTAGCATGTCAAGTCAGGCATTCACTTTTTGAAGCAAAATTTAAGCTAACTGTTCAATGACACTATCATAGGGAATACCAAAGGAGGAACCAACTAGTGATCTACAAAATATAGTTGAGGTATGTAGAAAACATCTTCATGGCGATAAGCCATGCTTAAGTTTGTTTTTAGGAGAACTGAAGTAATTTGTTGATTGATCCAAAAATTCATATGAAAAGCTGACTGTGCTTTTGTTCCATTTTGAAGATCAAAACTCCAGAAAAGATAGAAAGAATGAAAGAGACATGCAGGGTAAGGCATCGCTTTTCTACTGATACTCATCCTTGCTATATATATAATCTTTTTAATTTGGGGAATATGCTTTGTCTCTGTTGTATATCTCTAATTTTTGCTATATATACAATCTTTATAGTTTGGGGGAATATGCTTTGTCTCTGTCTAATTTCAGAAACTTTGTCACACAGCTTTGTGTGTTCACCATGTGAATTGTTCTTGTTTTTGATAAAGGCGATTAACCACATACTCTTAATCATACTTCAGTAACTGTAGTTTGGTTGGATAAACATATATTGGGTAAATAACATCTTTTATGAGGATCGTCTCATATGGCCTATTGTCTCGTGGATGTTAAAAACTACTTTACCTTTTTAAATTTTTAAGCAAATACATGATGCCTCTTTGATTATGAGGTGGCCTTAACTTTTCAATTTGTAACTCTGTAATTTAGTTAAATTTAAGACATTCTTGTGATGTACAGCCCATGACGTTCTTGCAGTAATTAAGATAAGATAATTTTATTAATGTCCACATATGGCCAAAGTAGACCAATGGGACTCGTTGAAAAGAGCTGTTACAGTGCACTGTAGTAACCAACAAAGTACTATGAAAATAAGCTAAACCAGAGTAAACAGGGTTGAGTGAACTATTTTAAGAATAGAAAAATTATTTGTTGTCTCGGCATGGATGTGACCTACAAAGAGACCTATTATTTAAAATGAAACCCTTTACTTTGATGAAAGATGCTTTGGGCTCTCTGCATTGGACATCTGATTCAGTTTCTCCATAACTTTGTCTAATATTTATGATCACTGACAGGATATTGAATTTACATTTAGTAGAGTGTCACCTCTAAAGATTGTTGCATCATCTCTTCATTCCTTGGAACATGTCCTTTGAATCATCAAGGCGTCTATCCGTGTAGTATTAGTGTATTGTAAATGAAAAAATGATGAAAGAAAATCGACATGAAAGGATTTTCACTTGCATCATCTTAATTGTTCTGTAGTATTATTTGCAATCAATTAAGCCTTATCTTAAGATGCTGGAATGTGTCCTAAAAATTCTGATCATGACAAGGATAAATTTTTTTGGGGATTATGCACTCATGGTGAAAAATTATTTTATGGCAGACATGATGAATATTTTTGAGAATTGCAGGCCATCTGAGCATCACCAATGGAATTCAACTAGAATACTACATTTGTCCTGTGCTATTTGGCTTTTAACATATAAGCATTGGAGCAACATGTCTTAATCACTACAAGGCTATACAGTGGTTGTGTTCATCACGTTTGATCTCTATTCTTCATTCAATTAATATTCTTTTCGATTCCATTCAAGAAGTATTATAATGAGAAAATTCAGTGTCATATTTTGCAGTTAGATATACTTAGAAGTTAACCGTATTGAAATTAAAGAGATCACGTTTTAAGATGTCATGACAAGCAATCTCTTATTTTGAGGTCAGATTAAAATGACATTATGCATGTACTTAATTTCTAGTTATCAATTCCTGTCTTCAACGTGCAACTAACTTCCTAGTTATGATTAAATAAGGAATTTTTTTTCCTCCTTTGTTGTGTCGAGATAGGGCCATTGTATGGGGCTGATACTACAGAGAAGGCATGTATGTGGAGATTGCAAAGTACCATGCATTATTTTTAGCTGTCCTGTCTGCTATGAGGATTATGGAGTGGTTGTGTTCATCATGTTTGATCTTTATTCTTCATTCAATTAATATTCTTTTTGATTCCATTCATGCAGTATTATAATGAGAGAATTCTGTGTCATATTTTGCAGTTAGATATTCTTATTGAGATTAAAGAGATCACTTTTTAAGATGTCATGAAAAGCAATCTCTAATTTTGAGGACACATTTAGAGGATTATAGATTAAAATTACATTATGCATGTACTTAATGTCTAGTTATCGATTATTTTCTTCAACGTGCAACTGAATTCCTAGTTATGATTAAGTAAGGGAATTCTTTTCTCGCTTTTGGAGTTGAAATACCTTTAGTTGAGATATGAAACTGTAATTACGACATTGTCAGTTCTGTATTTTGTCGAGATAGGACCGATGTATGGGGTTGATACTATGGAGAAGGCATGTATGCAGAAATTTCAAAGGACCATGCATTGTTTTCACCTGTCCTGTCTGCTATGAGATACGGGGAAGGTATTAATGTTAGTACAAAGACTCGGGATTCCCTATTGACTTTCTTGCATTTCCCTAATCGGAGGTGCTTGTTCCTTACTCTTTGAGAAGCTGTTACTTTTAGGCATGGGGCTTTGGAGGGGATTTGCTTCTTTGTTCAAAGTTTCAAACCATCTCAAATGCTGAAGTTTTTGAGTTCCCTTTGGATATGTTGAATGACACAAAGTTGAAGAGAAATCAATGAGCTGATACCCTTCTTTGTGTCTTGCTACTAGGGTGTTTCACCCCTCACTTTATTTGGCATTGAGGACGTGCCTCAACATCGCGTCATGGGACATCTTGTTCGTGTGTTCAGCCCACCCAGGCCATAAGGACAAGTGTGTATCATCAGTTTTTTTCTCTACATCTAGAAGCTTGTCAACCTCATATGTTACTTGAAATTGGAGGGGGAATATTCTGCTTCATCCCAGGATTGTTCAGCCTGGCCCTCTTAGGCTCGAACATTCTCTTATGGGAATCAATAAATTCTCTATTTGCCCCATTGTGGTGGTGGATGTTGAAGCTGTTGGCCCATCTACCTTGAAATTTGGTTTGAATGTATAATAATGCCAATCTCCAGTGTTGGTGTTTATCAGCTTCTCCTTTCCTCGAGGGGTGTTCCCCTTGCTGATAGTGTTGGTCTCTTCTACTTGGATTATATTTCTAGGATTTATCCATATTGAATTCACCCCCTCTTTTAGTGTCTTCATTGTTATAGTGCTCAGCCAGAATGAAACACACACACACACACACCCATTAAAGCTCTTGCTTTTCTTTTACCACAGCAATTTATGATGGTCGTTCACAGTACTCTTGAAGTTTAGTGTCTCATTTACCTACTTCAGTGGAAAATAATATAATTTATTTGTTTCCTCTTACAATATCATTTATTGGAGAATAACAACTTGACAATTATTCTCAGGATTATCCTCAGGATTGCATTCTATCCTAATAGATTGGTCATCATCAAAAGGTCTCATTGATCGATCTACTTGAGGACTATCCTCAGGATTGTATTCTATCCTAATAGATTGGCCATCATCAAAAAGGGACATATCTTTACATTTGGCCATTTTTATCACTTGGAGATCGGCTAGATTCTGCCAATTTTCTGAGAGGTGATGCTTGTAAGTGGTGTTAAGGCATCTCTATCTAGAATTGCTACCTTACAGCTGCCTGTGCTTTTGACATTGAAACTACTAGACAGGAGATGAAGGTGGACATCTGTAGCAACAGCTAAAAAGGCTGCATGCAATCTATGTGGATCTCTTTGCAATAAGGGGGTTTGTGTAAAACATGCTTTTTATTTTTTGTATTTTCTCTAATACATCTAATAAGAGGCTCATCAACTCCTACCTCCAGTGTCTAGGTGGTTCTACCTAAGAGTACATGTAATGGTCAATCTGGAAAAGGATTACTTTACATCATGAACATGACACTTTTAACACTTTTGCTCTGATTGATACTTTTCTTCTTAAGTTTGAATATGGGGAGTGGTGAGAGAGTCCTTTCAAGCATTTCATTTTGTTGGGGTCCCATTCATAGGTGAATCCTTGATAGCTTTGTTTATTTATCTTGGAATTGCTCAGTGCGCTTCCTGATCTTGAAAATTGTATGACTTTAGTAGAACTTGGAGAATATTTTTGGTTGCTGGAACTGCAGTAGAGTTACACATCATTGAGAGGTGGGAATGCTTCCTTTGGCATGGGAATAAGGTTGGAAATATATCACATGAACCAAAAACGGGGTTGAGAGTGCCTCAGTTTATCTGCCCATGGACACATGATGTACATGATCCAGACCCTTACGTGTACCTGGACTTTTAAATCATTCCCAATAATGAAGTAGGTGTATCCATGAGAACACAGGACATGACTTGAAACTACCTGAAGCAGATTTTCAGTGACTGTTGGAAGATCCTAGGATGATATAAATTTATATAATGTGCCATGACGTTTTGAATATGTTGTTAAGGATTTGATACAAAAATGTCTACTAGTTGTAAATATGCTATACAGTATTCAGTTATATGTACTTCAGTTATTTGCTGAAGACTAGATTCTGAAATTGCAGATAATTTGAAATTCCTGTTGCCTTATTGTTGTTTTTGCAGTGTCAGAGAGCTCAAATTGTAATGAATGTTTCTTTCGTTGATGATGTGCTATTGTATTTAATTACAGTAATCTTTCTTGATGTTTAAAGTTCAGATTGCCAGAGAGGTTCTTGATGCTGCTGCTAGAGCTATCAGGCCAGGGATAACTACAGATGAGATTGATGAGGTGGTTCACGAGGCAACTATTGCTGCTGGTGAGTCGAATATCATTGATCCACCAATAATTGGTTCCACGTGTCTATTGAGAAAACAAATTTGAATTTTTTAATCTGCTCTGTTATCTTGATTCCTTACAATGTAAAAGAATGTTGACCAATCAGAACATTTGTTTATATGAAATTTTGGAGCGTATAACCTTGTAGTATTTTTTTTCCTTCTTTTTTGATGTGGAACTTCAAATTGATTTGTTTGGGTTGGGTATTTATTTGCTGAATTTTATTCTAATGCTCTTAAATTTCTATTTGTATCCCAGGTGGATATCCCTCCCCTTTAAACTATCACTTTTTTCCGAAATCTACCTGCACGTGAGTATTTTGTTTGGGTTATTGCTGCTTATATTATTGTTTTGCTAATTGTCTGGTGTGTTAGATTCTATGGGCTTGTTAGGATTCTGATGCTTTGGATTGCTTTAATGAAAATCTAATCTTTTTATTATAATACATCATGTCAAATTTCCAGGTCTGTGAATGAGGTTATTTGCCATGGCATCCCAGATGCAAGGTACAATTTTTAGTTTGGATTTATGCTTGAAACATTTCAAGTTTACATTTTGCTATTGTTTTTATACTGTTGCATTTTTGGGGTTTTAGAATCTGCTGTTAAAAAACCTTTTTTGTCTCTGATGTCAATTCATTTTTGAGTCGAAAAAGTAAAAGTTTTTGCTTCTGAAGAAGGTTTCAGATGGAAGGGAAAGGTCAAATTCTCACATATAATCATAGAGATGTATTTTAATAAATAAATATTAAGGCGTCCAAAATTTTAATATTCTTGTATTGCTTATAATATAAAAAATGTACAAATTACAAAATGTGTCATGAGTCATGACAAATACAGCGTCTCGAGATCTTTGAATGCCTTTGTCCTTTGCCCTAGCAGAAGCTCTAGTCTCTCTTTGTTGTTGTGCCCGTGCCTCTTCTTGTGTCTTGGCTGCTAATTCCGGTCACCACCTGTGTCGGGGGTCAAGGGGCATTGTCCCTTGCCCCTAAACCTCAACGACAAAACCATTAATACCTTCACTATTTGAACTGAATTTTTCAATATACAAGCATATCATTTGTGCTTTTAAATATTACTGCTATATACAAGCATATTGATCAATAAGTTTGGATTGATAGTTCAACATCTTTTTATGGAGATTTTCATCAATTTAATGATGTATAGCATTGTTGTTGGTGGCTGCTGGATTCTTTCAAACTGCAAACAATCTGCTATTAGGATGCCCTAGTGTTTTTGGTTTGGTTTGGTAGTAGGTAGGCAGACTCTTTTCTCCAATTTGCAATAGGTGAAATGAAAAAAAAGGCTTTTAAGTAAATTGGCCATAGCCTCCACGCGTGCGGCTATGGCCCATTTTTCCCAATTTAATCATCAATTTTTTGAAAAAATTGGCTATTTCGCGTTTTTTTTTTTTAAATATAAAAAAAAAAAGGCTAAAAAATTGGCGATTCCCAATTTAGAATCAAGTTGATGACTCGAAATTTTGGAAAAATCACAAAAAATCGAGAATCGCCGATTTTTCGTAACTATGCTTATAACATTGGGAAGCAATACTCAAAGTGAAATCATGATCACTATTGCTTTTATGTTGAATTTAGAAACAAAATTAGTCTATCTATGTTGTGGGAGAAGATCCTAGGCAAAGGGGATGTTGGAATTTCAAAGCTAGCTGCCATCTTAGCTGATCCCCTATGCAATTATACAACCCTAAATTGAAAGGAAAAGGGAGATAAAAGTCTGATAGAGTGACAATAGTGAAAAGAGTGCTAAGTGAATCCTAAAGATGACGTGATTTCAATAGCATGCTGGCGTGCAAGTTTAATTAGAGAGGTACCCAAATGACGACGTGATTGTTTTTTATTGACTGGAAGTCGTTTGACTTGCTTGCAGGCTTGAGCCTTTACATGGAGTCAAGCCAAACAATACTCATGGCCAGATAGGGTCCTAGATGAGTTGATTGGCTAGAAGTGGGGACACCTAGAGGTTTTGGACTTATGTGGGTTAGCTAGAGTGAAGCCCTTTGTTGCGCTGCATTGGTTTATTGCAGATTTGTTGGCTTGCTACATCGTAGATGCCAACATATTCCAATTTCTTGGTGTACATGGGAGAAGACGGACCTTTACATTGGAGGTTGTATATAATTCTATGGAGTTCCTGTAAGGCCAAGGATGAGATTGGCTTGCTGACTCATGCAAGAATATATTTTGTTCTTTTTGTAGCTTAAGAGAAAATGGTTGAAGTCCTTGCAATGGTTGGTATTTTGATTGTTGACCTTGTGCCAAGCTCCATTCAAGGATCAAACCAAGCAAGTGGTTGGTTGGGATTGTAGGCACAATTTTGAAAGTAACATTAATCTAATGACTATTGATGAGGTCTTATTTGAGGTTGATAATGAGACATTGTAAAGAGGGAAACTTGGTATTCTTGATCAAATTAGGAGTCATTTGTCAAAGGGCACACCAAGTTGGAAAACTTAAACTTAGGCAAAGTGGGCAAAAAACAAGATATTGATCCTTAGACATAAAGGAGGGAGGAGGGGTTTAAGAGTCTTTTTTTGTTCAATTTCGAATAGCGACATACACCTCTACCTCGTTGTCTGTCTTGATGGAATTAATGACCTTCATCCTGTTAGGGCCACCAATTTGAGGAGCGATATAAGGATTAAAACTTGGGTTTGCAAGACTAGTCGCAAAGAATTCACTTAGTATTAGCGAATTGATAGCAGCGAACCTTAAATTGAGCATGATATGGCCAAGGATTCTTGTAAATACTGAGATCCGTGTTGTAGGGAGAGATGGGGCCATTAGTGGCAAAAAGTGAGATTGGCTTGTTGACTCATAACTGAACTTCCTTAGTTCATTTTCTAGCTTACGAGAAAGTGGTTGAAGTCCTCATTGTGGTTGATGTTGTGACTATTGAACTTGTATTAAGTCTCCTTGGTAGGATCAAACCAGGCAATCGATTAGTTGGGATCATTGACACGAGTTTGAAAGTAATGTTGACTAGATGATTATTGATGAGGTGTAGAACGAGGCTGAGAATGAGACATGGCAAAGGGAACTTGGCGTTCTTGATTGATTATCTAGTCCTTTGTGAAAGGGAACATCGAATTGGAAGAATGAAACCTAGTTGAGGATTGGTCTTTCAACTAGGCTAAGATGAATTAGTGATACTGTTTGTGGTAGCAACCTTGTTTTCATTGCTGAATGTTGGTGCTTTCTTGGATAAGTAGGTGCATTTGACATAGCTAATGAGTCATTGGTTAGTGCAAAAAGACATCTATGTACTCGTCATAGGTTTTACAAATAATCAGAGAAGGAAGCCTTGTTATACGATACAATGTCAACAAAAACCTTTATTCTATTGAAAGTAAAGCAACGAGATCAAATGTAAATTGTAAGTTAAATATAGAAGTTATAAGATGTGGAGTTTGTTAACTATTCTATAACTGCTTTAGTGATGATAAATTGTCAATTAAGTACATGTAAAAGGTATGGTTAGGGTTAGAAAAGGTCAATAAAGTTAGTGCAAAATAGAGATTGTAGATTTGCAAGATAGACTCATTAACTTCTGAAATTGAACATGCATGGAGAAAAGAAAAGCAAAAAATACAAGTAACACAAATGAGTGAAATGGGTTAGCAATAAGATGATCAAGTACACCACATGAAACCCATAAAACACTCGCAAAGAATTGATAAAGTGTGTGTGCTGATAAGAAAAGAACCACAGGCTTGGGTGCAAAACTATAAATGATAAGATAAGATAATTCTATTAATATCCATAGATGGCCAAAGCAAGCCAATGGGACTCGTTGATTTGAGTTGTTACAAATTACGTTGTAGTAACCACAAAGTACTACAAAAATAAGCTGAAGTAAAGAATCTAGTGTAAACTACTCTAAAGTGGAACAACTGTATGGCATAAAATTACAACATCGAGGGTTATCCAAAATGGATAATTCTAACATGCTAAAAGTAATGATTAAGAGAGAGCTAGAAGTCGAGGTACAATAGAGATAGAAAGGAGCTCTAGTGGATCCAAGTGCCAACATTAATCTATAGTGGGATGTAAAGTAGAAGCATAGTTATTGTCATCACCAACTATCCCAAAAGGGCCAACACAGGATCTAATGATGCTCCCAAGAGAATGGGCAGGACTACGAGGGCTTGTTTGATAATCTTGAGAGGAACCAATAGTAGAGGACAAGAAACTAGTAAGCTATGCCTATCTACAACTCCTTGGTATGTGAGGGGTGGTCGAAACCTGACGTCGAAGAACTACAGTATTGTCTTGTTGCAAACAAGAGGAAATAACTGAAGCCCTAGTAGCCACTCTTGTATGGAGACGAGTGCACAAATTTGTGATCAATATTTTGGATAGTTGTAGCTTCAAATGAGTGCATATTACTCACGATTGTAAAGATGGAGTGAAAGAACGAGGTGATTAGTCAAGTAGTAATTTGTCTCTCCTATAAAAAATGATGCCAAAGAGTGATAACTTCCCTTAGGTACAAAGCCAAGCATCATTGGTCAGGATAGCTGAAAAAGGTGTTAAGCGATCGACTTGAATCTCTACACAAGCAATAATACCTTCCTCAAATCCAATAATAAATAGGACACTTGAAATGTTCTTTAGTCTCCACCTCGGGAATAGAGCCAAGACGACATATCCTATCCTCTCAAGGAGTATGGTGGTCCATCTTCTCTCCAACTGATGTGAGCATACTTTGAGTTGACCAAGAGGAATCTTGTGGCTGTGTCTCCAATGTTGCTTCACATAATTAGGACAAGAAATAATGCCATTCTCAATCCTCATGAAATGTAGAGATGGAGTAACAGAATGAGGTGATTAGTCGAGTAGTAGTTTGTCTCTCCTGTAAAAATTGAGGCCAAAGAGTGATAGGTTCCCTTAGGTAAAGAGCCAAGCATCATTGGTTAGGATAGTTGAAAAAAGTGGCAAGCGATTGACCTGTCTCTACACAAGCAATAGTACCTCCCTCAAATCCCATAATAAATAGGACACTTGAAATGTTCATTAGTCTCCACCTCGGGAATAGAGCCAAGACAACATACCCTATCTTCTCGAAGAATATGGTGGACTGATGTGAGCATACTCTGAGTCGACCAAGAGGAATCCTAAGTCTGTGTATCAAATGTTGCTCTACATAATTAGGACAAGAAATAATGCCATTCTCAATCCTCATGAAATGCTTAATGTAGGTCAACTTAGGACTAAGAGGTTGAGATGGAGCGACCTAAGTGATCTGAATATATTGTCGATAAACATCATCTTTTATTGCTTTATTAATTACCCTCTTATCAAAAAGAGGGGGGGGGGGGAGGAGGAGCATTCTAAAAGTATTTGAAAGAAGGTAATTGATCTATAGAGATGCTAAGTGATTGAAGAAGAGAAATTACCTCAAGTACCATCCATGATGATGAGCAAAAGAGCCCCTAGAGGTGATGCATTCTTAGGAGCAAAACACCAAATATGGTTCTCTTTCTCGGTATAAATTGTAGTCACCAATGGATCTAGGCAATGAAGCTGAAAAATAATTCTAAAATTGTTCTTAAGGCGAAGAGAATCAGCGCCAAACTTAGCCTAAACAATAAATTGGGGAATTGTTCTTTTACATTGGACAAATCATTCAAGCAAAATTGTCTAGATAATCTCAATGTGAGCCCGATTGACACACCCTAGATGCGGATCCCAAATATTAGATCCATAAAGGATTGTGGGTTTCATGATGCAATCAAAGAGGTGCATCTGGGTAGGTATGTCTTGAAAATGCTATTGGAAACATTGGCATCCCAAGACTGAGAGAGATGCTTATCCATTGCAAAGCCGTGATTGTGAAGCTAGTCGAAGATTAAGGGAAGGACCCATAAATTGAACTCCCAAGTAGGTGTAAGCAATGGTGATCCCCATGGAGTTGCCCTTATAGAAGAATTGAAACTTAGATAGGGTACTCTTTGATGTGTTAAATATCATCACCTTAGTCTTTTTAAGATTGACTGCTAGTTGTTTTAAGTCACCAAAGCGAGCAAGAGCACCTAACTATCTTTGTACACCAAAGCGAGCAAGAGCACCTAACTATCTTTGTAGGCTCTCAGGAATATGAGCATAAAAACATCTTTTGCAAAAAGCAATATAGCTATCAAGACATAATGTAGAAGGCAACCATCGTCAACAAGTGTGTTTTGATGAATAAATTATTCAAGCTCATCAATATAGATCCCAAAGTGTGAAGGAGAAAGAGGACAACCTCATTTGATGCCAAAGGTGCTCTGGACATCCTTTGAAAAACCAAAAGTTGTTTGAAAATGGCCAACAACTACCTCGTATAGTCTCCTGTTGATAGTTATACAGAGCTCCGAGATGTCAATGTCATGTAGTATTTGAATTAAAAGATTTCTAGGAACGGTGTTAAAGCCCTTTCTAAAGTCCAAAAACAATAGAACAATTAAGAAAACTATTGGTGAGCCTCCTCAGTAATAACCCTAAGAGTGAAAACATGATTAATATTCTGATGATCCCTTCTTAAACTAGCTTGCCCTCTTGCTCTAAGCTTGCTTGATCCAACAATTTTGAGAGTTTCGTATTCAAAATTGTTGTATAAAGCTGAGCAGATGTGTGCCCAGTCATGATAATTTTGTAGTTTTTTTAATTTGAATATTCCCCAGATTTGTGGATGGGATATGCTGTGACCAAGAGGTAGGGAACTCAAAACAATCTCATTGAATAATTCTGCAATGGGATAGCCAAGAGCTTCAACACCATACCTTAAGAACTCAACCATAAATCCCTCAAAATCAATTTCCTTGCTGGTGCTTAATGTATATACAACTCTTTTGATGTCCCCTAAAGAGAAAAGATGACATGATATTGGGGGGAAGAGATATGAACGATGTGCTGCCTGGGGATATCATATAAAGGATTAGCATGGAAACCCAAGACTTGTCATTAATGCAGCTAGAAGAAGAGTGCGCCAAAAAGCTTTGGGAGAGTGATCAAGAGCATCTAGAAGCTCACAACTCGTAGTGACAAGAAACTTTTACATTGAATGTGGCATTTATATTCCCTTTGAGTGGAAGATATAGCTGGTAGGCTCATGGATAAGATAAAAATGGAGCTTTCGATGCATGGACTTACATTGAACATCGTACCAACGATTCATGGGGCAAGCACCAATGTGATGAATAGGCTTTGGCCAAGGAAAAGTGTGGGGAAAGGAGTCAAGGGCTGCATCCCATAACGTATGACGCACAAATTCATACTTGGTTTTTGTTGTGGTGGAATTAAGAGAGTAGTATTGGGACATTAATTGGGGGAGACGAGAAACATAATCATTGGCCAAGCACGGATCAAAATAGATCATGGGATGGTAGGTACAATTGGGTGATGGAGGAGGAAAAGATGGAAAGGTAAAAGAGGGAGAAATCAGGGAGAAAGTCAATGTTGCATGACCAACCAAGGGAAGCTGATTAGATACCTAAAAGTCGTGAATAGAAAGCAAAGTCTTGTGAGTGATGACATAGTCAACTAGACTTTGCACCTTTTGCATGTGGAAAACTAGAGAACCTAGAGAGTTAGGAAATTGAGGAATCCCACCGAGAACCAAGAGGTCATGTGACACGCACATCTAAATCAAGTGTTTTTGATAAATTGTAACATAATGCTTCTCATCTGTAGAGTTCCTAGTGAATGCAAGATCCTTGGGTTTGAGTTTGAAGAGACAAAACTCATCCTCTGTAAGATCATGCAAAGTGTTTGGTGGGTTGTAGTGCGGGTATTGAAGTCACCTAAAAGAATGATATTACTCACTAATGAATATGTAGAAATCTTTGGGCAGAGATCCAAGTATGGTTACCATCAAAGGGGATGGAAAAAGTTAACGACGTTGGAGGAATATCACATGCTACTATGAAGATGTCTCTAAGAGTGGGTGGGACCCTCTTGATCTGAAACCACATCTATTTGGAGTGCTCATTTAATGACACATGCTAATGAAAGCCATATCAAATGAGGCATGCTACACCACCTAAGCTGTGAAGGCCACCTGATCGACATGTCTCGTGCTTGAAAGTTGAAACTCAAAAGTAACAATTGACGAGTGGAAGAGATTGCTCTAGGCTCTCATGGGTCTCTTTGATAAAAAACAAGATCTCATGAAGAAATATGATCTTGGAATGTACTCGAGGAAGACCATAATGCCCCATTATAGTTCCATCAAGCAATAGAGAGGCTACTGTTACCTATTGGGACCTAAGAACACCTTCATTTTATAGGCCAAAGACGTGACCACCATGAAGGAGGGAATTCACAAATCACAACTTTCAATCACAAATAACCGCCCACTTGTTCTTTCAAGAAACTATCACTTGTGCACATGCTTTCTGTAGTTCCTCCATTTGAAGATGTGTGTGGTCCTCATCCAAGTAAATTTTTGTTCCTCCATTTTTCTTCTTGGATATTAAAGCCCTCAAACGTTCCTTAGATGAGTGGAATCAGATCAAAAGAGTGCCATAAGGGGAAACCCAATTCTAATCAAGGATAATATCCTTGATATCCAATGTGTTATGCAAAAAATCATGGCCTGCCTTTAAGGGATTAGTAGGCTTTGGAAGACCTTGAACTCAAGGTTTGAGTTCTTGGCTTGACATGCCCTATCCTCATCATATTTGGCTTGCATTGTTAACTCCATTGATGGGAGAAGTCTTTTTCTCTTAACCACTTGAACCTATGAATTATGTTCTTTTTGAAGAGATTGTTGATAAGCATTTGTCTTGTTTTTGAGATTCTCATGTTGGACAAGGATCTTTGTTTGCTTATGTTGTATATCACGAATGACCTCTTGAAGATGGTGAAGAGCATGGCCTGCCTTTAAGGGATTAGTAGGCTTTGGAAGACCTCAAAATCAAAGGTTGATGTGCCCTATCCTCATCAAATTTAGCTTGCATTGCAACTCCACGATGGGAGAAGTCTTTTCCCAGTTAATCATTTGAACCCATGAATTATGTTCTTCAACCTACCTTTGAAGAGATTGTTGATGAGCATTTGTTTCGTTTTTTAGATTCTCATGTTGGACAAGGATCTCTGTTTGCTTATGTTGTATATCACAAATGACCTCTTGAAGATGGTGAAGATCATCAGTTGGAGATGCATGAGTTCGTTCAGATTTTTCTATTTTGACAATCTTTTCACCTTGTTCCTGGACTTGACGTTGTAAGGCCTCAATGGTAGCGTCCTTCACGCAAAGTTGGTTTTGGAGTTGTGATATTTGTTGTTGAAGCTCAATGCCAAAATGCTCGACTTTTGCAATCCTTTTAGGAGTTAACACTGTTCGGATAGCAGGCGAACGTAGAATTTCCATGTTAGATCAGAAACCCTAGCTCCAGTTAAACCTTGGCTCTAATTTTCATTGTAGAAACAAGTCCGGAAAGCCCTAGCTTCGGTTTTTGAAGTATTTGACCCAAAAATGAAGAGCACCAAAGTGCAGCAAAAAACACAGCAACAAAAAAAATTGCAGCAGCAAAAAATGCAGCAGCGCATGACAGTCTGAATTTGAGGGACCAAAAGTGCTCAGAATTTGATGAAATTTTGGGAGTGAATTCTACACAAGAAGACCTTTCCAATGGTGTATCACACGTGAAAAACGGAGCTGTAAAACAAAAGTTATGAGCTCTGAAAGTTGACTGCAGGTTTCAGAAAACAGGGACAGCAAGCATGCTTTTCACAAAATGAATGGAATAGAATGTTGTTTTTCATTCCAAACGAACTCAGAAGTATTACAAAGCTTTTTCCACAATCTCCTACAACTATAATACTCTATTTTACATTTACAAGAGAGAAAATGATGTTACAACACTTCATTTCACATTCTAATTCTTGGGAGAACTTTTGGCCTTGTTCAAATTCGTGGGAGAATTTTTGGTTTTCTCTTTCTTAGTCAGCATCAATCTCCAACAGTTTCCAGTGGAAAAGTAAACTCAAAAAACCCTAGCTTTAGTTTCCATTAGAAGCAAACTCAAAAAATCCTAGCTTTGATTTTCACTGAAGAAGTGAACCCTGAAAACCTTGGCTCTAGTTTTCATTGGAGAAGAAAACTCAAAAAACCTTGGTTTTGGCTTTCAATGGAGAAACGAACCCATAAAACCTTGGCTTCGGTTCCTATTGGAGATGCAATCCCAGAAAACCCTGGCTTTGATTCTTGTGAAGAAACAAATCTAGAGGATCTTGACGGAGAAGCAAACCTAGAAAACCCTAGCTCTAGTTTCTGCTGGAGAAATAAACCTAAAAACCTTGGATTTAGTTTCTGCTGGAGAAGCAAACCTAGAAAACCTTGGATGTGGTTTTCACTAGAAGCCTTGGCTCTGTTTCTCGTTGGAGAATCAAACCCAAAAAACATTGGCTTTGGTTTCCATTGGAGAAGCAAACCCATAAAACCCTTGTTTCGGTTCCCGTTGGAGAAGCAAACCCATAAAACCTTGGTTTTGGTTCCTGTGGAGAAACAAACCTAGAAAATCTTGGCTTTGGTTCTTATGGAGAAGCAATCCCCAAAAACCCTAGCTTTGGTTCCCATTGGAGAAACAAACCCAAAAAACCTTGGCTTCGATACCCAGTGGAGAAGGAAATGAAGAAAACCTTGGCTCTAGTTCCCATTGGAGAAGTGAAACCCAACAAACCCTATCTCTTCCCATTGTAGAAGCAAGCCTAGAAAACCCTAGATTCAGTTCCCACATTTTTTAAAGGATATAACATCAATAAAACTCCAAAACCATATCCTATATCAAGGTTTCCAAGACTGGGCAGGATAAGGATATCACTTTCTTATCCTCTGATCGTTTTCATTTAACAAGAATTGGCCAAGAATTAGAAATGGCAACAAAACTCAAGCTTATGAAATGATAAACTAGTTTTAATGCATCAGAGGAAAGAGACATGCAAATCAATTAAAGATGAGCAAAAAACGAAGGAAAAGAAAAGTGATGCAAACCGACTCCTGTTCCTTTTTGGGAGAGCTCATATAATGTCAGTGGTTGTGCCAAGTGTTGGAAAGTAGCAGTCCAAGTGAAATCATGATCACTACTGCTCCTTCACCGAATTCAGAAACAAAGGAAGCCTATCTGTAGAGTGGGAATGGAGATTGGGAAAAGGAAGAGAGGAATTGGAGATAGCAAGGAAGACCTCCCTACTGTATGCAATTTATGCAACCCTAAAACAAAAGACAAAAGGAGATAAAGATCTGATAGTGCGAAGACATGGAAAGGAATGGCCAGTGGATCCTGACAACAACATGATTTTGGTGTCATGATGACACGAAAGTCTGATTGGAGAGGGACTGTTTGTATAGAGGAAAGCAAAGTATTTATATAGTTAGGAAGGAGGGGGTGGAGGGCTAATCGTGTGAAGATTCACCATAAGTGTCTGACATGTAAAAAGTGTCAATGACAAATGGCAGAACTCTCTTGTTGGGGGCAGAGAAGTGAATTAAGACAGAACCGTTGCCTGTCTTTGATGAAAGAAAAGGCTAAATAGATAAGATTGACAAGTTTGAAGTGTGTTTGTCTGGAAAGTGAGCTGAAGTCGGTTAATAGGAGCCAACTGGGGACTACTAGGATGCCAACAAGATTGACAGTGGAATCAGGAGATCAGGAGGCAGATTGGAATATAGCATGTTTATGTCTGAGGTGCACTGAGTTGTGTGATTGTCACTCGGGGAAAGGGAGTTCATCACTGTGCATTAGCATACTGCGGATGTTCAAATATGGGTACATACAGGCTTGTTCTTGGATTTCCTTTGTCTTGTGTAAATAATTTTTACAAAGAGGTAATTTAGCTGTTCTTTCAAGGCATTGCCATGCATATGCAAAGTTGACTTGCTAGGTTTGATAGGAGGGACTGGGTACAAACTATATTTTAGCAAGGAACGTTGTGATTTATTTTTCAATTATTGATCACAAGAGAACAGATACTGTATCCAAGTACATAAAATGCCATTATTCAAATGATCTTGAAAGTTATCATACTTTTCTTTTATAATTACCTATCTGTTACATGTAAATTTCATTCTGTTGACTGCAGGAGATTGGAGGAAGGTGACATTGTCAATGTGGATGTAACTGTCTATAAAAATGGTGTCCATGGTAAGATATTGAATTGGTTTTAATTGCTTCATATTCTTCTAGATATTCCTATCTGCAGAGCCTCTCTTTTTGTTGGGGGTCTTTGTACTATTATAGCCATTCCATGTCTATTAATGTGCAGGCGATCTCAATGAGACGTTTTTTGTTGGAAAAGTTGATGAGGCTTCTAAACAACTGGTCCAATGTACATATGAATGTCTGGAAAAAGCTATTGCAATAGGTAATTATCCATCTGACATTATAACTGTAAAAGGAGATTCTCAAAGGGTTGGTGCTTTCCACATTTAAAATTAGATATAACATTTGTGTTTTGATAAGCTGGTTCATTACACCAACAATGTTAGAAAACTACCATGGCTTAGCATCATTTAGAGTCTTCAGTTATTGATCTCTTAGTAATCATGTACATTCTCTGTGGGGACTTGGGGATGAGGATTACTTTGGCATTCAAAAGGTCTCTGTTTCATTTTTGGATGAATATGGATTTTCAGGTTCTTGTATTTGCTGAAAGTATTTTGAACTGTTAGAATCTGTTGTTTCTATTGATCTCCGTGTGCTTAAGTCTTCAACAAATGAGAGAGTTGGGTGAAACTGGCACCCTTGCACTCGCGTTTCATCTTAATTCCTATACAAAACATCAAGAATACATACATGCAAGCAAATGCCATTCCAAAGAATGCAAATGAAATCTTCAAATGCAAATGAAATGCCATGTTCTGTTTTTGGATTCCTATATATGGTCATTGTAGGTGTGAAGTTATTGGAATTCTTCTTCTTCTTCTTTTTTGTGTTTTATTTTATAAATAATTGTTTACATGAGATTGAAATGGGCCCCATCCGTATTACTTGTGTCCATGATATTATGGTATTCAACGAATCTGATAATGGTATTACAGCAAACCGTTTTGTCACGACACCCATGGGGATTGAGGCCTAGTGGGCTATTTGTAAGCCAAACATTCTCAACAGTTGGACTTCGACCCCATGGGCTGAGTTACTAGAAATTTTTATATTTCAGATACAAGATACATTGCCCTTTTTGTGATTCAAGGGTTCAGTCTTATTGTCACGAGTCATGCGCCCGATGTGCAAAGCCCCTAAACTGTTTTTCCAGACATGACTATTTGACAGATTGTTGATATAAATGCAATTAAAATATTATGTCCTCTTAGCTCTTATAACTGGTGTTTGACATATTCAGAACTTAGACCTTGGCAAGATTGATGGATATATGAAAAATTATCCATTTGCTAAGGCTCATAGGAAGGCCTACTTGCTCTTAGTAAGCTTTTTGTGTAGATCACATGAATAGACATATACGTGCATGCAACCTATTTCAGAGATTTGTTCGCATTGACAACATTTGTAGAGTTACAGACAAATGACAGCTGAAATACTATTATTTGTGTCTTTCCCTGAAACAGTGAAATATGAGAAATTATTATTGAACTATCATTAATAGGGGGTATTCCTTTTGTTGAATTAGGGATACTCGTCAAGTGTTGAAAACATGTGCTACAAATTTAAGCAATAAACTTCGAAAAATCTATTAAAATAAATGTGCACTTGCATAATCGGTGATGTGACCTGGGTTCAATCCCCACGGCGGATATGTATATGTATAAGAAGTATTTACTCAATAAAAAAAAAATAAATGTGAAAATACAGCTGTACATATGATATATTTATTTGCAAACTAAACAACAATAGACAACCATCCACATGGAAGAGCAATGTGCAAAATAGAAGCCCAAATACACTTCAGTCCTCTCATTAGAATATGTGCATGCACAAGTCTTCAGATTAGAATGCGCTCATGCACGCATATGTTAATGCAAGAAAACTGGGTACATGAGATGCTGGACTTCCTAACTTCCTAGGAATTCTATCAACAAGAATTGAAACCTTTGAAACCAAAGTAGGTTTAGTAATCAATGCTGCTCAAGAAAATACATTTTAGGGATGGGCCAACACTTGAGACAAACGTAGAATTTAATGTTAGTATTTTTAGATTTGGTGAATTTGATAACAATAGATTTTGTACGGACTTTGGACTGTTTTTTTCTTGAGTGCAGGAAATGGGGCAATTTGTTCACTAATGAATGCAAAAATTCATTAAATAGCCAACTGGTGAAAATAACTCATAAAAAAATATACCATGCTGCGGCTGTTGGATGTACAGGTACAAGGTGTTAATCCCCTTATATCTAACACCCAAACAGCCATTTCTTCCTCTTAGCCATACAATATTAAATCAGGCAAATTGATGAAGCCACAAGATGGCTACCGGAATGAACCACACGAATGTCAAAGTTAATATTTACTTTGGTGTCTCACTTTAATATACTTAATGCACTTTATTCTGGGTTAGTTATGTTGATATCTAGCATTGGATTCTATGCGTGAACTGTTGGAGAAGCTGAGAATAGAAAAGGCAGGGAATTATAATCAGAATCAACAACAAAAGATGAACACTTAAGGGGAAAAATATGATGGGTCAGACTTCATAGTTTTATACAACCTTGTTTAATATGTATTGATTGATAATAACTTCTTTTTGTAGTCTTATAGGCAATTTGGCCTCGTGGATGTTGAAAGCATTATATTCTATTCTAATTCATCATGAGGATTTTAACCTAATGTCATAACAAATGACATTAGCTCAACTGGTCATGATATAACATCCAGTGATAACTAATTTGAAGTGTATATACATGCATGTGAAACAAACGTCCAACATGCAGTGTTCTTGTACATATATGTAGGAAGTGTCCAACATGTGGAGTAACATATTGCATAAATCCATCTCAAGGCTCATTGTAAAAGCAAGAGAAAATTGAGAAGCAATCAAATGGACTGTAGACCACTTCTGCCAAATTTCCGAGTGTCTTGTGTATTGTTTTGTGTACATGGTTCAAGTGGGACCAACCTGTGGAATTAAAGGACAACAATCCTAAGACAAATATTTGCATAATTTGCTGCTACATGCATTGGAAAATCATTTGTTGATGCTATCCATATGGTTTGTATGGCTGTGTGTATGACTTTGTACTGCTGATGACAAAGATTGCTATTGAAGATCAATTTAGTGAGTGAACTTTTTGGTGTTGTTTGAGGGTTGACAGTAAAAGATTCACTGCCGTTAGAAAGCATAGTTGAAAGTCAAATTTGCCTCTTAACAACTGCAGTTCTACTGTGAGTCTTCTTCATCAGTCATGTTAGCATTAGGTAACATTGTAAAAATGTCCAAAATGGTCATTTTGGACATAGAGTTGTCTTCATTCAAAATGATGTACTAAGGCATTCCAAACTAATCCAGAGCAATGTGGAATCTTTAAAATGGGCAACTTGTTGGATCAGGACAGTTTGGCTAAGTCTCAAGTGGCCTGTCAAGTATTCAACCATATGGAAAATGATTGACTCATCACCTGGGGCCATGCGATTTGCATTGGCGCCATGGTCCATGTAGATGGCATCTTTCAATATGGAATTGCAACTGATTGACCTTTCACCTTTAGGGTATCAATGCTAACCTCTGTAAGGGCCATCTTGGAACCTCCAAATTAACTGATTATGCCATCTGAATAGATCCTCTGGGGGTGTCAAGTGCTTTTTCATTGTTACAGTTATGAACATTAAGTGTTAATGAGATTAAGACATTGATCCCCCTGGCATGCAAGTGAACTTCTACCCTCTAGTATGGAGGGCCATTGATGGATGCACTGCACATCTATTTGATAAACATCTGCTGGACAGTTGAAAGTACACAAGGAGATTGGCAAAACTGTATACACTCTACACTCGTTGTATTAGTTATATGTAAAGAGACCAAAGGAAACTTACAAAAAAGGAAGCTTCTAAGAGAAAGAGGTGCATGGAAACTCTCTGGAAAAAAAATGAAAAAAAAAGGGGTGGGTTTATATAATACCATGTGCAAGACATATTTAAAGGATATTAATTTATTAAATACAATAAGCCATGTAAATAAAATTAGACCATGCAACTATTTGTCATCAATTCCCCCTGTTTAGAAGAAATTGCTTACAAATTTTGTTTTGTATGTGGAAATAGCTGCTCAATTGTTGACTACAACTTCTATTCAGCTTTATTTAGCAAGAACCTTAATGACCAAGTGTTAATTGATTTGCGCCTAATAGTGCATGTATGGACATCAAGAAGAGTATTGTTATCCAAAGGAGGCTTAAAATATGGAATTACATCCTTAGGATGAGAGATAACAATGTGGTCCTCAAAATGTGGTGGTCCATGCTGTTAGAAGATTGTACAAGGTCCATACTGAGGAGGTTTGAGCTTATGATTCTGTTGAGATTTGAATTTCTGTTTAACCAAGTTGAGCCAAACTTTATTGCCATGTGAAAATTTGAAGGAATTTGACTTTGAGCATGAAGCTCTTTGTCTTTGGCCTGAGTCTTGAATAATGTGATCATAAGCCTGTGCATGGATGCAGCCAAAGTGTGGTGGGCCTGTAAGCTATAGATCCTAAACTTGAAAGATGGCTCTGATACCATATGATATGAGTGCACAAAGAATTCACAGAGATTGTTGGAACTGTATACAACTGAATGATGTATATATTATTGTATAAAGATTATCAAGGAAGCTTCTTGAAAATAAAGATTCGAAGAGAAGAAAGTTGTCCATTGAAGCTTCTCGGAAAAGAAAGAGAAGAAAGCTTCTAGGTGATTATATAATGACATGTGCATGGATGCTGCCAAAGTGTGGTGGGCCTGTAAGCTATAGATCCAAAACTTGAAACATAGCTCTGATACCATATGATATGAGTGCATAAAGAATTCACGGAGATTGTTGGAACTGTCTACAACTGAATGATGTATATATTATTATATAAATATTATAAAGGAAGCTTCTTGAAAATAAAGATTCGAAGAGAAGAAAGCTTTTGGATGATTACATAATGGCACATGCAAAGGATACACATTTATTTATTTATTTCTTTGTTTGTGCAAAAGACCCCTTTTGAGGTGCCACTTTCGGGTAAGACCCAAGGAGGTAGGGGTATCTATTCCGCCAAAAGACGCCCAGGGCTCACACCTGGCCTGCTCCCTTCGGCACACTCAAAGAGCATGCCTAAAAAAACAAAAACACAAAAAACACACAAAAACAACAACAGATGTTTATCAAAAAGATGTTTTTTTTTTTTTGTGTGTTTTTTGTTTTCATTGGTCTCACTTTTGGTATGAAACCTGCTGCCCAGGCTCAGGTGTGTAAGGGGTATGCAGCCCTATCTTTGCTAGAGAGGAATTGCATCAAAGCACATTTTTAGGATATACCTATGAAGATGAGGATCTTTGACGCCTTGGTCAAGCCAACTATTACTTATGGGTTAGTGGTTTGGGGTCCTAGTCTTGGCTCGACTGAGTGGTCACAGGTTGAACGAGTCCAGACACTCTCTCTTTGACGATTCATTCATTGCAAGGGTACAGTCCCCCGCTCTATTATTCTGGCAGAGTTTGGGGCTTCTCCTCTTGCATTTTCTAGTATTTTGCAGCCCACACTTAGAAAGCAGATAGGGTCGGACGAAAACCCAAGAAACGACAAATTAGTCTTCTCTCCAGATCTTCTTTTCCATCTTGAATGTTGCACCTTTTTAGCTTAACAACAGGGGTTCCATCAGCTACTCTTAGACATCCCGAATCAGTTTTTCTAGGATCAATCTTAGGCATTTTTAGAGGTCTACGAAAAGCCTTAAAATTAATGGTAGCATTATTCTGGGACTGTCCACCACGGAGGGCATCCCTAAAATTCATTTTTGGGGCCGAATCCCCGAAATCCTTACCCTTGAAAGGGGTTTCCATAGTGGATTTGTTTTGGGGGCGTTCCTTAGCATCGGGATTGCTTGAGTTCTGAACCATTTTTTCTTTTCCTAAGGAGACTTCTCTTATTTGTTCTTCAACTTGAAACTTGTTTTTGGGTCTCTTTAATCCATGCCTTGGACGTTGAGGAAAGGTGTGATTTTCACTTTTTCCTTGGGCAGCAAATTGGAAGCAGTTTTCAATCAAGTCCATAGCATGAAGATTTGCTGAATGACAGATTCCTAACCCATCGTGGTCTCCTGCAACATATCCCGTGATTATCTTGGGTAGAAACAACAAAAAAAAAACTGGCTGCTAGGGCCTGTAGGCCCCGGAAAACAGCTTCTGCATCTGCCTGCACTCGAACCATAGACGAAACCCTCACACAATCATCTTCGAAACCCTCATATCCCAAAAAAAAATCACAACCTTGTGTTGATATCAGAGAGTTTGAGCCCAATGTAAATGGAGAATTGTTTGGCGAATTCTTTGAAGTTTTTGATGGAGTGCCTTGGTAATTTGAAAATCATTTATTAAATGCATCAACAATTAAATAAATAGTCCATGTGACTAGAATTATCCCATTTGACTATTTGTCTTCAAGAACCATCTATCTGAGACGTTAGTAGTGCCACAAAGTATTCGGCTTCCTCGCAGAATTGTTCAGTCAATCCATCTTAGCCTATGCTATTCTCTTTAGGACATCTTTAGACTCTGCATTTGGCCTTTCGTGGTGGACAACAGGGATGCTTTGCTCCTTTTTGTTCCTATCTTTGGTGCAGACCACATCCTTGTTCTCTATTGGCTTCCCTTCTATTGGCCCTGTCAGCATTTTCAGTTTTATTTCTTTTTAGCTTTAGTACTTTCATGTGGCACTTATTAGACTTGATGTACTTTTGAGCTGTTAACCTACTTCGATTACTCATGGACCTTAAATACACATTTTTTCTTTCACAGACACATGTTTTTTCACTTGGTTATATGGGATTGAAACAGGTTTCACCCATTTTATGTCATGACTGCATTACCCTGATATTTTAACAAAACACATAGTTGTATTTTACAATAACAATTTTGGGAATTATGCATATATTTCATAGCAAGATTTTAGCCTGGGTCTCCTTTAAAGTTCACATTCTTACCCCACTTGAGCACATGGCATGCGATAAAATTGGTTAGTTATATGGGGTTGAAATCACATGGGCTCCACCCCTGTTATGCCTATTTAAATTGGTGTACGATTCTACCTCTTCTGGATTTGAAAATGTTAACATTCACCCAAGGGATTGGAACCTTTGTCTATTATGTGAAACTCATCGCTTTCCACTGTTGCCCCAAACCCCTTAGGCTTAAATATTAAGGTTCACTCATGGAATTCAAACCTTGATTTATGGTGTTAAACTCTTCTCTCACACCACTTGCTCCCAATCCCATGGGCCTTTCATAGATATGTTTATTTTATGTATTCAATAGTTTAATACTAAATCATTTCCAAAAAAATTGGAGAATGAAGAACTGAATGAATTGATCCATCTTTTCCCATTTCTTCATTTCAGATTAGTTTGCATGCACAGCCATTTGAGTTCCTTTGTGACTCAAATACGTTTATTGGAACTTTTGCAATCAAAAGACAAAGAAAACATGGTTCGCAATTGAATTTAATGCAGATTGATGTGTTTATAATTCAATCAGGCAGTCATCCAGGTAGATATTGAAAGGAGATAGTTGAGCTGGATACTATGATGCGAGGCTTCGGGCAGATGCCATTAGGAGATATGACTTTGTTTTAGCCAAGTTCTTGGCAACAAAGTTTAAATCTCTTGTTGGTCAGAAAAATTTCTATGTGAAGGATTTGGAACACCTTGATGGTAAACTTAAGAACAGGAAGGTTAATGATAGTGATATACTAGTAAGTTTTTATGTCCTTTCTCTATTTACCAAGATCTCTATCAATGGTGCCATACAAGAATTAAATAAACTTACAGATCTTGAAACCACACTTTTGGCTGCATTCTGTCTCAGATCCACCTTGTTCAGTTTCAGCGCTGAGATATATGAGCAGACAAAAGGGGTCGCCATGGGTTCACTCCTATTCTCAATCATTGCGAACCTATCCATGGATGATTTTAAAAAAGAACAATTGATTCTCATGCATTTGAGGCAGGCAGGTTGGCAGGATAGATTTGTGGATGATGTTTTGTCTAATTGGCTTTGGGGAACAGAATTGGAAATATTCCTAAGCCATCTCAACAACCTTTCAAAGAATATCCATTTCACCAAGGAACTAGAAGAGGGATAGAATTCTGTTCTTGGATTTCATGATCATTAAGAATGTAGAGGGGACCCTATCTCATGGTGTATACAGAAAAGAAACACATACAAATTTATATCTTCAGGCAAACTCGCATCATCATCCAACTGTAAAGAAATCAATGCTTAATAGTGGTGGCTAACAGAGCATATAGAGTAGCAGACAATGAACACCTGAAAACAGAGAAATTAGATATATGAAATGTCCTAAAAAAGAATGGATACCTAGAATCACAAATAAATAGGGCCTTCTTGAGAGCAGAACATCATAGAAAAGGGACAAAGATGAAGGCGAATTAAGAATTAAGCTTCCCTATGTAGAAGGGATCACAAAAGGTTTAGCTCAGATCCTGAGAAAGGCCAGTATCAAGCTGTCATTTGCTCCAGTGAAAACACATCTGGGCCTACTTGATCAAGCCAAAAATAAAGTTGATCCAAATTTCTATAGAAGTGTATACTTGATTCCCTCTTTGTGTTGAAGACCTCACAGTGGGGAATCTGGAAGAGCTATCAAGACTGGATTAAGAGAATGTGATGCAGATTTACAGCATAGCATTGCAGAACATTTATGGAAAAGAAGTTACCATGTGTCTTGAAAGTGCAAAAATATTGACTAGATTATATAAGTTCTTAAATCACAAGATTGGAGAAGTAGTTGAGATTGAGAAGCACCAAAATAACCTAGATAGAGTTCATGGTCTAAAACTGAGTGAAACATGGAAACCTGTTCTCCACCATATCAGGTTCAAGCATGATAATCTTACACCAATACCTTCGTTTGTTGATTTTTAGGGTTTTTCTTTGGTCCATGTAGGTATAATATTTCATCAACCTTAATTGTTTCACTCTTGCTGGGCTGACATATTACTCACATTATAATAAGGTTTCTATGTACTTACAGAAGCATACAAGACTTGTACCCTTGTGTAATTACCAATACACACATCCTTGAGGATGGGTTCTGCACAAGGTTTTGAAACATTGGGAAATTTCAATTCAAAATATTAAACAATTACTATTCCCTTTGGCAATAAACAAACCACATTTATTTAAGTTACTGATAAACTAATCTTTAATAGAATGACTTTGGTTTCTTATTCCAAAGTCATTTGAAATGGCCCATCATCCTACTGCTAAATTATTTGAACCATAAACATGTGTGTAGTTATTGTTTTCGTCTGTTTATTTTGAACCCCTGCCTTTTCGTTTTGCCTCAAATTTGAGATGTCTTCCAAGTCTTCGTTTGAAGGATCATTTTCATCTATGGTTGCTTTCTTTTCCTTTCTTGCCATTAATTTTCAAAATAATTCCAGATTTCTTCTCCTAGAGCTTAAGTAGTTGCACTTTTTAATTCACCATTTTACATATCATGACTACAGTGGGAGTATATGGTATAGTCAAATCGACTTTATAACTGGATGATTTTTGGAGTTCTGATCATTCTGGCAGAAGATCTGTCCATGCACCAAACAATGCTTAATTTGAAATGTATTATAGCAGAAGATCTGTCTAAACATTTCCAGCAAAGATAGATATGCATCTGTCTTTGTTTATATTTTTATTTTATATATAAAACGGAGTGGTGCCCTTGTCTTCCTGAACAGCTGATGACTGAACCATGGGGATATTCCCACTTGTGTTTCAATTGGTCTCAAAATCATGGTTGCTCTGAAGTAGATCAATTTCGTATCAAGGATACTGCTGGCTGGGCTTCTCCGCTGGGTCCTACCTATTGCCAATGGATGAATTGGAGGGGTTGAGCTTGCTTAAAATAAGTATTATCAAAACTGCCCGTGTAATATATCAAAAAAAGATTCTGTCAGCTTATTTTGCCTAAGGTTCTTTCTTTTGAAAGTTTTTGATATGTGAATTATGTTGGTTCCAAAAGAATAGAAAGATAAGGAAACCTCCTTTTCCACTATAGTTATCACTATTTTATCCTTTAAAGTCATGTTCATTTTAAGCACATTTTTGACTGCTTGTTTGCTTGAAATATGCTCTAGTTTAATTAACCTTTGACATTTTCAGTCTGCATGTGCTTTACTTTATTGCATGCCAAGGGAGAAACCCTTGATGTTCTCTAGGGGTTTTCCTCCAAGAAATTGAAGGATGACTTGGAAAATTTGTAGATGCTTTCATAAAGGTGTGCCCTATTTTGCAACCAAATTATATGGAAGGGCTTCTAGTGGTTTCATTAGAAACACTACTGTTAATTAATTTGGTTTACTTTGATAGCTTGAGAAATTGCCATATCTCAGTGGATAATCTTAGGAATAGAAGAGAATCGTTTGATGTCGAAACGCCACCACCCAAATGAAGTCTTTGAAAAGTCATATTATTTAATCAAATATTATTAGTGTCCAAAAAACGATATTCAAGAACACATAGATGCATTAGTATCATTTTAGACTTCTGAGCAACAAGTATTGCTGTGTCTACTTAGACCCACAGCTAAAATAGTTCACTATCTTTTTGGAACTTCCTCCTTTCGAAAACATACCTCAGGTGGACTGAAATAGGTCACTGAAACTAGGTAGATGTTACAGATGAGCTTGGACATTGTCTCTGTTCCTTTATAGTTTCAAGCTTTTGTTGTTTGTTATCTGCAATTGTGAATGTTCCATGGAAAATGAGTAAGTGGTTTTACTCTTTCATTAGCGACACTGTTCTCTAGGTAGATTTAGGAGCTACATTTGTGTGGCAATTAGAAGACCTGATTTCTTATTATTTGTTTATGAATATTGTTTATGATAAAGAAATTTGCATGTGGATATGCTAGAGCTTGTTCTTTTGTATAAGTTTGTTGCATCTGATTTTGGTCCTGAAAAAATAATTTAGAATGCATGGCTTATTCAGAAAAAGTTTGATGATGCAGTGTAGGAAATGTGATTGGTTTTTATCTTACTTTCTGAACCATGTTGTTTATTTGTCATACTTATGCTTAGTGAAACCTGGAGTGAGATTTCGTGAAGTGGGAGAAGTTATTAATCGGCATGCTTCAATGTCAGGGTTGTCTGTGGTACAGGATCTTCTTATCTTTCTCTTAACATGATTTTTACAGTCTAATCTAGGTTGTGTTTTTTCTGTGAAAGCATTACTCCGTTTGTTGAGATTTACAGCATGTGGTATAGGTGAAATCATATTGTGGCCATGGTATTGGAGAGCTCTTCCATTGTGCACCAAACATCCCTCATTATGCACGTATCCTTTGGCCTTTTGCTAACTGTTTCACTTGAACTACTCGCAAGTTTAGCATTCTAAACTGTCAGGAATAACATTAAAGGCATAAACGATGAAGTATGACTTAACCCATTTTGGGTCATGTATTACTTTCTTCATTATGCCATAAATAGAGTGTCAAGTTCTTATGTTTTAAATGCCACAGAGGGAAAATATTATTATTATTTGACAGATTTCTTGTGAGCATTTGGGAAATGTCTCCTTGACATCTCACAGGAAACAAAGCTGTTGGCATAATGAAAGCTGGACAGACATTTACTATTGAGCCTATGATTAATGCAGGTATGACATTGACTGTGTTGTTTAGAGTTGGTAATTTTTTATTTGCTCGAATATGAAATTTTTAGTTTCTTTCACATTGAATGACGATTGCCTTTTTCCATAGGAGTATGGCGTGATAGAATGTGGCCAGATGGATGGACTGCTGTAACAGCAGATGGGAAACGTAGTGCCCAGTTTGAGCACACTCTCTTAGTGAGTGGCATTTCATTTTATTACTTTATTTTGTATCTTTTAACTCTTGGAAATGTGGTAGGGCCAAGGAACTTTTGTTTGCCACTTCTCATTTCATCCATTTAACCAAGAGAATCCTTTATGCCCTATCCATTTAGCCAAGGGAATCCTTTATGCCCTTTTAAGTTGCAGTGCTTCACATATTCTTAGTTTTATTTGAATTAATGAACTCAGTGCAACCATCCAGCTGGTATAAATCAGGAAAGAAAAAATGGAGGAATGTTTATATTTAAATCTGGTAAATAGCAAGGTATATTTAAACACCATAGTAGTCCAGTTGAGTGGATGGTTGATTCTTCCGCTTATATTTATCACTTGTATATTACAATCAGTGAGGGAAGCACAAACACCAGTGTTATTGGCCATCATGTTTGTAATCTTTTATCTGCTCCTAATCCTGTGTTGGCCCTTTTGGGATGGTGATGACGATGACTGTGCTTCTGCTTTACATCTCACTATAGATTAATGTTGGCACTTGTATCCACTGGAGCTCCTTCCTATCTCTGTTGTATCTCGAATTCTAGCTATCGCTGTTGTGCCTAAACTTCTAGCTCTCCCTTAATCATTACTTTTAGCATATAAAGGTTTATCCATTTTGGGTAACCCTTGAGGCTGTAATTTTATGCATCCAGTTTTTCCACTTTAAAGTAGTTTACACTAGATTCTTTACTCTAGTTAAGCTTATTTTCGTAGTACTTTTTGGTTACTACACTGTATTGTAATTTGTAACAGCTCTTTCTATAGTCCCATTCCATACTTTGGCCATCTATGGGCATAAATGGATTAATTATCTTATCAACCATGTCTTGGGAATTGAAGAAAGCCACAATTTTTGCATTCCTCTTATGAGCATCTTGAGTTATGGGGAAGGCTCCAACTTGTTGATTTTTGTAGGATGAATTTAGGTAGGGTTTGTCCATCTTGTCATGGACTCTTGACAAACATTTGTACTGGTGTAATCTTGTGATCTGAATGCATTGTGCATGTTTTGGGTAAATTATTATAATACCTTATTAAGTACTTATGTTTTTTGATGCTTCTTTTCGAAATGCATGTATACTTTGCCAATTATTTGCATATCATTGTTCTCCTCATGACATATATGAATTTGGATTCTTTATCCGATTTTTAGCAGACTTGGATGATAAAGAAATTTAAAATTGTGAGTCTATGCTTATGTCGATTTCTCACATAAGGAATAGCTATCTATTTTCCGTTTGGTGTATTGTGAAATTTTTAATCTGGAGCAAAGAATCAATGTTGTAACTGTTATTCTTGAGGACTGCTATTTCCTGCAGATGATTGATGTTGGATAGCAATTTTTGTTATTTTATGTGTTATTTCTTTGGATTCACAATTAATGTTCTTCCCCTGCATTGATCTCCCAATGCCCGAAAACCAGACTCTTATGTGCCAAATTTTTGGATACTGTGACTATTGTTTTGGGGTTTGGCAACAATGGTGGCAGTGCATTTGTGTACCAACTACTCTTTATGCTTGCACCAATGGTGCATGTGTCTGCACCAAAAAGAGCCTGTACCAAAACTTGCTTGCACCAGCTTCCCTGTTACTCGTCTGAGTTGTCATGAAATATTGACTAATACTTGTACAGGTCACCAGTGTGTGCATGTTCCCAGTCCATTATTATAGTACCTTATGAATTGTTTGCAGTTTCCGATTCTTCTTTTTACCAGATACATGTAGTTTTTGCCAAATGTTTGAATGTATTAGTTCTTCCCATGACATATGTGAATCTGGGCTGTTTCTGTGAATTTCAGCAAACATTGATGATAAAAGTGCATTAGTGTACCAACTACCCTTCATGCTTGCACCAATGGTACAACACATGTCTGCACCAGAAAGTGCCTGTGCCAAAAATGTTTTGTGCCAGCTTCCTTGACTAATACTTGTACAAGTCACCAGTGTGTGCATGTTTCCGGTCCATTATTATAGTACCTTGTGAATTGTTTGCAGTTTCTGATTCTTCTTTTACCAGATGCATGTAGATTTTTCCAAATGTTTGAATATAGTAGTTCTTCCCATGACATATGTGAATCTGGGCTGTTTCTGTGAATTTCAGCAAACATTGATGATAAGGGGAACACATTTTGTGGGTTCGTCTATGCTAAATATATTGTGTGTTTATTTTGAATCACACAAGGAATATATATATATATATATAGTGTGGTGTATTTTGTACTTCTAATCTCTTAAGCAAAGACTCAATGTTGAGGCTATTTTCCAACAAACTGCTGTTTATGACTGGACTTTAATGTTGGGCAATGATTTTTTATTATTTTATTCACTGTTTTTTGGATTCACTGATCAAAGTTCTGCCCCTACAATAATTGGCTTCTGCCCCAGAGATGACTTCTTTGTGCCATGTCTTTGGTTGCTATGACTGTCATTGGGGATTTGGCAGCAATGGCGGTAGTGCATTCCTGCTCTAACTACTCTCCGTGCATGCCCCAGTGGTATCACAAATGTCTACACCAAACTCTCTAGTTCCAAGTGCCTTTGAAAAAGAAACAAACATTATCAGTGCGAGTAGGCTTCATGATAGTTACAAACCATTTCTCTACAGCGGATAGCTAGTTTAGATGGATCTTGCCTCATCTTGATCACAAGGGGCATCACAGTAATATGCTAGTGATTTGAACTAATCACACGGTGTTTATGAACCATTGATGCTTTACTTGGAAAGGTTTTTGGCATGCGTTTTATCTGAAATGTGCAGTTATCTTTCTCAAATTTAAAATGAGTGGTTCAGCAATCAAGTGATACATGGCTATTAGGCATTCATGAAAGTCAAAGATGAAAAACTCTGAAAAGTTTGCTGAGGCAATATAGAAATTTTTGGTTGTCTGGTGATATCCTTATCATAATTATGTTTATGATTACCATAGTAGTTCAATAGTATCATATGCTTTTACAGAAGGTTCATTGTATCCTCCTCTATAATTGTTGACCATTTTAGCAATTCTGCTGGAACTATGTGGGGAATGTTTAAGGATCTAAATTTCAGTAAATATATTTTTAATGCAGGTAACAGAGACAGGAGTGGAAGTACTAACAGCACGCTTGCCCAGCTCTCCAAATGTTTTCCCCTGGTTAAACACATGAACAATTTTTCTTCCATGTTGTGTAACTAGTGAAGCTTCACATGGAAGGGTCCGTTGCAGATGATTGTTCATCCAGTGTAATCTATCAGGACACTAAGTGTTGAGACCCATCGCAGAGTTCTATTCTGGATTGCAGTTTGTATATTGCCAGAGTAAAGCATTTTTTGTTTGTTTCAAATAAAAAAGAAACAATCATCCTTTAGCAGTTTTTAGCTTAATTAAGAATTCAATTGACAAGTTTACATCCCAGATTGGGATTTTTAAGCCTTCATTGTAGGTTAAATTTTGATTTATTTATAGGTGACAAATGCCTTCAAAATAAAACAAAAATTTTCATTTTCCTTCAAGATGTGTTTTATTTGCAAATACTTTTTCAACATTTATTGTTGTTGTCTGTTATGATTTTAGTTTACAAGCTACTTTTACATAATTCAATTTGCTTGGGAAGTGAAATTTGAAATCAATAGCTTCACTTCAATACTCAGAAATACTCGTTGTGATGACAACAATCATTGTTTTACTTGGTAGTATGAGTTCAATTGGAAGAAGACTAGTTTTGGGCAATAAACTAGTTAGCAGATCATATGAAGTTGTAAAAGTACACTAAACTAAAAGAAGATTGATGAATTATTGAAAATGGCTGTTACCGTCTTGTATTCAAGGATAAATTATGTTACAAATAGCATTTTATGGTAGATGTTGTTTCTTCTTGTTTCCCTTTGAATTTGGAATATGAACAATCTCTCTATTTTCACTAGGGATCATAAAGAAAATCTCACTGGGGAAGTTACAAGGGTTTCAATAGAATGCTTCAAGAACTAGATGCCGAAACTTATTTATTCTTTTTAAACCTTTATGCAAGATGATGGATCCCTGTTTTTTCCTCTTTTTGTACATCTTTTCTGGCATTAACTTTAGTTTGTTGTTATGTTTTATGGACTTATTGTTGTTTGTTTCTTATATTATGGTAGGATTACGTAGGATGTTGAGTAGTGTTTATGTTAATTGGTTGCTTAGTTGATTTTGTTATATTTGGTTCATCATATTGGGCGAAACAATTCTGCCGTTGTTTTGTTAAATGAGGTTCCTAGGAACGACACAATTCTTAAGTTGGTTCTCCTTGTTAGTTTAGCTATATATTGCATTTTATTTCATTCCTGTACGACTTTGATTTTGTGTGTGTTCACTGCTGCAAGTATTCTTTCTTTTTAATTGGTGTGTTTCAGGACCTTTGTAGAAGCATTGGTGTGTTAATTTGTAAACACAATGATTTGTTTAGGAGAATCTCAATTATGGTTTGGTCGAGTTGGTCTTCTATGAAGAAAATTGTTGAAGATCCTAGTGTGTTGCTTTTCTTGTTGAAAGGACTTGGTTTGTGACCTAAACAATTGTCTCAGAAAGGGTGAGACTAAGATGAAAATTTATATTCTTGTATGCACGAAGACAATCGTAGGATAGATACATTATACCAGCATAGCTAAGTCAAGCCAACTTCAAGTCGATTATGGCATGCTATTTGTATATATAGTGCAACTGCCTTCAAATATTAGAACCCACGATTTGACAAAGATATAAATGACTTGTCAATTTTAGGGCCATTACTAGGGAAGGTGTCAAGTAGTAATTGCCTAAAGAGATTAAAGTTTAGGAGTTCGGGAGTAGTGCAGATAGGTGAATAGGGTGGATAGTTGACGTCACCATCACTATCTTTCTATGATGCTATTTTGAATGCAAAAAGCTTCAATTCATTCATCGAGGCAAAAACCTATTGAATACGTGTTTTGGGGTTACAAACTGAAAGATTGATACTCTCAATCTAGTAGATCCTTACATGCAAGAAATATTAAAGTAATCTTCCAGCTAATAATAAAATTTCAACTAATAATGCATGATCTAATAATAATGTAATAAAATATCCTAACTTTCCTCCCCTATTATAACTCCTACCCCATAGGTTTTATCATTTGCAATGGTCACTGGTTTTCCTTCTTTGGCTTTGAAGGTATCAAACTGGTCTTTGCCCCTTGTCATGTGTTGGCTAGCACCAAAATCAATATACCAAGAATCATCCTTGGTTTTGGCGGTAACTTTAGTCATGAGTATTTTGTGTGCTTGTTCATAATTTGAATTTAACACTTCAATGGCAACATGCCCTTTTTGTTGCTCTTGTTGGGTTTGTGGCCTATACTCATGTTGCTTTTGTTGAGGTATGTGGAGTTGGGTCTCCTCGTGTGGTAGCATTGTACCAACAATATTTAGTATCATGGTTGTCACATTCATAGATATGACAATACCTCTTTTGGTGTTGAGGTTGTTGTGATGATGAGGAGGAAGGACCTTTGTTTGAAGAACGTTTGTCTTCTCTGTTTTCCAAATTTTTGACTTGCAGGTTTTTGACTTATGAGTGCACTGTTTGACAATTGGTCCCTTAGTTTGTTGGTTTCTTCTTCTTGTTGAAGCATATTGGCCAACTACCTTGTTGGAGGCCTGTAAGAAGGTATTAAATACCCAAAAAGAATCAGGTTAAGCTCAAATTATGATGGGAACTAAGAGCTTGTTGTCCACCTTTTCACCCATAACATTCAGTTTTCCCTTTAGGTCTACCACTTTGCAAAGAAATTGCTCCATAGTCTCTCCATCTCCCACTTGCAATGTGTGAAGTTGGGATTGAAGGTTAAGAATAGTGGATTGATTATTTCCTTCATAAATGGTTGTAAGAGCATCCCATGCTTTATTGGAGGTTTTTGCATCACAAATGTGTGGTTGGATCTCATCAGTTGTAGCAAGGGTGATTAGCATTAGTGCTCATTGATCTGCTTCATCATACTTCTTTGCTTGGTCCACATATTTTGGTTGTGTTTTTATGCCTGTCACAATGTCCCATAGTTTCTCCACTATCAAGATAGTCCACATCTTTGTCTTCCATGCTCTAAAGTTGGGTCCTTTTAAGAGTTGAGAATCTATGAGAAACACTTTGGAAGTGGCCATTTGTGCAAAGCTGCAAAATATCATTTGCAAAATTTGGAAAACGTGGAAGAAAAAAAGTTGAAGGCAATAGACTACGTCAGTAATGCACCTTTTACAATATTTGATAATTTTTGCAAGAAGGGGAAAGGCGTCGAACTACGTCGATATTGCACCTTATTTACAATCACAATTTCACAATTGATTAAATCAAATTGCACAATTGGTTAGATCAAATACATAAAATGTCCCTTCTAAATATTGCACTTTAATAATAAAGTACTTTAGTCCCTATTGATAAGCTTAGCTCTTGGTCTTATGAGGGGTCATAGTTGGGATGAGAATGCCCAACCCAAAGCGTCGGTCGTAGGGGTTTCTCACACTACCCTACCAAAAAATAAAAACAAAAAATAAAGCACTTTTGAAAAATAATAAGCTTTGTTTTTTTTCTAAAGCTCTTATTTATTTATTTGTTTGTTTTTTAAGAAAACACTTTTTAAAAATAATAATCTTATTTTTCTTTAAAAAAATTGCTTTTATTTTTATTTTCTAAAAAACAATACTTTAAAAATAATAAAGCTTAAAAAAAAAATGAGAAATATTGAAAACTTACAAGCTTGGTGCTGTATCTATATTTGGATCTAGATCTAGATTTGGATTGGGAGATGTGAATTTTTCTTCCTTCATGAATTTTTGCACAACAAAATAACAACATTGAAAGGCCAACTTCAAACAACCATAATGTGTTCAATAGTGCTCAAAATTTGGCATATGACACTCACTTTTGTAGTATTTGAAATGATCTACATGATGGTGCAAGAATATTTTGAATGGTTGCTATATAAGAAGATATAATTCCCACAAACAAAATGATGTGCGATACCAAATCCAAGGCCGCGATCATATAGGTTTTGATTATCAATGAATATCTTTCAACACTTAGACCTATGCACATCAAACAAATAGAAAGGCTTGTTGTCAAATGGCAACGATTGTCCCTTAATAGACCTTACACACTCGGTTGTGGAAGGACTTGTCGTTGGATAGCGACGATCGTCCTTTACCAGACCTCACACTTGGTGGTGGATCGAATCAAGAATTCTTTTATGATAAACCAGATCAGTGTAACACCAGAAGTTTAGAGCATATTCATATTTTCTTGCTTTGATACCAATGATGTCAAAGAACTTCAATTCATTCATTGAGGCAAGAGCTTATTTCATACATGCTTTAGGGTTATAAACTAGAAGATTGATACTCTCAATTTAGGAGATCGTTATATGCAAGAAATATTAAAATAATCTTCTAGCTAATAATAACCTTTCTAATAACCTTTCAATTAATAATGCACGATCTAATAATAATATAATAAAATATCCTAACATATTCTAGAATTAGTTGGATCGCATGACTCGTAGCGGGGACAATACAACTAGGATTCTTACCAATCCCCCAAGAATAATGTAGAGAATGCAAGAGAAGTGAACAAACATTAATGTAGGAAGGTGGACTTTAAAGCTTCCCAAGGTGAAAGGTTATTACAAAAAATAAATCTAGAAGAACCACATAAGTATAATGGGGTCAATCAAAAGGCACTAAAGTTGACTTAGAAGCTATTGCAATTATTATTGCACAAAATGAGGACATTGTTATAATTAGCCTTGTATAGGCTAAAGATACAAAGAACCTGATGTAGTCTCTGTTGTAGCATGTGAAGAAATCCTTGCTCTAGCTTAAACAAAGTCACAGTTGTTGAAGTACATAGAAAAGGAGCTATTGCAACTGCTTTTGAGGTGTTAAGAGACGTCTTCCAACTTGTATTATTTGATATATTTTTGTAAAAAAACAAAGAAAAGGTCAAGTTCGATAGCTCAAGCCCCCTCATAAGAGAAAAGCTTGGGCTCCCCTTGAGATGATCTCACTTACAAAGCAATTGAGAGAACTTAGCTTACCAACAAAATACTTGGGACCTATGGTACTAGACCTTGTGGGTTTAAACAACTTGAGAGGGATGACAAAGGTTGGTGGACATAACTCCAACACGAGCCCTACTACTTTTGATTTCATAATATTTACACTTCAAAAACAAACCTCATGAAAGAGAAACCTCTAGTCTTAATATTACATTTTCATGGTCTAGCTACATAAGATCTAGATATTCTTTTGTTTGAATTTGATGTTCGTTGCAAGAGTTGTAATTGTTTAATGGATGCACAAAAGTTGAAGCTATAACTTGCCTCATTGAAAAATATTGACCTTAGCTAGTTCATGGGCCTTGAGAAAGACAAAATAGTGACATGGGAACAGATGAAGTTGGAATTTCTTAAAAAAATATCATGATTACTACAAGAGATGAAATCCTTCAAATGATGCAAAAGGAGGATGAGCTGTTGGAAGGCTAAAAGAGATTTTAGTTCAACTTGCAGAGGTCCAAGCAATATGAGCTAAAGGCAGTTTCTATTAAATTGATATTTTTTAGGGGAGTCTCGAAAATTGTCTCGAGGCCCTAAACTTGGTGGTAGTAGGAGACGTTTCATAGCTCTCTTTTGATGAAATTTGAGAACCAAGTGAAAATTACTCTAGATCACTAGCAAGATACGACGAGTCATAGATGGCTATTTCTTAAGCAACCAAAGTTACAGTTGTAATGAAGTTTGAACTAAGAAGTTTGTTGGAAGACCTCAAGTAAAAGGTATTAAGCTCAATGGTGTCCTTGATTGATGTGCTCCAACTACAAAGGAGGAGAATTAAAGAGCACTTGGAGTGTTCTATCCCAATGTACAAAAGACATCAACTTAATGAATGTTCATTGAAGAAGAATTATGGAATCTATGAAGAGAAACATTATTCAAATGCTAATCTATCACTTCTACGACTTAAAGTAACATTTAAGGGAGACGAAGTGGAAAAAATGTGTTTCATACCACAAAAGCAATGAGGGCCATGAAAATAACTCCCAAGTAGGGCTCAAATTCCATATTAGTATAAATAAATGAATTCTCCTTTTTCCTCTACAAATTGGTATCCACCCATATATTAGCAATAGTAGTGATAACCACAATGGTATATGCACCATATTCCTTAATAGAATCCACAATATCAATTTTGGAGAGGCCAACAAAGCTTGCCATTGCAGCCACAACCCTAGCCATAACCACAATTGTTACTAATATGACCAAACACCAACACCTAACTACCTGTTCAACCAACTCAATTACCCACCCAACCTATGCCATGAATTGGATTTCAACGTCTCTCCTTCCCGCCTTCCCTTTGTGTTTTGTTTGACTCAATGGTATTCATGAATTGGATTTCTACGAAGTTGTGAAAAAACCAAAGTGTCCATGATCTTTTTGCCTAGGTTCGAGAATTTGGTATGTAGAAAATATCGTTGTGGCTTTGATCAATGCGTCGCCTCTTGCCTTCGTATTCTCCACCTCTTGTCTTTGCATGCTTCACCTCCAATTCCAACGTTGAATCTTCTGCACTTTTGTTGAGGGACTTCGTGTGGCTTTCGTGCGAACAACTAGCATGCACTTTGAGGGTTATTTTGTTTGGGAGCCATAGACAACACTTGTTGGATGCCACATGCTAAATGTCTAACTCCATGTCACGTCACCTCCAAAGGTGGCCACCAACGCTGCATAGACACACTCAATGTCATTGGGAAAAGCATGTTCAGGACGATGCCACCAACAAGGAGGCAAATTGACTATGAATTTTGGTAACATTGGCTTAGCCACGCAAACTCATTTTTCTGGTGTTATCCTTCATCTCTTCATGTTATTGCAACGTCTTCTCCATTGGAATTGAACATCTACATGTAGAAGGTGACAAGATCAATCAATTTTCTATTAACTCCCCCAAAAGGTGAAGGTAGAAGGCATTTTGTTGCGACATCCCTCCAACTCTTGTGCTCTTTGAAGATAATGTTGCCTTGTGTTATCGAGCATTGAGCATATATACAATAAGTTTGATCTCCTTCATTATTTCGACACCTTCAGTGCTTGACCTGTATCTCCCCACCCTTTAGGCATTACTCAAATGCATCATTCTTGGTATGCACTTGCAATGATCAAGTTAAAGTTGGCATGGTGAATGACTTGGCAAAAAGCACGTTTTAAGAAGATTCAAAACCCATCATAGCCCTCGTGCACACCCTCAATAATAAACCCATATTTGTTGTCTGTTGCAACATGCAAGTTAAACTTCAGGATTCATCCTAAACATCATAATTACTTCAAATTAGTGGCAGTTAAGAACAACCACCAACCACTACTTTGAGTGGCTCATTGTTGTTTGACCATGCACTTGTTGCGATAAATTGAACATTTTTAGGTTCTAATTTCACATGCACATCGTGGTGTCACCCAAGTTAACACCTTCATAACTATCATCTTCACGTTGGGCACTTACTGGAACATGTTCTCTCAGAGTGTTATCCCTTGTAGACAAGCACTTCGTACGCTATTAGTTCTTGTTATGTCCATTCCATCCGACTAGTGAGAGCTTGCCTACCTTGTTCACTTAGTGACATGTGGCTTCACATCTAAAACTAACAAATATTACAAGTTGCTCGTGGACCCTCTACTCGTTTTCCTTGGAGGTAGTTGAGCATTGAACAACTCAAAAGATTTCTTTTGTATCTTCAACTCCTTAATCGGAATCATAATAAAGTTTAGTTGTGTTTATATACAATGTCATCCTCTAGACCTTATATGAGCAACTTGCATTCTTGTCATTGCCTATCATGTCACTTACAAGTCCTATAATGGCATCAAGCTCATTGACGACAACATCCTTGCATTGTCTTTCTACAATTATTTTGACTTTGATGTAGCTGTCATCGACCCTAGTGGATAATGTGGAGAAACTTTGTTCATCCATAGTAAAACCTTATTTCTTTCTTTCATTCACTCCAATCTTGTCTTCATTCCACCTAGGACAATAGCTATATTTATTTTATTCATAATACCTTATCCTCTTTCCAAAAGCAACATTCTTGCAATGTCTTTTATCACGTCCATAACCATTGTTTTGGCATTTCATTCTCTGTTCAAGATAGCCAGTGATAGCTTATTGATACCAATTCACTACAGGGCAATAGTTCACAGACTATATGAGCATGTAAAGGCTAGAATCAAAACACAGGAAGGGTTATCTGAATGTTTTGGTAGTGACATAGGTGTCAAACAAGGTTGCCCTCTATCTTCGACCTTATTTGGGTTGTACATTGACAAGTTAGAAGAATAGATAAACAAATTTGGGGGAGAGGGTGTGCATTTAGCCAAATATGTGGTAAAACTCCTCATGTATGCAGATGATGTAATTCTTGTGGCCAAAACAGCCAAAGATCTAGAAGATCACCTTCAAGCTCTAGAACTCTTTTGTAAAGAAGTTGGGATGCAGGTGAACACGAGCAAAACAAAAATTATGATTTTTTCAGCAAAAAAGAAGCTATTGAGATCAGGAGCTTAGGGTTAGAAACCAAAGAGTCGGAATAATAAAAATCAAATGAGCATTAACCATTAACAATAATAATTAGGTTACAAAGTTTAAATAGGAGCTAATTAACCATACGCCTAACTTAGGGGAAAGAGAATAGGGAGGAAAGAAGAAAAGGAAATTGAATTTGAGTTCTCTCTCTGCCGCCCATTCCGTCCAAACTCCGTCGTCCATGAGGTAAAAGGTAAGTCCACCCTTTCACTGTGGTAAAAACATTTTTTACCTAATGTAACTTCCAACATTCTCCCCCTTAAAGTTGAGAGGACTGACTATACAGTCTCTCAGCTTTATAAATTGAGCTGTAGCTATGCCTTTGGTGAAGATATCTGCTATATTGTCCAAAGTGTTGCAGTATTTAAGCTCAACTATCTTCTGATCCACCATATCTCGAATGAAGTGATACTTCATATCAAAATGTTTTAATCTTTTATGATGGATTGGATTATATTCCAACTGAATGACACTAATATTATCACAATTTAGAGTTGTTGGACCACTTTGTTTTTCGCCAATCTCTTCAAGGATTTTCCTCAACCAGAGGACTTGAGTACTAGCATGTGTAATGGCTATATACTCAGCTTCAGTAGATGATAATGCTACAACAGATTGTTTCTTGGAACTCCAAGTTATTAGTCCTAAACCTAGACTAAAACAGTTCCCTGATGTAGATTTCCTGTCATCTATATTGCTGCCCCAATCACTGTCACTAAAACCAAGTAACTTCACAGAGTTACTCTTGTGGTAATGGATTCCAAAATCCAATGTACCTTTTACATAACGTAGAATTCTTTTGGTTGCTTGAAGATGCAACTCAGATGGGCTAGCCATAAACCTTGAAACAAGAGAAACAACGTACTGAATATCAGGTCTTGTGTTGGTAAGAAACATCAGACTCCCAACCATACTCCCGAAAGTGGTCATGTCAACCTTTTGTGATCCATCATCTTTGCTCAGCTAGATTCCATGTCCTGTTGGTGTTGTAACTGATTTGCACTGCTGCATAGCAAACTTATTGATCATGTCACTTGCATACTTATGTTGACATATGAAGATCCCTTTCTCTGATTGATGTACTTCCATGCCTAGGAAGTATCTCATTAATCTGAGATCTTTCATCTCAAACTGATTCATCATGGATTTTTTGAACTCCATGTTCATTTTATTATTACTACCCATAAATATAAGATCATCCACATATAAACAAACTATGAGGATGTCTGTTCCATTCTTGAGGTAGTACAAAGTTGGTTCACTTTTGCTTTTAGTGAATCCAAGCTCATTAAAATAGCCATCAATGCGTGAGTACCAAGCTCTTGGTGCTTGCTTGAGGCCATAAAGTGCATTTTTCAATTTATAAACAAGGTTTTATTTTCCTTGTTCTTGGAAACCTTGAGGTTGCTGAACATACACCTCTTCCGTTAAGTATCCATTTAAGAATGCACTTTTCACATCCATGTGTTGTATTGCCCAACCTTTGTGAGCAGCTAAGGAAAGAACTGTTCTAATTGTCTCCTGTATTGCTACAGGAGCAAAGGTTTCCTCATAGTCTATTCCATATTTCTGAGTAAAACCTTTTGCAACTAGTCTTGCCTTATGTCTTTCAATGCTTCCATCAACATTGAATTTGGTCTTATAGACCCATTTACAACCAACACATTTTTTACCTTTGGGTAGCTTCATAAGCTCCCAAGTATCGTTTTTGTTAATAGAGGATATTTCCTCTTTCATGGCATCTTGCCATATACTTTCTGTACATGCTTTTTCATAGCTAGATGGTTCTAGCCGTGCAAGAGCCAATAAAGCATAATTGACTACATCTCCTCTTGGTTCGTGAGATTCATCCTCTCCAGACATGTGAAGATTTTCAAGTCTGGATAATATGTCATCCATCTCACTAGCTTGACTTCTAGTGTATCTTCGTTGGAAATTCCTATCCAACATTTGAGAAGATGGATGATTCTGTAGTGTTCTTTTTCCTTTATTAGTCTCTTTCCTTTGAGAAGATGGATCAATATCCATAGGACTTGGAGCACTTACAGATCTTTGAAATCTTCTTGGAGAGTTTTGTGGTGCCTTCAAAGGACTTCTTCTAGGACTTGGTGTACCACTCGATGTACTCGAAGAAGATTCATTTTGAGGACTCTATGGTGGGGTACCACTGCTATTCTTAATTTGTACCTGTGAAGAACTGGCTAAATCAGATTCTACATTAGCAAATTTTTGATGACCCCATTCTCCCCCTTCATCAAAAATTACATCTCTTGAAATAATTACTTTATGGGTCTTTGGATTGTAGAGTCTGTATCCTTTTGTGGATTCATAGTACCCTACAAATATACATGCTTGACTCTTGGGATCAAGCTTCTTTCTTTTCTCTTCTGGAATATGTGCATAGGCTAAACAACCAAATATCTTGAAATGCTTTACATTTGGCTTCTTGTTGTACCATCCTTCATAAGGAGTGATACCATCTAAACTAGAAGTTGGACTTCTATTTATTATGTATGCACTGGTTCTAACAAAGATCTCGCCCAATATGTGTGTGTTAGATGCTTTGTTTGTAGCATAGTTCTTGCCATCTCTACAAGGGTGCGGTTCTTTCGCTCTCGCCACACCGTTCGTTGAGGAGTATAGGCGTAGTGAACCGCATTTTAATCCCATTCTCTCTACAATATTGCAAGAATTCATTTGAGGAGTACTCACCTCCTCTATCTGTCCTTAGACATTTTACATGATATTCACTCTGCTTTTCTACATTATTTCTGAAATCTATGAAGCAATCAAATGCTTCATCTTTATGTTTCAGAAAATAAATCCAGCACATTCTGGAATAATCATCAATAAAAGTTAGAAAATATGAATTGTTTCCTAGACTTTTTGTTTGCATAGGACCACAAATGTCCAAGTGCACTAGCTGAAGAGGATAACTGGCTCTCCAGGCTTGTATTTTAGGAAACTTTGATCTGGAGTGCTTTCCCAAAGCACAACCTTCGCATACTTTCTTGTGATCTGAAATCTTTGGTAGTCCTGTCACCATAGCTTGTGAAGTTAACATTTTCAAGCTAGCGGAATTAAGGTGACCATATCTCAAGTGCCACAGTACACTTGGATTTGAAATAGCTACATTCGTAAGTTGTGCTCCCTTTGGCTCACCAAATTTCAGAGGGAATAACCTATTTTTTGTCATAGGTACTTGTGTAATAACTCTATTACAATTGTTTTTATCAAGTATGGTACATCTACCTTCATCAAAAACAAGTTTGTAATTCCTCTCCATCATTTGCCCAACACCGAGGAGATTGTGTTGGAGCTTGGGAGTAAAATAAATGTCATTCACTTTTTTAAGGCCTTCTTTTGTTGGAACCTCCATGGCTCCAATGCCTTCTACTTGCAATGTCTTATTATCCCCTAACTAAATATGGGATTTATAATTTGAATCTAAGGTAGCAAAGAGTTATTCTTTGCCACTCATATGATTGGAACAACCAGTATCTAGAATCCATGTATCATCTAGATTGTAATCTGATTGTCCATATGAAAGAAAAATATTTGAGGGGTCTTCTTCTTCTCCATAGAAGGAACCGTATTGACGACTTTGTCCTTGTGAAGTTTTTGACCAGTAGTCACGAGCAAAGTGTCTTGGTTTACCGCAATTGAAACATGCTATTTTGGACTTGTTGCTTCCTCGTCCTTGATTTCCATTTTGGCCTGGATTGCCACTTTGATTTTGGTTACCTCCTCTGTTCTGATTTTGTCCTCTATTTTTATTTCCTCCTTTGTAGGAGTTTGCTCCTCTTGAGTTGTCTCGGCCTCTGTCTCTTTGTTGTCGTCCTTTGCCTCTTCCTCTTCCTTGTCCTCGCCCTACGGCTTCGTTTGAAGTGAAGGCATTGTCTTCACCTCCATAGCTTGTGGAAGGTGCCCCCTGTAACCTCTCCTCATGAGAAGTTAATGAACCTATTAAGTTATGAAACGTGAGAGTAGAAAGGTCTCTTGATTCTTCGATTATGATTGCTATGTGATTCCACTTAGGAAGAAGTGTTCTCAACACTTTCTTCACCACTATTTCAGGTTTTGTGTCATCACCCAAGGTTTGCATCATATCGATTACTACTTTAAATATTACACAGTAATCTCCGACTCTTTCATTGTCTCTCATTTTGAGATTTTCAAAATCTCTTTTCAGTGTTTGAAGCCTGACCTGCTTCACTTTATCATTTCCTTGAAAACCTTCTCGTAAGGCCTTCCATGCATCTTTAGCAGTTATGCTTGATGCAATCCTATGAAAGATACTTTTAACTAATGCAGCTTGAAGTAGGGATAGGGCAAAAGAATTATTTTTCTGGGCTTCCTTTAGGGTTTTCTTGTTTGCTGCATTCAAAGTAGTCCAATCCGTTGAAGCTGTGTAGCCATCTTCGACAATATCCCATAAGCCTTTTCCAATGAGTAGTGTCCTCATTTTGATGGACCAATACTCATAATCATCCCCATCAAATTCAGGGATGGGTAGATTGTAGTTTGATGCCATTACAAACAATAACAAAAAACTACTATTATTGTGCAATTATAAGAAAATAAAGAAAATTACAAAGATCAAGCCTTGCTTGATTTTAACTTTTCACAAAGGGCTTTATTCTACTTGATGAGACTCTCGCTATCTCCCGGTGCACAAAATTGTCCGCAACTTCTTCCTCGTCGTCACCGATTAAGATGATTTCTAGTGAATCTGGTTCAATAATTTCAATGGAATTACTATAATGAGTATATTTCGATTCTACTAGAGCAATTGGTATTGACTCAGATTGTTCAAATCTGCTTCCAAAATAATTATCTTCTGAATCTGCTTCATAGCCTAGTTCAGGATTTCGCTGATTTGCAATTACTGCATTTTGTAATTGTGAAAATACAGTGTTAAGTCCAAGCGTTCTTACATGCTCGTCAAAATTTTCTGCGTTTGTTCTTAGTAACAAACTACATAGAGCATGATAACACCCACCAGATCTGATCATCTAGATATTTTAAAGAAAATTTCCCCGAAATTTATTTTTTACAACAATTTCCTCTTAGGAAATTTTTCTAAGTTTTTACCTATCAAAGCGTAAAAACTTTTACATCTATTTCCTCTTAGGAAATAATTTTTCTCTAGTTCTAAGAATCAAATTTGAAAGAGAATGCTAGAGATTTTCTTTTAAAATTTTTTAATATATAATTTTTTTTTTTTATAGTTTTAATCAAAATTTTTATAAACTATATATTTTTATAGATAAAAATTTAATTTTTTTTTAAAAATATTTATCTATATAATATAAATTTATAAAATTAAAAATGATTAAAAGAAAATAAAAAAATATATTATATTTTATAAGCAAAAAAAACTTTGTTAGGCGCGCGTGGGGTTCGACCCTACGACCTCCCGCGCCTCAACTTAACGCTGGCCCGAATAGCCAGTTGGGCTAGCGTATCCGACGGTAAAGGAAGGAAGAGTCCTTCCTTTTATTTCCTGTCGGTGCTAGCTACAGGATTAAAAAACCAGGACTTTAGTCCCACATCCGCTGTGCGGATGTTTTTGTAGGCTTTAAAAGCCTAACGTCGTCGGTAGATTCTCGATTGCCTACGGGCAATCGAGACTGCATTTTGCCTCCCCGTGCAAGTCGTGCCTCCTCGCGCCATGTGTCAGTCTAGTCTGCTCTTGTCTGGTCATGCCACGTGTCAGTGTCTGGTTTGGTCTAGTCATGCCACGTGTCGGTCTGGTCTAGTCTGGTCTGGTCTGGTCTCCTCGTGTCACGTGTCCACGTCTTTAGTTCTGTATGCTCCTCGATCTTTGTGCCTCCAGGGTCACCTTGGTTCATGTGCTAGGGCTAGGCTGACCTCCTCGAGATTCATGCTTGCCTCGGTTCACGTGCTATGGGCTAACCTCCTCCTCAAGATCCATGCCTGCCTCGGTAACGCCCACCAACTTCACTTCCAACCAGCTCTGATACCAGATATTGAGATCAGGAGCTTAGGGTTAGAAACCAAAGATTCGAAATAATAAAAATCAAATGAGCATTAACCATTAACAATAATAATCAGGTTACAAAGTTTAAATAGGAGCTAATTAACCATATGCCTAACTTAGGGGAAAGAGAATAGGGAGAAGGAAAATAGGGAGGAAAGAAGAAAAGGAAATTGGATTTGAGTTCTCTCTCTGCCGCCCATGCCGTCCAAACTCTGCCGTCCATGAGGTAAAAGGTAAGTCCACCCTTTCACTATGGTAAAAACATTTTTTACCTAATGTAACTTCCAATCGAAGCAACAACTCAAATTTTAGTTTGCAGGAGAACCGCTTGATGTAGTAGTAGATTACAAATACCTGGGCATAGACTTTCATGACAAAATTAATTGGAATACATGTAGGATGAAAAGAACTCAAAGTTGCTGGAGAGCACTATATGCACTTCAAAACAGGTGTAGGAATGCCGAGTTGTGGGACTCAAAGACCACCAAGGTCTTATTTGGCCTACTTGTTACACCGGTTCTATTGTATGGTTGCGAGGTGTGGGCTAGTGGCACAACAAATGCAAAATGGAGGCAAATAGAAAGGATTCAAAAATATCTAATCACAAACTTTCTCAAAATTAAGGCCACAACCCCTTATGAAATTATTCTAGCTGAAACTGGAATGTTCCCTTTAGAAGCAATTGCTATGACCAAGTCGTTATGTTACTTGAAAAAAATAGAAAACATGACAAATGATAGATGGCCTAGAGCAACTAGGGATGAAGAGTTGCATAGGCGAAAGAATATGTGGATGAAACAAAATCAGAAATGGATGAAACATTGGGAAATCAACATAAATGAATGCCCAAATGTCAATAAAGACATAAAAAATTATGTGAATGAAAAGTTCAAAAGTGGAATGTGGAAAAATGCAAGCAAGAAAAGACAATATTATATTGCAAATTTTAACCCAATGTATGACCACAAGGAAAAAGCGTATATAGGCGCTGAAATCAAGTGGAAGGAAAAAATACTCATTGCTCAGATAAGGACTAGCTCTCATAGGCTTAGATGTGAAACAGGGAGATGGACAACGCCCAAAGAACAATGGGAAGAAAGGATATGTACTCTATGCAACATAGGGGTAGTAGAGACAGAGGAACACTTCATCTATAAATGCTCGAGTTTTTTAGATATTCGTGACAAATACAAAGAAACACTTGGGAACGAGTTTATTACAGATTTATTTGAAGACAGTAAAATAAAAAAAGTTGGAGAATTGCTAACACAAATCAGCAAGAGAAGGAATAACCTTCTCAAATATATTAAAGATCATATGATATGATTTGAGTAATTGTACTTCCATATTTGAGGTCCCATAGACCATATTTGGGTCTCACGGACATAATTAAAATATTTCATTTCATTTCATTTCATTATTTGACACTTAGAGACATGTTGGAAGTTGAATTTCTTCCAAGATCATGACCCTTTTATTTATGTAGACAACAAGCCATATGCAAGTTGAGACCCTAGGTCCTTTTCCAAGGGGGACCTAAAACTACGCAAGTTGGTCTACCTCAATATGTTTTATGTACAATTTTTATGGCTTAAGAAAATGTTTTACGTATAACTTTTGCAAATCATCTAAGATTGTGAAACTGCCCTAATACTACTTAAGAACCTAAAATATGAAACAAAATGGTAAACAATGCAAAAATACAAATATGCAACAAAAAAGTCCTAGGCTACATGCATTTTTTATTTCGATGATTGTAAAAAAGTATAATATTCTAACTTTCAAGGGCAAACAAAGAGATTATGCAAACCAACAAACTAGCCTAGAAGCAACTATATGCATTTAGGGTTTCTTCCCTAAAGTGATTTGACCAAATAAATTGACCTAAAATTTATTCTTTTCCCATACAATTAAATTCTTAAGAAACAAATAATAGATTACAACAACAAAGGTAGAGACAGTCAAAATCAAATTACAAAAATATGAGGAAGGGAATAAGAAACTGAAACACCTAATTTTGGTGTTTGTGCAAAAGTGTTGACTTCTTGCAAAAACATTACCATAGAGCTATTGTGGATTTCCAAAGCTATCATGATGATACCTGCAAAAACAATAAAAAAGGCAATGGGATTATGTTTAGGGGGTTTGTCTGATCATAGAGAAGTAGATGACTATCTAGCCAAACTGATCAGACCATCCTTTTGGTATGACAAAAGAAATGGATGCTTGAAAATGGAAGAAGCATATACCCTTTGTAATAACGCTGATATTTAGCAATAATGCTATCACAAACATTTAGTGCTATCACTCTATGACAGTTAAGTTCAAAATCATTGGAGTTTTACTGAGTTTTAGTGCTATTGTTATTGTAGCTCAAAAACAAGGGTTTATGCCAATGGAAAACTTGTAAAAACATGCCTAAATATTGAATGCAATAAGTGGACCTTAAGAGGGAGTGTCTAATTGCAGATTTAAATGAAAAATGACAAATCTAAGTGATGAGATGCCTAGAAATTAGTGTGTAGTAAGAATACGAGCAACATGTGTTCTATATGGAACTATGTCTAGGTACAAATCCACCAAGATTATTGTAGTGTTAAAACAAAGGGCCTAACAATATTGCCTAAGTGATATGGCTTCTAATGCAATAGAATAGTGAGAAAAGAGTCCTGCTACAGTAAATAATGTAAATTAGACAAGAAAACAAAAGACACTTGTTAAGAAATCTATTGATAGAACATTCAAATTAGCATCTAAGTAACACAATCAATGCTATTGCTAATTATAGTAAATAGAAAACCAAGTGACAACAATGTTGCAAATGACAACAAGATGCAAGAGAGTAAACAAACTAATTATTTACAACTGCAAAATACCCCAAAAATGACAATAGAATGGTTAGCAAGAGATTCAAACACAAATGTTGTTAGCAAGACAAGGTAAGAAGTATAACATGGGTCCAAAAGTAAATGTAAAATACTAGGAGTAAGATATGGAATAATACAACCAAACTCCTTGGAATGCCTCCTCCACAACCAAGGATGTATCCAAGAGCTTTATGGAACAAGAGGATCTTGATTGTATGCCCCTATGCCTTGCTTCACTTGCCCTAAAATGCTGATAAGAATGGTTGAAGATGCAAGGAGAAGAATGCAAATGAGAAAGAGATCTTAGAGAGAAATTTTGGCAAAGTATTCATGCTTGAGAATTGCTTATTCAATGTCCATCCCATGGGCTCAATTTATAGCTTTTAAAGAGGGGATTCTTGGAGGGAAGGAGGGATCAAAGATACCTTTAGGATAAGGAAGATAATTCAAATTTTATTGGCTCAAGGGATGAGAAATGACATGCATGATCATGCCTAGGAGTGGTGGAGGAATCCACCTACTAGAGAGACATGCTTTTGAGGCTCCATTCATGCCAAGTAAAAAATGTTGGCTATAATAGCACTATTGCAGGGTAGCACTAGTGCAAAAGTTCTAGATTCAACAGTAATGGTGGCACTATTGTTGATGCTTAAGGTCAAACAATAAGGTTGCAAAAGTTTTGGGGTGGTACTACTACTTTTTGTCTTGCCTAGGTGTTATTTTCCTATGATTAGAGGTGCTGATCATTATGCAAGTATAGGCATATATACAGTCGTTGAAAATATATTTTTGATCCTGTTATAATGGAAGTATTTTTGTGAAGGTTTCTATGGAAAATAATGTCTCAAAGATGATGTTACTTTTAGGGCAACAAACATCTCGAATTTGGGTATGAAGAAGGTTGATTCAATTTGATTGATTAAAAGGCTTATGAATGAGGGTTAATTGATGAATTTTAGTAGACTTAAAGGTTGGTGTAATGTGTTGTACTCAAATATGGGAACAATAAATGAATGAAACAGGGTGGACAAAATTGGGTGTCTACATTTTGCCTCTTTTTGATGTGTTATTTGTATAGTGAATGCATTAAAAATTGATGTAAATACCCCAATGTTGTGTTGGTATCTAGGATTGTATTTTGGGTAGCATTATATACTACCTTGTCCCATGTTGTGTGCCCTTGGGTTTTGGAGGGGAGGCCTAATTGAGTCAAGAAATGCGATTCACATAGGGATGATGAGGATAGATTGGGCTAAATGGGTTGGAAAGGGTGAGTTTATTAGGGTTAGTAAAGAATGATGATTAATTAACTTTAGATTGGATTAGAAAAGGGAATAAAATAGTTGTTTAAGATAAAAGGAGTAGCCAAGAAGGGATGGAAAAAAAGAGTGAAGGAGATGGATGATTAAGGGAATGATGAAAGATACATCAGGAAAATATACCAAGCTCTTCTAGACAGGATTTTATCCAAGGATACATTGGACTGGGCTATTTAAAGATACATGATTTGATTGCAAAATGCACATAGTGATTGTACGGGTCATATTTAAAGGTACATGCTTGGATTGTTTGGGCATACTTATGGTTTTTAGATTTGATGCTCCCATGAGTGGAGTGTAAGTAGTTAGGTGATATATACACTATTTGAGGATGGTTTTGTAAGATATATACAAAATTTGATATCAATTCACCCTTAAGCAATGACTTAGGAGTTTGATTATTTGACAAGCACATAAGGTTGTTTCAAATAATTATTCTTTAGGCAAGGACCTAAGGGCCACTTTTGATGAGAGTTGCCTAGAATATTTTGTTAGTAGTGGACTTTGTGAGAATTTTTTAGTAGTACAATTAATGCTTAGACAATGTTGAGAGTTTCTTGGAGGACTTAGCGTTGCCCAAAGGACTTAGTTAGCTATTCCTACATGACTTATATAACACTGCACGAAGATATTAGTTAGCATTTCCTGTAGGACTTAGTTAGCCTATGCCTGTAGGACTTAGTTAGCATTGCTTGAAGGTCTTAGTTAGCATTGTTCGAAGGTCTTAATTAGCATTTCTCATAGGTCTTAGTTAGCATTGCTCGAAGGTCTTAATTATTATTGTTTAGAGGTTTTATCCAATCACTTTAACTTTGAAATGTATATGCCCAAGAGGGACTTTTCATTGATTGCCCCTTAAAGAGAATGGGGTTTGTAAGTTATGATAAAGTGTTTTGAAGGATGTCAATCGAGTCATCCTTAGAAAAGTGCCTAAGCAATGTTTTAAAATGCTTATCTTACCGTTAAGTGAGGGCTAAAGGATATAATATGTGATGTATGCATGTTTGATGCATTTATTAAGGGTGGTTTATTGATGAGTTGTAATGATATGTGTAATTGCAATACATTTTGATTAATATCCCTATGTATAAGGGGGGAGATAGAGGCATGATAGGGTTATTACCATGAATTATTGTTGTGGCAATCATATAGATGCATTCTTATAGTAAATAAATATTTTTAGTTTGAAAGAATGGATATGTGTGATTTTAAAACAAATCAATTTGATAAAGAGATGATAGAGATTGACAATCTAGAGATAAATGATTAGATTGACAAAAAGATAGAGATGGCTAAGTGGGTAAAAGTAGATAGAGATTGATAGAACAATTATATTTATAGGGAGATCAAGTTGATAAAGATAGATGATGGGGATAGACGGATTGAAATCATAGTTGAGTTAAATTGATGAAGAAATGGTTGGATGAACCTCAATATGTCTTGCAAGATGGGACTAGGAGGATACACTAGTATCAATCACCTAGTACAAGTGCAATGCATGTGAGCTTATACCTAACTAGGATAATCATTTTCATCCTAGTGGATCTCCTAAACCAATATGCAAAAGGCAATCCATGCAAAACTAGACATGTGCATGAAAGCAAATCGTGATAGCAACCATGCAAACAAGTAGCCAATGCAAATAGTCATATGAGTAGGAAGTCATTGTAGAGTTATTTGCAGATCTAAATATAATATTTTATTAAGATGCATTATAGAGAAGCTAAAGGCAAGAAATTCATTAGATATGTGGATTTAAAGGGGTAATAAACCAAAAGAAACAATGGATTTTTAGCTATTTCAAATTAATTCAATTTGTTTATAGGAATAGTACAACTATGGAACCCCAAAAATAAAAATATAAGTTTCATCATCATGGCTAGATGAAAGTGAAGTAGAAAAAACATACTATGCTTGGAGGACTTAGTTAGCTATGCTTGAAGGACTTAGTTAGCTATGCTTGAAGGACTTAGTTAGCATTTACCATAGCTCTTCGTTAGCATTGCACAAAGGCCTTAATTAACATTTTATAAAGGTCTTATGATAGCATTTAATATGATACAAAATATGTAGAAATCACGCATCCAATTGGAAAAATATGTGTAAATTGGTTGAAAATGCATAAACGATGTTTTAGGAGTAAATATGTACAATGGTTCATCCCTTAAGAAAATTCCTAAGGAGTTTTAGCTGCTCACCCAATATGATATTTTGCTATGATACAAGATATGTACAATATATAGAAAATGTGATTCTTTAAGCAAATACCCAAACATGATTTTTGTTTTTGATTGTTCCAAGGGGGATTTTTATGTGAGTGTTCCAAAGGGAGACTTTTAAATGTCTATGCCATATGGGGACTTCAAAATTTCAATGCCAAAGAGGGACTTTAAATGTCTATGCCACAGGGAGTTTTCAAAATATTTTTTCCCAAGAGGGACTTTAAATGTCTATGCTGTAAGGGGATTTCAAAATATCTATGCCCAAGAGATACTTTTCATTGATTGCATCTTTAATAAAAAGAAGTTGTAAGTTTTGAAAAAGTGCTTCGAAGGATGCCAATCAAGTCATCTTTAGAAAAATGCCTAAGCAATTTTTTATAGTGCTTGGCTTACCCTTACGCGAGGACTAAGGGATATATTGTGTCATGCATGCATGTTTGATACATCCATTAAATGGTGGTTATTGATGAATTATAATTATAAGTGTAATTGCAATACATTTTGAGTTATGCCCCTATGTATAAGGGCAGAGATAGAGGCATGATAGGGTTATCACCATGAATTATTGTGGTGCTAATTATATAGATGTAATCTTATATCAAAGAGATTTTTTTAGGTTGAAAGAACAGATAGGTGTGATCTTAAAACAAATAAATTTGACAAAGAGATGAGAGATATTGAAGATCTAAAGACAAGTTATTAGATTAACAATAAGATAGAGATGGTCAAGTGGATAAAAGTAGATAGAGATTGATAGATAAATTATATTGATAGTGACACCAAGTTGATAAAGATAGATGATGGAGATAGATGAATTGAAATGATAATTGAGTTAGATTGATGAGGAGATGGTTGGATGAACCTCGATGTCTTGCAATATGGAACTAGGAGGATCCACTAACATTGTCACCTAGTACAAGTGCAATGCATTTGAGCTTATCCTTGACTAGGACCATCATGGCATCCTGGTGGATCTCTTGACTCGATATGCAATAGGTAATCCATGCAAAATAAAACACATACATGCAATAAAATTGTGATAGCAAAAAACCATACAAACAAGTAGCCAATGCAAATAGTCATATGGGTAAGAAGTCAATGTAGACTTATTTGTAAATCTAAATATAATATTTTATTAAGATGCATTATGCGAAAGCTAAAGTCAAGAAATTCATTAGGATATGTTGATAAAAATGGGTAATGACCTAGACGAAGCAAAGGATTCTTAGCTATCTCGATTTAATTCAAATTATTTATAGGAATGATATAGTTATGAGACCTTAAAATTAAAGAAATCAGTTTCATCATCATGATCAGATGAAAGTGAAACAAAAAAGCATACTACTATTGGGGTTGTACCATATCCCACAACATACATATCCTATTAGATAGATTGGGATGAGTGTTTAATATTGAAGGACCTAAATGCACCATAGATTGTAAAGGATCTAAAATATTTTATGGTAAAGGTTGAGCGAAAGAGTGATAGTATCTCACTATAACTTAATATGGAGGTGGGACATTTCTATAGCAAACCCTATTTTTTGCCCTTTGGGTATGGGTGGGTGATGGATCTTGGAAAGTTCTAAAATTTTAATCCAAGAAGGGTTGGGAACCAAAACTACTAAGGACAAGGTGACCATTATCTATCAAGTCTTGAATTAGAATCCTAATGCTTTTGTAGTTATCAATTGCATGGCCACTAATTTGGTGGAGAGCACAGTGTTCATTGGGGTGGAACAAATGAGATCTCCTTTTGGTAAGGTTAATAGGATTGTTCAGTGGAAGTTCTACCATTTTAGCTTCAAGAAGTTGTGTTAGGATAGTGGAAGGAAATTGATCTAATCTAATGAAATTTTACTATGGTTTTTGTTGTACAACAATATTTTTAAGGTTTGTAGTAGCATTGACATTATTGATTTGGAGAATCCATGACTCCATTCTTGTTCTTATTTTACCCCTATGGATGAGGGGATTTTTTCTCTACTCCCTTAGGAGTTTGGTTTTTAATTGCCCCATTTTGAAGAAGGCAATTTCTACCTTCTTGACCATTTCTATGGCATCTTCCAAGGAAGACATATTGGATGTTTTTAGGTGGAAGGATATTTTTCATTAATGTTTCTTATAAAGATATTTAAAAGGTATTTTGATGGGGATGAATTGGAGTCTTCCCACCAAGGATTTCCACCTTTCTAAGAAGTTGATAAAAGTCTCATCTTGTGCTTGTTTGAGTTCAAGGTCATTAATTATGGATCTCTCTTCGATGTAGACATAGAATAATTCGACAAGTAGTTTGGCAAGGTCTTTAAATTTTTTGAATAAATGCCTTGGTATTTGGTAATACCACTCTAAGGAAAGGCCTCTAAGGCTTTTGAGAAAGGCCTCAAGTAATAACATAACATCATGTGCAATATTGATATAGGCAATTTGTAAGAGCCTAAGATGATTGATAGGGTCTTCATTTCCTTCATATAATTGAATCTCACGTGATGACTAATTATGATAGGATCTAGTGGTTGATTGTACAAATTCTCATAAGAGTATTTTTGGTTGCAAGAGGATATTTGGTTGGAGGTAATTTGTTGCTCCAATTGCTCTAATTTGGAGTATTGTATTTCCAATTGTTCCAATTTAGAGTTTATATTTTGATATTCAAGAAGAGGTGGGTTTGAAGGTGTTTGATCTAATACCAAAGGAGGTTGTGGATTAAAATATGGATAAGATTGAAATATTGGAGGGGATGGTACCAAAGGTGATATCCTATGGCTTATCCCCAAATTATTTGGATTAAGAGGTTTGATGAATGTAGAACAAGTGGTAAAAGAAATAGAGTTTTGAGAAAAATTTACATTCGCACTAATGTGATTAGAAGAAAATTTGATGAAAGGATAGGGTATTGAAACATTAGGAAGCACACCCAAATTAGAGGCATACACCAAGTTGGATTGTTGAAAAAAGGGATAACTTATGTTGTCCCTCAATAGTTCATTGTGAAGTAATGAATGATGGTGTATCGATCATTGAGTATCTTGATTCAAATATTTTTGAAAATATTATTGATAAGAGAAACTAGATTAGGTTTCAAATAATTAAGGTTTGTAGTAACTTGTTAGTGATTGGGATTAGGGGGAAATGGTAATCCCTAGGTGAATGTTCCTTTAGGGAGTGTTTTGGTTATTATTATCATTTTTGATAGCCTTGCAAGTAGAATGAGATGATAATTGATTGAAATTAGATTATGAAAGCCAATTATTATTCATTGTTGATATTAAGAAGAAATTCATGGATGATATCTTCAAGTTCTTGCAAAAGGGTTGTCATATGATTGAGGGAACTAGTAGTTGTTATCATTTTTATCATTATTAAGGATTTGTTGGATGATATACTCATGCTCGTATGAAAAATATATCATATAATTAGGGGATTTGAAGGTTATCCTATGTTGGTAATTATTAGGTAATTGATTATTAATGAATTTGTGAATGATATTCTCATATTCTTGCGAAGAGGATATTGTATGACCAAGAGCTTTGTGGGTATTTAACCCTTGATCATTATTAAGAAATTTATTAAGGAATTTATTGATGATGTCTTTATGCTCTTGCAAAGAGGATACATATGACTAATATCATCCAGTGAGGGGGATTAGAGGGTTCAAGGGGGTGTATTGGAACTAGGGTTTTTGTGGGTGGGTAGTTCTTCATAATCTTCCACTAAATTTTTTGGAAGGGTAACTAGTTGATGAGTTGCAAGACATCTTTTGACCACTAGGAAGACTTGAAAGAGAAAGAAAATTAATTTTAATAAGTTTCTAAGGTTTATGAAGATGACCATTGCATAAGGTTGGGAAGAGAAAATTGATTAATTATATTGATGTTGATTAAAAGAGATAACAAATGCTATGGATACTAAACTAGCCGATATACCTCAAAAGGATCTCTTGATATATCTAAACATATATGATATACTTGCTGTCCTGAAATATCTATCAGTACGTGGAAGAGGTTCAGTTATATCGGTATATGTGGTCATATGTGATGGTAAATATTGAAGTATGTGAATAAGAAACAATTTGAGAATCAACCACATCTAGATACTCAATGTTGATACTTACACATCAGTAAAAGGGCACAAATTCTTAATCTTAATTAATGTGAACTTATCTAATACAATTACTTTATGTGGTATTAATTTCAAATTAACTATATCTTTTATTAGGGCTAGATTTGGTTCACATTGGGTTCACCAAAATATAGACAACAGGCCATGCATGGGTTGAGTCCCAAAATCCTTTTCCAAAGGGGACCTAAAATTATGTGGGTTGGTTAATATATACTATGTACAAGTTTTATATTTTAAGCAAATATTCTATGTATAAGTTTTGTATATCACCTAAGGTTGTAAAATATAGCCCTAATACTGCTTAAGCATGAACCTAAAATTTGAAACAAAAAATAAACAATGCAAGAATGCAAATATACAAGAAACAAGTCTTGAGCTCGGTTCCATTTTAATTTCAATTATTATGAGAAATTAAAGAGCCTTTTCCTTTCAATGGAATGCAAAGAGATATTACAAATAGACAAACTTGCGTAGATGCAACTATATGTGTTTAGGGTTCCTTCCCTAAAGTGATTTGACAAAATAATTTGATCTAAAATTTGTTCTTTTTCCCTTACAATTATATTTGATAAGAAACAAATAATACATTACAACAATAAAGGGAAAGAGTCAAATTCAAATTACTAAAACAAGAGAGAGGGAATAAGAAGTTGAAATGCCTGATTTTGGTGTTTGTGCAAAAATGCTAACTTCCTATAGAAGCACTACCTTGGTGCTATTGTGGATTCATGTGCTATCATGATGATGCCTACAAAAGCAAACAAAAAGGAAACTAGTATTATTTTTAGGGGGTTTGTATGATCACAAGGAAGTAGATGATAAATATATTCAATAATAAATCTACTATAGCGCTATGGCAAAGATATAGTGCTATCTCTCTATGATAATTAGAGAGTCAAAATTATTGGGGTTCTATAGATTTTTAGTGCTATTGTTCCTACAAATTGAAAACATGGGTCTATAGAAATGGAAATCTTGTAAAAATGTGTCTAAATATTGAATGCAACAAGTGGATGTTAAGAGGGAGTGTCTAAATGTAGATTCAAATGTAAAAGGATAAATCTAAGTGACTAGATCCCTAGAGATCAATGCATAATAAGAATATGAGAAACAAATGTTTTATATGGAACTTTGTCTAGGTGCAAACCCACCAAGATGACTATAGTGTTAAGACAAAGGGCCTAGCAAGATTACCTAAGTGATATGGCTTCAAATACAACAAATAGGTGAGAAGAAAGACTTGCTATAAAACTAAGTAGATAATGCAAATTAGACAATAAAGCAAAAGACACTTGTTAATAAATATATTGATAGGTGAGCAACAGTCAAATTAGCATCTAAGTAAGAAAATTTATTCTATTTTTAACTATAATAAATAGGAAAATAAGTGACAACAATGTTGTAAATGATAACACAATGCAAGAGAAAATAAACTAATGATCTATAACTGCAAAATACCCTAAAAATGATAGTAGAATGATTAGTAAGAGCTAAAAATACCAATGTTGTTAGCAAGGCAAGGTAAGAAGCATAACATAGGCTAAAAAGCAAATGTAAAATAAACAAGGGTAAGAGATGGAATAATACAACCAAACTCCTGGGAATGCCTCCTCCATAGACAAGGATTTCTCTAAGAGCTTTATGGAACAACAAGAATATCTTGATTATATGCCTCTATGCCTTGCTTCACTTGCCTTAAAATGCTGATAAGAATGGTTGAATATGCAAGGATAATAATGCAAATGAGAAAGAGAGAAAGATATCCTAGAGAAATTTTGGCAGAGTATGGTTGATAGAGAATTGCTTATTAAATGCCCATCCCATGGGCTCAATTTACAGCTTTTGTTGAGCAAGGTGCAACGACAGTATTGTCATTGTTGTCAACACACTCAGATGGACAGGTTGATGCAGTGGATAGTTGTTCAGAGGTTTTTCGAAGTATGTACAATGATGTTCAATGCTTATGAGGATGTTTTTGATGTTCGGGTGAAGTTGTTACAGGTTGTTCGTGCAAATTTGCAAAAGTTGAAAAAATCGTCAAGAAGTTGTCAAAAAATTGCAAAAGTCATCACGGGCATAGTTGGACAGGATGGATCAGTTTGGAACATGCCAACATGTCAAGAAATAGTCCAGAATAGCATTGGAGGTGTCAACATAGTGTTTGGATTGATCGGTGACGTTTTCGATATCTTGGCGGATGATTTGGCAAGTGGTTGTACAGGCCAAAAAAGGGTAGTTTTGTCAGAAGCACTGTGAGCAAACCGAGAAGAATTTGATAGTGAAATTCGAATTGGAGGTGGTCGTTATCTTCAAGAACATGTGTTCCAAATTTCCACCAAAATGGAGAAATGAGGCGAATGTTACAAGCGTTGCAAGATTGTCACAAAAATGCTCTTTTTGGAAAAAGTGTGTCAGTAGTAGTTTTCGTGGAGGTGGTACAGGTGAACCGTAAGGAGTTATGTAGTGATATTCAGACTGGATGTAGTCAGCATTGCAGATATTCTACGTTTCAAATTTCAGAGAAAACAGAGTTACGAGGTGAGAGTTATGATTGTTGCAAAAATGGTACAGTTCACTTTTATGTCAATTTGTTCCACTTGTGCAAAATCCTTCAGTTGGCCGTTTCGACCTTGCAGAGTCGCCAGAGTTTTGGTTTTAGTGTTGTTACACCTTCAAGGCATCAAATAGAGCATATTTCATTTTTGGTTTGAGGTGTCACGTGGCTCCGAAGTAAGAGAACGAGTAAGGTGTCAATTCTTTGCATGTGACGTGTTTGACGAAATGCCTTCTCAAAATAAAAAAAGGAAGTTATATTGTTTTAAGAAGCTTCATTAAAGAAAATATTTTTAAAAATTGAAAAGGGAAAAAGAATGCAAGTGTGTGCTTTTTAAGTGACAAGGGATTTTATTGAAAAGTGGGGACTTTATTTTGTGAAGAGAGAAGTGTGTGTGGAGAAAAATAAAGAGTGAAAATCCGTGATTTTTTGGAGAGTGGTGAAAAATGTCACTTCAGTATTTTGGGCATAACTTTCTCATATGATATCCATTTTGGCTGAAATTTTGAGAGGAGTTCGTAGACAAAGTGTTGCACAATACCCAGAAAGTGTTTAGCAATTGGCAAAACGAGCTAAGAGAAAAATCAGTTTTTTTTTTGAGAAGAGAAGATTCAAATTCTGAGTAATGCAGAGAGAGGGATGTTATACTGGGTGAAATAGAAAGTTTTAGATTTTGAGCTTACAGACCATAGAGGGTTCTGGTTTCAGTGAAGACATTCATATATGTCATTTTATTATCAATATCAAAATCAAGTGGGTGCTTGGTAGAGGGGTTGGTGCTCCTTTCTGTTGGTGCAGATAAATCAGGGGTTGGTGCTCCTTTCTGTTGGTGCAGATAAATCAGGGGTTGGTGCTCCTTCCAGTGGGTGCTGGTAAATTGATTGTAAAGTTGGTGCTTTGCAAAGGCTGGATTTGGATGGGAGTCCAAATAGTCATTTTTTGGGATGTAGCCAAATCGGTGAACCTCGATACATCTTGTGTTGTGTGATGTTCTCTTGTTATACTTGCTTTATTTGGTTTTATGTTTTCATTGTTTTGGCTTTGAGTGTTGAAGATTTAAGTTTTAAAGAGCTACACTGATTCACCCCCCTCTTAGTGTCATTGTGAGACTAACAATTGGTATCAGAGCGAGGTTCCTGAATAGGCTTAACCGGCTAGGGTGATCTTGGAAGTGACACAATGGCAGGTGGTGAAGGCTTCTCATCAAACAAAGCACCATTGTTTGATGAAACTAATTATGCATTTTGGAGACTCAGGATGCAGACATATCTTTGTGCTTTGGGATATGACATTTGGGATTCAGTAGATAGTGGATACACAATACCCACCACTTCTCCAACCGATGTTGCTGGTAAGAAACTGTTTGAGAATGACTCAAAAGCAAAGAATGCTATCATGTGTGGATTAGTGGACAGTGAACTGGTAAATATTATGGGTTGTAAAATGACAAAGGAAATATGGGACAAACTGAAGAGCATTCATGAAGGAGACGTTAAGATCAAGGAGGCCAAGTTACAAACACATCGAGCTCAGTTCAAAGTATTAAAGATGAATGACGATGAGAATATAGAGGCATATATGCTGAGAGTTAATGAAGTCATTAATGCGATTAGAGGACTCGACGAGGAAATCAAAGATTCTATCATCGTGAAAAAGGTATTAAGATCCCTTCCCCAAAGATTTGATTCTAAAGTTTTAGCTATAGAAGAAGCTAAAGATCTAAATTATTTTAGTATGGATGAGATGCATGGTTCTTTGACTGCATATGAGATGAGAATAGGAAAATCTAAACCCACAGACAGAGAAGCTGCTTTTAAAGCCCATAAAAATATGAAAGCAAAACAAGAATCCGAGGAAGAAGAGACATCAGATGAAATGGAAGCAAACTTTGTTCAAAAACTAAAAAGGGGAAAAGGAAAATACAGAGGAAAGTTACCATTTAAATGTTTCAACTATGGAGGCATTGGGCATTTTATAGCTAAATGTCCACTTAATGAGAAGAATAGAAGTGATGAAGGATCGCACGAAGAAAGAAGTGACTAGAAGAAAAAAACAAATTTCAGAAAAGGCAACTTCAAGAAGAAAAGTTTCATCTCCAAGAATGTCAGTTCATTAGAAGATAGCTCCAGTGAGGATTCTGAAAAGGAAATAGGTGAAGCTCTTTTCATGGCACTCAAAGAAGAAAAACCAGAAAAAGAACAGGAATGTGATGAAGAAGAAATTGACGTAGAAGTGAATTTGGAAGAGGAACTAATTGCAGCTCTAGATGAATTGAAGATAGAAAGAAAAAAGAATAAGAAAATTTCAAGAAAGCTTGAGGATGCAAATGAAATCATAACAAATTTGAAAGTACAGATAGAAGAATCCAAGAAAATATCCGAAGATCTCGAAGTGCAAATAACCATGAAAATAGATTATTACAAGCAAGCTAGAAGAAGAGATTGTTGGTTTAAGAATGCAGCTAGAAGAGATGAATCAGAAAATTAGTTGTTATCACAAACGTGAAGAAAGTTCTATGAAGTTGGATAAGATCATAAATAACCAAAAGACTACAGGCATCAAATTTGGTTTGGGTTTTGATGAAGGAGAATCGTCAAATGGATCAAAGGCCATAAATGAAGAATCCACAAAGAATGAAGAGAAGAAACAAGTTGATCAAGCAAAAATGAATCATGCAAAGGAAAGCAATAATGCAAGGCACGAAAGGAGAATTGACAATGATGGCTTCACCAATGTCACACATCAAAGAAGAAGAAGATTTATGGCTCCTACGACAACATGGCAAAGACCACCACCCAAGTTCAATCATCTCTTTTCTGGTTACTATTTTAAATGCAATGGTTATGGACATAAGATCTCAGATTGCAAGTATAATGTAGGACCAAGGAATTTTACCAATAGAAATGCTTTTTCACCTTTGATGGATTATGCAATAGAATGTTATAACTATCATAATTTTGGGCATATTGCAAGAAATTGTCGAAGTACATTTGCATCAAATCAATTTCAGGGAAGAAAATTTCAGCCAAATGGAATAAGACAAAATAGAAAATTTCCCGAAAAACATGCACAAGCTACCGAAAAAGAAAAGCCAAAACAAGAGCCCAAAATTGTAATCAAACCTGAGTGGAAAGAAAAAGAGTGACCTAAGGAAGAAAAGGAATCCTTGATCGTACAGATGACATTTAAAGCGCAGAATAAATCCGCACCATGGATACTTGATAGTGGATGCTCCAGTCATATGACAGGTGACAAAAAAAAATTTGAGAAGTTGCAGCAATATGAAGGTGGTTCAGTAAAGTTTGGAAACAATGATGGAGCTAAGATAGTTGGCAGAGGTTCAGTTAAGATTAGTGACAAAAAAATCAGGTCAAAAGAAGTCTTGTTTGTGGTTGGTCTGAAGCATAACTTGTTGAGCGTAAGTCAGATTTGTGATAGAGGTCATGAAGTGATCTTTAAGAAGCAAGGTTGTGAAGTCAGAAAGGCAAACAATGGGAAGTTGATAGCAACTGGATCAAGGACATCTGGAAACATGTACACTCTCTCAGAGACTTCAGAAGGAGCTTGCTTGATTGGACAAGAAGAAGAGAATTGGTTGTGGCACAAGAGGCTCGATCATATCAGTTTTGACAATCTAGTAAAAATCAGCTCAAAGAAAGAAGTGAGAGATATTCCCACCATTGGCAAACCATCAAATAGCATTTGTGCTTCATGTCAAAAGGGGAAGCAAACTAGAGTCTCATTTAAAACAAAAGAGTACTACACAAGCAAACCTTTGGAACTAGTACATACTGATTTATGTGGACCCATGAGAATGCAAAGCATAAACGGTGACAAATATTTCATGTTGTGTATAGATGACTATTCCAGGATGACATGGGTACTATTTTTGAAGCATAAATCAGAAGCTTTTGAGATGTTCAAGGTTTTCAAAAACCAAGTTGAGAATCAAACAGAAAAAAGGATTAAATGTTTAAGGTCATACAGAGGAGGAGAGTTCATTTCAGAGGATTTCATAGAGTATTGTGAAAAATATGGCATTAGGAGACAATTTTTCAAGCAGCCAAGACACCTCAGCAGAATGGTGTGGTAGAAAGAAAGAACATGATAGTGCAGGAAATGGCATGGACTATGTTGACTGAGAGCAAAGTAGCAGACAAATTTTGGAAAGAGGTAGTCCATACTACGGTATACATCCAAAATAGGTGCATGTTGAGGATGCATGAAAGCAAAACTCCTTATGAGTTGTGGTTCGGTAAAAAGGCAACAACAAGATACTTTAAAGTTTTTGGCAAGCAAGTGTTACATCAAAAGAACTGAAGAAAACCTTGGTAAGTTTGAAGATAGAGTGGATGAAGGTATTTTTCTTGGCTATTCGTCAAAAAGCAAAGCTTACAAATGCTACAACAAGAGGCTAAGGAAAATTGTGGATAGTGTCGATGTTAAAGTTGATGAAGGAAGGGAATGAGTAATTAGCTATGAAGAGAACTACCCAATTTATGAAGAGGTCATTGAAGGAGATGAGGAAAAGGAAATGGAAAAGAAACCAAAAATTGACTCAGAGGATTCAAACAATGATTCAGAAGTGGAAGAAAACAAGAAATTCAAAATAGGCAATTGCAGAAAGATCATCCTAGAGAGCAAATAATTGGAGACCCCATAGTTGGTGTTCAGACAAGAAGAAGATTAGTAAGTAACTACTCTTTATTATCCAGCATTGAGCCCAAAAATGTTGCTGATGCAAGCAAAGATGAAAGTTGGGTAAAGGCAATAAATGAAGAATTAGATCAGATCGAGAAAAACAAGACTTGGGAGTTAGTACCAAGACCCGCAAATAAAAATGTAATCGGTACTAAATGGGTCTTTCAAACAAATTGAATGAAGACGGACAGGTAGTCAGGAACAAAGCAAGATTGGTATGCAAAGGCTATGCACAAGTTGAAGGTATTGACTTTGAGGAAACCTTTGCACCTGTGGCCAGACTAGAGGCAATTAGAATGTTTCTGGCTTTAGCAGTTTACAAGAATTTCAAAGTTTATCAAATGGATGTGAAATCAGCATTTTTGAATGGGAAACTTGAAGAAGAGGTTTATATTGAGCAGCCAGATGGTTTCCAGCTTGGTGATGATCCCAACTTGGTTTGCAAGTTGAAGAAAGCGTTATATGGCTTAAAACAGGCACCCCGAGCATGGTATGCAAGGCTAGACAATTATCTTACTCAACAAGGGTTCAAGAAAGGTATGGTGGATAGTAATTTGTATGTCAAAATAGAAAATGGTCATCATATTGTTCTTGTTGTATACGTAGATGATATCATATTTGGCAGCAACAAAGATGAGTTGTGTAAAGATTTAGCAAATAAGATGCAGAAAGAATTTGAAATGTCAATGATTGGTGAACTTTCGTATTTCCTCGGATTGCAAGTTAATCAAAAGGAGAAGGGCATATTTATTTCTCAAATTAAATATGTGAAAGAGATGCTAAAAAATTTCACAATGGAGGATTGTAAGCCAGTTAGCACTCCCATGACGACAAAGTGCAAGTTGAGCAAGGATGACAAATCTCCACATGTTGATCAAACTATGTATAGATCTATGATTGGGAGCTTACTGTACTTGATAGCTACTAGACCAGATATTTTGCAGGCAGTATGCATGGTAGCACGATTTTAGGCTAGTCCCAAGGAGACTCATGTGACAACAGTGAAGAGGATTCTTCGGTACCTCAAGGGTACTATGGAGTATGGGTTATGGTATCCGAAAGGTAAGGACTTCACCCTTATTGCGTATTCAGATGCAGATTGGGTAGGATGTGTAGATGATAGGAAGAGTACCAGTGGAGGTGCATTCTATCTTGGAGATAGGTTGGTCGCATGGCACAGTAAGAAATAGGAGTCAGTCTCCTTATCCACAGTAGAGGCAGAATACATTGCAATGACAACGTGTTGTACGCAGGTGTTATGGATGAAACAAACTCTGAAGGATCTTGGCATTAATTTTAGTGAGCCAATTTTAGTTAAGTGCGATAACACCAATGCCATTAACATCTCAAAGAATTCGATTATGCATTCTCGCACAAAACATATTGCTATCCAATATCATTTTTTGAAGGAGAAAGTTGTAGAAGGTGAGGTTAAGTTGGATTTTGTTCCAACAATAGAGCAAGTAGTGGATATCTTCACCAAACCATTGCCCAAGGAAGTCTTTGAGTACCTTCACAAGAAATTGGGAGTGGTCACACTTCCCAAGAATTGACTAGCTATTGGGGCCACATTCTCAAGGGGAGCATTTGTGTATTTGTTTATCTTTTTGCTCATGTTTGTGATTTTTGCTAAGTGTAATAATTTTTGCCTGAGAATGTTGTGCATGGACTCAGGGGGAGTTTGTAGCAGCCCTTTGGTCTTGTTGTCAAAGGGGGAGAAGAGTTACAGGAAATTGTGCGTGTGTTGCCAACAATTCCAAAGGGGGAGATTGTTGAGCAAGGTGCAACGACAATATTGTCATTGTTGTCAACACACTCAGATGGACAAGTTGATGTAGTGGATAGTTGTTCAGAGGTTATTTAGAGTATGTACAGTGATGTTCAATGCTTATGAGGATGTTTTTGATGTTCGGGTGAAGTTGTTACAGGTTGTTCGTGCAAATTTGCAAAAGTTGAAAAAATCGTCAAGAAGTTGTCAAAAATTTGCAAAAGTCATCACAGGTGCAGTTGGATAGGATGGATCAGTTTGGAACATGCCAACATGTCAGGAAATAGTCCAGAATAATGTTGGAGGTGTCAGCACAGTGTTTGGATTGATCGGTGACATTTTCAGTATCTTGGCGGATGATTTGGCAAGTGGTTGTACAGGCCAAAAAAGGGTAGTTTTGTCAGAAGCACTACGAGCAAACCGAGAAGAATTTGATAGTAAAATTTGAACTGGAGGTGGTCGTTATCTTCAAGAACATGTGTTCCAAATTTCCACCAAAATGGAGAAACGAGGTGAATGTTACAAGTGTTGCAAGATTGTCACAAAAATGCTCTTTTTGGAAAAAGTGTGTCAGCAATAGTTTTCATGGAGGTGGTACAAGTGAACCGTAAGGATTTATATAATGATATTTGGACTAGATGTATTCAGAATTGCAGATATTCTATGTTTCAAATTTTAGAGAAAATAGAGTTACGAGGTGAGAGTTATGATTGTTGCAAAAATGGTATAGGTCACTTTTATGTCAATTTGTTCCACTTGTGCAAAATCCTTCAGTTGGCCGTTTCGACCTTGCAGAGTCGCCAGAGTTTTGGTTTCAGTGTTGTTACACCTTCAAGGCATCAAATAGAGCATATTTCATTTTTGGTTTGAGGTGTCACGTGGCTTCGAAGTAAGAGAACGAGTAAGGTGTCAATTCTTTGCATGTGACGTGTTTGACGAAATGCCTTCTCAAAATAAAAAAAGGAAGTTATATTGTTTTAAGAAGCTTCATTAAAGAAAATATTTTTAAAAATTGAAAAGGGAAAAAGAATGCAAGTGTGTGCTTTTTAAGTGACAAGGGATTTTATTGAAAAGTGGGGACTTTATTTTGTGAAGAGAGAAGTGTGTGTGGAGAAAAATAAAGAGTGAAAATCCGTGATTTTTGGAGAGTGGTGAAAAATGTCACTTCAGTATTTTGGGCATAACTTTCTCATATGATATCCATTTTGGCTAAAATTTTGAGAGGAGTTCATAGACAAAGTGCTGCACAATACCCAGAAAGAATTTAGCAATTGGCAGAATGAGCTAAGAGAACAATCAATTTTTTTTTTGAGAAGAGAAGATTCAAATTCTGAGTAATGCAGAGAGAGGGATGTTATATTGGGTGAAATAGAAAGTTTTAGATTTTGAGCTTACAGACCATAGAGGGTTCTAGTTTTAGTGAAGACATTCATATATGTCATTTTATTATCAATATCAAAATCAAGTGGGTGCTTGGTAGAGGGGTTGGTGCTCCTTTCTGTTGGTGCAGATAAATCAAGGGTTGGTGCTCCTTCCAGTGGGTGTTGGTAAATTGATTGTAAAGTTGGTGCTTTGCAAAGGCTGGATTTGGATGGGAGTCCAAACAGTCATTTTTGGGGATGTAGCCAAATCGGTGAACCTCGGTACATCTTGTGTTGTGTGATGTTCTCTTGTTATACTTGCTTTATTTGGTTTTATGTTTTCATTGTTTTGGCTTTGAGTGTTGAAGATTTAAGTTTTAAAGAGCTACACTGATTCACCCCCCCCCTCTCAGTGTCATTGTGAGACTAAAAAATTTTGGAGAAGGGATTATTAGAGGGAAGGAGGGTTCAAATATACCTTTAGGATAAGTAAGATAATTTATATTTTGTAGCACCATGGAACCCAAAAAGACATGCATGATCATGCCTAGGAGTGATGGAGGAATCCATGTGCTGGAGAGACATGCTTACGAGGCTCAATTTGTGCCACGTAAAAAGTGTTGGATGCAATAAAACTACCAACACTATTGTGGGGTAATACTAGTGCAAAAATGTTGTATTTGATAGTAATGGTGGTGCTATTGCTAATGCCTAAGGTCAAACAATAAGGTTACAAAAGCATTGGATATTTGCATTAGTGCTAGGGTGGCACTATATTTGAATATTGGTGTTATTGATTTTGTCTTGCCTAGGTGATGTTTTATTATGGTTAGAGGTGTTGATCATTATGTAAGTATAGGTATATATATACTCATTGAAAATATATTTTTGATCTCATTATAATGGAGAATTTTTGTGAAGATTTTATATGGAAATTAGTGTCTCAAAGATGATGTTACTTTTGGGGCAACAAATATCTTGAATTTGGATACAAAGAAGGTTGATTCAATACGATAGATTAAAATGCTTATGCATGAGGGTTAATTAATGAATTTATCTAGAATTGAAGGTTGGTGAAATGTGTTGCACTAAAATTTAGGAATAGTGGATGGACGAATTAGGGTGCATAATACTAGGTGTATACATTTTGGTTATGTTAGCCTTTTTCTCTTTTAGGTTATGATTTGGGTTGTTATTCCAATTATGTGAATTGACTGCGTACTCCAACTTTGGATTTATCTTTGGATCCTCCAAATTTCATGCCATATTTTGGTTTCTATCATGTTACAGATTTCATGCAATGCTTTTGCGTTAAACATTTTTCTTGTATCTTTGACAACAAGATTTGCCATAATTTTCAAGGCAATACCACACTAGGATTCTATTTGAGCACATTGGTTTCCATTGCTTCTATTGTTGGGAGGAATGATGATGATTGATAGCATAAATTTATTGTTTTATATTCTTGCATTTTGTTTATTAGGCTTTATGTTATTGTTTTTCCTATGTAAACCTATCTAAACGTTCATATAAGCTTCATGTAAGAAGCTTTCTAGTTGTTAAGCCTAATATATTTGTTTGTTAGGTTAGCTATTGTTAGATAGTTGTTAGTTGCTCTTATTGTGCATTTTATGTTGAGATCGATTTTACTCCATGTTACATTCTAGAAGATATTGTAAATATTATAATTTAGGTATAACAAATATCTATATAAACTTGTACATATTCTATAATCAATAATAAAATTTTCTTCAAGCTATTTGGTTCCACATCAATCATGGTGTCAAAACCAATTTTAAATTTTAAAATCATCCCCCACCTTCCTTTCTCTTGAGAATGCCATAACAATCCTAAAGAGGTCTCAAAGAAAATTTAGGGAATGAAACTAATTTTTTTGTATAGAATATTAGAAATAACTTGGTTATAATGAAGCAAACATAAAAAATCCAAAAATTTTAAAGTATGAATGAAGATTTTTTTAAAGATGTTTTATCTATGATTCTTATGCCAAAAATGCTTACGAAGCTTTGAAAAACTCATCCAAAGAATCGAAAGAAGGATAAAAGGCTCCAAATGTTTTTTTTTCATGACCAAACAATGTTGCACCATACCCACTTTGATACCATGTTGGAGTTTATCCTTATTTATAGAAATGAACATAAGCAATCCATCCACTCAAATGCTATACAAAAAGCATAAAAAAGGATGACAAAGAGAAATATATAGTGGGCATCCATAAGCACCATAAATAATGACTATATTATCCATGGATAAGAATCACCACACTTTGATAAAATTAATGGAGTATATGGGGGTATTTATACCAATACCTAATCCCCAATATTGCAACAATAAGTTTAACTTAAGTTGAACATAACAAGAGGGATTTAATTTAATTACAAGTAACAAGGTGGGTTTAACCATAACAAAGTTAATTGCAGTTCATAGGGATTACATAATAAAATATTAATAAATTAAATACATTGGATAATGATTGCCCTTATGCCTATACATTATTACATCGTACAATGTTAGCCTTGGCCATGAATCAGATTAAACCTTGAATACTAAGAAATATAAACTTTTGAGGAATACCAAACTACTCAAGAAACATTTGCATCCACTCAATATGTTTATCAGTGAGAACAATACTACAATGTTATTTTTTCATGGAAGAAAATGATATGGCACATTTTTTCTTTAAAAACCAAGAAATCGATATCCCAAAATAGACTTTTTCTAATCCATATTAGCTTCCCAATCCCATCTAAGCATCCTTATAAAATAGAGAAATTGCTACTACATAAGGTATACCCATGTAAAAAATATCTATTGTAGCAAAATATATATTTGGAAGTACTCAATTAAATATCATGATAGATTTGCATATATATGGAATAATGAATTACAATAAAATAATTGTCTACAAGATACAAATAAGGAAATTAAGTCTCCTCATACCATATATTAAAAAATAAGAATAATGATCTTATATGTGAGCTTGGTTATAGTTCTCCATCCTAAAATTTTATGGAAGATCCAAATATTAATAAAGCTAAGAGATAAATCCTTGAACATACTAAACTATGTTAATAGCTAAAAATAAGGAACTATGCCTAAATTCGTCATAGCAAATGGCTCTCAAATCTAAAGGTTCAAATCCTACACTGTCGAAGATAAAATTTTATTGTGATTAGGTATTCAACATAAGTATCCTTCTTTGAATTCAAACATTATGATTCTTGACATAAATATAATGCTCAAACTTACAATTAACTAAGCCATAATTGATAAAAAAGATTTGTATATTATCATTTCAAACCTAAGGTGTCCAATTAAACCTATAAAAGGAAATTTTAACTTCAAATAAAAGGTGTGGTACAATCCCAAATAAATATTAGCAACTATTGCATATAAATACTCTTAAATATCGCATGGAGAATGTCACTATTTACATCCATTTGTTGAATCTTTCATTGTAGCAATGAAACAATAGATAGGACGAATAATGTCTATGTAAGCAATTAGGATAAAGTATAATTATAATCAAATCCCTCCTTAGAAAATATCTATGCTTCTAAATCAATCCAAACATGCCAAGATTGATCTTAAAGATTTCATTATAAACAACAATATTCTTGACCTTAGGAAATGAGATTAACTTTTAAAAATTATTCTTCATAAAAGCATCATACTCTACCTTTATTGGTACTTGTATGATGTGAGAGTAATCCAATCATGTAGAAAGAGATAAAATACATATGGAAAAACATAGTGGGAAGAAATTATAAATACACATAAATAGAAAACATGTAAAACTTATCGTTTACATTCTAATAATCTATAATATATTATGGTATTGTCAATCATATGATATATAAACCATAAATATTTATATTAGATACCATTCACATGGTGAATATAGTCTATAAATATATCTTAACTAACATAGATTGGGTGTATATATATATATACATTTATCATAAGAACTACTAGGCAATTGGCAACTAACATACCTACCTAACTACTCATAGATATAAAATGCTCAATATATTCTTTAGCCTAATAAGTTCACTTTATTACATCATATGTAACTTGGATATATCCAAACATGACATGACTATGTATAAATCATTTGATAGTTCATAATTATGCAAACACTTATGTTTTCATCATGTGCTAAATCATTGACCTACATGTCCATTTAAAATATCACTTAGATTGATTATGTATAATGTGATCCCTATATATATCTACATGATGTGGAGGATGCTTTTTGTTGTGTTTTGAATTAAATTCACCATAGGCTTTGAGTGTAGTTCTAGCACCCTTGGACATAGACCTCATCATAGTTCAAAGAGTACTATTATATGAGAATACATCCATTAAAGCCATACTAATAGAAAATTATCTATGTTATCAAATTTTCAAGATATATCTAATGCGAAAACATTGGAATATGGAGAAGCAACCTCTCCACTAGATTATACTCACTATTGATAACTAATTAATGTCATTTGGTTGATGAACAATAACATACCTACCAACATTACCTCATGAATATAAAACATCAATAGGGATAAATAAGATGAATATGATTATCAAGAAGAGTTAGGAGGGATAAAAGATGTGTAATAAAGGACATGTCATAAAATATATATCTCCTAGTGATGACCCTATTAGTACGGGTATCACAAATCCTCACTATACTTGATAAAAATAAATTTGTGAAATCTAGGTTGAAGCATACTCTTTTTATCACTAAGAATATATGCAAAATAAATTGATCTAAAATGCTAAAAGAAGAAGCTAATGACCACTCTCTTATCTACCTCTCAAATAGATTTATGCCTATAGTAAGATATGGTAATGCCTTATTGGTGATGTATATAGCATAAAAAACTAAAATTTCCCAAAACTTAGAATCAATTTATTTAGAATAAATCATATAATAATCCATATCCATAATAACATGTTCTTTTGTATAGATATTCTATTTACTATAAAGTGTAGTTAAGCCATTAATAAATGCCATAAAAAATAATAAAACCACCAAAATTATTGTTGAAATTGTCTATTCCGTGATAGTCCTAAGGTGTTTAATCTACTTACCACATGGATTCTTTGCCAATTCATTGAAATTCTAAAAATATTGGAAAGTTTTATCCTTATAGTTGATGATATGGATTCTAAAATACCTTGGAAAAACATCAATAAAAGTGATAAAATATCATTTTTATAATAAAAAAGGGTAATATGATCATAATTACCACTATGCAGTGACTCAAAGGGATGATAAGCATGTCATAATTTATACTTAGGAAAGGAATATTGATGATGTTCCTCAATACATATCCATCACAAACACCATTAGATGAATAAATCATAGGAATATCTTAAACTATAAGAAGATGACTCGATAATATCATTGACTTTGTCTACCATAGCAATAATGTATTCTTCTCAAAACATAAGGATGCATTATCAGGCTTCTTAATACGATTTTAATCATCATAATACCCTAATAAAATACTTGAAGATATATTTAATGTCCTTAACAACTCATTAATATGGGAAAAATTTCATCTTATATTGGTTTGTAATGGATGAAAGAAGTAAAAATTTTATTCAATTATTGGAACAAGGATGACCTTACCAAACTTAGCAATGCTATCATTAACACATCCAAAGACCTATACGACTCAATTATCTCAAATAAAAATCCTCTCTCCACTATACAACTTACTTTAATACTAAAATATGATGATGCTTAGTCATATACTTCAATGATTCCAAAACATCCATTCAGTCATGCAATGAAGAAGATGACAAATAATCCAATTGCATGATCATATGCATACTATAAGAAGTACCTATGTTAATATCATAAAAAGTACGAAGAAGCTTCACATAAAATCAAACTTATTCAAAACATCTAAGTGCATGTCCAATATTAAACTTCTTTTAGTTCTTTGAATATTTCATGTCTCTATTCATAGGCTTATCTTTCTAATTCTTCAAAGCTTAAAGAATATTTTTCATGCAAGACTCTTCCTTGGGACATTTACGTACATTTCATAACACAACCTAAATATAGATCAAATATCAAACACGTATTTAAATTAGGATTCTTTATATTCTATATAAAAATAGTAATGCCATGATGCACCAATTAGAAAATTTTATAAGATGATAAACGATGGGAGAAAATAATATATTTGATTTCCACAAATTCTATACAAAAATACGTATTATATATGATTTCCATCCAGATGTACAAGTATTTTTTTCAAATACTTAAATCATATAAAATAGTCCTCCTTCCCATAAAAGTTACCTAGTTTGAAAGTTAAAATATTGGTCTCTAAATTATTGAACTTTGTGACATTGATCCTATAAAAGAATATCTTAAAAGTATTTTATATTTAATTTGAAATTGAATCATGTTTGATAGGAGAGGATAAATTCAACTCATTAGGATCATGATACCCAGGGCCTCTTCCTTCTATTATAGAATTTTTGCATCAACAATTAATTTTTTATCCATGTTTAAAATTTTCCATAAACCTTATCACTAAGTCCAAAAAATGGTTTATCCAAATGCTATAATTATATGCATTCAAATGTTTGTTTATCCAATACTATAATTATATGCATTCAAATGGGTTGTATGGATCTCTAAATCCATTGTACCTCCAAGATAGCAAAGTAGTATTGAATAGGAAAATTTGTTATACAAATCTTGAAATACCACATGATCTAAAAAGTATAAAGTGATATGTAGAATAGGAAATTATGCATTTATTAAAGACATAGACTCAAAAAATATTAAATTTTTAAACATAGCTCATCTCTCCAAATATTTACCTTGCTACATAGTATAATTTAAAATTGATACTCTATATACGCCCAATAACCAATGGTCCTTTGAAACTTCTTGAAATTAAGTGATAAAGCTATACTTTGTTTCTTCTTATTATTTAATGGAATTATATACAAAAATAAGTTAAAATTATAATAGGTACAACCTTATCTATTACATCATTCTTGTTTGCCAACTCGTCTTCCATAAAAAACTCCAAAAACCACTCAAAGGGATGGCAAGTGGACTAGTCAATAGAAACCAATAAAATCCTTACAAGCGGGGTAGGTTTGAATACGTGACCCTTGAACCATAGGACTTTTAGCTAGTTAGGTTCTCCATGTGTCTATGGTCCAAATTTAATATTAAAAAGGTCCTACTTAATTTAAAATGGGATCTTATCACTAATTAACAAGAGACTTAGTGAGGCCCAAAAGGGATATAGATTCAAAATGATAAATCCATAGGTGTGAATTGTTATGTTTTTTGTTTAGTTTAAAGGAGGAACCCTATGCAATTATAATTTTTTATAAAATATATCGTTCCTTGATTTCTTGTATATATAAATTATTGTACCAATGATATATTCATTGTATCCATGTTTGCAAATTCATCATTATGGTATCAAAGTAAAATAGAGCATATTTTTTGGTTGTATCTAGGAACATGAATAAGAGAGTGACAACACTATTTTTATTCCTAGCTATTTTGGAAATGAAGTCTTATATATCATGTTTTTTCAACCAATTTTGAGTTTGAGAATGTTTATTTGCATAAAGTCAATTAAAATATTTGAGAAGACTTCAACATCTACATTCAATGTGTCCAAATTGTTATCTAGATATCTTATGTTTCAATCGTGAGAGGATTCATGATTCAAAGAAATAGAGAAATTATAATGTCACAAAGAGCACTAGGATATCTTATTTAGAGTGTGTCTTACCCTAAAAGAAGGCTACATAGAGGAAAACTATGTAATGTTTAATGTGAAAGTGACATTTAAACATAAAAATCTATGCAAATGTGATGTCTGCAACATATGACATCTCTAATTTCACCATAGAAATACGTAGGTATTTAAAAAATGTGCAAAGAGATACGTGTATAGAAAAATATTTTATCTGTTTATGCAAAAGAAGGTTTTAAATTGCATTATTTTCAATAGAAGAATTTTGCATCGAACATTTAGCATGGTGCTCCTTTTTATATGTTGGTTGTACTATAGCATGAGAGAGAATACTATAAAAAATATCAAGATTCATATTTATAACATATTACATGCATGTTTATAAATTTACTATTACAAATACAAAGTAATCATTGTGAGATATTTGAGATAGTGTTTGGTACGTTGAAGTGACATAGTTTTTACCAACATTAGAGATTTGTTATTCATTGAGTTTCTAGTAGTCCATTATATATAAAAAAGGTAATATAAGCATTGAAGATTAATATTCTAATGAACAAATAGTTCCAAATAAGATTGTGCATAAATTTTGACCAAAGATATTAAACCATTTGATATCAATACACTTTGATGGTTGAAGGTATGATTTTGATGTGGAAATCCATGATCATATTATAAAATATGTTCTAACTAAGGAAGTTTCCAAGTCATTTTTGGGATTGCTTATAAGAAGATAAAGTTTAAAGTATTATTTGATTTTATTATTAATTCAAATTATCTCCATGTAAAGGAGAGCATTTGATTATGTAGTAAAAAGAAAAATATTTTAAAATAAATCATTTTTATGAGGGAGGAGAAATACTTGGTGTATATGGTGGTGAAGCTCTAAGATACAAGAGGAGACTTCTAAAGTTCTCTATCTTTGGATGGCATGAAATCTTGTAACTTAAATTTTGATACACAAAGTCTATGAATTGAAACCATAGTTTTATTATAAACTATTTGGATACATATATCCCGTTTAAAATTGAAGAATATGTAAACTTTAAAGACCACATAGTTAAATAAAGAGATGACAACACTAGTAGAGAAAAAATAAAGTATTGATAATATTCCTTCCTATATATTCATACCAAAAATATTATCATCAATAATATTTGTTTTGAAGTATGGTCAAACTTTCATTTATGTATGATGCATATTGTTTTTATTATACCTTTCAAGAAACCTTTAATGAGAAGTATGGTCAAAATTTCATTTATGTATGATGCATATTGTTTTTATTATACCTTTCAAGAAACCTTTAATGAGAGAGGCCCTCAATTTTGACTATTTAACTTCACACATTTGTCTTAAGTACATAATTATTGATTCACGATGTTGGTCATAAAGCACCAAAATAAATCTTTAAGACAAGTATAAATTTGATGTTAAAGACAACAATTATGTATGTCATTGGAAGAGAAGATAATCGACAACCACTTTATATTGCATAGATTAACAAATATAAATTTACTTGTTTTGATACAAGTTCAATATTTATCTTGATAATCTGTAGAAAATTTGATAAGTACTTACTATGTACTTGAAATTTGTACTCATGTTTTTAGTTGAATCTCTTGCTCAAATTTATTAGTTGTTTCAATTTTGAATATATTATTTTCTTGAAGAACAAACATGGAAATTCATGCCCCAAACATCTCACTATATGATTCATAACTATTAAAGAAAAATTATTATTCCATATAATAAACAAAAATCAAGATTCATCTTGATTTTGAAGACCTATAGAAGATAATATTGTCAGTCTAAGACATGCCATAGATACCTACATCTAAAATGCTACCAGACTAAAATATGCATAGGATAAACTCCAAACGACTTTTGAATTCAAGAACAAGATCTAGATTCCTCACTTATATAGTCAATAGCATTTCTTAAAGATAAAAAGTAAATTAGTGGGTTTCCTTAGGAGTATTGATAAATCATGGATCTCACATCAAGCATGAGGTAAAATACTGTAAAAGGATCTTTTCATGCCATCATGCTAAAATAAATGGTGTAAATGTTTACTTGAGACCATGGTTGACCTTGTAGTGTATTCATTTTTATATTTCCCTATGGGACCATGAGCACCTTTAAGGGGGAATTTATTATATTTTTAAATTATTAACTATTGGGTTGGTTTTCAAACCTTGAACTTTAATAACTTAAGACTTGGGTATTTATACCACATCTTGGTAAGCTATTTTATCATCGGTTGGAAAAAATTATTTATTTTTTAGTGAGATTAATTAGGTGTCTAAGGGCATCTTTCATATATATGTTATGATTATATGAGACTTACTTTTCTTTATTGAGTAATGTATTGACTTTGATTTTTCCTAAATATATTGCAAATTTTAACATTATATCAAAGCAAGTGCGAACATTGGCTACTTGGTCCTTATTTTGGCTTTCAATATTCTATGATGATTTCAAGAGTAGTGAAATTTCCTTCTAGAAGCAATTGTAAAAGAAATTGTAAAATTGATAATATTTTTTTTTTTTGAAAAAACCCTAGTTGAATATTAGATCATGAGGATCATCAATATTTGTGTCTTTTGATATTATATCCATTAGTTATATTTATGTTATAAAGTAGTCCAATAAAGTCCTAGTTGGTGTACAAGTGGTTATGTTAAAAAATGGTGGATTAAATTTTTAAGGTCTTTTGCAAATATTATTTGTCTTTTATGGTTTTTTAATAAAAACCTATTTTCCCATTTGGTCCAAAGTCTTTGGTGCTTGTGCAATATATATGAGAAGGAAATTTGCATGAATTCTAAAATAAAGAAAATGATTTTAAACGCCTTCCTAAAATAAAGAAGATGGGCAAAGGGGTTTTGAAAGGTGCCCCAAACATTTTACAAAGATGGATCAATCAACCAGTTGAATACAAGGAATATAGAGATCAACATAGCAAACAAAAAAGGATCCACAAAATAGATAAACAATAAAGCTACATAATAGCCAAGTAGGACAAACCCAAACTAAAACTATCAACACACTACAAATTTCACCATCAATATCTAGAACCCCAAAAAAGACATCATGTCTCATGCAGGATACTATACCTATAGAAAAAATATAGTCAAGTAGAAACCCCTAGAAAGGATGTCCAACAACAACAACTATTTTTGGCATGAATTCTTCTATAATTCAAATTCAAAATTCAACCATGGTTTAGGTACAAACTCTTGCGTTCAAATTTTTTTCCTAGGGGATCCCTACTACTATAAATTAGATCCATTTGAAAACATAAATTATCTCCTCAATATTTCATTGTCTATTTGATTTAATCCATATGGGAAATCCTCCTGCCAAATTGTGCATATTTCCTATAGAAGTCCCAAGTTTACTAAAAAATCCTCCGATCTATTTCCCTCCCTATAAACATGCTTAATATCAACTACTTCAAGGGTTAAAACCTATTGTTGGAAATATTAAGTATTTTGAGTTGTCATTGATGTCAATAGGTTGATGTCAAAGAAATATTGGTATGGCATAAATATTCTTCAAGGTTGAAATATTAAATTGCAAGGTAAAATATTCAAAGGATGCATGAGGCAGTGTAAAAGGTGCAAAAGTTATCAAGGCTTAAATATTGCAAGAAAAGGACAAGACCCTACTTGCCTTCAAAAGATTTAAAATTCAGAATTAGAGGCAAAAGTTCAAAAGTTATTATTATAATATTTTTTAAATATTATAATATAACTTAACTTAAGGTTTTGGAAAAAGGGTGCCATTGAAAATTAATTTAAACTCACCTTCATCGACATTTGAGAAATATTCAAATTGCATATTTATTAAGGACATACCTCATTGGAGCAAAGTGTGTAAAAAATCATGGAGCACATCGAATTCATTTGCATTTCGAAAAGGGAGAGGAAGAGAAAGACAACATGTGCACTCCTTTCAGGGTAGAAGCAAAGGGTCAAATAGAAGGGCATGCCTTCATTGTTCCAAGCTGGCAGGCTAGCACAGCTGGTCATTCGAGAAGTGCTAAGGCACTGGTAGAGAGGAGGTCAGGGGGTCGATTCATGGTGACTCTAGTTTTGTTTGCATTTTTGGTCAAGGAAGAAGAGCACCGAAGAAATAAAGAGAACTTCATGGACTTAAGGTTTTGTGTGGGCGGCTAGCTCACGTGACGACTTAGCCGAAGCTAAGGCACTGGTAGATAGGAGGTCAGGGGGTCTATTCGTGATGGCTGCATTTTTGGTAAGGGCATATTTTTTTAATTAAATATCCTATGGTATGCGCTGATTAGGGAGTCATAAGGTTGGTTTAATTAAGTTTGTTTTTGCCTATAGGGAGTCATAAGGATATGCTAAAAATTGAATATCTTGCATTTGGGAATTTTAAGGGTGTATTAAAGGATTTGTTATTTTGCAAACTAGGAGTTATAAGGGTGTGTTTTAAAATATTTTAGCTTGAAAAATATAAGTGATAAGGGTGCTTTTATAAAGTATTGTCTTGCAAAAAATTATAAAGAGGAAATATAAAGAAATTAATTTTTGCATGTGAGAAGTAGGAGTTATAAGGTGTTTTGTGGTTTAAATATTGTGTGTATTTCTGCATGGTGAAAGAAATTTTGAAGGGCTTTGTTCATTGTTTAAAAATCCTTGTTTTGGGAAATTAAAAGGAGTTGTAGAGTAATATCTTTGTGCATATTTTTGAAGAGAGGTTTATCATGTGGATGATTGAAAAGTGCTATGCTAACTAACCCTTGAAAGTGGCATAAGAAAGATAAAATATTTTGAGACAAGTTTTGAGGGCACTTCTTCATCAAAGCAAGTTAAGAGGTATGGTGACATTATTCCTTCTTTAAGGTGTTTTGTTGAGTGAATATTTCTGAATCATAAGGTGGAGAAATAAGGATTATATATGTGCATCATTGGAAATATTTGAGCTAGGGTTTGTGAAACAAATTGTGCATCCTTGTTGAAAGAAATTGAAACACTTGAGCTAGGGTTTGTGAAACAAATTGTGCATCATTGATTGGTGAAATTGGAAACACTTGTGTTAGGGCTTTTAAGAACAAATTGTGCATTCATTATTTGAATGAATTTGTGAAGCTTTTTGGGCATTGGTTTGAGTGACATTGAATGTGGATGAGCAAGTGTGAAGAAACCAATTTTTATGAAGCAAGTATTATGAGCAATGTTGAGCAAGTGTTATGAACAATTTTGAGCATGTGTTAGAGCAGAGTTGAGCAGAGACAGTGAGTAGATTAGAGCAAGATTGTGAGTTATTTTGAATAGGGCTTTTGAGAAGGCTTGTAAGAAGTTATGTGCAGGATTTATGAGCAGGTTTGAGATAGACTTGTGAGCAGGTGTGAGATAGATCAGTACAGGTAGTTGAGTAGATTTGATCAGAGTTGAGCAAAGTTGAGAGCAGGCTTTGGAGCCAACCAGAGAAAAGGGGATAGAGTTCTCCTGTGGATAGAGGTCCACAAACCAGAGCAGTGGGGATAGAGTTCTCCTATGGATAGAGGTCCACGAACTTGAGCACAGGGGATTGGTGTCTCCTTTGGATAGAGGTCCATAAACTTTGTAATAGGGATTTGGTTCCCAAGATTTGTTGAGAAAATTTATAAGAAATATTTTCTCCATGGACGTAACCCACATTGGGTGAACCACATTAAAATCATGTCTCTCATGTGTGTGATGATTTATGCATTATTTATTGCTTTGATATTATTTTTGTTATCATTTGGATTGAAAAGTAAAAAGTTTTATCTTATACTGTTCACCCCCCTCTCAATATAAGCTTGTGTTCTTCAATTGGTATCAGAGCGGGTTCCTTCAAAAAAATTCTAACAACTTGAAGGAAGATCCTACAAGAACACACATGACCACAAAAAATGGAGAAAGAGCCATGATTGACATGAAAGAGGAACTTATTACTGCTCTTGGAAATTTGGAAAGAGTTAGAGAGAAGAATTCAAGTTTGAAGGCTCAAATTAAAAAGGATGAGGAAACAAAGACAAAGCTTCTACAAGATCTCACAGACTTAAAGGTGAAGGTTGAAGAGGCAAAGAAAATTGAAAAAGGTATGGCTAAACAATTAAAGGTAAAAGAGTTAGAATGTGAAAGATTGGAACTTGAAATTGTCTCTCTAAGAAAGAGAGTTGAAAAGTCTAAGGATAAGTTACAATAAAATATAAGGTTAGGGAAACAGAAAGAGGAGTCAAGCTCCAAAGGAACAAAGATATAAAAGAAAGAAGAGCCCATGACCTATGCTGATATATTGAAAGGCAAAAGTATCGAGGAGGAAGAAAACAAAGAAACATCATGGACAAAATTCAATTACAAAAATGACAAAGGAAGAATCATGCGACCATATCATTCAAGGCAATCTAACAGGTTACAAAATTTCTTCCATGGTTATTGCTTTTCATGTAATAAATATGGTCATAGAGTTGTACATTGCATGGTCCGTGTGAGAAATAATGTTGATAGAAATTTCAATTCATTTGCACCTCTCATGAATAACAATATCATCTATTACAAATGTAATAACTTTGGGCACAAGGCCAAATGGTGTAAAATAATATTTCCTGAATCAAGCAAAAATAAGGAGGATCAGAAGGTTCAAAAGAATACAACCTCAAAAGTTTGGAAAGAGAAAGAGGAACAAGAAAAGGAAAAGTCAATGTTGGTACAGACAACTCTTCATGCACAAGATAAGGGAAATCAATGGTATGTTGATAGTGGTTGTTCAAGTCATATGACAGGTGATAAAAGTAAATTTCTTTCACTTAAAGAAATCAATGGAGGATCAATAAAATTTGGAGATAATGCTTCAACAAAAATTATTGGAAAAGGGACTTTGAGTTTAGATAATGGAAAATCAAAGACAGAAAATGTATTGTATGTTAAGGGATTGAAGCACAATTTACTAAGTGTAAGTCAACTTTGTGATCAAGGGCACACAATCACCTTTCACCCAAATAGATGTGAAATCAGGAAATCCAAGACAGGAAAGCTTATTGCAGATGCCAGTAGAACTACAAACAATCTCTACATGTTGAGTGAAATTAAAGGAGAAAAATATTTTCTATCACAAGAGGATGAGAGTTGGTTATGGCATAGAAGAATGGGTCATCTAAACTTTGACAACATAGTAAAAATAAGCAAAAAATAGGCAGTCAGAGATTTACCTAGGATAAAAAGACCCCAAAGCACAATCTGTGCACAATGTCAGCATGGTAAGCAAACAAGAACAAGTTTCAAGTCAAAAGAATTTTCTTCATCCGAACCATTGAAACTAGTTCACACTGATTTATGTGGTCCTACAAGGACAAAGATTTTACAAGGTGAAAGTTACTTCATGCTATTTATAGATGATTTCTCTAGAATGACTTGGGTGGCATTCTTAAAAGAAAAGTCAGAAGCCTTTGAGAAGTTCTAGGCATTCAAAGTTTTAGTAGAAAATGAAATAGGTAAAAAGATAAAGTGTCTAAGATCAGATAGAGGAGGAGAATTTACTTCAAGTGAATTCATAGAATTCTGTGAACAACATGGAATCAAAAGAGAATACTCAACAACAAGGACTCCACAACAAAATGGAGTAGTTGAAAGAAAAAATAGAACTATCGAGAATATGGCCAGAGCTATGCTAAGTGAGTCTAAGATTTTAGATGGTTTTTGGAGAGAGGCAGTTCATACAACTGTCTATATCATCAATAGAGCTCAAGTAAGAGTAAATCATCACAAAACCCCATATGATCTTTGGAAGGGAAGACCAACTACTGTGAAGTATTTCAGAGTTTTTGGAAGCAAATGCTACATTAGATGAGAAGAGAAAAATTTGGGCAAGTTTGATTCAAGGTGCGATGAGGGTATCTTCCTTGGCTATTCCACTAAGAGCAAATCCTATAAATGCTATAATAAAAGGACACATACAATTATGGAAAGTACAAATGTGATAGTTGATGAACAAATAGGGTCAAAAGAATTAGCTCAAGAAATTGTATATCAAGAAGAAGAAAGTTGCCAAGAAGAAGTAGGTGAAGAATCAGAAGAAGATGAAGCACAAAGAACACTACCTAAGACTCCATCCAGGTATGTGCAAAAGAATCATCCAAGAGATCTGATTATTGGAAATCCATATGAAAGACAAACAAGGAGGAAGATAATAGGAACAAGTGAACATGCAAATATTTCTTTGCTATCTAAAATTGAGCCCAAGGATTTCAATGAGGCAAGAGAAGATAAATTTTGGGTCAAGGTAATGGATGAGGAGTTGGATCAAATAGAAAAAAGTGAGACTTGGGAACTTGTCCCACGACCAAAAGACAAGAATATAATTGGCACTAAATGGGTTTACAAAAATAAGTTAAATGAATATGGTCAGGTAGTCAGAAACAAAGTAAGACTGGTATGCAAAGGCTATGCACAGGTTGAAGGGATTGATTTTGATGAAACATTTTCTCTTGTTGCACGACTTGAGGCCATAAGGATGTTTTTAGCTTTCTCAAGCTTCAAAAACTTCAAAGTATATCAAATGGATGTAAAATCAGCTTTTCTCAATGGCTTCTTAGAAGAAGAGGTCTACATTGAGCAACCTGAGGGGTTCAACCTAACTGATAAGCCAGATTATGTATGTAGATTAAAGAAGGCTCTTTATGGATTAAAGCAAGCCCCTAGGGCTTGGTATTCAAGGTTGGATAAGTATCTTCAAGAACAAGGTTTCATAAAAGGAATAGTTGACAACAATTTATACATCAAAAATGAAGGAAATGACTTGTTGATTGTGGTGGTCTATGTGGATGATATCATTTTTGGAGGCAGTAATGATAAGATGTGTCAAAAATTTGCAAAGTGTATGCAAAATGAATTTGAAATGTCAATGCTTGGTGAGTTGTCCTTCTTCCTTGGATTATAGATTTCACAATTAGAAAAAGGTGTATTTCTCTCACAAACCAAGTATATAAAAGAAATGTTGAAAAAATTCAAATTGGAGGATTGCAAACTAGTGAGTACCCCCATGGTTACAAGATGCAAGTTGAGTAAAGATGATGAATCTCCTAAGGCAAATCAGACATTGTATAGATCCATGATTGGTAGCTTACTATATGTCACAACTACAAGACCAGATATAATGTAGGCAGTGGGACTAGTGGTAAGATTTCAAGCAACGCCAAAGGAAACACATGTACTAGCAGTAAAGAGAATTCTCAGGTACTTAAAAGGAACTATGGAATTTGGACTTTGGTATCCCACAAGTAACAACTTCACTCTCACAGCATATAATAGATTGGGCAGTATTGATGATAGGAAGAGCACAAGTGGAGGAGCATTCTTTCTTGAAGATGAAGATTATAACATGAAACTCAGAGAAAAATAAAGCATATTGCAAAACTAGAAAACACAATAAAAAATAAGAAATTATAGTTTTGGGAAGACAAAATGAAGGCATTCCACTTATCTGAATCATGTGAAATTTATACAGCTTAGATAGCTATATAATTTCAATACACTATCAAAATTTTAGAGTAAAAGGATTTATAAATCAAAATTTATAGCCTCTCAAAGTAGGTTACTAACCACTTTTTCTAGAAACAGGACTGTGCAAAAATTATCAAAACTAGAGCTACGCTTTTTGTTTTTCACCCTTCCATTCAAATTCTCCTTCCACCAAAATATTACAATGATATGTTTTTACCCTATTATACCCTAATACAAAGATTCTAAAGTTGTTACAAGAAGTGTAATAGTCTATAGTTGTTACAAACTGAAATCTTCTTACAATGACACATTCTTTTATTCTGTAGTTACAAAATAGGAGGCATATTTGTTTTACTTAATTTTTTCTGACTTGGAAATGCCACATGGTCAGCATCATATTCCAACATTCTCCCCCTTGATGTTGAGAGGGCCAAAAATCAGGTCTCTCAACATCAAAAACTGAGTCTTTGCAATTGGTTTTGTGAATATGTCTGCAATTTGATCTTTGGTGTTACAATAGATCAGCTTGATAATATTCTTCTCCACCACATCCCTGATGAAATGGTACTTTATGTCAAAGTGTTTTGACTAGACATGGTGGACAAGATTTTGTTCCAACTTAATGGCACTTGTGTTGTCACAAAAAAGTGTAGTAGGAGTTCCTTGCTTCTCCCAAATCTCTCCAAGAACTTTCCTAAGCCATAAGGCTTGTGCACTTGCTGATGTGAGTGCAATGTATTTAGATTATGTAGAAGATAATGCAATAGTATATTATTTTTTGGAACTCCAAGTAATCAATCCTGAACCAAGGGAGAAACAATTTCCACTAGTAGACTTTCGACATCAAGATTACTTCCCTAATCACTATCACTGAAACCAATCAATTTCAAATTCTGAGATGAGGAGTAATGAATGCTAAAATCAATTGTACCTTGCACATACCTCAGTATCATATTGGCTGCCTTCAAATGCAATGTAGAAGGATCAACCATGTACCTTGAACAAAGTGATACTGCATAACAAATATCAGGCTTAGTATTGCAAAGAAACATTAAACTCCCAACAATGCTTCTATATTCAATTTTGTTTGCATTATCAGCCCCATCATCCAAACACAAAAGCTCTCCATGTGCAATTGGAGTAGCTACATGATTGCAATCAATCATACCAAACTTCTTCAAAATGTCCTTTGCATACTTTGTTTGACAAAGAAAAATCTCATTACTAGTTTTATGTACTTCCATGCCTAGAAAGTAACTCATCAAACCAAGATCAGTCATATCAAATTCTCTTTTCATGTCCTCCTTAAAATCATAATTCATTGAAGGACTCCTTCCCATAAATAAAAAATCATCAACATACAAGCACACAATGAGAATATCATTACCTTGTGTCTTGTAAAATGTAGGCTCACTCTTGCTTCTTTGAAAGCCACACCTTTGGAAGTATTCATGAATTCTTTGGTACCAAGCTCTTGGAGCTTGCTTCAACCCATACAAAGCCTTCTTAAATCTATAGACCTGATCTTCTTTTCCATGGACATGAAAACCTTGAGGTTGTGTCACATACACCTCTTCATCAAGATACCCATATAGAAAATCACTTTTTACATCCATGTGGTGCACACTCCAGCCTTTGTGAGTAGCCAAAGAGAGCACCATTATCAATGTCTCTTGCCTTGCTACAGGAGAAAAAGTCTCCTCATAGTATATGCCAAAATTTTATGTAAAGCCTTTGGAAACCAATATAGCCTTGTATATCTCAATGGAACCATCATTGTGCCTTTTGATCTTGTAGACCCATTTGCAGCCAACACATTTTCTATCTTTGGGAAGTTCACACAATTTCCAAGTATCATTCTTTTCAATAGAATGCATTTCTTCATTCATTGCCTTCATCTACAACTTGTTAGAAGTAGTATGTTCATAACAAGAAGGTTCAAAATCATCAACAAATTTTGAAACAAGAGCATAATTAACAATATCACCTTTAGGGTCTCCATTGTCTTCATCTCCATACAAGTGCAAATTCTCAAGCCTTTGCAAGACTTGGTTCATTTCTTGATGTTGGCCTCTTGTCAATCTTCTATTGAAGTTGGTGTCAATGATTTGAGATGGTGGATGATCCTTCAACAATCTCTTTCTATTCATATTTGTAGTTGGTGATGGAGGTGCAGAAAAGCTTGTAGGGACTTCTTCTTGGCTTGATCTTGGACTTGAAGATGAACTTGTGGATCCCATGTGAGATGGTGATCCAAAATAATTGCTTCTGTACAAATAATATTTAGTAGAAACATGGCTGGGCTGAACACTTGCTTGGCTACTTGGAACAATCTCTTCAAACACATCATCATCATCAACACACAATTTTTGAGACTTATAATTTCCCCTTTCATCAAAAATTGCATCTCTAGATACAACAATTTTTCTAGAATGAGGATTAAAGAATCTATAGGCCTTAGATTTCTCACTATAACCAATGAAAATCATCTTCTCACTGTTAGCATCAAGATTTTTTCTCTTCTCATCATTCACGTGCACAAAAGCAACACTCCCAAAAACTCTAAAAAGTTTTGTACATTTGGCTACTTTCCAAACCAACATTCATAAGGAGTACTATGCTCTAGAATCCTAGTAGAACTTCTATTAAGAATATAATTAGCAGTCCTAGTTGCTTCAGCCCAATAAAATGAACTCAAACCTTTAGTTTACATCATACATCTTGTCATCTCCACCAAAGTCCTATTCTTTCTTTTAGCCACCCCATTTTTTTGAGGTGTGTAGGGGCTGGTATTTTACCTCTTGATGCCAAAATCCCTACAAAAATCTTCAAATTCATTAGAAAAAAATTCACCTCCTCCATCACTCCTCAAACATTTGATGGTATGCCCACTTTAATTCTCAAAAAGTGCTTTAAAATCTTTGAAGCAAACAAAAGCCTCATCTTTATGCTTAAGGAAATAAACCCAACAATATCTTGAAAAAGCATCAATGAAAGTGAGAAAATAGGAATCTTTACCAATACTTGATTTGGAATTGGTACACAAATGTCACTATGAACTAGCTGAATTGGATATTGGGTCCTCCATGCTTCACCTTCGGGAAATAGCCCCCTTGTTTGTTTACCAAGAGTGCACCCCTCACAAATATCCTTGGTGTCTTCTACTTTTGGCAAACCATACACAAGTGGTGAAAGCATCCTCAAACTATGAAAATTCAAATGCCCAAATCTCAAATGCCATAGCCTCCTTTTATCTTCAATACCCACACAAGCAAGTTCTCCCCCTTGCTCAAAAAACCTCAATGGAAACAATTTATTCTTAGTCATCTGCACTTTTGTGATCAACCTTCTATTCTTATCATAAATCTTGCACATTTTATCCTCAAAAACCAATTTGTAATCTTTTTCTAACATTTTCCCAATGCTCATCAAAGAATGCTTCAAATCAGGTGCATAATAAATATATTTTACCTTCAATTTATCTCTTTTTTTAGGAACCTCCATGTCCCCTTTTGCAACCACCTCCAAGCTCTTCTCATCTCCAAGCTTGATACTTGAATGATAAGAATGGTCAAGAGAAGAAAATAACTCCTTCTTACCAGCCATGTGGTTTGTGCATCCACTATCAAGGATCCATGTCTCATTGGTAAAAATTTTTGGTCTATCATAGGAGAGAAATGCTTTCTCTTCATGGAGTGCTCCATCTTCATTTGAGTAGAATAATGTCTCATATTCAAATAAGTCTTCCTCTCCATAATTTGCTGATCTATTAGAGGACTGTTTTAGCCTACAATCCTTCTCAAAATGGCCATATTTGTTATAATGATAACATTGAATATTTCTCATGTCTCTACCTCTACCTCTTCCTCTTGCATTTGATCCTCCTCTTGAAGCATGGGATTGATGATCACCTTCAGAATTCTGATCTCTACCTCTTCCTCTACCAAATGAGCCTCTTCTTCCTCCTCTTCCATTTATACCTCTTCCTCTATAGCCTCTTCCTTGTCCTCTTCCATGTGCATCATTTCCTTTGATAGAAAATGCTTGTTCTTCACTAGAACTGGCTTGCTTTTTCTTTTCTTCTCTCTTACGAATTCTTTCTTCATGAGATGTAAGAGTACCAATTAATTGGTCAAGGTCCATGGTGGAAAAATCCTTGGATTCTTCAAGCATAAGGGCAACATTATCCCATTTCTCTGTCAAAGTTTTGAGAACTTTCTTAATTACAATTGGTTTCTCCACATTTTCACCAAGAGTGGACATTTTATTTACCACTGCCTTTACTCTCACACAATAGTCTCCTACATCTTCATTATCTTGTTGCCAGAGGTTCTCAAATTCTCTTCTCAATGTCTGAAGCTTGACCTCTTTCACTTTATCATTTCCTTGATAATTTTATTTCAAGACTTTCCAAGCCTATTTTGTAGAAACACAATTTACAATCCTTGGAAAAATGCTCTAAGAAAGAGCAGATTGCAAATGGTACAAAGCAAGACAATTCTTGATCTCTTTCTCCCTCATATCTTTAGTTTCATCTGATGTTAACACAATTCAATATGATGGTTTTGTGTAACCTTCATAAATAATGCTCCACAAGTGTTTTCCTTTTAACAAATTCCTCATTTTGATGCTCCAATATTCATAGTTTGATCCATCAAACTCTGAAGTGGAAGTGAGTTTGAGTTGTTTGCCATTACAACAATCTGCAACAACGAACTGAAATCTCCAACAAATTTTAAATTAAAAATTCAAGAACAACGTACAACCTTCAAATCCAACAACTCAATATACCAAGATCTGATACCAAATGAAGATTATAACATGAAACTCAGAGAAAAATAAAGCATATTGCAAATCTGGAAAACACAGTAAAAAAGAAGAAATTGCAGTTTTGGGAAGATAAAATGAAGGTCTTCCACTTATCCGAATAACATGAAATTTATACATATTAGAGAACTATATAATTTAAATACACTGTAAAAATTTCAGATCAAAAGGATTTATAAATAAAAATTTATAGCCTTTCAAAGTAGGCTACTAACCATTTTTTCTAGAAACAGGACTCTGCAAAAATTATCAATACTAGAGCTGCGTTTTTCGTTTTTCACACTTCCATTCAAATTATCCTTCCACCAAAATGTTACAATGATATTTTTTTACCCTATTCTACCCTAATACAAAGATTCTAAAGCTGTTACAAGAAGTGTAACAGTCTATAGCTGTTACAAACTGAAATCTTCCTACAATGACACATTCTTTTATTCTGCAGTTACAAAATAGGAGGCATATTTGTTTTACTTCGTTTTTGCTGACTTGGAAATGCCACATGGTCAGCATCATATTCCAACAGAATATTGTTTAGTCTCTTGGCTAAGCAAGAAACAAGCATCGATATCCTTATCCATGACAAGAGGTAGAGTACATTGCAGTAGTTGCTTGTTGTACACAAGTGTTATGGATGAAGTAAACTTTAACAAATTTTAAAATAGAGCATGATCATCCCATATCCATACTATGTGATAATACAAGTGCCATAAATATTTTAAAGAATCTAGTGATGCATTCAAGAACCAAGCACATTCCAATCAAATATCATTTTTTGAGAGAGCAGGTGATGGATAAGCAAGTCAAATTGTAATATGTTACTACAAAGGAACATATTACGAACATATTTACTAAGCCATTTCCAAAGGAAACTTTTGAGTATATTTGAGGAAAGTTGGGAGTAGTCTTACTCCCATCCCAAACTTGATCACCTTAAGGAGAGGAGGTGGTGAGGGGGTTGAGTTAAGAGTCTTATTTTTAGCCCCAAAAGGAGCCATTTTCCATTTATGACAAAGGGGGAGAGATTTTAGAAAGAGAATTCAGTAAGGGGGAGCAGCTTCTCAGGAGGAGCAGTTTGGAATACACTGGTAGCAAAAGGAAATATTTTAGAAGGGTTGCCATCAATGAAAAAGAGGGAGATTATTGGAAATATTAAGTATTTTGAGTTGTCATTGATGTCAATAGGTTGATGTCAAAGAAATATTGGTATGGTAGAAATATTCTTCAAGGTTGAAATATTGGTATGGTAGAAATATTCTTCAAGGTTGAAATATTAAATTACAAGGTAAAATATTCAAAGGATGTATGAGGTAATGCAAAAGATGCAAAACTTATCAAGGCTTAAATATTGCAAGAAAAGGACAAGACCCTACTTGCCTTCAAAAGATTTAAAATTCAAAATTAGAGGCAAAAGTTCAAAAGTTTAAAAGTTATTATTATAATATTTTTTAAATATTATAATATAACTTAACTTAAGGTTTTGGAAAAAGGGTGCCATTGAAAATTAATTTAAACTCACCTTCACTAACGTTTGAGAAATATTCAAATTGCATATTTATTAAGGACATACCTTATTCGAGCAAAAAGTGTAAAAAGTCATGGAGCACGTCGAATTCATTCACATTTTGAAAAGATAGAGGAAGAAAAAGACAACACGTGAACTCCTTTCAGGGTAGAAGCAAAGGGTCAAATCTAAGGGCATGCCTTCATTGTTCCAAGTTGACAGGATAGCGTAGATGGTCATTCGAGAAGCACTAAGGCACTGGCAGAGAAGAGGTCAGGGGGTCGATTCATGACGACTCCAATTTTATTCGCATTTTTGATCAAGGAAGAAGAGCACCATAGAAATAAAGGGAACTTCATAGACTTAATATTTTGTGTGGGTGGCTAGCTCATGCGACGGCTTAGCCAAAGCTAAGGCACTGACAGATAGGAGGTCAAGGGGCCTATTCACAGTGGCTGCATTTGGTAAGGGCATACTTTTTTTAATTCAATATCCTATGGTATGCGCTGATTAGGGAGTCATAATGTTGGTTTAATTAAGTTTGTTTTTGAATATATTGCATTTGGTAATTATAAGGGTGTATTAAAGGATTTGTTATTTTGCAAACTAGGAGTTATAAGGGTGTGTTTTAAAATATTTTAGCTTGAAAAATATAACTGATATGGGAGCTTTTATAAAGTATTGTCTTGCAAAAAATTATAAAGAGGAAATATAAAGAAATTAATTTTTGCATGTGAGAAGTAGGAGTTATAAGGTGTTTTGTGGTTTAAATATTATGTGTATTTCTGCATGGTGAAAGAAAGTTTGAAGGGCTTTGTTCATTGTTTAAAAAGCCTTGTTTTGGGAAATTAAAAGGAGTTGTAGAGTAATATCTTTGTGCATATTTTTGAAGAGAGGTTTATCATGTGGATTATTGAAAAGTGCTATGCTAACCCACCCTTGAAAGTGGCATAAGAAAGACAAAATATTTTGAGATAAGTTTTGAGGGCACTTCATCAAAGCAAGTTAAGAGGTATGGTGACATTATTCCCTCTTTAAAGTGTTTTGTTGAGTGAATATTTTTGAATCATAAGGTGGAGAAATAAGGATTAAATATGTGCATTGTTGGAAATATTTGAGCTAGAGTTTGTGAAACAAATTGTGCATCCTTGTTGAAATAAATTGAAACACTTGAGCTAGGGTTTGTGAAATAAATTGTGCATCATTGATTGGTGAAATTGGAAACACTTATGTTAGGGCTTTTAAGAACAAATTATGCATTCATTATTTAAATAAATTTGTGAAGCTTATTTATCATGTGTTAGAGCAGTGTTTTTTTTTTTTTGTATTTACATGGTGGAATCGGTAGCCGCCACGAATCCGGGCAGGCTGTCCACTTTTTATGGCCGCCACAGTATTCTACGCTGTCCGCCCCGAAAGCCACCACATAGATCTTCGCACAGTCCACACCTATAACCACCATGCCATAATCATTTTAAACCTTTTACACCGCTGAAAGCACCAAGAAAGGGACAAGCGTTCAGTCCGACGAGGCCCAAGATTTGAACCTTGGACCTCCACCCCCATTATGGGGTTTGGATGAACCAATTGGTCTACACCTCGAACCTTGTGTTAGAGCAGTGTTGAGCAAGTGTTATGAATAATTTTGAGCATCTGTTAAGAGCAGTGTTGAGCAAGTATTATGAACAGTTTTAAGCATGTGTTAGATCAGTGTTGAGCAAGTGTTATGAATAGTTTTGAGCATGTGTTAGAGCAGATTTGAGCAGAGATAATGAGCATATTAGAGAAGGATTGTGAGCTATTTTTAATAGGGATTTTAAGAATACTTGTAAGTATTTTTGTGCAGGATTTGTGAGTAGGTTTAATATAGACTTGTGAGAAGGTGTGAGACAGATCATTATAGGCAGTTGAGCAAATTTGATTAGAGTTGAGTAGACTTGAGAGTAGACTTTAGAGCAAACCAAAGCAAATGGGATAGAGTTCTCCTATGGATAGAGGTCCACAAACCAGATTAGTGGGGGTAGAGTTATCCTATGGATAGAGGTCCACAAATTTGAGCATAGGGGATTGGTGTCTCCTTTGGACAGAGGTCCATAAACTTTGTAATAGGGATTTGGTTCCCAAGATTTTTTGAGAAAATTTATAAGAAATATTTTCTCTATGGATGTAACCCACATTGGGTGAACCACGTTAAAATCATGTCTCTCATGTGTGTGATGATTTGTGCATTATTTATTACTTTGATATTATTTTTGTTATCATTTGGATTGTAAAGTAAATTTTTTTATCTTATATTGTTCACCCCATCTCAGTATAAGCTTGTATTTTTCACCCATCTTTAGGTTTCAACAAGTTCATTCATGATCATCCAAGAAGGAACCTGAACACCTTTGATCACATTAATGATATTGAGAGAATCCCCTTCAACAATTGCCTTCCTACCATTCAAAATTTCTAGTTGACAAACCCGTTGAAATAGAGCTCACACCTCCACAAAATGGTTGGTCTGACTATATAAATTTTTAGTGAAAGCCAACAAAATCCTCCTGTCATAGTCTCTAACCAATCCCCCTACATCGATTGGTCTCGATTCCATTTAGAAGCTCTATCAAAATTTAGCTTAAACCAACTAGGAGGAGGTTCCCAAATAGTAGTTTATATGGTAGGAGCTTCAGGGCAATGATTGAGAGAATAATATCTAAATACAAGAACCGACTCCACTGTCAACTCCCCAATGGAAGTGACATTATCTAAAGGAATTGCATACAAATTTTCAACAATGGTATCAACAGTCCAAAGTACCATGAAATCAATTGGATAGGAGATATTTTTAAAGGCTCTAGAATTTCTCTCCTTCCAAGTATGCCACAAAACATGAGGTAAACCAAAGGACCAAAAATCTTGAAGACATGGAGATAGAAAAGGAGACCTCCATTGAATGATCAAGTCATACAAAAACTTCAAAAAAACCTAAAAGACACCAACGGTCCTCAAGAACTAAGAGAAGATAGATTGAGAAAAGGGATAATCAGATAATATGTGCATAGGTGATTCTTTAGCATTACCACACAGGTAGCATTTTTTTGGGATAACCAATCCCATTTTTTGCAAATTATCCAATGTAAGGAACTTCCCTCGAGCTACCAACCAAAAAGAAAACATAAAATTTGGGGGTAATACCCTTCAATAAAATATTAATAATGGGAAACCAAGGATCAAAGGGAACATCTAACAATAGGTAGGCTAATTTAACATAAAAGTAACTATCCTTCTCAACCCCCCACACAAATCTATCTGGCCTATCCTGGTTAGGAATAACCATAAACTTTAGGATGTCCATCAAAGCTTTAATGTTATTTCTTCTTCCTATAAAATCCCTAGAAGAAAAAAGGTTTCCAACATTTTCTATCATTAACAGAGACAATGAAGTCACATACCTTCGGCCCGAAAGCTTGGCTTGTGATTGGTTCCACCAGACTCATGTGAGGATATGATTCTAACAATCTATCAACTACCCAAGTATCTTTCCAAAAATCAATGCTCTACCCATTACCTAACACCCATATTCCCCCCTTTACAATATCAAAGTGATTGTTAACAATGTTGCACTAGAATGCTAAGCCAAGGGTAGGACTTAGGTCTGTGAGAAAATTACCAATGTTACCTAAATATTTGGTTGACAATATTTTAACCCAATTAATGTTATATTTTTGAACCAATCTCCAACCCTATTTAACTATTAGTGCTCTATTTAATGTTTTCATTCTTCTTAAGCCCAAACCTCCCAAATATTTCCTACTGCACACCTGATCCCATACCACAAGCAAGAATTTATTATTCTCCTCAGAACCAGACTAGAGAAAGGATCACTAAATTTTTTCAATTATCCAAAGAATATTTTCCATAATCTGGAAGAGAGAAAGGAAGTACACTGGTATGCTTTGTAGAGTAGACTTAACTAGCATAATTTTACTTGCTTGGTTCAAAAGTGATCCTTTCCATCCCACCAATTTTCTTTGAACTCTTTCTACAACCAATTCCCATAGATAAGTCTTAATACCCCCTTTGAACATTGGCAATCCCAGATAAACTAAAGGAAGGTAATAAATCTCACACCCCAAGATCTCAATAATTTTCCTCTATCTACCGAGAGGAGTATTTAGGAAGAACACCTTAATTTTTCTCTATTGGCAATTTTGGGTACCTTGGGTACATTGCCTTTGCTCTAAGTGTAGATGTTGTCATTGATGTCAAGAAGGTCTTGAAGCAATCTGGTTTGATGTCAAAGAAATTGTTTTGATGAAGGTTTCAGTTTGGACAGTGAGTTTCCAAGAAGATCAGAGTAGCCCAGTTGCAAAAAGATCAAGAAAAAGACAAGTAAGAAAAAGTATGCAGGCGGCTGGAAAAACTGTCGTGATTTCGCGACATGTTTTAGGAGAGAGAAAGTGTTGGCAAAACTGTCGCGATTTCGCGACATGTTTGAGGAGAGAGAAAGTTTGGGCAAAACTGTCACGATTTCACGACATGTTGGTAGAGAAGGAGAGCAAGTTGGAAAGTGTCGCGATTTCGTGACATGTCACATTTTCGTGACTCAAAAAGTGCAGGAAGGCAGAGAAGGAAAAGTGTCACGATTTCGTGACACATTGCCAGGAAAGATGTACGGACAAAAAGGTGTCGCGAGTTCGCGACATAATGCAGAAAAGAGAGTCCGTAGTGTGAACTGTCATGATTTCACGACAAGATCAAAGAGAGAGAAAGTTATTCAGGAACTGTCACGATTTTGCGACATGCTGCAAAGGTCGAGTTGAGGACTGTCACGATTTCACGGCATGCTGAAAAGCTCGAAGTGAGAACTGTCATGATTTCGTGACATGCAACGAAGGAAAGAGTTTGATATGAGAAGCGTCATGATTTCACGAGGCAGTAGAGAAAGTGTACGGAAGCTGAAAGCGTCACGATTTCATGATAGGATAGAGGAAAAGCTTGCATTAGCAAAAAATGTCATGATTTCATGACAGGTTGAGAAGGCAGCATTGAGTTGGAGTAAGTGTCACGATTTCGTGACTTGTTCTAGTTTCACGAGCGTAAGGCAGAGAAAAGCTTAAGGCAACGAAAGTGTCACGATTTCGTGACATGTTTCGTTTTCATTGGAGCAAGCCGAGAAAAAGTTGAAGAAGCGAGAAATGTCATGATTTCATGACAGAAGTGAAGATGACGTCAGCAGAGGCAAAAGTGTCATGATTTCATGACAAAAGCAGAGAAGAAGGCCATGAAGACAGAAGGGTCATGATTTCGTGACAGGAGTGTAGATGACATCAGCAGAAGCAGAAAGTGTCGTGATATCGCGACAAAAATGAATAGGAAGCCAAAAGAAGCAAAAGTGTCGCGATATCGCGACAACAGGCAAAAGAAGGTGTACGACTGTAAAAGTGTCACGATATCGTGACATGTTATGGTTTCACGGTAGAAGCTCTAAGGCAGCAGAGGCGGTTGAAGCCGACAAAGTTAAATCTGGGCCGACGAAGATTAGGGTTTTGCAGCCGACGATCTTTAGGGTAACAACCGACTAAAGATTAAGTTTTTGATCATGAATTAATGCTATAAAAGGAGGACTATTTTTGAGTTTCAAGGCATCGAATGCGTGAATCGAATTTGTGCAAGCAAATTCTACGGTGCATAGAGACCGAGTCGAATCGATTTGTGCGAAGTGTGCGAGATGCAGCCATAACAGCGTAATTAGCGCAGAAGTGGCGAGTTGATGCGCACTGTGAGAAGTTTGATCGTAGAGTGTTGTATGCTATTGTGTTTGCACAGAGGTGCAAAGGTCGATGTTCGATCGAATGTAGCTATAATTGCACAATAAGAGTGAAGGACTGTGTCTTGCAGAACAGAGGAAGAGGACAATTTGTACCAGACCGAAGGATTGTGTTTTGGTGCAAATTCGAGGACCAGCTTTGAGGTGACAGAGTTGAGGACAGAGGTCTCCAGCTAGAGCAGGGAAGACAGGTGTCTTCTGTGGATAGAGTTCCACTTGCTAAGGGCAGAAGAGGTAGAGGTCTTCTAGAGGATCACCAGCCAGAGCAGAGTTAGGGGAAGGTATCTCCTTTGAGCAGAGGCTCATAAACATTGTAATTGGGAAGGTTTCCCAAAGAATTTGAAATAAACTTTTAGAGAAAAGTTTTGTGGACGTAGCCCAGCCTTTTTGGGTGAACCACGTTAAAATGAGTTTTCTATGTGTGATGCTTTCTGTCTTGTTTAATATCATGTTGATGCCACTGCTATCCGAATTTAAAATTATTAAATGGTTAAGTCTTATCATTGTTCACCCCCCCTCTCGGTATAAGTTCATGTTCTTCAATTGGTATCGGAGCAGGTCACTCCGGAAAGAGCCTAACAACTTGGAGAAGGATCTATCGGAGGAACATATAAATTCGAGAAAGAAATGAAGAGGTTGAGTTCGATCTCAAAAGTGAATTCTTCTTGGCCTTGAGAAAGCTTGAGAAACTCAGGGAAGAGAATTCTGTTCTCAAGAATAAATGTCAGGAAGAAGAGATAGCAAGATCAGAATTGTCTCAAAGTGTTATAGATTTCAAAATTCTAGTTGAAGAAGGGAAGAAGGTTGAACAGGTTCTAACAGAGGCTCTAAAAGGAAAGGAAGCTGATTGTGAGAAACTAGAAGAAGAAATTATGTCTCTTAGAGTGAAGTTGGAACATTTGACTCTCAGACAGATTACTCCATGTGAAAAGAAGGATGGTATCACCATTCATGAAATAGGGTCTTCGAGCAAGATCAATCTTCATCTTGAAGAATAGTGGATTCTAGTTGATCGCAAGAAGAACAATCATCCAAGGCATCAAAACAGGTTACATAATACCTTCCATGGCTATTGTTTTTCTTGTAAAAAATTTGGTCACATAGCTATGCATTGCAATAAATCTCTGAATAGCCATAGTAAGGAAAATGTTAACTCATTTGCACCTCTTATGAACAAAAATATCATGTGTTACAAGTGCAAGAATTTTGGGCATATAGCAAGGATGTGCGGTTTGAATAGATTTAGCTTTGAGTTCACTAAAAAGAGGAATGAGATCAAATCTAAGTCAATGATAGTTCAAACTACTTTTCATGCTCAAGACAAAGTAGAAAAATGGTATCTTGATAGTGGTTGTTCAAAACATATGACTGGTGAAAAAGAAAAGTTTTTGGTTTTCAAAGAAACAAACAGAGGAACAGTCAGTTTTGGAGATAATAGGTCCGCAAAAATATGTGGTAAAGGGACTCTTAGTTTGGATGGGAAATCCAAAACAGAGAATGTGCTCTATGTAGAAGGCCTAAGACATAATCTTCTTAGTGTGAGTCAACTTTGTGATCAAGGGCACATAGTATCTTTCTTTTCAGATAGATGTGAGATAAGTAAAGAAAAAAATGGAAAACTCATTGCTAGTGCTACAAGGACTCCAAACAATCTTTACATGCTAAGTGAGATAAAAAGGGAAAAGTGTTTTATAACTCAAGAAGATGAGAGTTGGTTATGGCATAAAATATTGGGACATTTGAGTTTTGATAATCTTGTCAATATTAGTAACAAGGAAGCGATCAGAGACTTGCCTAAAATAAAAAGGCCCCATAACATCATTTGCGGTCCTTGTCAACATGGTAAACAGACCGGAACCAGTTTCAAATCAAAAGGGTATACTTCTTCCAAACCATTGGATCTTATTCATACTGATTTGTGTGGCCCCACCGGAACTCAGAGCATTCAGGGAGATAGCTACTTCATGTCTGTTTATAGATGATTATTCTAGAATGACTTGGGTTACTTTTCTCAAAGAAAAATCTGAAGCTTTTGAAAAATTTAAAGCTTTTAAAGAAATGATTGAAAATGAGACCGACAAGAGAATCAAATGCTTAAGATCAGATAGAGGAGGAGAGTTCACTTCAAATGAATTTGTGGAATACTGTGAGCAACACGAAATCAAAAGAGAATATTTAGCAGCAAGAACTCCTCAACAAAATGGAGTAGTTGAAAGGAAAAATAGAACTGTTGAAAGTATGGCTAGAGCTATGTTAAATGAGTCAAAACTTTTAGATGGCTTTTGGAGAGAAGCAGTCAGTACAACAGTTTACATCATCACCAGGGCTCAACTCAGAGTCAATCATCATAAAACTCCCTATGAGTTGTGGAAAGGAAGACCGACTACAGTAAAACACTTCAAAGTGTTCGGGAGTAAGTGCTTCATCAGAAGGGAAGATCAAAATTTGGGAAAATTTGATCCTAGGTGTGATGAGGGAATTTTTCTTGGATATTCCAACAGAAGCAAGGCCTACAGATGTTTCAACAAAAGAACTCATACTATTGTAGAAAGCATAAATGTAATAGTAGATGAAAATACAGGGATAAGAGAACCAGTCAAGGAACTAGGTGATGAAATCTGTCAAGAAGAATTCAGAGAGGCTTCAGATGAAGAAGAGGAAAGACAACAATTGCTTCTCAAAACTCCTTCACGGTATGTTCAGAAACATCATCCCAAAGACTTGATCATTGGTGATCCAAACAGCAGGCAAACAAGAAGAAGAGTCATTCCTTCACATGATTCTACGAATGTTGCTTTATTGTCTCAGATTGAGCCAAAAGATTTCAGTGAAGCATGTGCAGATAAATTTTGGATAAAAGCAATGGATGAAGAGCTAAATCAAATAGAGAAAAGTGAAACTTGGGATTTGGTTCCTAGACCTAAGGACAAGAATGTCATTGGCACAAAATGGATATTCAGAAATAAACTCAATGAGGACGGAAATATTGTCAGAAACAAAGCTAGGTTAGTTTGTAAAGGTTATTCTCAAGTAGAAGGTGTCGATTTCGAGGAGACGTTTGCACCTGTTGCTCGTCTTGAAGCTATCAGAATGTTTTTGGCCCTTTCTAGTTTCAAATATTTCAAGGTATTTCAAATGGATGTAAAGTCAGCCTTTCTAAATGGGGTGTTGAATGAAGAAGTCTACATAGAACAGCCAGAAGGAGTGTCTCTCTCAGAACAGCCAGACTATGTATGTAAACTAAAAAAGGCCTTGTACGGGTTAAAGCAAGCACCCAGGGCTTGGTACTCAAGACTTGATGGGTATCTTCATGAACAAGGTTTTGGGAAAGGCGTGGCAGATAGCAACTTGTATATTAAGAATGAAGGTGATGATATGTTGATCATAGTTGTCTATGTTGATGATATTATTTTTGGGGGAAATAATACTCAGATGTGCAAAGTTTTTGCCAACACCATGTAGAAGGAATTCGAGATGTCTATGATTGGAGAGCTGTCATTCTTTTTAGGGCTTCAGATTGCGCAATCAAAAGATGGTATATTTCTCTCTCAAGAAAAGTATATCAAAGAAATGTTGAAGAAATTTGGGATGATGGATAGCAAACCCGTGTGTACTCCTATGATTACAGGGTGCAATATGAGTAAAGATGATGAATCTCCAGTGGCAGATCAGAAGTTGTATAGATCTATGATTGGCAGTTTACTATACAGTACAACTACTAGACCGGATATCATGCGAGCTGTTGGATTAGTTGCAAGATTTCAAGCAGCTCCAAAAGAATCTCATGTTATAGCGAATCAAGAGGATATTCAGATATTTGAAGGGCACTATGGACTTTGGGCTTTGGTATCCCAAAGGTGATGATTTCACCCTCACAGACCTATACGAGATGCAGATTGGGCAGGCAGTATTGATGACAGGAAAAGCACTAGTGGTGGAGCATTCTTTCCGGGAAAGAGTCTGGTTTCTTGGTTAAGTAAGAAACAACCTTCAGTTTCCTTATCTATAGCAGAAGCTGAATACATAGCAGCAGTGGCTGGGTGCACACAGGTTTTATGGATGAAAACCACCTTGGAGGATTTCAAAGTCAAGCATGAACAACCCATCTCCATTCTCTGTGATAATACAAGTGCCATAAGTATTTCTAAAAATCCGGTAATGCACTCAAGGACGAAGCACATTTCCATCAAATATCATTTTCTAAGGGAGAAAGTGCAAGAGAAGCGAGGTCAAGCTAGAGTATGTGCCTACTAAAGAGCAGATTGCAGATATCTTCACCAAACCTCTTCCAAGAGATACGTTTGAGTATCTAAGGGAGAAATTGGGAGTTGTACTCTCACCTCAGAATTAATCACCTCATCGGGGAGGTGGGGGAGGGACCAAGCCAAGAGGCTCTTTCTTAGTCCCGAGTCCCAAAGGTGGCCCTTTGCCATTGATGACAAAGGGGGAGAGATATGAGTAAGGGGGAGAGCTTCATAGTGAAGAAGAGAGCTTCAAGTCGTGGGGAGAAAAAAATTCAAAGGAATATTCTCAGTTGATGGATCAGTTGGTTTTAGTTTTGGCTCTTGACTAGTGTTTTCAGTTAAGGTTTGCCATCAATGACAAAGGGGGAGATTGTTGGCAATTTTGGGTACCTTGGGTACATTGCCTTTGCTCTAAGTGTAGATGTTGTCATTGATGTCAAGAAGGTCTTGAAGCAATCTGGTTTGATGTCAAAGAAATTTTTTTGATGAAGGTTTCAGTTTGGACAGTGAGTTTCCAAGAAGATCAGAGTAGCCCAGTTGCAAAAAGATCAAGAAAAAGACAAGTAAGAAAAAGTATGCAGGCGGCTGGAAAAACTATCACGATTTCGTGACATGTTTTAGGAGAGAGAAAGTGTTGGCAAAACTGTCATGATTTCGCGACATGTTTGAGGAGAGAGAAATTTTGGGCAAAACTGTCACGATTTCGTGACATGTTGGCAGAGAAGGAGAGCAAGTTGGAAAGTGTCACGATTTCGTGACATGTCGCATTTTCGTGACTCAAAAAGTGTAGGAAGGCAGAGAAGGAAAAGTGTCACGATTTCGTGACACATTGCCAGGAAAGATGTACGAACAAAAAGGTGTCGCGAGTTCATGACATAATGCAGAAAAGAGAGTCTGCAGTGTGAACTGTCACGATTTCGCGACAAGATCGAAGAGAGAGAAAGTTATTTAGGAACTATCATGATTTTGCGACATGCTACAGAGGTCGAGTTGAGGACTGTCATGATTTTGCGGCATGCTAAAAATCTCGAAGTGAGAACTATCACGATTTTGTGACATGCAGCGAAGGAAAGAGTTTGATATGAGAAGCGTCACGATTTCACGACAGGTAGTAGAGAAAGTGTACGAAAGCTGAAAGCGTCACGATTTCATGACAGGATAGAGGAAAAGCTTGCGTTAGCAGAAAATGTCACGATTTCATGACAGGTTGAGAAGGCAACATTGAGTTGGAGTAAGTGTCATTCACGGGCGCAAGGCAGAGAAAATCTTAAGGCAGCGAAAGTGTCATGATTTCGTGACATGTTCCGTTTTCGTTGGAGCAAGCCGAGAAAAAGTTGAAGAAGCGAGAAATGTCACAATTTCACGATAGAAGTGAAGATGACATCAGTAGAGGCAAAAGTGTCATGATTTCATGATAGAAGTAGAGAAGAAGGCCTTGAAGACAGAAGGGTCATGATTTCGCGATAGGAGTGTAGATGACGTCAGCAGAAGCAGAAAGTGTCGCGATATCACGACAAAAATGAATAGGAAGCCAAAAGAAGCAAAAGTGTCACGATATCATGACAACAGGCAAAAGAAGGTGTACGGCTATAAAAGTGTCACAATATCGTGACATGTTATGGTTTCACGGTAGAAGCTCTGAGGCAGCAGAGGTGGTTGAAGCCGACAAAGTTAAATCTAGGCCGACGAAGATTAGGGTTTTGTAGCCGACGATATTTAGGGTAACAGTCGACTAAAGATTAAGTTTTTGATCATGAATTAATGCTATAAAAGGAGGACTATTTTTGAGTTTCAAGGCATCGAATGCGTGAATCAAATTTGTGAAAGCAAAGTTCGTGGTGCACAGAGATCGAGTCGAATCGATTTGTGCGAAGTGTGCGAGATGCAGCCATAACAGTGCAATTAGCACAGAAGTGGGGAGTTGATGCGCACTGTGAGAAGTTCGATCGTAGAGTGTTGTATGCTGCTGTGTTTGTGCAGAGGTGCAAAGGTCGATGTTCGATCGAGTGCAGCTGTAATTGTGCAATAAGAGCGAAGGACTGTGTCTTGCAGAACAGAGGAAGAGGACAATTTGTACCAGACCGAAGGACTATGTTTTGGTGCAAATTCGAGGACCAACTTTGAGGTGACAGAGTTGAGGATAGAGGTCTCTAGCCAGAGCAGGGAAGACAGGTGTCTTCTATGGATAGAGTTCCACTTGCTAAGGGCAGAAGAGGTAGAGGTCTTCTAGAGGATCACCAACCAGAGCAGAGTTAGGGGAAGGTATCTCCTTTGAGCAGAGGCTCATAAACATTGTAATTGGGAAGGTTTCCCAAAGAATTTGAAATAAAATTTTAGAGAAAAGTTTTGTGGACGTAGCCCAGCCTTTCTGGGTGAACCACGTTAAAATGAGTTTTCTATGTGTGATGCTTTCTGTCTTGTTTAATATCATGTTGATGCCGCTACTATCTAAATTTAAAATTATTAAATGGTTAAGTCTTATACTGTTCACCCCCCCTCTCAGTATAAGTTCATGTTATTCATTCTCAGACTCAATTTCTACCCATTAATAGTACTAGAGAATCTCTTTGATAGCTCTATCTTGAGGGATTGAATCTAAAAAGAATAATAATGTATTATAAGAAAATTGATGGTGTGATATTAGGTCAATGGTAGTTGTAAGTTTGATTCCCACCACTATGGTATTTTCCTTTAGAGCTCTTCCCAAAGACTCAACCAATAAAATAAATAGATACAAAGACATAGGATCCCCTTGATGAATACCTCTGCAACTGCTAAAGAAAACTAGCCGATCATCCATTAAATAAGATTGAGAATCTTACTAATTATATACAAGCTCTGACCAATCTAATATAGAAAGGATTGAAACCAAATTTCCCTATAACTCTAAGAAAAAAGCTCCATGAGATCCAGTCATATGCTTTATTTATAACAAGTTTGAGGAAAGTTAATGGCCTTCTAATTTTATCTACAAAATGAATCAACTCTTTCATTACAAAAATACCATCCAGAATTTGTCTGCTTGCTACAAGTCCACTTTGACGATGGTAAATAATTGTTGAAAGGTATAATTTGAGCCAGTTCACCATAGTTTTAATAAGAATTTTAAAAAGTGCATTATAGAGGCTAATGGGCCTAAAATCAAAGTAATATTTAGAACTCATCAACTTTGGGATAAGAACTATAAATGATGAGTTTAAATCAGTTAGAATTAAATTAGACTCCTAAATTTCCCTCATAGCTAAACATATGTCACCACCAATGATGTGCTAGAACCTTTGAAAGAAAATAGGAAGAAAGCCATCCAACCTCAAAGCTTTCAGACTACACATAGAGAAGATAGTGGACCTAATTTCCTCATTTTGAAAGGGAGCATAAAGGTCTTCATTAATATCATCTAAAACCAGGGTGGGGATGTGGTGCAACAACATCTCTTTAGCTTGAAGATCCCTATCATCCTTAGAGAAAATGAGGGTTTTAAAAAACTTGACTACTTCTTTCCTGATTTCTATAATATCCTTCAAGATAACACCATCTAATTTCATAATTTCTCTAACTCTATTATTTCTCCTATGCCTTAAGGTGGATGTGTGAAATAATTTTGTGTTCCTATCACCTTCATAGATCCAAAGAGGTCTTGATTTATGATACCATAAAAATTCTTCACCCGTCAACATGTTATGGAAATCTGCTAACATTTTTCTTTCCCTACATCTGTCCCCTTCAATCACCTCTCCTGACTCTAAATTTAATTCAACTTCATTTAATTTTTTAGCCAACTCTTTTTTCCTTTGGAACACATTCCCAAAAATGTACTTATTCCAAACCTTAATATTAGCTTTAACAAATCTAAGCTTTGAAGCCACTTGAGAAATAAGAGGTCCCAAAAAAACTTGAGACCACCATTCTAGAATTAGGGATTCTAAGCCCTGATGGCAGCCACATTACCTCAAACCTAAAGGTCTAGGAAAAAAACTAGAGTTTGGGACTTTTTCAAATACGAGAAGATTATGATCAGACCTCACTTTAGGGAGAGATTAAATGGATGCATCTTTGAACACTAGAAGAACTTCCTTAAGTACTAACACTTTATCCAATCTCATATAAATATTTTCATTGCCCAGACACTTGTTACTTTGAGTGAATATTCTAATTGTCTAGATGCCTGTTACTTAAATATACATCCATCAAATACTAATTATTAATAAATGTAGAAAAATCCTCCATACTATTAGAACTAAAATCACTACCATCATTTTTATCTGAAGGGTATAAGGGGATATTGTAGTCCCTAGTGAGAATCTAAGCTTCCTCCTTGAAAATTTCTCTCATAGAGCTTAGATATTCCTAGAGTAGATTCATGTTAGGGGTCGTATTAGGGACATAAATATAAGACATAATCCATATCTACCCAAATTTCTTACTATAAAACAAAATATTAATCACTTTATCTGAAATAAATAGAATGGATCCATAAAGTTTCTTAGGGTCCCATAGACAAAGAAGACCCCCAAAAGCTCCATTGGAAGAATTTGCTGCAAAACCTACCTCCTTCCAAACTAAATTTTTAACTACCTTTGCATTAGAACTATCCATTTTAGTTTCTTGAATAAATATAGCATCAAGTATTACCTCTCTCCTAAGTGTCACCAAAATTTGTTGCTTGGAGGGTCCATTCAAGTCTTTAATATTCCATGATAACAACTTTATATTTGATATCGAGAGCCATTATTCCCACTCAAAGAATTGGGGGGTCTACAAAATGTGTTAGGTTTTAGTTGTTTACCTTTGATATCCTTCTATTTCTAAAACTTCAATTGGGGTTGGATCCCATCAACAATTTTTGACTCTACCTCACAGATCCTCAATACTTTTTTAGAGGGTTTCCCTATCTTATAATTACCTCTGAAACCCATTTTATCTTTTTGAGTAATCCTAGTTTTGGGTTTGGAATTGGTTATGCCTAAAGAGCCCACCCCTGGGCACAATGATCCTTTTAAATCGAGAAGGGTTGGTGACTCCTAACCAGGAGCCTCACTAGGCTTCTTGGGGGAGTAGATTTATTCTATGATTGGCTTCTCAGTGAGTAAGATTTGATAGGAATTGTGAAGGAACTTCAAAGGGATTAAAGTCTTCGTCACCAAGTCTTCTAGGAGAACCTGGTCCAAAATTTTTCCACTATATGGGTTCATATTATGGACCATCGATTTTCCAAACTCATTAAAATACACCATAGGGACTTGGTCTATTATCCTTTCCTCTTGTTCAACCTCTTCCAAAATCAATTTATGCTAGACTGGATTAGAAGGGTCCCATGAGGAGGATCATTGGGTGAAGGGTCTAACATGACTTTTTTGCCTTTTGAAATAGTAGCATGAGTATTCTTGGTAGAAATTGCTAAGCTAGCAATAATTTTTCTTTGGTTGCACCATTACCTTTTAGGGGCTATAGGGGCCACTTCCTTCTTCTTCAAATATGGGCACTTGGGTTTGATATGACCTTGTGTTTTGCATTCTAAACAAAATGTGGGTTTGTTTTCATAATCAATAACTTGGTGCCTATTGCATGAGTCTAAGACTAATTCCATTAAAGTCAGCAAATTAGATTCAATATTGGCCATAATGTACATATGGGTGTATAACATTATTTATCTAGATTTAGTAGCTAGATTGAAAGTGACAAGGTCTCCAATACCTTGATAAATTCCTCTCAACACTTACTCATGCTAGAAATGACTAGGGAGACCTGACAATCTCAATTAGATTACTGTTTAGTTGATACTTTTGGTTTTTGGGTTGAATTCAGTTCCCTACCTTCTTAGGAAAAGGCTTCTCCTATTGTAGAACCATGATACCCCATAAGAATATGACTCATGTTAGAAGGATTGTTCAGTCTGATCTTAAAAAAACCTTTAGGGAGGACTATGAGTTGCATATTTCCTTCAGGGAGCCATTTAGAAGTAGCCCACTTTCGAATTGACTCCATGTTAGGATGGGAGCCAACGAACTTGCCAATGAAAAAAATGATTCCAAGGAGATAAAGGAGTTCATGAGAGACTTTGGAATTTTCAATAGTCCTTGGTTTGGGATAAGAGTAGATGAGGCAACCGAGGGGATAGACAAAAAAATGGAGAAGAAAAATATATTTTTTATGAACCTTCTCCAAAAAAGAGGGTTTCAATTGTCTAAGAAGTGGGTCAAGGTTAGGATCTAGAGGGGCCTAGCTCCGTTGCCCATGATACCTATAGGTCTAACTACATCATCATCAAAAGTAGGCTTGCAATAATCACCATCACCTTCATTGGAAAGTAGGTTCCCACCCCTTAAAATTTAAAATTCCTTTGAGTACTAGAAAGACCATAGATCACATCCATCACATCCATCACATGTTGCTATTTCTTAGCACTACCCTAGCACTTCTCCACTATTGCTCACCTTTGCTTCCCTAGCACTGCTTAGCATTACCCTAACACTTCTTCATTATTGCTTGCCTTTGCTACCCTAGCATTACTGCACTCACCTTCGCTACCCTAACACTGCTCAACACTGCACTTGCCTTCCATACCCTAGCACTGCTACACTCAACTTTGTTGCCCTAGCATTGCTACACTCACCTTTGCTACCCTAACACTGCCACCTCTTCCTAAAGTACTAGTAAAATCCTATGTAGATTTCAATGCATAAAAAATACCTCCAAGCTATTGAAGAATATTGTCATATGGGTCTAATGGATTCCATGTTGTTTCAATGGAGGATGGCTTGATTCATGTTGTACCATTAAAAATTGTATAATTTAAATAATGATAGTTATGAATAAGCCATGAAGATTTTTGGATTCTTTTTTAATATTCAAGAGGGGTACTAATTCAATACTTTGTAAAATTTACTTAACCATCGCCTCTATTTTGTGATAAAAATATTTCATACTCTCTTCCCTTAAAATTTTTAAATTTAGAATATTTTATAGAAATATTCACTTGTTTAGAAAAATGGTGCACTACATAGTTTATTGTTAGTTGTTGAGGGTGTTTGGTAGCACCTAGAAGCATGGTGTGGTGGTAAGTTTGCTTGGCATAAGGTATCAAAATCTAACAATTGTGATTATAGGTTCATACCATGAAGGGTTACCTCATTTTTTGTATGTGGCTCTTGATTTTAAAGTGTGCAAACACCATCATCTCTAGTAAGTAGTTAAGGTGGTTTTTGGCCAACTAGTCATGGGGTCAAGACCCAATATTTTGGATGGTGGGCAATGAGGTTTCTCAAATTGGATGTGCATATGGTTTGTATGAGGGGGTATTATGATCTCTAATATTTGTGCCAAGGTGGCTTCCCCTAGGTATCCACATGGCTAATATACGGGAGTCCCTTGGTGAAGATGCATACATATCTTCATAAAATTATTTCTCATGGTAGGAACTCATATTTCTTGCAAGGCATATGATTTTTGATGTTTCAGTAGGATTATGGTCCATGTGGTCATCTAGTAGAGCACTAATACTTTGCACCTAAAATATTAGGGTCTTAATTCCTTTCCTTTCACTTTGATTTGCTTTAAAGCCTTGGATGTTTTATCATGGATGATGTGGTAGGATTGGCTACTAATGTGTTGTCTAGTTGGAAGCTTGAAAATAATTTTTTAATATATATATAGGGTCACAATGAATCAAAATCCAACAAATTATGACAACCCATTTTATATATACCTATTCAATAGTAAACATAGTAGATATGTGGTAACTTTTAATTGTAGGATCTGTCACATGTAGTAAGATCTCATTCATAATAGGTATTTTAAAATTTTAAAATTTTGAGGGTTTTGTCATTTTTTACATAGTTTGAGAGTCAAACTTTGAAAGATCCTATTTTTCATATATAAAAGTGTTTTGATTCTTCTTTTCAAATTGTATGGTTTTTTGGGCTTCTTGTAGTGGTGGTGGTATTTTTGCCTAATTTTGGTCACAAAAAACTAATTTTTATAGGAACCAAATGGGCCATTCACCATGTGTTCCCATTCTTGAAGATCATAATTAAACTTCATGGATTATCAAGATATAGTATTTTTTGCATAGTAAGAATCTATGGAGGTGTACTAATGACTAACTGACCGAGAGTGTTTTTGATAAGAAGAATCCATAATATTACAATAAAGAGGAAACACATGGTATGATTGCATTTATATGGATAAAATTTGGATGATCATACTACCGACAATAATTATCCTAAGATGCTTTTAGATTACTTTAAGGTACTTTTTAACAAAGTGGATTCTACACAAGTCAATTGCCTAAAGTTGATCATGTTATCTTAAGTATGGATAGTTTCAAGTAGCTATGTTCTTTGAAGTTATTTGCATAGTCTTTCCTAAGCAATACATTTAGTATTTATATACTAATTTCTTATCTCATACATCACCATTCATGATTAATGCATCAAAAAGTATTTATTTCCTTTATTTAGACTTGTCTAGAATAAGTGTCAAATCCAAAAGATAAAAAATAGAGGAGAAATTAAAATAGGGCAAAAATTCTTTGAGAAGCCACTCAAAAAAGGGTAATAGGTTTTTGTAAGAAATAAGGTCATACAAATTGATTTTGTTTCCTTTGAATTAAAATGCTCAAGGACACAATAAAAAGGGAAGAGGTGATGCTTCATTTTTTTTGTACAATATGGTGTTGTTTCCTTTATTCAGTATCATCTAGAAGTGTCAAAGCCAAAAACTAAAAATCAAAGGAGAAATAAAAAAATGGGGAAAATTTTCTTAAGAAAGGTCATACAAATTAATTTTGTTGTTTTTTAATTAAGAAGTTTAAGGAGACAATAAAAAAGAAAGAGATGATGCTTATCTTATTTTATATAAGATGATGATGAGTGTGAAGGTGAGACCTCACATGCACATATGGTGGTTCATTTTTTGGACCTAGATATATTTGGAGGAATGAATGTAGATTTTGGAGCTACGTGATGCAAACACCAAATTTTGAGTGCATCATCAAACCTCTAAACTTATTAATATCTTCATCATTCAACCAATAAAATAAAATCAATTATTCCTAATATTAAATTAGGGGTATTTACTACTTCAATAGAAAAAGCAATAGGACATGAGCAAAAGCATTGATGACACTTTTTATCTCTCATAACACTTTTATGTAATTTTAAATTTTGATCCTTTCTTGTCCGATTTGAATGGCAAGAGTCACCTTGGAAAAAATGTTAGAGTATTATCACTGCTAGTGCTATCACCTCCACTACTAATGACTATCAAACACAAAAAAGAAAAGGGTTTACATTTATCATCTTACAAAAAACCCATAAAAAATAAACCTAATCACATCAATCTAATCTACAACCTCAACAAAAATCTGAAGCTCAAAATTTACCATTTTCTATCTTCTATCCATTAATTGCATCTTAAACCCATTTCAAAATCTTACCTTCAAAAATCCTACAACTTCAATGCAAACATCCCCCAAGGATTTATGGCTTCCTATAAAGCCAAAACTTGAGGAGATCAATTTAGATCAATGATCTTGTGCATAGCAAAACTTTATAGAAATTCATAACAATCAATCTTCAATAATAATAAAATTATATCAAAATCCATGATATTGGTAAAGCTTTTAATCAACAAGCAAGATCCAACCAAATTCATTAGCACAAAAGTGAAATCAACCTTGGTTTATTGGAGCTATAATTTTTCTTGGGTTGTGCTCTCTTCCCTTCTTAGCTCTTGTTATTATCTTCATTTTGTAGCTCTATTATATTTGATTTCATAGATTACTAACTTTGATTTGATAATCACACTTACATTTAGTCACCATATTATATTTTGAATCATTTAGTTTACATTTTCACAACCAATCCTTTTGTCATACTACATCTATTAGGGCCCTTGCACCTCCTACTCGAGGGTCCTCATTACATAATTTACAACCTCTCAATATCATATCTAAATAGGAGTTTGATGTTGGTCAAGGGATCCACATGCTCTCATCCAGATTAGACAATTCCATTTGCCACTTATCCATATTTTATTTTATCAATTTTATAGATGAGAAAAAGTGCCATCAGGAAGCAACAACTCAACAATTCTTATATGGGACCAGTAATACTTTTTCTAAAGGTGCTTTCGTAGAACTATAACGCTTCTACCTCTATGGAAAAAAAATAGGTTTTCAAATCCCAGCCTTGTAATTTTAAGCATTTAAATTCTAGAATTGTTTGTTGTTTGGTTTACATCTATTTCTATTTATTCGTTAAAGATAAAGGGAAAGAAAGAAATCAATTTAGCATTAATTTTTAGGGGACCATATTTAATATTATTATTAAATAAAAAATAGCATGTACTTGCATTAGTATTATTTTCTACATAATCCTTCTTAAACCATTTCTTTCAAAAAGAAAAATAGTATGTAGTTGCATTAGGCTTATTTACTACATAATCCTTAGTTTATTGGGTCTTGCTTGTTGCATTCATAGCTAGCATAGGACTAGATTAAAGCTAATTTTTGTCTAAGGAAATTATTAGGACAAATGTATGTGTTTTCTAACTAATCCACTAATTTATAGAATTAAATTCATAAACTACCACTATTCTCGAGGTGAGAAAAGAATGGGAAGCATTGCAATAGATCCCCTAAGAGGCCCTTTCATGATTCACCATTTCCATTCTCACGCATGACATGAAAAAGCATCTCCATATTTTGTTTGACTACAATGGATAACATCATGGTCAGAATATAGTCTTTTTTTATTCTTCCTTGTAAGTATCTATATGTGGTGATGTGACTTTTAACTCATCATATTTTAGAAAATATTTTCATTTCCTAGGTATTGGTACTAACTCTATTTCTATTTATTTTATATTCAAACTAACAAAAAGATGGAATTTTGGCCTAATCAATAGGTTATCAAGGATATTAATGACTTTATAATAGGAGCCTCAAGATATTGTGATAATATAATTGTAGGTCAAAAATGGAAACATCTCAGAGTATGACCAAAATTTTGCAAAAAATTGGCTAAGTATGCAAAAACTTTGCCCAAATCTACCAATTTTTTCAAATCCACTGATTTATTCAAATTCGTGGTAAGATTTATCAAGAGATGCAAAAATAATTTTTGTTCCGCAACTAACCACCCCTCTTTAATAATCACACAAAAATGAGAAATGCAAAGGAGAAGCACAGATCCACCCAAAAACACGATTCCGCAACAAAAGGTGAGAAAAGGTCCAAAATTCATTTTACAAGTGTGGCTATCTGATCCCTTGGTTAGCTACACAAAAATAAAAAAGGCACTTGTAAGAAGGGTCATGAAGGTCAAATTCCCAAAACTGCTAAAAATGTGATGCTATGAAAGAATTCGCTAGATAGGGCTAAGTTGCAAAATGGAGTATGGTTGACGTAACTCTTTGTTAGTGTCATAACTGGGAGTAAAGCATAAGCATGAGCTCAAATCCATAGATTTTCATGAATCCATGACCAATATGGTAAATATATCCAAAACTAATTTAAGCCCATGATTTGTTAAACTTCTTTGTATGGAGCGCGACCACAAGAAAAAGGTATTTTCAAAAGGATCAAAACCATGGATATATAACTCATCGTGGCAAGAATGTACAAGATGGATTGAGTGTTAAAAGTGAGCATGGATAACCATTCTTCTTTGATATTGGTGCAGAAACAAGAATACCTCTCAAAGAACATAGTGGATGCACAGTCGCGGGATGACTTCATAAACAAGAAAAGGCTTAAAACCATGGATGATCATGTTTTCATGTAAAAGACAAAGGGGTCCCACCTTTTAGATATTTGCTAAGCTAAGAGGAATTAAAAAAGCCATGAGGTAAGCACACTAGCATGGGAAAGATCTCAAATCCATGATTTTCCTTGTTTCCATAGTTGAATTGATCAAAAGTTAGAAAGAGCTAAATTTCATGCGTTTTCAAGACACAAAGGTGGAGAGCGGCTACAAGACAATTGATCATAGCCACCGATCCTTAGATCAATAAAAAATATTGAATCTACTATGAATTCAAAATTTCAATGTATTTTTGTGTGATTGCATGTTATAGAGAGCAGAAGAGATCTAGCCAGATGTCATGAAAGCTGAAACACCAGATTATAGTCCAAAAGTTTCTAGAACCTTTGGCCCTACTAACTTAGTTACAAATTAGTGGATACAAAGGCATAGAAAGAAAAAGGGATGGTGGAGGTTTAATATGGTTCAAGATCTATTGTAACTGACCAAGAACATACAGTTGGATACCACTATTTATGGCAAGTTGCAAGAAAATTAAGAATGTAAAAGATTCCCTGTAATGCTCAGAATGAAAATATTGTAAAATTATAAATAGAGGTCGAACCCTAATTTTAAGGGTCAACTTTGAAGTTTTTTCTTGTGCTACTATTATACATTCTTTGTAATTAGTGAAAGGAGAATTACTTGGGATGTTTTCCTCAAAATTGTGACTACATTGCTTGTTGATTGTAATTTTGTGAAGCCATTTCTACTATTGTTGTTATGGTTAGTGTATTTTGTTAATTTGGATTGCTAACTTAGAGCAAATTGGAATGATTCATATTTGTATGTATGCTTATGGGAATTCTATTTTTGTTAGTTAGAGCATTAATATTATTCTATTAAATTGGATAATTAGTGATCTTGATGTTTGGAATAATTATTTAAGTATGCCATAGCTTTTGATGTTAAATATTGTCAAGTCTTGAATGTTGTTAGTCCCAAGATTTGTTTTTAGAAGTTAAGCTATCAAAGGATTCTATATGGATGCCTATGTTGTTAGCTTTACCCATCCATCATTAATTAATTAATTTTCTAACCCTTTCATCCCTATCCCTAAGATTTTAGTATTTTGAGATAAAAAAGAGTCATTTATTAAGTTGACAAGGTATACCAATCTACTTTGGAGGTTGAATCAAAGCAATTTGGTTCTTTCAATGTTTAGTCTAGGCTATGATTAGAGGGTTCTCACCTTCAAAGTATTTTAGATAATGATCATAGTTCTATATTTAGCTTGATGAAAAACCAAACAACAACAACAATGGACCATTTCCATAAAATATATTTCTTATATTTTACCTGGAGGAATCAAGATTTAGTGAGTTGTATTGACCTTGCTAAGTGGTGAAAGTAAATTCACTTGGTGACTCCATGAAAATAAGACCTAGTAAAACCTTGTTCATTACTCTCATATTTCATGTTTACTAGATTAGATCATACAAATATTAAGAAACCTATGTTTTTTTACAAATTATTCCCAAAATATAAGCATTCAAGGTATCTATCCTCTGAAACTACATTGGAAGAGACTCAATAATTATCCTCTTTTTTAGAATCCTTTGAATCTAGTACACCTTGTACTCAGGTTAATATGAATCCAAAATAGAATGCAGTTCAACATGTTAGCTTTTGATGAGTATATTATAAAGGGAATAAAGGAAATGCAACCACAAGATGTAAAATGAGTAAGCTGAGATCAATATATGATAATGGTACAATAATATATAGGAAAATAGTAAGAGAAAATTTTACAATAACTCAAAAATATTTAATTAATGAAAGCTCACAAAACTAGTACAATATATGGAGATCTACTAGTGCATGTTATGATAAATGCACACTCCATCATAGATTACAATGTGAAGTCACAAATATATACTAGTATGTGACTCTTCACTTTATTACCCTAAGGACACATGTGCATTCTGCATGATAGACACTTGTGTACATGCACACCTAACTAAGGATACTTGTTCTTCCTATTCTAAAGACTCATGTACATGTGGACTACATGCACATTTACATCATTGCACATTCTAACACTTGTGCATTTATTACTTCTTCCTCAAGTAACTACTTAACCTAAGATAAACTCCTAGTCTAATAATATACCCAAGGTGGTACATTGACATGTACCAAATAATATAATATACTCTAACAACCCCCTGTATTGCATTATTTGGTTATTGAATATTTTAGTCTTCAATATGGATCTTCATATTTCAAACGTTCTTCAACTTGATTTGGTTCGGTTTTCAATTTATTCTTGGAGCTCATGTGTCTTTTCTACTTTCTCCAATCGACTACCATCCTATATACTTGATCAAATAAATTATTAGTATATTTCAATCTTTGTGGATTCAATATTACAAGTTTCTTGAGCTCTTTCAAATTATTGTATAAGAATTTTTCTTTTCCCTTTGTTCCTAGAATCATGTTATCCTTTGATTTTTTGTCTAGAAAATTTTGCTTCATCACTTCCATTATTTGATTCTTGTGTATGAATATGGAAGGTAAATTTGGATCATAATTGATCCATTTTCATTTTTCATTCCTTGCAATCTATTTCTTAGAAAATCCATTAGTGTTGTCTTGAACAACAATATATTGTGTGAATCCAAATAAATCTAGAGCATATGTACCATTATTAATAAGTCTTGTAGCTTCTATTTCATACTTGGATTCTACCATCTCTCTACTTTTAGTTAGTTTGGTTACTGAAATGAGGTTTGTAATTAGCCCTTTCAAATTAAGAATATTTGAGACTTTAAGGTGATCAAACCATTGTGGATTTCCTATTATATATTTACTTGTTCCTGTATCCATTATTGCTTTAGCTTTGAAGGTTCTAATCCTTTGAGGTTGACTTCCTTATGGCTCCCTATTTTTAAATATGTGATTAAATACTACCTCTTAGATCTTCAATTTTGTAGTATTATTTGTAGTCTTTCAAATCCCTAGGTAGTATACCTTATATCTTCCAAATTTAGAACTTTAGAGATTAAGAATATTTGAAAAATAATATTCTAATTACCCAACTTAGAAACCCTTATATCTCCTTAATAATTATTTGCAAATATTATGATGCAATATGAATCAAGTATAATAGTTTCAATATTTTTGTTTCCTACTTCCTTCTAAAGCATTCAATATATTTTCTAAGGTCTTTATTACTCCTAAATAGATCAAATATTAGTAAAGCTAACTTATAAATCCTTTATTAATCAAACCTTCAACTTATACCTCCAAATAGAAAATCAAAATTTTAAGTGAAGGTTTTACCTTACACACATATCTTATTAGCATTGTTTTGTGTCTTTCTGCTAGCAATGAATGTGATTAGAGAATGATGCGCTAGCTATGAGGAAGTAGGCTTGTGATGTGCTCCCTTTCTTCTATCCATGTGATAATGATATTCCTTGTGGTCAACATGTCATCCACGTGTTTGTAAATTCCCTTAAACTATGTGTGATTCTTATTTAGGTGTATCTCATTCAATGAACACCCTACGATAAAATCAAAATAGTCCCCTTACAATCAAAATAGTTGGATACATGGTAGATAGATATTAGCAACATAATGACTTACTACGCATGAGTAACAACTACCCTAATGAGTGTGTTCCAATGGTGCTCCACTTTCTTCTTGAAAATGGTGTAATGGCTATCAAATGATTTGATAAGGGTTGAGTTTTCCTTCCTCACTAGCTCCAAAAAACATGCGCTATTATGTGGTAAATATCATAAACCCTTAACCATTTTGATTACACATCCTTTGTAAATAAATATAACATATTTAAAATATTTCAATGATGCTTAACTTCTTTCCACTACATCCATGTGTGGGCACTTGGTAGTTCTTGCAATGGTTATTAAAGTTTATGAGAAATTAACTTTGAAAGCCATCCCTCACACTAGCAACTATGCTATTGATGCCATGGTTGCTAGTGGATTATGAATATAGAACAAGATCATACAATACACATCCTAAAAATGGGTGCATACCCAATGTAGTAGCCAATCAAGCCAATGCGTTAGGGGAGTGTGATGAGTTAGAGTCATGTGATGAAGAAATGCATCACTGTTGCCATAGAAAGTCAGACACTTTTGTGTCTAAAGTCATTCATTATTTAGAAAATGATAATATGGAGGAAGATATGAATGTGTTATGAGAGAAAGAGGATGAATCCTTGGAAGCCCAGGCCTCTAGACATTTTGGGAAAGCTAATCACAAGTATTTTACTAAGAGTTATAAGGATCCCAAAACCTCCTCTACTCCCCCAAACAACTCTTTAGTTCCTCCTGATACAAAATGTGATGTGAATCCACCGCCTCCATTTTTGGAAGCACCTAGGACAATGCCAAAAGTGTCAAATACTGGAACATCCACTTATGACTTGGAAGAAGACATGAAAAGGGCCAAGGCCAATATCTCAATGTATGAGGTCTCTCAATTGTTGGGGCAGGATAAAATAGTGGGGAAGATATTGAATTCCCCGAGTCAAATTCATGAGGTTAAATCTGTATAACCCCAAATTGCTATGAGGAAAGAGAAACCAGAGGTACCCCATTTTCTCATAACTGTTAGGATCGCAGGTAATAATTTACATAACTATTTGATTGATTCTGGTGCCTCAACCAACATCATGCCTCTTGAGATAAGCCAAAATCTAGGACTTAAGCTTGTTCATTCGAATAGCAAAGTGGTCCAATTGGATAGATCTATGGTGGATGTAGTAGGTGTTGTAAAATATGTCCTAGTTCAGATCAACTCAGAGCCTAGGGTCCAACATTACACGGATATCCTTGTGCTAAATATTGCTGCCAAGTATGGCATGGTTTTGGGTAGGGATTGGAGTAGAAATCTCAATGGTTATGTGGTGATAGATTCCTCCCATATGTGGTTGCCATGGAGAGGAGTTGCAAACCAAATTTGGGTAGACAGAGAGCCTAAACTTAGGGAGATGATTACAGAGTATAATAAACCCAATGAGATTTAGTTTACTGAAACAAAATTAGGGGTTTATAATTTTGACATAGAGGACATAACCTAAGGGTCCCAAAATGATGATCTTTACCATTGTACTTTAGAATAAAATAAGAGGGTGTGGACCCTAAAGTTTGATGGGTCCAAATCAAAATAAGATATGAGAGCAGGGGTAGAGCTCACATGTCCTGGTAGTAAGCCTTTGCTTGCTGCCTACAGATTACAATTCCCAACCACCAATAATGTAGTAGAGTATGAAGCCCTAATTTTTAGACTTCAGTTGGCCCTAAGAGAAAAGGTAAAGGCATCGGGAGACTCAAAGTTAGTAGTCAAATAGGTCAAGGAGCAGTATACCTATAGATACAAGAGGTTGAACCTCTATAAAACCAGAGTGAGGGAATTAATTAATGAGTTTGATGCTTTCAATATTTCCCTCATCTCAAGAATGGAATTCTGGCCCCAAACCAGCTTCATCTAAGTCTTATCTAGAACCATTAGATGTACTCCACTCAATATTTACCTTTGGAGTTGGATGATGAATATACTACAATCATTATTTGCCAACTCCAAGAACCAGCTTCATCTAAGTCTTATCTAGAACCATTAGATGTGTTTTTTATTAATGAAATAACTTTAGAACCTTGGTACATAGACATATTTAACTTTCTCAAACAAGGGACCTTCTGAGAAGGATTAGATAGAAACCAACGTAGGTTATTATGTAAGCATGCTATTCACTTCATAATTATTGGAAATACCCTATATAAAATGTCTTTTGAAGGTATCCTTTTGAGATGTATTAATTTAGAAGAATCTAATAAAGCATTAAATTAAGCCCATGATGGATCTTATGGAGGAAATTTTAGTGGAAGTGCCATTGCTAAAAAACTCCTACGAATGGGATACTTTTGGCCTTCCATGGAAAAATATGCTAATGATTATGTGCATCATTGTGACAAGTATCAAAGACATGCAGACCTTGTTCACACTCCTACTAAGGAACTTCAAGCTATATCTTCTCCCTAGCCTTTTTATAAATGGGGTTTAGACATCATTGGTAAAATTAATCCTATCTCTTATGATGGTCATAAATTTACCATAACAACAAAAAAGTATTTTACAAAATGGGTAGAAGCATACCTTTGGCTTATTACACAGGAGTCCAAGTGTCCAAATTTATATTTAATCAAATTATTTGCAGATTTGGTATTCTGTCAACTCTCATATCTGATAATGGAGTGTGCTTTAAGAACAAAGACATTAATTTTTTTTTTTCAAAAATATAAAATTTAGCATCGATGGTCCACTCCTTATTATCCACAAGAAAATGGCCAAGCCGAAGCATCTAATAAGACTCTGATCAAAATTTTAAAAATATTGGTTGATAAATCAGGTCGTGATTGGCATATGCAATTATATCCTGCCTTGTGGGCCTATAGAACTAGTGTTTATACCTCCATGAGCGCTTCACATTTTGTCTTGGTTTATGGTGTTGAAGAAGTTTTTCCATTTGAGTTAGAAGTTCCTTCTCTAGCCCTTCTACTTCAAGATGCCAAAGTAGGGGATGAATATCATGCTGGTAGACTAAGTCAGTTGGAACTTCTATATGAGAAGCATATTCATGCTCTAGGGCATCTTTGTTCTTACCAAGATAAACTCAAAAGATCATATGCAAAGAAATTCCACAGTCGATATTTTTAAGTTGATGATTTAGTACTTAAAGAAAATAAAAAAATACCAATGCTAGAAAAGATCATAAAGGTAAATCTCAACCTGATTGGCTTGGATCATTTGTCATTACTACTAAATTTGGATCAGGTGCATATCGCTTGGCTACTTTGGATGGAAAATATCTTAAAGAGCCAATGAATATCATGCATCTCAAAATATATTATGCATAAAACAAAAATTCCATTTTTGTATATAATTGTAAATAACTTCTTCATCCCTTTGCAATATTTCAAATTGTTAGATTGTTTTTGCATCAGTGTGTGTTGTCTTCCAAAATTTCAAGTTATATTTTATTTTATTTCAGATAAACTTAAAATTTATCTTGAACCACTCACTTAATTTACATCTTTTCTAAATTTTGACTTTGTCACTATTTATTATAAATCCCTATTGTATCAAAAAGAACTATTACTTCACTAAATAAAATTTTAAGTTTTGGGAGATGGTCTTGCTACTTTGTGAACCAAGAACACATTTTCACATCTTAAAATTATTTTTGTAAATTTGAAAAATGATACTACATAGTAGTATTAGTTACTTAAGGGGTAATGAGCTTGAATCCCTGGAATTCCTCAGTTATTCGAACACCATGGGATGATCCTCATTACAAGTTATGAAGCATCAAGTCAGCTTGTAAATGGTGGTATCATTACGCATGCCGACATGTCTGTCATATTAGCAATATTCTTTTGTACATACCAATATCCACTTGTGGATTAGCTAGATTTTGGTAACTTGACTTACATAGTAGTTTAGTACAATTGCACACACAAAATCATGGTTAATGAATCTGTTAGGAGGGAAAAACTGAAGAGATTAATTTTATTGATAAAAATGTGTTACATATATAGGCAGAAGGCCTATATGATGAACATGACACTTGTCAATGAAACTGACAAATGTCAAACTGAAGGCATAGTGCACTTTAACTCTAACATTCCCCCTTAAAGTGCACTATCCTAACTAAAGAAAAAAACAAAGCAAGTCAACATTAGGTAACATTCCCCCTTAATGTTGACTTCTCAAAAACAACCTATCATCCTCCTTATTGCTGATTTGGTCTTAGGCTCGTGCTTTGTGCTCTTGGCTCTCCAACTGTGAATAATTCTAGATCCACCGTGTATACATCTCGGTCTGTTGCCTCAGGGGTCAGCCACTTCAACGGGTCTCGTTGCCACCGGGTCAGCCCGTCTAAGTGCCTCAGGGTCATCATGGGTGCCTTAGGGTCAGCCACATCTGGGTCTGTTGCCTCTGCAGGTCATCCTCAGAGGATGTTGCCACTCGAAGGTCACTAACTAGATTCACCATGAGTATGAAATCCCTCCTCATGGTGAACTCAATCTAGAAGGTGTCGGTCTCTACCGAAAATGCACCTAATGAAAGGAAAAACAAGCCATATAAGAGTGTTGGTCTCTGTCGAAAATGCACTCAATACAATAAAATGAGCCATAGATCAAAATAGGAGGAGAGAAGAAGAAAAGAAGAGAATATTCTGAAGTGTCTTCGTCTATAGTCTTCAGAAGTAGATCCGAAACCAACCTCGGATAGAGTCTAGGGTGTCTTTGTCTGTAGTCCCTAGTATAAGTGTCCTTATGGTGACCATGTCATCCCATCGAAATGCATGGGTAACTAGCCGCTGCATTCGCCAAGTGTATAGAAAATATCACTAGTTACAAGGATCACATATGAAAGTACCTTGGGAGTGTCGGGTACAACCAAAAGTGCACTCCAAGGTAGAAAAATTTTGAGGCTAAAAAACTCAATTGAAATAGCCTCAAAATTACAATATGACACCACCATTGTGTCCGTCGTGGAAAAATGTTTCCAACGACTATAAATACCCCTATATTCCACCATCAAAGGGGCCTTCATCATGTGGAAAAAACATCATGCCTCTCTAAGGCAGCAAAATAAATCTCAGGAATATCATATTCCTGGCATCGCACTGTGGCGAAAAAAGACAGACTCAATTTTTTTCATAGGGGAATTACATGGGCCATGTGGGCCAATAAGACTCTTCATTCATGTTTAAAAATAAAGTGGCCATTCTCCACTTTATAAAAGCTTCCCCTTACAAATGGCAAGGCACGAAAAACATTTCTAGCAGGCAGTAAATACACATCACTGCTGCATCCTCTTGAAACTGGGCATTTCCTTCCTTCAACGATGCTGGCTGTCGAACAATCCATGAATAATTACTTCCATGCTTCTGTTATTGCTCGATGGCTGCCACCATCTAATGCAACTAAAGTGCGCTCTCAAAGACATGAAGAAAATGCATGTTCATCGACAAATGGCCTTCGGTCTTGCATTTGATGCCTCCACCTTCAGTCAAACTCATCGTTACTGATGCACAGACGTCGATTTCTCCATTGGTGACTGTCTCTTTACATAAAAACTTTCACTTCCATAATGCCTGCCTCAAAGTCCTCAACGCGATAACCATCCATCCATCTGTGCATTAATTGGTAGCATCCATCTCACCACAAAGAGAAAAAACCCAATAAAAAGAAATAAATGGAAAAGAGAAAAAAGAAAACAGGTCCCTCCATCTATGTTTTCGGCCTTGCGTCGCTGCCGTGCCCCGCTTGTCTGCTGCATCGTTTATAACTCCTTTCTTCCTTGGTTTCGATGCATCGCCACTAATTTGAACATTCCTCATCCCCTCTTCTGGATGCAATCCGCTGCAATTTTCTCCAGTTATCGTCACTTCGACGTTCATAGATACTGACGGCTTCCTCAACCACTATCTCCCCCAGATTGAGAACATAGAAAGCGCGTCGTGGGTGCTTGCCAACACATTCTACGAACTGTATTGTCACACCTCCATTCCCTCCACTCAAGAACATCAATCCCCTTTGTGCACACGGCCCCGCAGAAGGCGGTTGACTGCATCGAATGGCTTGACAAATACCTGTATTTCCTGCACGCTCATGATGTGGACGATAGCCTCTATAGGGCTACTACTATTTAAAAGATTCTCTGCTCCACTGGGATGGCCACTGTCAGCCTCCATTTCAGATCTGGGTCCTGGCTGCATTATCACCACTACTGCAACAGGCCAAAAAAACCTCCTCGTTGTGATTAGGCGAAGCTACTGGGATTTTGAACGCTCAAACAAAAACCTTTATAAACACCACGCTCGATCCCAAAAATGCAACAAAAAAAAAACATTAATAAATCATTAAAAAATCATCAATAATCAGTATGTTGAATCACAGTCGTCATCATCTCGTCGATGCTGTCATTTGCTATTGTAGATTCTTTTCTCTTCAGTCTACCAACGTCGATGAGCTAAAATGAGAACGGTTTATGATAAAGGTGTAGAGCGGATATTTTCTAGCCTGTACATGCCCTCGTATCCATATATTAGAATACCACATACCATATTCTGCCATGACCGCTATCAATGGTCTTCCACTACAACTAAAAAAAAATCAAATCGCTTCACACTCCCGCTCCTTTGCACTATCAATGTAGACTTCGTTATTCAAGGTGGGAAGTCTTCAGTTCACGCGCACCATGCACCATCAATATCTCCCATTGGAATATAACGGACTCCCAGTCCTCCTTCTGCCTAGCACTGTAACAACACGTAAACTTGCAAGCCGTCGGAGCAGATGGAGCTAGTTGTTGCCCATTTTCTCTGCATTAGAATACAAAAAATATTGAGTCGTCTATTTCACGGTATATTTGGCAATGCGCTCCTATGGACGCGGTGCTCTTCAGATCTTATCAACATGTGGATAGCTCCCTTAACCTATAGCATCGCAAGGAGCTCGACCTCTTCGTCTTGTTGGTGCATTGTTCGAATCTGCCGAGCCTCGCACCTTTGTCCTCTTCGTCATCATTGCGCTGGTTTTCGTTGTTTGCAGAAGCTCCTCTAAAATTTGACAGCGAGCCCCAACACGATCATGGCCTCCTACGCACTGGTCCAGGGGATATCATAATAGATCAAAGGAGATCTTTCCAACAACTTATCTTCAATAAAAAAATCCATTCGCCTGCCATATGTCGTAAATCTCCTTTAGCAACAGCGGCCATTCAGAAACATCCATCAATGACAACGGCTCAATCGAAGTGAGGGCATAAACTTATAATCACTAGATTCATAGCCTTGCGAGAGATTCAAGACCAATATTCTGAAAAAATTTCCCAAATTTTAAAATTTTTTACCATCTGGTTTCTGATTCTGATCCATCAAATGATGGAGGGCATACTCCCTCGATAAAAAAATAAAAAAAATAGGGAAAAAAAAAAAAATTAGGGGAGGGAGGATTTCCATGAGGGAAATCCCCCCTCAAGGGGTTTCACAGGGCAGGGAAAACCTGCTCTGATACCAAATGTTAGGAGGGAAAAACTGAAGGGATTAATTTTATTGATAAAAATGTGTTACATATATAGGCAGAAGGCCTATATGATGAACATGACACTTGTCAATGAAACTGACAAGTATCAAACTGAAGGCATAGTGCACTTTAACTCTAACAAAATCTTTCACTTGCACACACATTGGTTCATAAAAGTTTTCTTGTATCATTACCTTACTCAAAATTGGTAAATTAACCTCAAAATGCACACATATTTGATCCTTGAAAGATTTTGTATCATTACGACATATCAAGATGGATAATGAACTCACACATCACACATTGGTTCTTGATAAATTTGACTTTGTCGTGGAAATAATTTAAAATATTTCTTTGAAATTTGTTAGAAAGCATTAGTTTATAACTATTCACATTAATCCAAATTACTTCATTTTAGCACTTGCAAATATATATATTATCTTCAAAAAAATTCAACATGTGATAAAATAATTTATTCCAAAAGAACTTGCATTTCTAAAAATCATACATCATTTTATCATGCATTGCATTTTGACTTCGCAATGATTGTATAATTCTTAGTAATTATTTTCCATAAAATCTCACACTAGGAATTCTATGCCTAGTGCAAGTCATACTTCCCAAATTTTCATGCTTAAATCATTTTATATCCCTCACAAATACAATATTTATCAACCTATGTTCTAAAAATCAACTTTTTAAATCAACATCTTCTTTCATTATCATAAGCCTCAAGGTTACTCTTGAGCCCTACAAAGTTTCTTATTATTAGCAATACAAAACTTCCTCACAACAAGATCCACTTCATGACGTAAGGAGCATTGATCTCCACCAACGGTCATATAACATCATAACATCCTTTGAATTTGATTGCTAATCCATCAAATTCTATCATCATGCAAAAACATCTTTTTCAAAAACACACTTTACAAAAATAAAATAATTTTCTTTTATGTTAAGCATGATCAAAATATTCAAAGCATGATTACAAGAAATTCAAACATTATAAATAAATAAAATACCCAAATAAATATACAAAATCATATGAACACAAAGAAGATCAATCAATCTATCTATCTATCTATATATATATATATATCCAAGTCTATATACAAAAGTGGAGTTGAACTAGTATGCCACAATCTACAAAAATCGGCATACTTAGAAAATATGTATATATAAAAAAATCTATCACCTATGTGTCCTCCTTGAGCTTCTAGAACTCTCAGCCTCATCATACCCACCAGGGGGTCATGGTGGCTGAAACTCCATCACCCTTGTAGTAGTAGCTATCCTAGTAGTCGAGCGAGACATTGATCTCGAGAAGCTGGGAGGCTCAAACACCTCAAGGTATGGCTACCTCTGATCTATAGGCACTACCACAAAATATTAGCCATGATAAAAGCCCACCCGCTCGATAGCCTGTATAAGCTCATCCCCTGAGCCACTCCTTATAGATTGAGTTGACTGGAAAGATGTCAGAGAGAAACCATCGCTCCCTGAGCTTCCTGAGCTTACGCCTGTATGAGCTTCACCTCTAGAGTCTAAATCCTATACTTTAGAATCGTATCCTCCTCCTCTAGAGTCTAAATCTTGGTCTTTTGGCTCGCATTATCCTCCCTCAAACTAGTGTTCTCCACCTAGAGAGTCGCCATCTTATTACTATCCCCATCCTCTATCATAGTGCACTTCCTAGGCGAGTCAGGTATCCTCTCCTTTTGAGAGGATGCTCTCCTCTCCTCCCTAGTACCCCTAGACCTCTCCAATTTCCCAAAAGTACTCCCTAATATAGATGTCCCTTGGATCAAATGCCCTCCCCTAGTGCAAGGCCTATCTCTCCTAGGGGGTACCTATATCCGTTTCTGCTACTATTAGACCCGCTTAACTACTTGCTCCACTGCATTCCTTGGCCTAGTAATCCACACAGGTTGGATCCTAGCATACCACTCTCTATACCTATTTGTAACCCCAGTGTCATCTCCATCAGCTGTTGCAACCACATCATCATTTGGTTGTGGGTCCATAAACTATGCCATGTTGGGAGCACCACTCACTATGGTAGCATGTTGAGTCACCCTAGAAAAGTGATATCCCTAGTCCTAGGAATGTCCTACTACAACCTAAACTATTGCATAACTCGATCAACATGGTGCAGCTCCACCTCCCCATAATACATCTAAAACCAAATGACTCACCTCACATGAGCTAGCTCAAATCCATCCTCTTCCCACCCTGGAAGCTCTCTCCAAGGTCTCCACTCGATAACATCTGTCGTTAGCTCATCAAGTAGCCTTCTCCCTATGTCAAGGCTAATCCACCCATGGTGCCCTATATATAGTTGCCAATAGAATACCTCGGGCCTATCCTCCTCCACCTCGAGCCACCCATCCTCTACCTATGTCAAAGATAATCTTGTAGGTCTCTTGATATCCATCTGCTCCCAACACCATCTATGTAGGAAATAAGTAAGCACCAAAGTCTTACCCCTCTTATAGATAACCCTGTAGAGTGTCTTGTACAATAAACATAGGATATAGGGACCTCAGGGAAAGTGTATCCTCTGATCCTACATATCACAAATGACCTCTACTAAGGTCCAAGGTAGATGGCAACTACTGATATGACACAATAAATATCCTGCCACTGTACCACTCAGCACAACTGTCAGTCTGGAAACGCCCTCTGTCTAACTCAACTTATCAATGCTAACTTTGCCCTTCTTAAGGATGAAGCTAGGATCCCCAGACAAGCACCGCATCACCTAGCCCTGATTTCTAGATGGAGCTATGAAGGCACCCCTAATAGGCACTCAAAGAATCCTCCAAATGTCCTCCAATGTAGGGGTAATATCCCCTATTGGTAACCGAAACAAGATGATCCCAGATACCATCTCTCAACCATTACTGTAAGGAGCCTCAAGTCAACTAGTATTTGTGGCATCTCCACCACATGCCTCAACCCAACCACCTCAAGGGTGGTCCTCTCGTCATTTGAGAGTGCACCCAAATCTGCCTAGAGACCACTGTATCTCCATTCCCTATTATTTAAAATTGCTTTTTGCAACAAAACAAAACAAGAAAATACAATATATCATATTGGATATAAATTTGCATAATCAGATCTAAAGTTGCAATATCAGACCTAAATTTTCAATATTAGACCTATTTTGATGATATCAGACCTCCTGATATCGCCAAAATTTGCTCGATATTGACAAGATCGGACCTATTTTGATGATATCTAAAGTTCGATATCTACAAAATAGGACTGATATTTTCAAAATTGGTTTGATATTGCAAGCACGACTGCACAACGACAATCGTGCCCTAAAAATCCAAAAATTCAAAAAATTAAATGCAAAAAACATGAAATCCTAAGCTAAAGAGGTTCAAGATCCTTACCCGTATGCTCCCCTCCCTCGCTCGCACCTTGTCTACTCGATGTGGGACCTCTACCATTTTTCTCCTCAGAGCAAAAATCCAGTAATAGTGAAAATGCAAATGAATTAGGGTTTTACCCTAAATTGTTCTTTTTATTTTATTTTACCCTCAATTTGCAAATTTTGAGTTTTCCACCAAATGTAGAATTTGGCATAAAAACTTGAAGGGGGTATCATACCTAATGCAGTTTGTAGTAAAAAAATTAAACATCAATTATTTTTTTAATAATTTTTTGCTTTCTCAAAAAGCGTACCATTTCTTTATTTAACGCATTTTTTCCAAAAATATGCTAAAGAGGGGATAAAATGTAACACCCTAAAATTGACTAATATTAATTTACCCTAAGTTAAAAACATTTAAAAATTGATTAAAATTACCTGCTAACCTCTTGCATCAATTTTTGTGTTAGTTTTTAAACCTCTTGATGATATCAGCTCTATCTGACTGATATTGATGTCCAATCTGAGACTAGACCTAAATGTGTGAGATTGGATGTTCGATCTCGTCTAAAAATGAAAACTGCCTAGAACAATAAAACAATAAAACTATTGCAACTCATTTTGTATTTATCTGCCCAACCACACAGTGATTACGATATTGGATTTCTTGATCTCGCCTAGATTGGAAGAGGTTGTAACTCCTATTGTTTTTGGCCCAAACCCTTCAACCTACCTAGCTTATTTAATCAGGCATCCTTCCCCTAATTTCCTCTTGGCCCCTAACTCTCTCTAACTCCCTCACTGATTAGAAATCGCTTTCGCATTCTTAGAATTTCATTCCTTGGTATTTCTCTTAAGCATTTGCAGGTTTGGAAGTACGATAGTTGTGCATCGATGGGTATGATTCAAGATTGGAAATTTGATATCATTCAAAAAACATCCGATCAGGCTCTACAACATCCGATCTTATCTGCAAGTTGCTTGAGGGCACCTTCAGATTTTGGTTTGCATTCCTTCATCTCAAATTTACATTTCAAGTATCATATTTGCTATCTATCATTGCTTTTTAATATAGAAATCATCATTTATCATATTTTGAGTTCACCATCCTAACATTCAATTATGTTAGTTTCGTATCATAGCTTACATTCCTAATGTTTTCTTTACCTACAACATACCATAAGTCTTAATTTATCCTAATCCATGCTTAGTAAGATTTATATTGCATTGCAAATTCTTGTTTTTGCTCTCTATATATGAAACTACATATTTTTGATTAGATTGGATCAGACGATATCAGATCGGATCAGCCGATCGTAGATCAGACATCCGATCTCGCTCAGAAAGCATCCGATCTGGCCTACAACAAGCAAACAGACTCTACATCAGACATATGGGTTGAGTAAGAATGTCAAAATTATTTATAGCTAAGCATTGCATTAGTTTACCTTCTGTAATTTTTTTTCTATTGTATTCATTGAAATCTAAATTGCATTTAGTATAGATTAGTTGCATTTGGCCAAACTAGGTGATTATGAGTGAAATAAAAAAGGACATCAAAAAAATTCCCAACCTAGGCATGGAAACTGCCAACAAATGTTTCCTGGTGAACCCACCCAATTTGTCAAAAAATCATCGAAGGGGGCATGATCTCAAGTGCCTCTCCTATGAGGTGTAGACCTGACATTTTACCATTCCCCTTTGAGATGCGAATCCATTAGCCTAAAGGAAAGGAGTGAGAAAATTTTAGAGCTACAGGGTTATATAAAAATTATAATATAAATATTATAATTATTTTATAATGCATCCTTAGGCTTTAACCTTTTAACTTTAATATTATAATATTAAAATATTATAATATTATTTCCTTTTTGAGCCTAGACACTTTCTTCCTTTGGGATTTTTAGACCAGGGCCTTCAACATTTTAACCAAACACATGGAGCTTTATCCCAAACCTCTTGGGCTTAAAATATAAATATTTTAACCCCATTTTTATCAATTTCCTTGCACTGAGATGAAATTTGCCTTGCATCTAACACTTGATATCAATGACAACATAATTACTCAAAATTTCCAACATATCATGTACCAACACTATGTGCAATAGGCCATAGAAAAAGGCTGAAAGGACCAAAAATGGAAGGTTCAACATGTTATGGCAGCCAAAACAGGTTATGTTTGAAACTAATACTTCTAAACAAGAGTCTATCTCTATCTTGACTAGATCTAGAAATAAACCATTGTAGGTTGATCCACAAAAAATGGGTTCCTTCCAAGTTTTTGCTCAAAAGAAGAGGGATCAACCCCTACCAAATAATGATAATTTTATAATTCCACAAGCAGCTAAAATGGGATATTCAATTCCTATGGGACAAGATAAAGATAAGAATATACTAAAATGGAGTGACAAGGAAAAGGATAAAGAACAGTCAAGTTCCAAAGAGGAGGCAAGAGAGAAGTTGTAGTTTCCTTCTATCACTAAGAGATAAAGAATTGAAGATACACAGTAGTATAATAGAATATTTGGTGAACCATACAAGAAAGAAGAGAGGATCCCTTTTGAAAAGCCATAATTCAACATTGTGAAAGAATTCTATAGGAATTATTCTAGAGAAAGTCTCTATGATACACTCTTTCTTTCTGGCCAAATTGACTTGCTGAAAGCTTCTCTAAACAAAAAATCTCAAGGAAAGGAAACTTCTACTATGTTTAATATGGCTCATGACTAGGGGAAGATATCTTCCACAAATCTAAAGAATAAACCCCCACCATTTTACATTTCCATTAGAATGGAAGGGTGGATAGTGCATAAATGCATGATAAATTTAGGAGCTTCCACTACTATCATTCCTAAGGTAGTTTGTGATGAAATGATAATGAATACACTCGTTCATGCCTAGAAGTTTTGTAGCTTGATGGAACTCCAGTCAAAACTATGGGGGTTGTAAAATATGTGATGATGAAATTACATAGATCTCCAAAGATCACTATTGTGCAAGAACTTATGGTGGTAGACCTTGAGCCTTATTTTTTTTTTGTCTTTCCATAGAATTCACTGCCAAGCTAGGGGGCTATAGGTATTTAGACTACTCTGGCATGATGATCCCTTACAAAGAGAAAAGGATAAGGATAAATCCTAAAAATCCAATGGCTTATCATATTGAATTTTTTTAGGAAGATATGTATAATCACTCTATAATGGAAGAACTAGAGTTAGTGGAACTCCTTGAGGATTCAGAATTTGATGATCAGTTTCCATTTAGAGAGGTCCAAGATATATTTGAAATAGGAATAGGCACATATAACATATCATCTAAAAAAAATAAGAATACTTTAACCATTTATAACTAGTCATTGAGAGAGTCTAAAATATGGACAATGCATTTTGATGGAGAAAGATGTAAAATGGAGCTGGAGCAGGAGTAGTTTTGAAATAACCCTTAGGAATTAAAAGTTTTTCTTATAGAATCACTTGGTATTACATCAAAAATATCACTGAGTATGAAGATTTATGTCTAGGACTGATGCAAGTAAAAAATATGGGCATTAAAATACTAGACATTTATGGTGATTTGAACTGGTTGTGAATCAAGTTACAAAAAGATGCAACAACAAGCACCACTACTTGAAGGCTTATAGAAATAGGGCCTGGGACTTAATGGAATATTTTGATACCTTAAAATTGCATACTATCCCAAGGTAGAAAACTATCTTGGTAGATGCTTTAGCTATCAAGGGAGCTAATTTCTCTCCATCTACAGACTACGGGTTAGCTAAGAACAAAAGGTTTAAGCTTGTTTGTATACCATCGATACAAATATATAGATATATTGGTAGGTGCTTGAAAATGATGAACATATTGTTGAATTTTTGATCAAGAAGTTTATTTTGCCTATTTATAGAGTGATATATCTCAAGAGATGAATCATTAGGAGATTATATAGTTGAAAATTAATCATATTTCCAAAGGATTGATTACCTTGGAAATCCTATTTGATAATGAATATGATAAGAAATTAAAGCAGATGAAGATAGATGATAAGATATATAAATAAAATAAAGTAGAAAAAGGTAAAAAACTAGATCTTGGAATTCAATGCACTACTAGTGAGGTTGAAATATTCAAAACTTTGTATTAGATACCAAGACATAATAGCCTCGACTTATGACAATATGAAGGTTTATAATAAGAGCATAATTCAGCACACTATTGAGCTAGTGGCTGATGTCAAGCCATTCAGGTAGAAATAGAGGCTTGTAAATTCTAAAATAGAAGTAGTCATAAGGTAGGAGTTGCTTAAACTATTGAAAGCAAAGATAATCTACCCTGTTAAATATTCTACATGGGTTGCTAATCTGGTCCTAGTAAGGAAAAAGGATGGTGATATCTATCTCTGCGTAGATTTTAGGAACCTGAACCAAGCATCTCGTAAAGATCACTACCTCCTACTACAGATTGATCAAATTTTGTAAATGATAGTCGAGGTGAAAAGGTTCTTTTTGTTAGATGGTTTCTCTGGGTACAATTAGATTAGGGTAAAATATGAAGATCAATATAAAACTTCTTTCACTATAAAGTGGGGTACTTTCACCTATCAAAGGATGCCATTCGACCTATCTAATGTAGGAGTTAAATTTTAGAGGGCCATGGATTATGCTTTTAGCAAGCTTATCAATAAAATAATCTTGATTTATTTGGATGATATGATAGTTTTTTCTCATAAGAAATAAGAGCATCTCAATCATCTAGAGCAATTTTTCCAGAAGTGCAGAGAGTTTGGCATATCTTTAAATCCAAAGAAATCCATATTTATAGTTCATGAGGGCAAGTTGCTAGGACATGTGGTGTCTAAGTAGGGAATGTTTATTGATCTAGATAGAATAAAAGCAATATTGGAACTTCCTCTCCTAATGAATAAAAAATCTCTTCAGTCTTTCTTTGCGTAAATTAACTTAATGAGAAAATTCATTTCTAATTTTGCTTAGATTGTTAAACCAATTTTAGATTTACTCAAGAAAAATGCTGATTTTAATTGGATGGAAATGAGAAAGCAAGAATTCAAATTAATCAAGCAATCCATTGCTATCACTCTAGTGTTGGTTAACCCTAATTTTAATAAATACTTTATCTTATACACTTATGGATCTGAAGAAAGTTATGCTACTGTACTAACTCAGAAGGATTATGCAAGCAATGAAAAACCCATATTATTTTGGAGTCAAAATATCCATGGGTATAAGATAAAATATAATTTTATAGAGATACAAGTGTTTGCAATCATAAAATAATTGAATACATTTAGGAAATATCTGGCTTAGAGTAAAAATTTAGGATATGTAGTCTACCTTGATGTCAGAGCTTGGCAAAAAAAGGGTAGGATGGATTACAAATATTCAAGAATTTGATAGAAATTCATCCCACCAAGTTGGTGAAAGGAAAAGAACTATGTAAAGAATTAGCTTCCAACGCAAATATTAAAGAGGATATAGCCTTCCATATTTTAGAATTAGAACAAGAGAATGATACTCTATCAAAATAAGTAGATTGTATTGATCCACTCACAAGCTATTTTAAAACAAGAAAATATTCTCCAAATATTAATGCTTCACAAAGAAGGAGGTATAGACTACAAGCCCTAAATTATGTATTATTTCTTGAAGGACTATATAGGAAGAACCTATAAGGAATCCTCTTAAGGTGTATTAAGAAATAACAAAAGAAAAATATCTTGAAAGAATTCCATGAGGGGTTATCAGGAGGCCACTATTTAGGTAGGTCTATTGCATTAAAAATCATAAGGGCTGGTTATTATTGGCCTACTATATTATTTGATGCCTTCAAAATTGCTATATCATGTGACACATATCAGAGATATATAGGGAAGAAAATAAATGCATCATTGCCTCTTCAACCCATTCAAGTAGAGCAACCATTTTAGTAGTGGGGTTTGGACTTTGTAGGAGAGATAAATCCTAATTCATCAGAAAACCATAGATATATCTTAACAACCACTGCTTATATTACCAAATGGGTTGAGGCAATCCTAACAAAGAAATATGATCAAGATGTAGTCATTGAATTTATTGAAATATTGATCACCAGATTTGGCATACCTGAAGCTTTGGTGAGTGATAATGGACCATCCTTTATAGGGGTAAGGTACATTGATTTTACTAGCAAATATGACATTTGCCTGAAGAATTATTCTAACTATTATCTACCAAGGAATGGCTTAGTAGAATCAACCAACAAAAATATTCTTAGAATGTTGAATATGTCTCTAAAGGATAATAAAAAGAGTTGTTATTTGCTCATGAATGAGGTCCTATGGGCAAATAGAATTACCATAAAAATGTCAATTGGTACCTATCCATATGCTCTAGTGTACGGGAAAGAAGTCATGCTACCTACACACTTGGAGATACCTTCCTTAAAGCCTATCAACTTTGATAACCTTGATAATGAAGAGCCTGTAAAAAAAGACTAGCTTAGCTACTACAAGTAGAACACAAAGATGAAACCTGTAAATAATTTTAGAAGCAATTGACACAGATAAAGAGTTGGTTTAACAAAAGGGCCACTCATGGTTTGAAATTTTGAAAGAACTCAAGAGTGAAGAAGATAGGTTGTCGATATTAGAAAAGCATATATGCAATAATCAAATTTAGATATTATAGAAAACCAAATATTTTGTAGACTATGTGCAAAAAAAAACCTGCATATAGAAAAAATCTATATATGACAATGAAAGTTGGTAGTTGAAAGTGATTGATGGCAGTTATGGATCAATGATGATTAGGTGAACAAGATCATTGATGGTTTTGCAACTATTAAAAATAACCCACAAAAAAACTCCAAAAAAATTCCAAAAAATAGAACCTTTCTGATCAATCCCCATGGTTAAAGGGGTCAACTAAGATGCAATGAAGGGATAAAAAATATATAGAATCTCTTTGTAAAATATATATTTTTTACATGATGGAATCGGTAGCCACCATGAATTTGGGAAGGCTGTCTAGCTTTGTATGACCACCACCGTATTCTTCGTTGTTCATCTCAAAAGCTGCCACATAGATCTCCATGCAGTCCACCCTTATAACCACCATGCCACAATCATTTAAAACCTTTTACTTCATTGAAAGCACCAAGAAAGGGATAAAAATTCAGTCCAACAAGGCCCAAGATTTGAACCTTGGACCTATGCCCCCATTACAGGGTTTGGGGTAACCAATTGGTCTACACCTCAGACTTTTATTTTTGTAAAATAATAGAAGAGAAAACAAAATCAATTTTCACCTTCCAGGGCTTAGAAACCTCCAATATCCAACTGTAAAACCTTCAACATGATCTAGTTGCATGAACCTCAACAATAGATGTTTCTAATAGTCCTCAAAGCTATGATACCATGAAGAGAATGATGGAAAATACAAAACACCAAACCAAGCCACAAGGATCAAGGGGTTGAAGCAACACCACATTAACCAAAATAGAGAGACTAAAAAATAGAAATAAGATAATGGAAGCTAACATAAAAACTATAATATCATATCATATATCAAAATTGATTATTAGTACAATGGAGAAGCCTTGCTTAAATAGGCAAGGAAGATCCACCACAACCATAGGATCAACAAAGAGATAAGGATCAATATCCACCATACAAATAAGGAGGTGTGATATGATTTGTGGAGAAAAGATCTCAACCCTCCAAATGTAATCAATGAGTGTAACTCCCTATCCCAATAATATAAAAATAAATATCCACACATAAAGTGGATGGGGAAAATAAACTAAACTAATATAAAAATAAAGTACCTAGGTGAGCATGAGCTAGAGTTTAAACACCTACTCTAACAACTTCTTACAAAGTGCAACAAAATTCAACAACATGATAGCATATTCCTCTCTCTATCTCTCCTAAGTCTTATGTTACTAGCCTTATCGATAATGGAGAGGACAATATCCTCTCCTACCTTTGTAGTTGAACAAGTTGTAATAGTCAACATGTAGCCAATGAATAAATCTCCAAATAAACAAGTAAAGACAAGAATAGTTGCACTTAACATTCAAACTTGGTAAATAAGCATTGGTGGACCATAACTACCATGTTGGAGTGTCTATAAAATAGAAAAACAAGCTTAAAATAGCTTCTAGTCCCTACATATAAAATTTGACTTGTTTATTCTTTTCCTAAACTATTTTCAGTTGTTAACAATAATCTATTTGGCTATTACAACTAGTCAAAGGCAATTTGACTAGATTAGAAAAAGGTGTTTCTCAAATGGTTTGGTATTTTTTTGAGTAATATCGAGTCACAAATTTTGTTTCCTTGTTCCATGTCAACTACAAAGTGTTATGGTAGTGTCTTTAGCCATCTACTTCAGTCATGTGGAAATTTCACTAGCTCAAATTTTAGTGCCAAGTTATAGTTTTGTCCAACTCCAAAGTTTGATTGTTTTATTTTGTAAAATATTATTTTGTCTAGCACCTAGTTATTGGAGTCAAATTTGATTTTGGTTGAATGAGTATATTCTAGCACCTCCTTCAACTATAGTCCTTAAAAATTAACCTAAAACTAGATCCCAAATTTTGCTCAAAATTTATAGTTGTGTACAAAACTAAATAACCCTATATTTTATTACAAAAGCTTGAAAAAAAAAAATATTTTGGCCTTTTACATTTTCTTGGAAGATGATTATACTTTATCTAATTAAGTTAGTATTTCCTCCTAATTACCCTATTTAATCAAATGCAATAATAAAACAAGTCACATCCTAATAGTGCAAAAAGGTGGTAAGAGGTTGTCAAAAATGAGGTATTTTTGTGCCTCATCACAAAGGTGATAAAAATTATAGAATACAAGAAATAAATGCTAGGTGATGAAGGCACTATTGGATCATGATAGTTCCGTTGACACTTTCACCTAGAGTTGGTTCTCTTGCTACATGTAAACAAGGGAGTAATAGCATCGTTGACTTGGAATCTAACAATGCTTTCACTATAGAGAGCATAATAACAAAATTAAATGTAATAAGAGCTAATATTATGATGACTATGATGAAAGGCCTTGACTTAGGATTATAGAGGCCCTTTTAAACAATAATAAAATAAACATTTACTTTCTTAAGATGAAAATTAAATAAAATATGACTAGCTATTTGTAAATGGAAATGCAATATTAGTTCTAAGTGTAATAAAATGAAGCTTAAAACTACAAGCATAAGGAAGAGTAAAAATAAAAAAATATAAATAAGAACAACCCAAGACACAAATTTGTTTTTCCCTTTCTATAAGCTTATTGAAAAATTGCTAGCTTGCTTATTTATGGCACTTGAATGCTTGAGCTTGTGGGTTTGGGTGTTTTATGCTTGATGAATGTTTGAGAGCTTATAGACTTGATTGGACAATTTTTTAGATGAAGTAAGAAGAACATGAAACTATCATTTATGCAGAAAGAAAGGTCATAGCACCGGTTATTGCAGGTACAATCCTAAAAATTAGAATCAAGGAAATTAGATAAACAATGGGAACCAATTTCAATCACGACAACATCAAATGAATTCTTGTCAGTAGCAGTTTCAGCTACCAACCAATTATCTTCAATTGGAATACAAAAGGGGAAATAAAAAATGACACCTGAATCAGAGGATAGAATTTGAAGAACTGGATGGGCACTCAAAAATTTATGAGGAGAAAGCTCTATCAGAAAATGTAACATTTTTTCTTGGACAGGTTACAAAGAATCCATAGAAATGATACAAATTTCAAGATGAATATGAAGATCTATATTGAAGACCAAAAGTCTTTAGTACCCAAATAATGTAATACAGGGGGGTGTTAGAGTTAGAGTCTATTGCATCATTTGGATCATGTAAATTTACCTTCCTAGGTACATACTTAGGACATTAGATGACTTTAGGGGGAAGTTATTTAGTTACTTCATGCAATGTAATAAATGCACGAGTATCAATGTGCAACTTGTAAAAGTGCAAGGTGTCCCTTTTATAGCTAGTTAGAGTGTTGGGTAAGGAATCTATATTCCACTATAGGAGGCCCTCATTGTAAGATTTGATAAGCAAGTTCGTAGGTAGTAGTAGGAGTAGTGGGTGACTCCATTAGTGATGGAGAACATTATGGTTCTATAGCATCTTGCATGGAGTGTCCATTTCCTCCATAGAAATATTGTATTCATTTCCATCATTTCTATTTATAGCATATTTCAAAAATCTCATGAGTTTACTTTCTTTCATATTTTAGCATCTTGTGATTGCCATCTCTCATTGTGATCTACCTCAAAAGCTAACAATCATGTGGGTTAAAGTGATACTTATAAGGCTTATCACCTTTATGATCCTACTACTCAACATATTCTTATTTAACATGATGAGGTGCTTGATGAGGCTCTTTATTCAATTCTTTTTATCTACTTTTGATCCTATTGGTAGATTATCTTATTCATATTGCTTCTCCTCTAATTTTATTTATTAATTATCTATATTTCCTCTAAATATTTGATATTCTCGGCTTATAGGCTCAACTCCTTTAATGGAAACCAATGATACAACTATTGGCACTCCAAATTATCCATTCATATCTATTCTTTTTTATATCCCAATTTATATGAGCTTGATCCACTTGTACACTTTGCAATGATACTAAATGATATGGTTTATTCTAAGGATGTGATGGACTCTTCAATTCATACTATTGGTGATATTATATAGAATCTTCTGCATACTTATTTGGATGGATTGATGCCCAAATGGGATTGGACCATCATTTAGGATGTATGACCTATTTTTGCATCGAAATATCATCAAAATCCTATTTTTTCATGAGATTTTATTTTAAATGCTGAAGATAATAGGGATTCTCTTTCATACTTATAAGGTAGGAAACTTGAAAGTGAACAAGAAGAGATACGAGATGCAACTTGAAAGTGAACAAGAAGAGATACGAGATGCAACTTGAAAGTGAACAAGAAGAGATACGAGAGCATACAAAATTAAAGGATAATGTTCCTTTATATACATGAAAATAACATAAATCACTAGTCCAAAAGTATAAAATAACAAAGATAAATTGACAAGGATAAAATTCATAAAACCTTTATCCTTTTCTCCTATGCCTTCTAAATATGCACTATCTTTCTATAAATCCTTGAAGCATAAAACATAGGCCTCAACATTAATGAATTTTGAGATATTTAGGAAGAATAATTTCATATCCAATTTGGTGATTTTTGTGGTATTAACTTTTCCAAACAATTTGTAGTTTAGTCCATACTTTGGTTGTATGAATCTTACATCTAACATAGAAAAGCACATCAAGTTTAACCAAAATAAAATATAGACCTGTAACTTGTTCCTTTGTAGAAGTCCCATATTTTTACAAAATAGTTTTTTATTATGTCTTCCTTAAAGATACACCAATTATTCTTTCTTCTCAATAAATTGGTCATTTTAGTTAACCAAGTAATTTTACCCATTAAGGCCTAAATGATCTATCTTATGTAATTTTACCTTTAATATTATAATAGGCCTTAAATTAATGCAACTATTGTAAAGAGATAAAAAAATCATGAGATCTAGAAAAGGGCCTTGAAATACTTCTATATGCAAAAGTTATGGCCTATAGAAGTTTCAACCAATTAATCATTCAAGCAAAAATAATAAATCTAACAAACCTTAGACACAAACCAAAATGTGCATTTTATCATGTAATAAAACTTTCGTAGAGAGAGACCACAAGACTTAAACTCAAGCCTTGTATGCAAGATGTGCCTTGAGCTAGCTAGGCTATCCAATGTCCCAACAACCCCATAAATCACCAAGGATATACCCCTACTACATGAGCATGGAGGACCATGTTAAACCTAAAATAAACTATATACAAAAATCATTATACAATAGAAGGCCAAGAGGCTTAAACTCAAGACCACCCACCACTAAATTCCAATACAACCTCCTCATAGCTAATGAACCAATACAATTCTTGGTGTAAAAAAATTGGACACCATCTTGTTAGACTATAATACATGCCAAAAAAAAGAGAAAAGTAAAATTTCAAACTCAACCTCCTTTTCACAAACACTACCATTATCCTACTCTAGCTAGTATGCTATGTAGCCATGCTAGGAATGAAAGAGCTAAAGCATCATTAACTCATATGTCCTTCACCAAATGTAAAGAAAAAATATTAAGGGGTATTGAACCCATGATTACTAAATAAATAAATCCTATACCATGTCTATTTATCCAATCAAGCATATCCATTACTAATATAAAAGAGTGGCCTTACTTTTTAAAGTAGTATATCACTATTTAAACAAGATGAAATGAAATATTTTAATTATGTCTGCGAGACCCAAATATGGTCTATGGGACCTCAAATATGGAAGTATAATTACTCAAATCATATCATATGATCTTTAATATATTTGAGAAGGTTGATCCTTCTCCTACTGATTTGTGTTAGCAATTCCCCAACTTTTTTATTTTATTGTCTTCAAATAAATCTGCCATAAACTCGTTCCCAAGTGTTTCTTTGTATTTGTCACGGATATCTGAAAAACTTAGGCATTTATAGATGAAGTGTTCCTCTGTATCTACTGCCCCTGTGTTGCATAGAGTACATATCCTTTCTTCCCATTGTTATTTTGGGGTTGTCCATCTCCCTGTTTCACATCTAAGCCTATGAGAGCTAGTCATTATCTGAGCAATGAGTATTTTTTTCTTCCACTTGATTTCAGCGCCTATATACGCTTTTTCCTTATGGTCATACATTGGGTTAAAATTTGCAATATAATATTGTCTTTTCCTGCTTGCATTTTTCCACATTCCACTTCTAAACTTTTCATTCACATAATTTTTTATGTCTTTGTTGACATTTGGGCATTCATTTATGTTGATTTCCCAACGTTTCATCCATTTATGATTTTGTTTCAAACCATACAAGTGAGATAAAAGGGGTGCATTCACAACTAACAAACCCAATGTATGAGAATCAAAATTGACTATAATGAACATCAAATATTATTCAATATACTATGAATCCATAATCCCAAAATACCAAGATGGAGAAAAAATCTTGTGCTCCTTGATGCATCATATTTTTCAAAAAAGGATAGAAAACAAAAATCATAACCTTTACTACATTGAAACCATGTGTATTGGATAGTTTTATTTCAATGATGATCAATATTCCAACCTACACATCTAATATGATGGGAATAAAGGTATTTAACCTAAAAATCACCTAAATTCTTAAACAAAGGAATACTAAAAAGTACTTAAGCCTAAAAAATTATTCAATTTTTTATAAGAAATTATGATAAATAATATTGGAGGATATAATATTCCATTGATTTCTTATGCTAATAAATAAATTAAGATAAGATAATTGGGTGGTTGAGGGTTATAAATACAACTACCTTGATAATTAATTATAGGTTTCATAACCATTGGTGACATCACAGTGAATAAAGGGTTAGCAAAGGTCAATTGATATAAGCGGAAACTATTGGCCCATCATCTAAATGCATAAAAAAATATTAAGTACATCATCCAATAATTATTTATAGGTTTACATTTAATTATACCATGTAATGTCAACTTTGGCCAATAAAGTTAAAATACACATTTTAATAAGGAAGATAAAATATAGCTAGTTTTATCATATTTATAATTATGACAAGAGAATACTACTATTATGATATTATTATGATGTTCATTGTCTTGAAATTATTTATTATTATGGGATTTATTATTATGAGACTACCTCTTCTATGAGATTCATTCTTATACAATATTTCATCATTGAAAAATTACATCTGTGATAGGTCATAAAGTTTATATATGAGAATCCTACCTAGATCAATGGTAGGGTACCTAGGAATAGATATTTGGGGATATATTATTATATTGTATAAGGGTTGGCATGGGCCACACATAACCCAAGGTTGATTGTATTATAATATTATATTATATTATATTATAATATAATATTAGTAGTAGGCTCTCCAAAGTAGAATAAGAATATGGATATATAAAGAAGAGATATTTGTCATTGTAATCATTCATATCATTGAAGAAGAATCTTATGTAATCGTCGTGCCCACAAAGTGGCCTCTCATCTTGGGAGATCTTGTGGAGTTATTCCTTCCTTAAGGATTATTATTGGTGTTTCCCTACCTTAAGGGTATTATCTATCTCTCTCTCATTTGTGGATTGTTATTGTGGATAATGTATTGTGGATGAATGATTTGATATTTTTGCATATTGGTGAATGGTTCATGTTTAATAATAAAAGTTATGCAACAAGTGATATCAGAGCAACGATTTTTGCAAAGTGGGAATTTTTGTGTGAAACCCTAGAATTAGGGCAATTTTTTTTTGGAAAAACATCTCATCTTTCAGGAGCCATATCTCTACGTAAGTTTATCCGATTCAAGCGATTCTTGGATCAGATTGTGAAAAATTTGAAGAGCTTTAAAATGAGTGGTCATATGATGGAATATGAGCAGTATTGATGGAGATACAACCTTTTGAAGTTAGTATCCAGAACAAGGATAGTGACGAATTTCGCAGATTTTTTTTGGAAAAACGTCTCATCTTTCAGAAGCCATATCTTTGCAACAGCTAATCTGATTGAGGTGATTCTTGGATCAGATTGTGCAGAATTTGAAGAGCTTTAAAATGAGTGGTCATATGAAGGAATCTGAGCAGTATTGAGGGAGATACGACATTTTGAAGTCAGCCATCTGGAACAAGGAAAGTGACGAATTTTCAAATCACGAATTTTTCAAAAGACAATTTGTTTAGTTCGGGTAAGCAAATCAGTTGCACTTTATTTTGTTTGGAAGAAAAAGTGTAGATGTAGTTGTCTTTGGAATTTTTAGCTTCAACTTGGTGGGAAGATATTTATTTCCATAAAACCCTAGTTTGCATTAGGGCATGATATATATTTTCATGAAACCCTAGATTTGCATTATCTGGAGGTGAACTTATGGAGCTAGAAATATTTTCTAGAGAAGATGATATTGATGTTAGGGAATGGTGGAAAATGTTTAGGTCTCCATATCATGATATTTCTTTTGAGAAATCCTTCCTGGATATATGTTTTAAAGGGAAAGCTTTGTCTTGGTGGATAAAATTTTGTAAAGAAAGGAATAATGAATATACTTGGGATGAAATAGAGCATGAATTCTTGAGTATATGGGATCCATATTATATAGATTACCTAATGGATATCATCGAAGATGATGAAAAGAAACTACAGGAAACTCAAAATGAGCGAAATGCAATAAAAGGAGAATGTGAAGTTTTAAAGAAACAGAATGAAGACTATGAAAAAGAAATAAAATTACTCAAGAAGAAAGAGGAAAAGGTCAGGGAAGATAAAAAAGATGTCAGTATGCAGACAGAGGAAACCATACCTTTGGTAGAAGATAAATTAGAAAATGGACAAAGGAATTTGTTTGAATCTAAAAAGTCTATTATGCAGGTTTATGGAAGCATTCAAAAGGAACAGGTTATTATTTCCATTGACCCTGGTAGTAGATATAATTTTATTAATATTGATTTGGTTAAGAAGTTGCAAGTTCAAGCAACAAAAATCAAGGACATACAACTAGAGGGTGAGAATGTTCAAATTTTTGAAGATTTAAAGATCACCATGGATAAATATGTTTTACATTCAGATTTCTATGCTATTGAGATGGATGATAAGGATATTGTTCTGGGTTATCCTTGGTTAGATTATTTGGGTACTGTTAACATTAATGTGCAAAAGAAGTTTATGAAGTTATGGTACAGAAAAAGAAGATAACATTACAGGATATTTCTCAGCCTAAGGAGCAAGGATCCAAGGAAAATCAAGAAGCGGTTGTAGAGAAACAAATTGAAGAACCTGAAACAAAATCCAAGAAGGCCGTAGTAGCAAAAGAGTCCATGGAAGAAGTAGAAAAAACTAATTTAGTGGAAATAACAGTAATAGAGTCCAAGGAAGCTTTGATAGAAGAGCACAAGGACACACCAAACAAAGAGAACATGAAAGAACAATGTGTAGAGGAATTTAAAATAATGGAGCCAAATGTTGAGAATTCAAAGAAGGTAGAACATCAAGTAAAGGTTGCACCATATCGCCATCCACACCACCATGAGCGAAAATAATATTGGAGACATGGTTCAAGGCAACAATATTATGGTTCTACATGTAATCAACAGGGCACCAACTATGGCAGTGTTTGGCAAAGAAAGCATAGTGATCATGGTTTTCAGCATGGTTCATCAAGATCAAGGAACAAGTGGACCCATCATTCAAGTTATCAAAATACAACAGCAGAAGCGTGGAGCCAACGAAGCAGATTTGGATACTCAAGTAACAAAATGGCATACCAGCATCATTGGGTTTCACTTGGATGGATGGATGATCGAGATTGGTACCAATTGCTAACATTGCTTAGCAAATCATACTATTAGATTTCTTCATATGTTTCGAGGACAAAAAATTTGTAAGGAGGGTGGCATGGTAGGGTACCTAGGAATAGATATTTGGGGATATATTATTATATTGTATAAGGGTTGGCATGGGCCACACATAACCCAAGGTTGATTGTATTATAATATTATATTATAATATAATATTAGTAGTAGGCTCTCCAAAGTAGAATAAGAATATGGATATATAAAGAAGAGATATTTGTCATTGTAATCATTCATATCATTGAAGAAGAATATTATGTAATCGTCGTGCCCACAAAGTGGCCTCTCATCTTGGGAGATCTTGTGGAGTTATTCCTTCCTTAAGGATTATTATTGGTGTTTCCCTACCTTAAGGGTATTATCTATCTCTCTCTCATTTATGGATTGTTATTGTGGATAATGTATTGTGGATGAATGATTTGATATTTCTACATATTGGTGAATGGTTCATGTTTAATAATAAAAGTTATGCAAAAATCAACTATATGAGCACTTGCATACATTAGTATTCACTCTATATGGATTAGAGATCATGCATTATTTTTATATATTAGTGCTCATCTTGTATGGTTTAATAGGATAATGTATCCTTGTATATGTGACAATCCTATATGAATCATTTGATAATTATTGCTTGAGTTATTTAATGTTTACCTTATATTATGAAAAATATGGTAAATCATTATAATTAAAATGTACAAAATTTTAAATAATATCACATAAGAAAAACTGAACTTGTGGTTCTTAATATAGACACCCAATTTTACATATAGGGATAATCTTCAAGTTTGTCATTCCCTTCATGAATTAGCCTTTCAATCAACTAAAGTGAATCAAAATTCCTTGTGCCCAAATTTGGAGCATTTATTGCTCCAGGAGCTTTAGCACTAGAAGTGCTATCACAACCCACTAATGCTTTTATAAAAACCTTTCAATTTTGACCTTTCCCATCTATTTTTGACCTCCAATAGTCAATAGGTAAAATAACCACTACAAAAGCATAATTAGTGCTATTGGTCCCCAATGCTTTTGATTATGATGCATCAAAAAAAAAAAAAATGAATTTTTGTCTCTCTCAAGCTACCTACCATTAATCAACCAAATCCCTTAAAGTTTAATCCATAGCTCCTATAGATATCCCAAATACAAGAATCTCCACTCTCATGTTCTTCCATTAATGACTTATTTATCCCTTTTCAAATTATTACCTATGCCAATCTTGTCATCTTCAATGCAATTATTCTCCCAAGGAGCCATGGTTTCCTTTAAGTCTAAAACTTGGAAGAGCTCAATCCATGGTCTTTTAAAAGAAACAACATTATGCCAAAACCTCTCTAGAGTCATAGGAATCAATCATTGTGCATGAAAAGGTTATGCTAAAATTTTACCATAATCTTGTGAAAGTCATCCTTGCAAGTAGTTAATCTCTTGTTCTTGCAAGCATCTAAGCAATTATCCAATCCAGTCTATAAGCTCTAAAAAATTCATCAAGCATCAAGAACCCAAGCCTGCAATCTCAAGCATTCAAGTGCCATCAATAAGCAAGCTAGCAATTTTTTAATAAGCTTATAGAAAGGGAAAAATAACTTTGTGTCTTTGGTTGTTCTTATTTCCCTTGTTTTATTTTGACTCTTCCTTATGCGTGTAGTTTTAAGCTTCATTTTATTACACTTAGAACTAATATTGCATTTCCATTTACATATAGTTAGTCATTTTTTATTTAGTTTTCATATTAATAAAGTAAATGTTCATTTTATTATTGTTTAACATGGCCTCTATAATCCTAAGTCAAGGCATTTCATCATAGTCATCATAATATTAGCTCTTATTGCATTTAATCTTGTTATTATGCTCTCTATAGTGAAAGCATTGTTATATTCCAAGTCAACAGTGCTATTACTCCCTTGTTTACATGTAGCAAGAGCACAAACTCTAGGTGAAAGTGTCAATGGAACTATCATGATCCAATAGTGCCTTCATCACCTAGAATTTATTTCTTGTATTCTATCATTTTTATCACCTTTGTGATGAGGCACAAAAGTACCTCATTTTTGACCTCTTACCACCTTTTTACACTATTAGGATGTGACTTTTTTATTATTGCATGCGATTAAATAGGGTAATAAGGAGGAAATACTAACTTAATTAAATAGAGTATAATCATATTTCAAGAAAAGGTAAAAGACCAATTTATCAAATTTTGTCAAGCTTTTGTAATAAAATATAGGGTTATTTAGTTTTGTACACAACTATAAATTTTGGGTAGAATTTGGGATCTAGTTTTAGGTTAATTTATTGCTAAGGACTATATTTGAAGGAGGTGCTATACTATACTCACTCAAAAAACATGAAATTTTACTTCAATAACTAGGTGCTAGACAAAATAATATTTTACAAAACAAAACAATCATACTTTGGTGTTGGACAAAACTATTACTAGACACTAAAATTTGAGCTAGTCAAATTTCCACATGACTGAAGTAGATGGCTAAAGACACTACCATAACAAATTGTAGTTGACATGGCACAAGGAAATAAAATTTATGACTAGCTATTACTAAAAAAACACCAAACCATTTGAGAAACACCTTTTTCTAATCTGGTCAAACTACCTTTGACTAGTGTAATAGCCAAAATAGATTATTTTTAACAACTGACAATAGTTTAGGAAAAGGACAAACAAGTGAAATTTTATATGTATGGACTAGGAGCTATTTTAAGCTTGTTTTTCTATTTTCTAGACAATCCAACATGGTAGTTATGGGCCACCAATGCTTATTTACCAAGTTTGGCTACCAAGTGAAACTATTATTGTATTTACTTGTTGATTTGGAGATTTATTTGTTGGCTACATCTTGATTATTACAACTTGTTCAACTACAAAGGTATGACAGGGCCTTGTCCTCTCCATTATAAATAAGGCTAGTAATATAATACTTAGGAGAGATAGAGAGAGGAATATACTATCATGGTGTTGAATTTTTTTGCACTTTGTAAGAAGTTGTTAGAGTAGGTGTTTAAACTCTAGCTCATGCTCACCTAGGTAATTTATTTTTATATTAGTTTAGTTTATTTTCCCCACCCACTTTATGTGTGGATATTTTTTTTATATTATGGGGATATTTGGCATTCCTAGAGAGTTACACTCATTTATTACATTTGGAAGGTTGAGATATTTTCTCCACGGATCATATCACACCTCCTTATTTGTACGGTGGATATTAATACTTATCTCTTTGTTGATCCTATGGTTGTGGTGGATCTTCCTTTCCTATTTAAGCAAGGTTTCTCCATTGTACTAATAATAAATTCTGATATATGATATGATATTATAGTTTTTATGTTAGCTTCCACTATCTCAGTTCTATTTTTTAGTCTCTCTATTTTGGTTAATGTGGTGTTGCTTCAACCTCTTGATCCTTGTGGCTTGGTTTGGTGTTTTACACTTTTTTGTCATTATATTTATGGTATCAGAGCTTTGAGGACTATTAGAAATATCCATTGTTGAGGTTCGTGCAACTGGATCATGTTGAAGGTTTTATAGTTGGAGATTGGATGTTTTTAAGCCCTAGAAGGTGAAAATTAAAATTGTTTTCTCTTCTATTTTTTACAAAGAGATTCTATATTTTTTTAGCCCTTCATTGCATCTTGTTTGACCCCTCTAACCATGGGGATTGATCAGAAAGGTTTTGTTTTTTGGAGTTTTTTGTGGGTTGTTTTTAATAGTTGCAAAACCATCAACGACCTTGTTCACCTAATGATCATTGATCCAGAACTGCCATTGATCACTTTAAACTATGAAATTCCATTGTCATATAAATATTTTTTCTATATGTAGGTTTTTTCTTGCACATAGTCTACAAAATATCTAGTTTTCTATAATATATAAAGTTTCTTATTGTAGATATGGTTTTCTAAGATCTGAAACTTATCTTATTGACTCTTGAGTTCTTTCCAAATTTCAAACTTAGTTCTTCCTCACCCATGTTGTGCTCTAAAAAATAGCTAATATGGGATGAGAAAACCATAGCTCACAAATGCATCAAAACAGGTAGTCAAAAATGTTGCCTTATATTCTTCCCTTGCTTGAAGTAGTTGTGCATTCTTTACCTGTAAGGTTGTTATTGCTATTGTTCTCTAGCTATATATTTATGATATTTCTAGCTAGAGCCTATATTGATCTGCTATGGTAGCATCTCTCTCAACCTCCAGTCTCATATTATCTTGTGCCCTATACCTTCATGATCCAACCATTGTGTTTCCAATAATTGGGTTTGCTCCCCTTGTACATGATGTCTAGGGATCTCTCTTTTTTACTACCAATAGTATATGCTATTTCTTCAGCTACTCTACCAAATTCCTTCATAACTACATATTTCTATGCATTACCTCTTTGACCTGATCTGACACCACTAGAAGCCATCTTCTCTTCTCAAAGTGTATGTATAAATAGGTTGGCAAGCAGAAGCCATATGATCACAAGAATAATTATGGGGTTTGCTCCAAATTCACTCATAATTAACAATGATAACTACACTATATTCTATAGATAGTTTGAAAATAACTCCCATTTCTAAGAGTTACTTCTTTGGTTGGCACCAAATATCTAGCCAACTATTGGCTTACAATGCATTGTTCTTGCTTAGAAGTCCAATCAATCATACCATGATTATATTGAATTCACTCAATCATCCTCCATAGATCTGGTCTTGATTGATGCTTATTTCCTTCATCATTTATTTTATCTTAATTATGTAGGATCTCATTACTCTATTTCAATTCCCAAGGTACTAATGCTTCTATTTTCAACACGTTTGAGACTCTATCGCGTGCCCCATTAGTACGACCTTATACAAGATGTCTCATAATTACCTGTTTGATGACTCTATCAGTTGGTTTCATACACAATTATTTATGTACTTAGTCCTTAGTATCATTTTCAATTTTGACCATTAATATTCTATTGATAACCATCTAAGACACATTTACCTGATCGTAAAGTGTCATCTCAGAACTTTGCACATTATTATTCGATAATGATTTGAGTTATGCACAATTATTTAGGGTTCATCCTTTATATTTTTGGATTAACTTATTTCATTATCATTCATTCAATAATAGCTAAGATCATATTTAATTCATGCAATATGAAATTTGCTTAATCTATTACCATTCATTTGATGAATTACTAGAGTTATAATTGCTCTGCACAAGATGTCTTAGCAGAAGTTATCTAAATTCTAGGGGATATCTTACATTTTTTGGAGGTTCTCTAGTGGTCTTATTTTCTTCAAAGACCACACTTCTAATGGTTCTAAAAATATATCTTGATAGTTTCCAATATATTTTGTTGCCAACACCATTACCTCAAATCCTATTGAATTGGATCTTCTTTCCCTTTGATTTAATACAAAGGGGATCTTTTTGTTTAAACCAATAATTGATGGTTTATACCCCAAGTTATCTTGTTTGGATAATAATACCACATGTAGTGTGTAGTGGGGTAATACCAGACTTAAATAGGGTATAGAATACTAATAAACTTGACCACCATCTGGGTGGTTGGATGGTATACTATTCTATGGAGTCGGGATACTTGAGGAGGTTGGTGATGTTTAATATGGTAGGGACATTTGGATGTTGACCATGCTTTCAAATGTGGAGTTTCTCCATTCTTGTCTCCCTTTGCCATTGCTAAGATATTCAACTGCTTGCTCTAGAAAAAGGCCATGATTGTATTGTAACATTGATTAAGAATATAAGAGAAAAAATTCTTTTTGTTGATCACTTGATCCTAATCATACTTTTACCTCATCGTAAGGTATCATCACAATTGTTTTTCCAAATCCTCATAACTTATAAAATGGCTTAAATTCCATAGATAAAATCCATATTATACTTCTTTATTCAATAGATCATCCAATTTCTAACTTTGGCTAACAACCAAGTTTGTATTGGATCATAGGTTGAAATTTCTAAGAATCAAGTTAATTATTCCTAGGTTTATCCAAAACTCATTCTAGAAACTCTTGTTGTTCATCATACAATGCTTAAGTAAGGAAGAGACTTAGCTTAAAGTTACCGATGCCAAGTTTAGTCCTCAAGTACACCACTTAAAACCCACAAGCTATGGAGGATGCACTTAACTCTTCCAATATGATTCACCAGTGGTACAAGCATGGAAGAAGAAGACTTGCACATCAATAACCTCCAAGCACTTACTCTTTCCTTACCAAGCATGTATTAGTTTAGAGTTTATCTATGTGAGTTATAGAATTACAGTCTAGAATTTTTCCATGGAAGCTTATAATTATATTCCTAGAGTTTTAAAAAAATCCGTATCTTTTTCTAGACTAGACCTAACACTATAATCCATTAGCTAGCCTACGCTCTGATACCAATTGTAACAACCCTCATTTTCAAACCATATCGAGAGAGAGTAGATTTTTGTTTTGATTATAATAAGTTTATCATCAATATAGAGTTCATAGCTAAGTATGTTTAAGCTATCATCAATCAAGGGTAGTAAGTAGCCAAGATATTTATGACATGGTCAGTGTCAACTCTTGTGATAGGAGTGACCAACTCCTATCTAACCTTACGTACCTTCATGATGTTTATTAATCCTTCATTTGATTGTTTCTCTCTCTCTCTCTCTCTCTCTCTCTTAATTAGGAAGTCTAATTAAGTCTACACACTTAATTAATTGATCATAATTCAATTATAAAATTACTTCCTATTTGAATAAGAAATCATTTCTATTGCAACAAAAAAAATACATACATTATTAATCAATGCATAAAGACTACTTCATTCGATTAAAGACTATTTTTGATTCATTGCATGAAAGCATAAGTCATTGCATCATATTTAAATAACCATTCCATGGAAAATTAAATGCAACATCTATCACTAGCTTTATTAATCATCAAGTGCAAATATCATATTTTCCATTGCGGTAGAATGCATATATCTTCATAAACCAATTTTATTTATTGAACATTGATTGTTAACAAAAATAATTGCATCATATAACACTTTAGTAATCATCTCATGGAAATATAAATGCATCATCCATATTATAAGATAACAAACAATAAGTTCCAATCCACATAATAAATATCCATAACACAATGTTTATCCTAGGAAAAACCTCGAAGAGAAACAACCCAATCTCAAAATATGTCTCCTCATATTTCATTAATCCTTTTGTCTCAATTTACAATGATATAAGGAATTCTAAAGATCATTTTCCAACCATAATTAATTACATTGATATGGGAATATCCCATTCATTTCTATTTTTAGGTCATCATTACAATTGAAACATAAATGAAATGTTCATTGGATTCATATACATTGAGAATAGAGAGAACCTCATGGTTCTCTCAAGAATGAATCTCACATTAATTTTTCAAAAAATTCAATCCAACATGGATTGAAAGTTATCTAAAGTCTTATAATACAAGAAGAGACCCCATAATCTCTTCAAGAATAGATTCCACATCTATTCTTTCTAAATTTATTCATGTTTCTACTAAATGAATTCTTTAGCACACACATGCATTCATTATCGAATGCATTTATAAAACATCATGCATCCTTTAATATACAAAGGTGCATACTAAAAGGAAACCCATAATTTCCTCAAGAATAGATTCCCTATCCATTATTTTCCAAATAACTGATTTACAATTTCTTCTTAAAATTGATCTATAGTTTGCTTACAATTTCTCCCCAAAATTTTTCTCTAGATCCTTTACAATTTCTTCACGAAATTGTTCCATAGATCATCTATAATTTTCCAGTAGATTATATTATGATCACTATATATTTTACCATATATTTGTATTATAACCTATCCATAAGGTTACACTATAGTTCTTACAAATTTACCCAATTTGTACCATAATATTTACCCAAGATTACACTATAGTTCTTACAAATTTTCCCAATTTGTACCATAATATTTACCCAAGATTACACTATAGTTCTTACAAATTTCCCCAATTTGTACCATAATATCTATAGTTCTTACAAATTTTCCAAGTTTGTATCATAATCTTTACACATGTTTGCTCTTACAAATTTGAACTATAATATTTCCATAATTTTGGAATGATTTCATTTTGGATAACCAATATTTATCAAATTTGGTCCATGTTTACATTCATTATTCTCGCTCAAATTTTATTCACTAAATTTGATCTTAAATTTTCCTTTGGATTTTACAAAAATATTGCATTCCTAGACATATTCAAATCAATTCATTTAACCTTTTCCCAAGCTCTTCATATCCAAAATAAGAATGAGAACCTAATTTGTTATATGGTCATTCTAATTCCAAAAAGGATGACCAACTATATATCTTGGAGCTAAAGTTAGTATTCATAACATGACAATTAATTGATCACTTAATGTTCATGGGGCCAACTTAATATTATATCAATATTTTGGTCCCCATATTGTCTTAAAAGGTGATTAATTAATGTTGTGCCTGAAAATGACATACTACAAGTTGCTATTTCCAATATAAACAGTCAACGAATCACAACTAGAGTACATATCAATATATATATATATATATATATATATATATATATATATATATATATATATATAGCACCCTTCAACTAGTGCATGACCACCTAGTGGTGGTCACTCCATATAGGGAATGATTTTCTCTTTATATCTCCCCACTTCTCCCGTAGGAGCAATGTCGAACTAATTTTCTCCCATTAATATAACAAAAGGGATGATAATTCATCTATACATATAACCAAACTGACTACCAAATAACCACATATGTGTGGCAACATCAAACAAAAAACATAGACATTGGATGCCATGCCAGATGTTAGCTGCAAACATTGCATAAATAACATGTGTATTAAGAAGAGATATTTTGAGTGTAGCGACCATAAAATGATGGTCTCTTTAGTAAGGGATACTTATTACATAAATTCAACTTAGAAGAACCCACATCATCGATGTGGGATAATCCCATTCATGAAAGAACAAAAAGTATTTTATTTTCTTAAATACAAACTTACCTAACGCCAAGGACTTAACACTTAACCAATCATAAGAAAACATGTATTGATTAGAAAGCAGAGGGTTTAGGTGTGACTTAGCCAAGAACCTAGGTGCTTTTCTATAAGCTCTTTTGCACCCAATACCAAATGTAGTGCCTTTATCCCATAATATACTACATGTGGAACAAAAGGCCAATATGATTTTTGATTTTCTAGGTAAACTATTTTTTCCAAGTGAGTTACAGGCACCCCAACATCTTCGAAAGTTGCACAAAACCTTATTCTCACTATTCAAAGAGTTATGGGGCTTAAAGAAGCTTTGAAGGCATCAATAAGATTTTAGATGTCTTGGATGTCAGAACAATCATAGATGTAGACTCTAAATTTATAGCCCTTAATAGAGCATTAGCAGAGTATATTTAAGAGGATTTAATTTTAGTAATAGCTCTTGTAGAAACGGGAAATGATTCATAGGCATCATCAGGTACAATGATTAATTAGATGATACACATCTCGGGTCTATAATAAAATTAGAAGATGATCTTAGTGAGTGCACTATGGATAGTCATTTTTAGGTGTTTACAAATGGAGGAGATTATTAATTCAATATAAACAAAGACATTAAAAGTCCATTAACCTCCAAGACAATTGAGATCAATAACAAGCTACTTGATGGTGGAAGAACTTGGTAAGGGATCAAACTGATTACGAATGTAGCCCAACTCAATACTGCACATCAACTATTTTATATAGAGAATATAATATTTAGAGACTTAATACATCGAGCAAAAATATCTACATACTTCATTAAATCACCACTAAGAATTATTACATCGTGGGTATAAAAATATAAATCCCACATGTATAGTATTGTGGTAGGGGACCATAATAAAGGTGCCCCCACGCATACAGGAGGGTAACCACTAGGTAGTGGTTGCAGAGACTTCGCTAGTGGTGGCATTGGGTTAGTGATATAATAGAGGGTGCTTGACCCAAACATCGTTTTACATAGGAATCATTTATTAATCAAAGCCAATTTATCAAAATTTACCATGGCCACCTAACATCATTCCCAATGACAAGAAATCACATCAATCTTAAAGGAATTTAATAATTCATCAAGAAACATATTAATCAACAAGTATTTTCAAGGTAGCAAAGCTACATAAATAGCATAGGCAGACAAGGTTAAATTATAATTAGGAAAGAGCCAACCTAACACATAGTTCCCTCTAGATTTCATGATTTGCCTCCATGAATTGTTTAACCCTCAAGTCCTCCTCAAGCTTTCTAATTTCCATGCTCTGCTATGAATTCCCTCCAAGGTTGTTTTCCTCTTAGTTAGATATTTGTAAGTATATATAGACTTTTTGGATGCTTCATATTCAAAATTCAAGTTTAGAAGAAGGTAGAAGGAATGATTTGAAGAACACAAGATTATACTAAGAGGGGGGTGAACAGTATAAGATCAAATTTTACTTTTATTTCTCAAGCAATATAATCCAATATATCAATGGCAATATCAACATAAGTAATCAAAGCAATGCACAAATAATCACACACAATAGAGATACCAATTTAACGTGGTTCACCTAATGTGGGCTACTCCACGAAGAAAATATTTCACTAAATTTTTCTCAACAAATGTCTTGGGAATCCTTCCTTATTACAATATTTATGGAATTCTATCCAAAAGAGACACCAATACCCTAATCAAGTTCATAGATCTCTATCCATAGGAGAACTCTTTCTTCTCTGCTTTGGTTGGTGATATTTTAGAAGACTAATACCTCCACTGCACTGGCTTGTGGATCTCTCTCCAATGAAGACCTCTATCCTCACTTAGAATACCTATATCCTCACTACCCTAGCTAATGTATCTCAATCCACTGGAGACTATTTTCCTCTCCTCTATCACCTCCAAATATTACTTTCAAATCTTCTCAAAATTTATCTCAAATATGTACTAAACACTATCCTCGGTCTAACGAAAATTTGCTCATAAGTCTATATTTGGTCTCGCACAAATCTACCCTCAAATCTACACCAAAACCTATCTCTTAAATGGCATAAATCTATCCTCAAATTTGCACCATACTCTGTCCTAAAATCTATCCTCAATATTTAACACAAATCTTGATCCAATCACAAATCAACTCTTCTCAGATTTGCTTCAAGCCTTACCACAAATCTTGAACAAATCAATCAATCAATTATGCTCTCAAGTATTTTTAAAGACTTAACCCAAATCTGTCCACAAGTCCTCTCAAGAACTTGCTCAACCTGCTCTCAAGTCTTCACTAAGACTTTCCTCAAATCTATCCACAAGTCCTTTCAATATCTTGTCCAATTTGCTCAACAAGTCTTCACCAAAACTTGCCTCAAATTTGTCCAACAATTTCTCCCTAGAACTTATCCAGTCTTCTCAACAAGTCTTCACAAAAGACTTACCTCAAATATGTCCAACAAGTTCTCCCTATAACTTGTCCAATCTACTCAACAAGTATTCACTAAGACTTACCTCAAATCTACTCAACAAGTCCTCCCTAGAAATTGTTCAGTCTACTCAACAAGTCTTCACCAAGACTTATCTCAAATATTCTTGCAAGCTTTCATAAAAGCTCACACAAATTTGTCCTTAAGATTTCACAAAAACTTACTCAATTCAGTCCTTAAGTCCCCTTTAGGACTTACTCAAATTTGTCCACAAGCTTTCACAAAAGCTTATTCAAATTACTGCAAACCTTGCATACATAACTCAACTTAATCTTTTATAGAAAACCTCTTCAGTTACACAAACAAGTTTCACTCAGAATCTTGTTTGGACACAGAAGAATATAAAGAATGTTAAGAGACTCAATATGTTTCACACTCACAAATCACTCTCACTTTCAAACTCACTTTCAAATCAATTCATAAATAAGGTATAATTTGTTTCACAAAACATGAACTATCACTCCAATACTTTTAATCAATAATGTTCAATCAACTTCACTCAACCAATCACTCAATGAAACACAACTTTCTTACAAACCCTAATCAAGTGTTTCACTATACTTCCAATCACTCACACTATGGATCTCAAACCTTGACTCAAGATAATTCCAATTTCACATAACAATGATACTCATATTCTTTCACAACCCTAGCTTAAGGTAGTTCTCAATATCACATAACAATGATACTCATGTTATTTTACAAATCCTAGTTCAATATAGTTTTCAATATCACATAACAATGATACTCATGTTCTTTGACATTCAAAAATCATGCACATGAAAACTTATTCAAACATTTCCAACAATGTTTATCAAACAATCCTTTTCACTCCAACTTTGTATTTCACAACATTCAATCCAAAAATATTTCACTCATAAGGAAGATGTGCCCATACCTTTTTTTTTTTATGGAGATATATCTTCAAAACCTATCTTAATCACAATCAAATTTTCTTTACCAATTTCAAGGTTAGATAGCAACAACCTATCTCAAAATATTCACTCAAATTCTCCTCAATATTTATTTCACCATACACAAATAACAAGTCTTAAGTACACCTTATAATCTCCAAAAATTTTAATTAATCACTTTTGTTTTTTTATCGGTTAAGGATATTAACAATTATATAACAGACGGGTTTTGACAGGGACCCAAAACCTGAATACAAAATGGCAATGGATGCCAGAAGGAAAGAAAAACAGAGAAAAGTAGAAAAAGTAGAATTACAAACATCAAGGCTATCCTCAGCCAGCACTTAGAAAAGGGAGACAAGGTCAAAAGACCCAAAACCACTAAAACCATAACAAAAACCCAGAACAACAAAAATCCCACAAGAAGGAGAACAATTAGGTCTCAGTGCCAAGGATGGCAGTGAGATCTTGGAGGCCACCAACAACAGTATCCATATCTGAACCAATATCTTTAGCAGGGATGTCCTCAGACTTGACTGTCACCTTCCTAGAATTTGCAGCAGGTGCACTTTCCACACCTTCAGTGAAATATCTCCTGAAAAAGCATAGATTGAGGGCATTACACAAATCAATTAACTGAGCAATGTTGTTTGTGATGGATTTGATAATAAAATCCTACAAGCAAGGATCAAGGTTGTCCTTCGTCTCCTCATCAAAGTCAATGACCAATGATTCTTTCTGTTTAGCCTTATTTTTTAGATGCACAGAGGAACAAAGCGACTTTTGTTTAGGTTCGAGCTCAGGCTCACTGACAAGTTTAGGAGAAGCACTTCTTGGTCGTTTCTTTAGTTTCTTGACATTTTCAATAATATGCTATTTTTTGGTAGACAACCTCAGAGCACTGGAGGACTGAGGCATGGTTTGGGAAGATCTGGGTTTCAAAGGGCTCTATTTGGGTTTTGGGGAGGAGTTAAAATAATGCCTTCAGGGCAATGAATTAACCAATGTTTGTAAAGGACATTGAAAAGGCCACGGTGTGAAGGAAGCTCAACCCCATTTTTTCCCTAGCATTCTCAATAGTATGGCTAACATAATTGAATAAAAACTAAGGAATATTAATAGGTCTAACCTCCCAAAAGTGATTAAAAAAGGAAAAGTGAAAACTACACAAAGGCTTATCTGGGTCATCCACTGTTACATATTCCATGATAGGCTTGAGGACACTCCCCCATGGAAAAGGTAGCTCATCACGTCGCATTCCTAAATGGGCTCTTCTGCCAAGTTCCTTATCAGTGACATCCTTTAGTTCAGCATCCCAATTGTGCTTCTCCCTCTTGATAGATCTCCCTTTAGGTTGCTGCCCAGTCAGTTCAACAAGTATTTTTATGTCAAGAACATAGGTCTTATTGCGAATAGTAATAGTCCCTTCATCCCACGTCTCCATGAAAGCCAAAGTAATCTCAGGGTCCTCCCCTTCAAATTTTTGGAAAAAGAGAAGGAAATTTCTACCAACAAGGATTCCCTCAACAATGGAATCCATGCAAAGTTTGGATGGCTCCACAAAGGTATTCATAATGCCCATAAGAATGATCGACACTCAGAGAGACTTCTGAGTAGAAAGGAACTAGAATTGAATCAGGACTTGGGCATTATAAAAATAAATGGTGAGAAGGGTGATAATAATAACAACCTTCCAATGAATTCGAGACTCGTACCACATATAAGAACAACATATTCCAAGGTGAACTGGGTGGACAAGATAAATCCAATCACCAAAATGAATCATGTGGAAATATGAAATGAGATCCCGCAAAAAGGAAAAAGCAAATATGTACACCAAAAAATGAGGGGAGTCACATGAAAGGGTGGTGATGTGGATGGAGGAGGTGGAAAGGTGGAAAAGGGTTGAGAGTGGAAGTATGGGGAAAATGGAATAATTGAGATGAGTGCAACCAACAATGGTAATGCCAGGCAAGATGGGTAATCGACAACCAAAATTGAAACAAATGAAAATAGCTAAAAATCTGCCTTGAACGAAGGAAAATCGACATCCAAGGTTGACAAGACTAAAAGACACATGAAGCCCGAGACTCAAGCGAGCATTGGGACAATGGAAAAGGAAATTAGGACACTCGGACAAGAAAATAGGACACTCAAGCATGAGAATCTTCTTGAAGAAGGCTGACTTGCTCCACATCAGTAGAACTAGGATTTGATGTCAAAGATTCTTTGTCAATGACTTGAACTAAGAACTGAGGGGGATCAGTGGTCCAGGTCATCAACTCATTGATAGTGGTGCCAAAATTTGCTAAGGCATCAACAACTTTATTGTTTTCTCTAAAAGTATGCTGAAATATTATGTCTTGAAATTCTTTGCTAAGAATTCTGGTTTCTTCTATGCAGTTTCTTACTTTCCACGAGGGGATTTTGGAATTTTTGAGGTAATTAATGGTGGTCAGAGAATCACCTTCAACCAAAATTCTATTGGTGACACCTTTAGCCAAAACCAAGCCACACCAAAGAGCCCGAGCTTTTGCAACTTGATTTGACTGGATCCCAAGAAATTCAGCATAAGTGAGTATGACCTTGCCTTGATTGTTTCTGAGGACACCACCTACTCCCGAATGACCAGGGTTGCCCTTAGCAACACCATCAAAATTCAGTTTAAGCCATCCTTGTGGAGGAGGAATCCAAGCAGTAAGAGTTCTATTGGACGTAGGAGGAGGGCAAGAGTTAGTCACGATAGGGAAATTGAGAGCATGCCCAATAGAGACTTCAAAGGTGGAAGGAGGCTGGGAAGGTAAGGGGCAAAGGGTAGCATTTTCAATAGCAAAAGAGAGTGTTTTATTGAAAACAAAATCAGAGCTTTGGCAAGAATTAGAAAACACTCTTCGATTTCTTTCTAACCAAATCTGCCACAAGAAATGATGAAGATAAAATTACCACAAAGTTTTGAGGTGAAGGTTCCTAAAAGGATTGGGCCATTGAGTGAAAATATCAGAGATAGAGCAAGGAGCAACCCAAGAAATATGGAAACCCTCAAAAAGCCTATTCAGAATAGAGGAAGCAAAGGAGCACCCAAGGAAGATATGGTAGGGGGATTCCCAATTAGAAGAACAAAGAAAACATCTATTGGGTATGGGTAATCCCATTTTTTGCAAGTTGTCAATAGTAAGAATTTTTTCTTGAATGGCAACCCAAGCAAAGGAAGCAATTTTAGGAATCAACAATTTGATCCAGACAAGATTAAAAGGAATTGTGGGTGCCTCAAGAGGTAAGAGAAGCTTATAAGAATATTTGATAGAAAAATCTCCAGATTTAGTAAGATCCCAAAACAGTTGATCATGGGACATCCCAGAGGGAATAATATGAGATCTTAAGAGAAGTTGCAGTTGAATAGCTTCAGCCGGATGAGAAGGAATGGTAAGATGCTTCCAAGATTTTCTACCATTCTAAGAAATAATGAAATCTGAAACTTTGGATCCACATGAAAATTCAGTATACTCCTTGAGGATAGCCAGATTGGGATGATTTATAAGAGGCTCATCAAGAAGCCATTTGTCTCTCCAAAAATCAATCTGTTGCCCATTGCTTAGTCTCCAACGAAGGCCCTATTTGAGAAGAGATATGACCTACAATATGGATTTCCAAAAGCAAGACCCTCTAGGGGACACACCAACACTGAAGAAATCATTTTCCTACAAGTACTTGTGATAAGAAATAGCTATCCAATCAGTTTCATCCTTTGAGACTAACCTCCAAGCCTATTTAGCTAGAAGAGCTGAGTTAAAAAGGTGAATCCTTCTTAGGCCAACCCCACCATATTGTTTTGGTCTGCAAACTTTTTCCCAAGCCACAAGGTGGAACCTGCTTTTATTTTTAGATCCAGTCCATAGGAAATTCTTTTGAATCTATTCTATTTTGTGACAAACTCCTACAGGAACTCTAAAAACTGACATGAAATAAATAGGGATATTCTAAAGAGAAGCATGAGTCAGTGTAATTTTTCCAGCTTGGGACAAGAGGTTGCCTTTCCAGCCTACTAATTTCCTTTGGAACCTTTCAATAACATTATTCCACATTGAGGCATCAGGCTATCCTAGAAACAAAGGAAGTCCTAGATAAGTGGTAGGGAATGAAGAAATTGGGCATTCAAGAATAGCAAAAATTTTGTGTTGTCTCTGAATGGGCGTGTTTAGAAAATAAACTTTGCTTTTATGGAAATTGATTTTTTGCCCAGCAACATCTTCATATAACAATAAGATATGCTTGATAAATTTTGCTTCAAGGACAGACGCTTTAGTAGTAATGATTGTATCATCCACAAACTGTTGGTGAGAAATAGGTCTGGTCTGGGAGGCAACTTTTATCCCTGAAATGAGGTGGATATTACAAGCCACTTTGATGGTTCTTCCTAAAGCTTCAACAACAATTATGAACAATAGGGGAGAAATGGGGTCTCCTTGACGGATGCCTCTGTGACTTGGAAAATAACCAGCCGTGGACCCATTAACAAGAACTAAAAACCATGGGGTAGAAATACAACCTTTAATTAGGTCAACCCAATCAGGGTGAAAACCAAACCTGATGAGGACTGACACAAGGAAGTCCCAATTTAATCTATCATAGGCTTTGTTCATGTCTAACTTCACAACAAAAGCAGGCTTTTTTGACAAGTGAACAGAGTGAAGTGCTTCATGGATAGTGATGACACCATCAAGGATAGATCTACCCTAAACAGAGCTCCCTTAGCAAGAATCAATAATGGTGGGAAGAATATCTCTCATCCTGTTGGCAATAGATTTTGTGAGAATTTTGTAAACCACATTACACAAGCTGATTGGTCAAAAATTAGACATGGATTTAGCATTGGAATTCTTTGGAATGAGGGCAATGAAGGTGGAATTAAATCCTCGGGGAATAGATTTAACAGATTGAAACTCCCTAATGGTAGAACAAACATCATTACCCACAATATCCCAGAAGGTTTGAAACAAACATAGGAGGAATCCATCAGGACCTGGGGATTTGTTAGGATGCATTGCGAACAGGGTGGAATGGATCTCTTCATCAGAAAAAGGGGCTAAAAGTTTGGAATTAGCATCATTGGAGACCAAATTGGGTATGTGATAAAGCATGGAGTTTAGAGCAAGGTTGGAGGGTGGCCTATCTTCCCCAAGGAGATTAGTAAAATAAGAGACAACCTCATTCCTGATTTCCTTAAGATCAGAGGTAATAGATCCATCATATTTTGATAATTCCTTGATTCTATTATGACTTCTATTCCTCATAGTGGAGGCATGAAAAAACTTGGTGTTCAAATCACCTTCCTTAAGCCACAACGCTCTAGATTTCTATTTCCAAAAAAATTCTTCATGAGCTAAAATGTTATGATAATTAGCCAAAATATTTCTCTCTTCAGCATGAGTTTGATCATCACAATAACCTGCTTGAATTTTACTTTCAATGGAAAGAAGTCTATCTTTCAAAGATTGTTTAAACTCAAACAGGTTGCCAAAAACTTCCTTATTCTAGATTTTGAGATTATTTTTAACATGCTTTAATTTTTGAGCTAGGCAGAATGAAGGACATCCATGGCCTACCTGCTGCCACCATTGAGAAATTTTGAGTTTCAAATCAGGGTGTTGAATCCACATTGACTCAAATATGAAAGGTCTTCTGAAAGGGTTGTCCTGGGTAATATCCAAAAGGAGAGGGCTATGATCAGAACCAACTTTTGGGATAGATAGAAGATTAGCATCACCAAAAAATTGGACAGCTTCTTGGGATAAGAAAAATCTATCTAATTTAACTTGGATGAGCTGATTTCCAGATCTTCTATTGCTCCAAGTGTATTCTGCATTTTTGAGCTTGATGTCCATAAGGTTGTTGGTGTTAACAAAGTCTAGAAAGTCTTCCATACTTTTTTAGTACATCCTGAACCCCCAATTTTTTTTGAAGGATAAAGTGGTGTGTTGAAATCTCCAACAACAATCCAGGGGGCATTGTTGAAGGAATATTTAAGGTTGTTGAGCATATTCCAAAAAAGGGCTCTCTCTGATGAAGTATTTGGAGCATATATATTGGACAAAATCCAAGATATATTAGAGTCATGTTCCTTAAATTTGACACTGATGATTCTTTCACTGGACTGAACCAAGACTCCATCAACCTTTTTTGGGTCCCACAAAACAATGAGACCCCCTAAAGCACCTCTAGTAGGACTAAAAACAAATTCTCCTCTATTCCATATTTTGAGAGCAACTGAAGCAGAGTTGTTTGGATCAAGTTTTGTTTCTTGTAAAATGATAATAGTAGGATTTATTTCTTTACACAATGAGCTAACCACCCTATGTTTGGTTAACCCATTCAATCCTCTCATGTTCCATGAGAGGATCTTCATTTGGAACCCTTGGAAGATTTCTTGCCTCCCTTACCACTAGGTGGGGGAGGTTTGGTACTTTTCTGTTCATCCTTAGCCTGAGGACCAACAAGGGGAAATAAGGTTTTTTGAATGCCATTATCAATGTCATCCTGAACCTTAATTTTCCATTGCTCATTCATAGAGGGTCTTCCTTGCTTCTTATCACTTCCATAGTCCAGTGGGGATTTTTTGGAGCTACGAGTATTTTTGGGACTAAATTTGGACTGCGCTATTTGCTCAACTACAAAGCCTAAAGCCATCAAGATATTTGAGACTTTAGAAGGGCTAAAAGTCTCAGGTGCAGGGAGGGAAGGTCTTGACTTTGAAGGGGAATCCAAATTCTAGAGAAGTTGGATCTCATTATTTTGAATGATTTGTTGATCTTCTTGGTTAAACAGATTTGAATCAACTAGAATAGAAAATTTGTTAGGACTGTTGGGAATAGGACATACCTCTTCACTAGAATCCAGATATGGGGATGGAGACGTAACAACCTGCTTGCCCTTACCAACGGTCTTCGAAGGATTCAATGGAGGCTGAGGATTTTCATTTTCATGAATAACAATGCCTTTATTTCCTTGATGTTGTCCTTGCATGACCTACCTGAAACTTTTTTTAGGACCAACACTCTTCCATCCTTGGGTGTTATGACTTGGACCAGTAGGCCCAAATTTCTTCCATTCCTGAGCATGATGACCAGGGGCCTCAGGCTACTGTGTTGGTGCATCTGCATGTTTGGTCTGAAGTAATGGATAATGGATTCTCAGATGTCCCTGTGTACGACACTCCACATAGAAGGTCGGTTTATTTTCATATTCAATGGCATGTTTGTAGTAGAAGCCACTGTATTCAAGCTCCACAAAAGTTGGGAGTTCTGAATCAAGGTTAGCATTCACACAAATTCTCACTATGGTCATCCTAGATCTAGCTAAGGTAGCATGATCAATAGCAACCAAAGTCCCAATCATTTTGGCAATAGCAGCAAGGATGTCCTGGTACCAAAAGTGCCAAGGAATATTAGGAAGTCTCACCCAAATAGGGGTAAAATTTATACTTTGGGTTTTAGGGTCAAAGTCAGGGTCCCATTTGTGAAGAAAAAGGCTTTTTCTCCCTAGAAACAAAGGACCCCATGTAAGGATTCTACTAGTGTCATCAGGGTTACTCAAGCGGATCCTAAAAAATCCTCTAGTCAAGCCAAAAATTTCCAAGGACCCCACAGGCTTCCACTTGGAAAGTTTCCAACTACGAATGACTTCTAAATTGGTATGTCCTCCAATTAATTTACTAGATAAATTAAAGGATTCAATAGATAAATGTTTTTGGGCTAGAATATTAGGGATTTTAACCATAGAACCGAAGGATTCAATGGGAGAATAAGGCTCAGGTAATGATCGATGTTGTCCTCTACCAAAAACCTTGACAAAAGAAGACTTTTTAGAACTAGGACCTCCCGAGGGAGGTGGTCCATGGGGGTCACCCTTGTCAGGGGGTTCATCACCCCAAAACCCAATAGGCTTGTCAGTAATAGAGTCACGGGCGTCCCCATCCTCAGGAATTTTTCTAGACTGATTGCAATCGAGGATGCCCTGAATCCCGAAATTTTGAATTTGGGCCTTCCTGCCTGGTGAATTTTGAAATTTTTATTTCCCTCCTGCACAGTGGATACAACCGATAGTCATTTTTAAATGATTTAATCATGAAGAAAGAGTTTTGTTGGGAATTATTCAATTAATCACTTTCACTATAACCTCCTTCAGAAATTTAATGAATAGGATAATCAAATATGCTTACTTATATCTGCCTACTTAAAAATTGAATTTCAAAATTATTAATATTACTATCCAAAAATAATGCAATTCACTTTTTAAACCAAAATTAAATCATTCACAATATTTAACTAAGGTAAAAATAAAATATACCTTAATCACCTTATATCTCCCTACTCAAAAATTGCATTTTAAAAATAATTAACATCGTTATACAAAAAATTTACAATTTACTTTTTAAGCCAAAATTAAATCATTCACAATCTTTAACTAAGGCAAAAATAAACCTTAATCACCTTATCTCTCCCAAGGTGCTCAACCTACAACCTTAGACCACGCACAAATATAAAAATAAAAAATTACCTTTGCACACTCCTCGATGGGATTCGATCCCCTATCCAGCTGCCACCATCGCTCTAGTCGTAGCCTAGCTACCACGTGAGCTAGGCACTCACGTGGGAAGTGAAAGCACCTCATGTACTATGTTCCTCCTCTTGGCGCTGAAAATCAAAACAAACAATTTTTTTTTCCCTTTCTACCACCAATTTTCGAACGTGAAACCTCTGATCACCCTATGCCTTACACACCCACTACTTGCCACTAGCCCAACCAGTTGGTTGGTGATATGACTTTAAGTCTTGATCGATTTATTTGTCATGTTTTTTTACTACCTTTAAAAATAATTTTTTTTTTTTGTTTTATGCTCACGAATTTTGCATTAAGAAACCTTTTCCCTTTTTAAAATACATTATATTTGGAGACTTGCATAAATGTGGTAAGTCTTATGGTATTTATACCATATGACATTTTTCTTTGAACGTCGGCAGGGGGAAGAAATATTAAAATGAATTTGCACCCAACCCTACTTTAGGTTTAATAATTTTATTTTCTAAATTAATTTAAATATAAATATTATAAATAATTTATAAATGACCTTAGGATTTATTTTTAAACCTTTAATATTATAATAATAAATGTTATAATATTTTTTCCTTTTGAGCCTAGGTATTTTTCTTTTTCACCCTTAGACCTTATCTTACCACCTTTAATATTATAATAATAAATATCATAATATTATTTCCTTTAGGCCTAGGTATCTCTTTTCTTCAGGGTATTTAACCAACCTTTTGACCAACCATTTGATGCTTTTAAACCAAAAATCTTAGGCTTAACATATAAATATTTTAACCCTCCTTTTGCCAAAACCTTACCTTGATCACTGAAATTGACTCTTGACATCAATAACAACACAACTACTCAAAATTTCCAAAAGGATCCATGAATAGATAATTTCAACCATAGGAAGACTAAAATGCCCATGGTTTTATTTTTCCTTCTTCTTCTAGAAATTAGTCCCAATTTTCTACTTCTTCTAGAATTAGCCATATTTTTAGAAGTCTTCTTTTCTAATTTATTTTTATTTATTTTTGTAACAAAAAAATTATTAAATAAATACCATCTAGGTATTAAAAAAATTAGGTTAATTTAAAACCATAATCAATATCAATTATTGACATCCTCCTTCTTTGATGGGTCTTTTGCTAGATTGATCAAGCATTTCGATATTTGGTGGTTTTTTTCCTTGCCACATTCTGAAATACTTGAAATCAGTAAATCATTAGCAAAACCATACTCAAAACATCAATGATAATTAACTAATGATCATATTTACCACTACAAAATATGATAGTCTTCATCATCAATGGGACCTTCCAAGGGAGGGTTGTGATAGGGGTGTGGATGAGGCCACCTTCCTTTCTTCTTCTTCTCTCTTTCTAGCTAGATGGTTTTTCCCATATGGTTTTCCCTCCTTTTGGTTTGAGAGCTTCTAGATACACATTGTACATGAGTACTTGATCAAGCCTTGTTTTTGAGACTCATACTATGGATATGCCACTTTTTTTTTACCCTTAGCTTTGCTTGAGGGGGGTTATAGTAATTTTTTAGACTCTAGATCATGCTCACCTAAGTTATTTATTTTTATATTAGTTTAGTTTATTTTCCCCACCCATTTTATGCGTGGATATTTATTTTTATATTATGGAGATTTGGCATTCCTTGATTACATTTGAAGGGTTGAGATATTTTCTCCATGGATCATATCACACCTCCCTATTTGTACGATGGATATTGATCCTTATCTCTTTGTTGATCCTATGATTGTGGTGGATCTTCCTTGCCTATTTAAGCAAGGCTTCTCCATTGTACTAATAATCAATTCTGATATATGATATGATATTACAGTTTTTGTGTTAGCTTACATTATATTATTTCTATTTTTTAGTCTCTCTATTTTGGTTAATGTGGTGTTTCTTCAACCCCTTGATCCTTGTGGTTTGGTTCAATGTTTTTCATTTTTCCATTAGTCTTTTCAAAATATTTTTTCTGATTTATACTTGTACTAAAAGTATAATATGAATTGTTACTACACTAAATTCTTGTGAGTTGATCTAAGTTGTTTTCCTTTCCATATTGCTATGAGCAAGGGCCTACTCTTAGTAAGGTGGAAGGTACATTTTATTTATGTTTTATTTGCTGCAATATTATATTATTTTGTTGTTATTTTCTTGAAACTTATAATAGTTAATTAGTTGCCTTGTTTTAGCTCCCAAGAAGACTAGTTAGATGCATTATTTTCATAATTTCTTTGCTATATATTAGTATGAATAATTAGTTGTTTTATGGTGAATTTGTTTCCTATTATTTTGTTTACTTTTCCAACTATAATCATGTCATTTTCTACAAGTGTGTTTACTAGATTAAGCTCTTTAATTTTAGATGTAGTTAAATCTCATTTTTATTTTTTGAGTTGCTTTAGTTTAGAGAGCCAAATCCAACCCTAAATTTAGATATTTCCTAGTGCATATTGTCCACCACCCTTGGTTTGGTAAATTAAAAGTCATATTGGTATAGTGTGGTTTTTATGACACCCATCACTTTTTGGCATTATTGCCAGGGATAAGGTGTTGCTAGGAACCATTTAAAAATTTGTTAAGCATCCAACACTGTAAAATTCTTGCTTAGTTAGAAAATTGATTTAGTCATAGAGGTAGCATACCTCCTTAGTGGCCATTATTGATATAAGTATTCACTAGGACAAAGCTTAAAGCTAATACTATAAACTAAGATACCTAGTATCCTTATTTGTGCTTATGCCAATAGGATATCAATCAGTTAAAACTAAGTAAAGCTAGTGATGTTGAGAAGGGAAGGTAGAGGTGATTAGAAAAGAAAAAGGTTTATTTTATAGTTTAGAGTATATTAATATATTTATAGAAAAGAATGGGATATTCATTAAAAATAACCCCTAACAAGCCATAGAAGCACAACAATCACACCTAGAGGTTGCACAAGATTACCTTGTATGATTTCAAGCAATCTATTGCAAATAGATGAAGAAAGTATTAGTGAATAATCATCATCAGCATTAGGATCTAAAATATCCCTTGAAATAAAAGAACTTGGTGGTGGTCCATTGAGAAACAATGGTGAAATTGTTCTATTGATCAACAATGCATTACATAGTTTTATAGTTCTTGAAAGAACTAAAAATAGACATGGTGGTTGAGAGAAATCCTCTTAAACTTATTACAACAAACTAACTTAAAAATAGCTCTTATCCTAACAACATGCTAATCTTGGACTATGGTCAAACATTAATTAACCAAGCCAAAACCTCAATGTATGCTAATCAAATTAACTAGAAATATGTAAATCAAAACATTAAAATAAAACTAAATACTAGGACTTAATACTTAGGACTAAGGAGACAATGTTGAAAATATTCCAACATCCATGAATTCCATTTAGAACCCTTGAAGAATATGGACAAGTCTATAAAATTGATTGGGAAAACAACAAAATGAGGGATATACAAGGGAAAAATAACACTAGAGATGGACAAAGTGATGCACATCATGGGGAAACCAATAATGGCATTAAAAAATTTGCATATCCTATTCTATTAGATCCCAATATGAAATCTCAAATGAAAAATATTCCTTTGTCAAACTTACCGATCTATAGGAAAACTACCACAAAGGACCTAGACCAATTCTTGTTTGAATTCAAGATCATATGTAAAAATTATTATTAGAAACTAATAATCATAAAATTAAACAATATCCTTCCATGCTCAAGGATACAACTATATTATGGTTTATGGGATTTATCCTAGACTACATAAGTAGCTAAGATGAGATGGAAAAAGTATTTTTAGAAAACTATCAAGAGTATTGTCATGTTAAGGATCGAAAGGAAGAACTATTTAAGATAAAACAGATCAAGGATGATATTCTTGAGGATTACTTGGATAGTTTTCTTTTTTTTCATAAATTATGTTGGGAGGGATGGACTAGTAACTTATAAAAGTAATATTCTTACAAGGATTACAAGATGATTCAAGGGATATCTTGAACCTCATGGGGAAAGGTGATATGAATAAGCTAGATATTTATGATATTATGGAACTATGCCAAAACTACCTTGGAACAAGGAAATGAAAACATAGACACCAAGTAGGGAAAAGTGGTAGTGAGGTAGGAGAAATATTAGAAGAATTCACTATTTTTAAAATTGATATTCTACTACACTTGAACACCATGTTGGTTGAGATATAAACTAAAACTAAGGCCAATAAACCATTGGCCATATATTGTCCAAGGTATAGGTAAAAATATGCTTTACAAGAATACCCTCTTAACAAAACCAATATTTGTAGTATTTGTGAGAAAATTCACCCTATAAACTGGTGTGATATCTTATCTAAAATCAAGGCTAACCTTGGAAGGAGTCCTACTAATAAAGAGGAAATCAATTACATGGGATACTAAAATAAATTTTCCCATAATCAAATAGCATCGTGGGCAAAAAATCCATGGAATACTCCATGGAACATGCCCCCACCATAACAATAATGGGGCTAGTACTTATGATCTCTATATCTTGAATGGAATAATAAAGGATGGTTTAATCCACTGTGGATGCAATAAATGCAAAATCAATCATGGTAAAATTAGAATCAACATTGGTCATGACCATTCCATTTCAATTAGTCTTATGGGTGTTAATGATAGTTTCAAATACAACAAGAATTTCTACTAGCATTCACTAGGGCCTCCCAAGTGGTACAATCACAACCAACAAAACAACCTCTACTACTAGCTCAACATATGGCCAACACAAATAATAATAGGATACAAATCCTATATATAGTGTAGAGCATAATAACATAATTAATATCAATGTTATCAATTGTGATAACATACAACTTCACTTGGGAAAGATATTACCTAATCTAGAGCCTCCTAAAATAGAAGTCCAAGAGGAAAGAAAATATACTCCACCAAACCTTGACCCAACAAATAAAGAAGAAGAAAACCTTCAAAAATGTATTCCTCTATAAATTCACCAAGCAACATATCCTGAAAGAGTGGAGTCTAAAGAAGAGAATTCTAAGGAATCTACTCTATTAGGATAATTAAAGCAATTAAACATAACAATGTTCTTAATCCAAGCAATCAAGGATATATCGATATTCAAAAAGGTCATCTAAGATATGTGCATTAATAATTCTATAAGGAAATAAAAGGTTTATATAAAAATCATACAAGTGGATGGGAAGTTAGCTGACATTCTAGAAGGTAAGCTCATTCCACCTAAATATGTAGATCTTAGAAATCTTGTCATTACTATTTCCATCAGCACAAAAAATATATCCAATGTCTTATTTGAATTTGGATGCACAATAAATATCATGACTACTATAGGCAACAAATCCACCTCCTAGAAGAAGAAGAAATGATCCTTGGATTTGCACAGTTTTTTTCAATTTTGACTAAAATGTACAAGTGTCAAAATGTACAAGCAAGAGCAAAACGTACAAGGTTGTAAATGTATAATGTGAAATGAAATGAAATTAAGGTGAAATGTGCATTTGGGGTTAATTTGATAAAAATCAAATTAGACCTTAGTAAACCTTGTAAAATATTTGTTTTGGAATTAGTTTGGAATGGCAGTTGTAAATATTACGATGCATCAGAAACCACTTTGGAATGGTCTAGGCATATATTATATAGCAACCCATTTATTTTTTTGGTTATTCATTCATGTTCATTTATAATTTATTGTTGTTCATTGTTGATGCACTGATACATAATTCATGGAGTATTGATTGTAGAGATATATATTGTTCATTGTGATAATTTTTATGGTTTTGAGCAATACCAATGGCTATATTTTACAATATTACTCATAATATGGATATTACAACAATCTCCTTATTTTGTTGCTCTTGTGAATTCCACCATACGTTCTGGTTGTTGCAGGTCATGTAGTTGATGTTTGATGCATAACTTGGCATGTGATATGGATGGAATTACTTTATAATTGATCCTGGTTACCTTAAATACTTGTTGAGGGTAATGGAATTGATTATATGAAGAATTACAGTCATACCCTAACATCTCCAGGTAGTTGTACAATTTCTAGAATTGTCCATGGTGAATACAATTCATTGCTAGTGAGTGATAATGCAATAACCCTTCAATAAAATCCATGGAAGTGAGTGATAATGCAATGAAATGCATGATTATGTAATGCAAATGTTTTTGTACTTCTTTTTTTGATGTTTTTGTATTGTTCTTGTGTTTTTATGTTTTTCTGATTTTTTGATTTTTTTTTCAAAATTTTTGATGATTTTTTTGATCCACTTTGTGTTATACATGAAATTCTCGTAGATGGAGAATGTTAAGAGGTTCAGGTTATTTAAAACCCTCAAGGGAAGAAATATGGTAAGTCTCTAGCTATATCTTCTACATGATGATAAAATGACCTAACCAATTTATCATGAATTTATCGCATAAATACAATGATAAGTTGGAATTTTGTTGATTTTATTTGAGCACAAGATCTCCAAATTTAAAATACCTTAGGTTGAATTTCATATTTTAAGCTTGATTAAGGTGATCTTGATAAACATGGAGGTGCTCGATAGCACTAATGCAACATTCATCAATAAGGGTCAAATAATCAAGGTGAGCTTGTCATATAGTATCATTATCTATGAACTCTTGCAATCATATGTACAATGAAGGAATTTCCAATTATAAGGGTATAGTAGCCTTAGTTCCATAGACTAGCAAAAATGGGTTTACCCCAGTGGGTGTCCGAATGCTAGTGCGATAAGCCCATAATGCTAGAGACAACTGAAGATGCCAATCTTTGTGATTTTCTTTAACATTTTTTTTAAGGATGACAACTACGGTCTTGTTTGATGCCTCTGCTTGACTATTGGCTTACAGATAATAGGGCATGGAAAAAATATGTTGGATGTTATACTTGGAAGTTAAAGCATGCACATATTTATTTTTGAAGGACATCCTATTATTGGAGATAATCTTGAATAGAATACCAAAACGACATATGATATTATGGAGTATGAACTCTGTAATGTGAGATCCAATTGTAGTGGTAAGAGGGATAAATTCCACCCACTTGGTGAAGTACTCTATGGCCATTAAGATAAATGTGTGATGGTCCAAATATAGGGGTAATATTTTCCCAATTAAATCAAAGCCCCATTGCAAAAAGGTCATACCGATTGAATTGGTTGTAAGGCATGAGAAGGTAAGTGTAAAATATTAGCATGATGTTGGCATTTCATGCACTTCCTAATGTAAGTGCAATAGTATTTATCCATAGTAGGTCAATAACAACCCATTCATAGGATGTGCTTAGAGATGGTCACACCATTGAAATGGTCATCACAAGTACCATCATGAGTTTACAAAATTACGCAATCAAATTCTTGGGGCTCTAGACAACAAAGGAGAATACCATCATAGATTTGATGATAAATGATGTCTCCTAACAAGACATATTTGATCACTTTTTGTTTGAATGTTCATTTTTTAGCATGTGATAATTCCGAAGGGATACTACCAAGTTTCAAGAAATATTTTAGCTGAGTGAACCAATATTGATATGCTTGGGTGTCAACTGAATGAATTACTTGTTTCCATTGTAATTCATCATGCACAAATGTGGATTGGAAGATAATTTTAAGATCAATTGTCATGTGGATTTACCATGATTGGGTTGATTATTTGAGGAGAGTGCAATATGACAAGGCAGGGCGGGAAACCTAGTTTTCAATATTCTGGTGCAGGGAAGGATGGTAGCAAGGATAGAGCACATGATGACAACAAGGACTAGGATGGTAGTAAGGAAGATAGTGAGGACCCAGTTGATGGATGGCCAAAAATAGCTAAATCTCATGAACAATCTAAGATTTTATGGGGGGATGAACCACCCGATATTGGGTCCCATACACGATATTCAAAGGGAACCATAGTTGATTCTACCAAAGTAACAACATCCTATGCAAATATTTTATCCAAGGAAGGAAATAGTATTCATGAGCTTCCTCCAACAATCCTTATTCCTAACGGGCAAGACATTCTCGTCCCTGATAGCATAGCTAATAACTATCTCTCAATGGAAAGGTTTGCCCTTGTGGGTAAGTTTATTGGGAGAAGGCCTAACATGGAAACCATCCATAGATAGGTATTCACCAAATGGAAAACCCTAGGTAATATGGAAATCGTAGCTCTTCTTTGCTATCATACTGAGCAACTACGAGGATACTACCCACATCCTCACTGGAGGACCTTGGTTCCTTGGTTGCAAGAGCTTGTTCCTAAGAAAGTGGGACTTGGATTTTGATCCTAAAACCCAAGACATCAAATATGCCCCAATTTGGGTCTATATTCCAAATATCCCCTTTCACCTTTGGTATGATGATGTCCTCTTAGCAATTTTAAAAGTTGTAGGGGATCTAGTGGCTATTGATCTTGTGACTCGAGCTCGCAAACACATGAACGTTACCAGTATTTGTGTCAAACCTAACCTAGCGTTAGAGCTTCCTACTTATGTTAACCTAAAACATAAATCCTATTGTAGGAAGTAACCTTTGGAGTATGAAAATAAACTAGCCTTCTGTGTTGAATTTCAGACATAAGGGCCCCTCAGGATTCAATGTCCTAACCTCAAATCTCAACTCACCAAGGAAAAGGAGTAGTGACAAGAAGAAGGTGCTCCTCAAGTCTAAGGGGGTCCTACAGATCAAAATAAAGGCAAAAAAAACCCACCAAATAGTGGCTACTCCAAATCTAAAAAGAAATGACAGCACCAAATCTAGACAAGCAAAGGAACTTACCAACATCAAAAGATGCCAAAACCCCAAGGCGACCCACCCTCTTACAAATTCAAGGAAATGGCTATTAAAAAAATGAATTCAGATCAACAAAAAGTAAGTTTCCCTCTTGCTATCTCCAATAGATTCAATATCTTAGGTGAATCTAATAAAATATTAGAGGAAAATGTGAACTCCTCTATTTCAAATCCTCCTCCTGAGGTAACTCAAATAGATACAACAGACTTGAGTCAAGAAGGAATAAAAAATTCACCCATCCCAAATTCCACTTTAGAAAATACCTACATCCCCTCCTCAAAAATAGGTCAATCATTTCCCCCTAAATATCTAAACATTGACATGAGCTTTGTTGAATCCCCCTCCAAGTCAGGAACCTCTCACAATCCTCATGCTGAAAGTCTTGTTAATATGCTTGAAAATCTAGTTGTAGACACGATGTCTCCCCATATGAATCAGAGCAGTGGTAGACCTTCAAGCCCCATCCTTGAGTAGATAATCCCCTACAAATTCAGCCCTAAGAAAACATGAAGTTCTACCAAATCACCCATTGACTATGGTAGTGATAAAAAAATAGGAAGGATTTTTAAATATGAGCATTGGAAGAGAGGTCTTGCGGATGATATCACCAATGGTATTCATAATATTCTATTTCCAACCATTACTACTTAGCATAGATAGGAGAACAGAAGTTCCAAACCCCCTCAACCTCAAGGAAGGAGAGGCAGAAATGCATCCAAATATTCTAAATGAAGATCCTCTCATGGAATGTGAGAGGCCTCAATGGGCCCTCCAAAAAAAGACTGGTTAAGTCAATGAGGAGATACCTAAAGCCCTCAATTTTCATTATGCAAGAAACTAAAATAGATGCTAACAGTTCCTTGACCATAGCCAATATGGTTTGGAAGAATGCAGGTGTAGTTTTCAGTCATGCCAGAGGATCCTCTGGAGGTCTTATGTGCCTATGGGATAAGCAAAAAGTAGAAGGTAGATTACTACATTCTAGTGACATACTCTTAGGTGTTCTTTTCCATGATAACAACAATGATCTATCCTAGATCCTCACAAATGTCTATGCTCCTAATACCATAGGAGGAAGAGCTCAGTTATGGGATACTCTGAGTAGAATCAAATACTCTTTCCAAAATATTCCCTGGATTATAGTAGGGGATTTTAACACACCCCTCTACCCATCAGATAAAAATGGAGGGACTAAGGCTCCGGTCAAGAGCATGGAGGATTTCAATGATTTTTTTAACTCCAACAATATTATGGACATAAAACTCAAAAATGGCAAATTCACCTAGAGCAACAAAAGAGTGGGAAATCAACACATTCAAGTAAAGTTAGATAGATTTTTTTCTCTCACGAAGCATCTAAAGATTTTGGGGATGCTTACCTCCATCCATTTCATAATCATCTCTTACTCAAAATTGACAAATATAATCCTTATAGAAGACCCTTCATATTTGAGGCTATTGGGATACATCGTCTAGATCTGAGGCATAGAGTTTCACACTGCTAGAAACAAGATTTCCAGGGATGTCCATCCTACAAACTCACCCAAAAGATCAAGACCCTCAAAGAAGACCTGAAAATATGAAATAAAGAAGTCTCTAGAAATATCTTTGCTAACAAGTAGTTTCTCAAGAAAATACTAGAGAATATTGAAATGAAGATTCAAAATGGGTAGATTGACGAACAAACCAGATTAGAAGAAAAACAAATCCTTGTTGAATTCCACAATGTCCTTGCATGTGAAGAATCCTTATAGAGGAAGAAATATAGAGCTCTTTGGCTCATCGAAGGAGACTCAAACACTAATTTTTTCCATGTGTATACTCTCAGGAATAGGAGCAATAACCGAATCAAAGAACTGGTGAAAACTGATGGTAATTCTACTACAAATTTAAAGAAAATTAGAGATAAGGCTATTTCATATTTCAAATATCTCCTCAAGAATGACAATTATTGTTCTGCCTTTGCTCAAGAGACCATGCTCCTTCATATCCCCCATTCCATACTAGATAATGTCAACCTTATCTTGATTGCCCATTTCAGGATGAAGAAATCAAGTCTGCCCTTTTCTCCATGCAACCTGACAAAGCTCTGGGACCTGTTGGCTTCCCCCCGCTTCTTTCAAACTTTTGAGGACATTGTAGGGCCTAATTTGTGCCTAGCCATTAGAGAATTCTAGTCCTCCAAAATAATCCCATGAGGCTTTAATTCTACTTTTATTGCCCTTATTCCCAAAAACCTCGCTACAAAATCTTTATCCGAATTTAGACCCATAAGCTTGTGTAATGTTACCTACAAGGTTCTGACTAAAATCATGGCTAATAGGATGAAAATTATTTTACCTAGTATCATTGATCCTTGCAAAGGAAGCTTTTTCCAAGGAAGATCAATCCTATATGGGGTTATTTCCATTCATGAAGCTTTGCATTCTGCCTTGAAAACCAAAAATTCTATCTTTGTTCTCAAACTTGATATGAATAAGACTTATGATAGAGTGAATTAGGACTTCATATTGGACATATTGCTTAAATTTGGCTTCCATACTGAGTGGATTGGGCTAATAAAAGCATGCATATCCTCACTATGGTTTTCTATCCTCATAAATGGTTCCATAGCAGGGTATTTTCAGAGTAGCAGAGGCCTAAGGCAAGGGGATCCTATATCACTCCTCTTATTCATAATTATTGTTGAAGCCCTAGGAAGGACCATCAAAGTTGCTTGTAGAACAAAATTCCTATAAGAATTTAATATTCCTCCTAGACCAATCCTGTCTTGCATCAACAATTTGTAGATGACACTATTTTATCTACTAATGCTTCTATTTCTGAGATGTAGGTTATCAAATTCATTCTTAAACTGTATGAAACAACTGCTAGGAAAATGGTGAACTTCAAAAAGAGCAAATTATATTTCCTAAATACACCCATTCAAAGACAAAATAAGATTACTAGAATTATTGAATGTTCCATGGCTAATCTCTCAACTACTTACCCAGGACTTCCTTTGTTTTGTGGTCAACCCTCAACTACCATGTGGAATAATGTTATAGAGAGGATCCAATATAATCTTGTAGGATAGAAGGGTAATATTATCTCCTAATATGGAAAATACACCCTTACATACCCCTCCATTTAAAGCATCCCTATGTATTTCCTCTGTCTTCAGAGTCCCCATGGCAGTTTACCACAGAATAGAACAGATCCAAAAAAATTTCCTATGGTTAGGAACTGAAAATAAACAAAGGTTGCATCTTGTTTCCTAGGAAAAAGTATGCAGACCTAAGGATAGATGAGGCATTGGGCTAAAAAGGATTCAATCCCTTAATACAACCTTGATAGCTAAGCAATATTGGAGATTGGTGTCTGACACCAAAAATGAGTGGACCTCCGTCATAAGAAAATATTTGTAAAATGCTCATTTATTCAGTGATACTACTCCCACTAGAGGATCCACTTTCTGGAATTCTATCATAAGCACTATATTTCTTCTATATAAAGGTCTAATATGGAATCTAGGAAATGGTACCAAAATAGATTTTTGGAATGACAAATGGATTACCAAAAATCCTCTCATTGAATATCCAATCCTACCTAGACTTAAACTCTACTTAGATTCCAAGGTAGGACAAAGAGTCTCTGACTTTATTTACATCTGGGAACATACTGTTAGATGGAAAACCATTGGTGCATAGACCATCCCACTAAGTTCTTGCGATTGAGTTCCCTCCTATATGCTACCATCATTCCCCCCACTAATTCTATTAATAATTTCATCTGGAAGCCTTTAGAGAGTGGGGAATTCATTGTAAAGTCTGCTTATCTTCTTCTCCTCGATGATGAGGAAGTTTTATTGCCTTTTAATATTATCTGGATTAAATCCCTCATTCCTAATATATCCATCTTTACCTGGCTCACCATCCAAGAAAATATTTTGACCATTAACAATTTGATCAAAAAAGGCATCACCATACCCAACATATGTTCTCTCTACCTTGGTGCTTGGGAATCCCCCTCTCACATTTTCCTCCACTACCCCTTTTACTTATCCATCCTTGAATCCATATTCTAATCCTTCCACATAAACCTTGCTCCATAGTTTAACTCTTCCTCCAATGACCCTCCCCCTTTTTTGATCCTTACCTCAAATTCTTTTGGAAAATGTGCCTCCACCATTTCCTTTGGTAAGTTTGGCTTGAAAGAAATCGTAGAGTCTTATCCCATCGTCTGTTGATCCCAGAGCTCATTTCTTTTAGAATTCTAGTCAATGCAAAATAAAATGCTTCCCTTATTCTCCCTCCCCCAAACCCGCCTCTAGTTATGAGCTTTCTTTGGGAAGATCTCTTGGCCTACCCTTAGAGGAATTTCATCCTCCTCAAACCAAAGAATCGATTCCAAGTGGATTCCCCCTCTGGTAGGCTGGTTCAAATTAAAATTTGATGGAGCTGCTAAAGGAAACCCAGGGAAATTAGGAGCAGTAGGTATCCTTAGAAACCATAAATGAGAAGTTATCCTCGCCTTTTTTGAGGTGTTGTATGACCATAATAATCATGTTGTTGAAGCCAAAAGCATGTGGATGGGTCTTTCCCTTGCTAAAAATTTTTCCAATAGGATAATTGTTGAAGGAGACTCACTCAATATCATCAACTACCTCAAAGTCAACAATAGTAGGCCTTCCTAGAGGGTAAGGGACTATATCGAAGGTGTCAAGATATTAATCCTTGATATGCAAGAAGTCACTTTCCAACATGCTTACAGAAAAAAAAACAGAGTTACGAATAGGTTGGCTAACATTGGAGTCCAAAAATCCAACATCTTGACCTAGAATGATGACATATCTGATGAAATATGTCTTATTTTTTATCAAGAAAAACCTCAAAGGAATAATCCCATTGGTCTTCCTCACGAGGACATGATCCTCCATGACCCTCATCCTCAATCCCATGATTAACAAAAAGGAGAGTTATGGGTTGTCCACGTGGAGCAGGAATACTCCAATGAATCATGGGAAAAAAAATCTCCTTATGTCCACATGTACAATAATTTTTCCTACTAAGTGCAGGAAACACAAGTTTTTAAAGTCTGTACTAGAAGTAGAATCCAGATGTCCACTTGGCCCATCCACCACCAAAAGGTCATCCCTGTTAGGACCATTAATTTTGGAATGCATGCCAACACATTTTTCAATCTTTGGCATTCCATGTCAACCATGTGTAGGTACCTAGGTGATGGTTGGATTCCCAACAAAAGTATGCTCCATGAAGGTACCCACATCATTTGCCCCAAGTTTCATCTAACTCGGCACCATCATCATGTCAATTTAGGGTCAAGCAATTTCCACTTCCCAAATAGAGACATGGTACTTTAGCAGAAGAGGGAAGGACGGTAACGTGGAAAGGGTTGTGTCTCTATTTGGGAAGTGGAAATTGCTTGACCCTAAATTGACATGATAGTGGTGCTGAGTTAGATGAAAATTAGGACAGATGATGTGGGTATCTTCATGGAGCATACTTTTTTTGGGAATCCAACCATCACCTAGGTACTTTAGCAATTAGAAATAACACCGTGAGGAGGACATGGTACTTTAGTAGAAGAGGGAAGGACGGTAATAGTTGGATCACAATCATGCCTTGGAACCTAGAACACCCTTTCCTGGAAGATCAGAGTGACAAAGGTGAAAATTCTAGAAACAACATCCTTGACATCATAACCAATCATGGCCAAGATCCTAAGTTTTTATTTTCCAACCTTCCCTTTTTCTTCGAACAACGTTCTCTTCTGGGCAATCATTCCGAAAGCAACTCTCAATCCTCCAAGCCCCTAGTGCTAAATTCAAATTCATCTGTTATGGACATTAATGGCAACCTTCTACTTTTTAGGTATTTCTCCCAAGCCTCCATATTTAAATATTCCATTGTTCCTCCTTGCTTCTCCATCATTTCCATTCCACCCTTTGCCTTCCTCCTGTCCTGGTGCATTGATTTCCTCAACCCTTTAGTATCTAATTTTCCTTCAAGAAATTCACCCAACCCCCACTACCCTCCCACCATGGCTTATGTCGAGCCCAAAAAGTTTGAATGTGACACCTTCACTGAAATAATCCTCACTAAATGACATTTCTTTCCTTTCTTCCATATTTTCTCAGGAGAGGACCTTAAAATCACCTTGGCCTTCTTAGAAATCTAAGATAATGTTTTAGTGACTATTCATGGTAGTATTTTTATTGTGGACCTCCACCTCTTGTCCCAAAATTTTGGCAAAGCCTTGAAAGATAATTTGATCTAGCGACATAGGCATAATTGGGAAGTAGAACTCAAGGATTTCAAGGATAATGATAAGATATATAAAGGAGCCAAGAAGGGCATATATAGGTCAGACCTGAACACTCTATGGAATGATGTGATGAATCCAATGATGGAATTCATCATTGTGGATGACCCAAAAAATATCCTCTATAGTTTCCATATGGCTTTTGTCAATCATTTCCATGACATTAATCCCATAAACATCCCATAATTTTTCCTCAATTTGATGAATTACTCAATCACTTCTTGTCGTAACAAGAAAAGCAATGACCTCCCCTTTCACCAAGGCATGTTCAAGGTCATTTTCACCTACATCCTTGCTCACAATACCCATCCCAATTTGAGGATACCCAGTTCTATAGCCAAATATTTAGGCCCATCTACCAAATTTGCTGCTCCTTATGTTCGTTTATCCCTAGCAGAGAAAAAAAGGAAATCCATTGAAGCAGTTTAGGAGTTAAAAGTGAGTAAAAACATCAAATTTGAAATGGAAGGGCCTATTGTGGCTGCTCCACAACACACCCCAAAATTGGGGACCCCCCCTTTGTTTGCATGCTTTCCAAGAAGATTGCAGTGGCCCAGATGTTAAGAGAGCAAAGAAAAGCAAGAAAATGAAAATGTCATGATATCACGACATGTTGCTCCATCGTGGCTCATAAAATGAAAATGTTGTGATATCACGACATGTTGCTCCGTTGTGGTGCATAAAATGAAAATGTTGTGATATCGTGACATGTTGCTCCGTCGCAGCGCATAAAATGAAAATGTCGCGATATCGCGACATGTTGCTCCATCGCGGCTCAGAAAATGAAAATGTCACGATATCGCGACATGTTGCTCCGTCGCAGATTTAAAAAGAAAATTGTCGCGATATCATGACGTGTCATGTTTTTGTGGCTCATAATAGCAAAGTATGTCAAAATGAAAAGGTGTTGCGATATCGCAACATGTCACGTTTTCGTAGCTCAGACAAGCAAAGTACAATGGAACGAAAAAGTGTCGCGATTTCGCGACATGTCGCGTTTTCATAGCTAAGAGCAATAGGATGCAGCATAAAGTGAAAAACGTCGCGATATCGTGACATGTCATGAAATCACGGTTCATAGAGGAGAGAGAAGACAAAGTGAAAAAAATGTCGCGATATCGCGACATGTCAAGTTTTTGCGACAGGAAAGTGAGGAAGGAGCAGATGAAAGAAATTGTCGCGATTTCGTGACATGTCGCGTTTTCGTGGCCAAGTGCAGCGAGATAGCCCAAAATAGAAAAACGTCATGATTTTGTGACAAGTTGCATATTCACAGCCCGAAATAGAAAAACATCATGATTTCGTGACAGATTGCATCTGCACAACCTGAAAGAGAAAAAGTGTCGCGATTTTGTGACAGAAAGCAGCGAGATGGTACGGAATGAAGAAGCGTCACAATTTCATGATAGAAAGCAGTGAGATGGTATGGAATGAAGAAGCGCCACGATTTCATGATAGAAATTAGTGAGATGGTACGGAATGAAGAAGCGTCATGATTTCATGATAGAAAGCAGCGAGATGGTACAGAATGAAGAAGCGTCGCGATTTCATGACAGAAAGCAACGAGATGGTACGAAATGAAGAAGCGTCACGATTTCATGATAGAAAGCAATGAGATGGTACAGAATGAAGAAGCGTCATGATTTCATGATAGAAAGCAATGAGATAGTACAGAATGAAAAAGTGTCACAATTTTGCAACATGTCGCATTTTCGCAGCTAAGTACAACAAAACACAGCGAAGGAGAAAAACATCGTGATTTCATGACAAGTTGCATCCATGTGGCCCGAAGAAGAAAAACGTTGCGATATCGTGACATGTCTCATTTTTGCGGTGCTTGAAGACAAATAAAGCTGCGGGTATAAAAACATCGTGATATCACGACATGTCTCATTTTTGCGGTACAAGAAGAATAACAAAGCTGCAGGGTATAAAACGTCGCGATATCGCGACATGCTATCTTTTGTCGTGATTCATGAAGGGCCGTTACAGAACATGTAGGGAAATGCTGAACACATGGCATAAAGGTGTAAGGGTTACAGGAATTCTATAGTTAGAAAAGAAGATCAAACGTTTCAACGCTCGAACAATAACCAGAAATAATGAAAAGTCAGAGAAGATGAAACAAAAAGATCTGGAAAATGAAACGAAGCGTCACAGAGAAAAATAGAGAGCCGCACCAAAGGTTTTAAAATCAAAAGCACAGATTGGTACAGGGGTCAAAAACCACTGCGAGCAGAGTTGTAGAGCTGAAGGTGATAGGCCATTTTGGGCCTGCTTGAGTTGTTTCTCTTCCATAGACTGGTTTGGAAAAACCAAAAATTTTGTATTGTAACATGACATATTTTTAATGTAGAAGTGTTTAGAAATTTGCATCTTGTGGGCAAGAAAGAAGGAGTTGTTCTCTGCATGCATGATTGAATGTTTATCTTTCCCCTTTCCGATTTTAGGCTTATAGATGGAGTTTAATGCAAGTTGTCTTGGTTGCTTCATGCGAATGTCTAAATCTGGAAACCGTAGTTAAAACCCTAGAAACCAGCACTTAGCCTATCTGGATTGTGCATGTTTGCAGGTTCAATAGGTTAGGTTGCATGCATGGATACCTCACATCTTCGGTTTTGTCAAAACAGGATAGCATCATACTGAGTGCATTTTTTATTTTTAGTTTGTTTTCTGCATTGCATTTTCATTCTCTACATTTTATTTTTTTTAGAAAGTTTAACTCATTTAAAATAAACATTTAAAAATTACAAAATCCAAAAAAAACAACGAACAATCACTAAAGCTTCATGATGAAATAAACCAACATTGCCCCTTGTTTATAGTTACTTGCAATCACTAAGGTGTTCCAAGCATTAAAATTGAATATCTTTATTTGAGATTATTAATACACAAATGTAAAATGCTAACATAGCGAAGACCTTGGAGAAATTACTTGTCTAATTTCTTTGCAAGAGGGGATTTGGAACCCAAATCCTATCGGAGAGTATGTTTTCACAATCGGTTGAAAATACCACTCAACAGATTGGCGCTAGAAGGAGGGCCTGACGGGTTTATTTTAGTGTGATTTAAATTTAAATTTTTGTATATCTCATGCTATATTGATTGTTATCTTTAGTCCTCTAACACTCAGCAGATTGTTAAAAGGACGGCCTGAATTGGTTTACTTTATTCTATTTTAAGCAATTCAGGTATGTTGTATATTATTCTAACACTTTTCTGATTGCTCATATAGAAATAACGTGATTTGATTTAATTTTGAAAATTTTGGTCTCGACTAACGAAGTGTTGTTTCATGCAATTACTTTTCATTTGATTTTAATGAATACATCTCTTAGTTGATGCTAACTTGATTTTTATACATTGCAGGTTGGATATTTGCTAGTCATTCCACGCTGATGTGCCGTGATTCCTTCTGTCATTTTTGACTAACAGATTTGGTTCTAAAGTTATATTCTGAGTTCACTAATGGCAACATTTGAGGAGCAAATTGTATCCCTAAGAGCTGAAATAGTGTCTCTAAGAGAAATAATGGTATCTATGATGGAGGATCATTATAAGGGTTTGTCTATACATGTGATACCCTATCAAATTCCTAAAATGTTATTGGAGTTTCTACGATGTTTTAATCAAGAGGTGCCACTAGGATACTTGCAAAAACTACATGTCTACAAGGATACATTATGTCGATTCCAAGTTTTGTATGAGGAGATGGCTTGTAAGTTATTTGCATACATTTTGGATGATAAAAAATTCTTTTGGTACAGAAAACTACCCATGGAGGTTAGGATTTCTTGGATACAACTAGAAGCAACCTATCTTTATCATTTTGGTAATCAGGTTGACTTAGAAATTTTGAAAAATAAATTTACCTCCATATGTAAGGAGCTTAATGAATCCTTGAGTCAATTCAATGGAAGATTTCATGAGTTGCACTCCCAAATGTGGGAAAATTTTAACACATTAGAAGAGGAAGCCATGGAAGTATATCTGGGAGCCATACACCCCACACTTGCTTCATTCATTGAGGAAAAAATGGGTGGCTTGTCTCTAGAGAAAATCTATGAGATCCTAGAAGAGGTAGAACGACAAGGTCTTGAAGAAGAAAAGGCACAACATGTTCACATGAGAGATTTTCCTTCTAAAGATATTGATGCCAACCTACACCAACCATCAAATATAGCACCCTCCACTCCAATGATACCTAAGGTAAATGATCAAGGGGATGAATTTGAATATCCAAATGTTACAACCACCTTAGATGTAGTCCAATAGGAGGTGCAAAGTGCTAAACCAACATCCGCTAGTGAAGATTATGCAGAAGCAATATCATTCATAGAGATGCACGATTATGCAGATAAAGGGGTCCTAAATTCAACAAGGTTTGAGATAGGTGATAGGACGAAACCTACCATAGAATTGAATGAAGTGGTTGAAAGTAAAATTGGAAGAAAAACAATAAATGAATTTGACGATATGATAGAATTTCACTTGTTATTGGAAGAAACTCTCGATGAAAAGCTAGGAACTAATGATAAAAAATTTCTTCACCCTCCAAATTGTGACAAAACTGTATCATGGGTTACTAATTTGGACGATGATAGCCTTACAAATTTGAATTCAAGAAACGACCCACTATTAGAAATAATTGAACCATCTAAGGAAGGTGAAGATGAATTTAATGAGAAACACATTGATGAATTGGAGGATGTTGAAGAAGTAGTTGAACGTCACCACTTGATTTTGGAAGATGATTATTACAATGCTTGGAAGAAGTGGGAAGACTACACCCACTCCAAAACTGCTAATGAAACTTGTGTGCCAATTGATATGCAGGATGACACTATCGCCTACTCAAAGGAAGATATCACAACTCCTATACAATTTGAGGATGTTTTGGAAGAGGGTTTCAAGTCTCATCAAATTTTGAAAGATTATAATGATTCCATTACCAAGGACAAAGAAGAAAAATATTTGATGAATGAATCAAAAGATCATGTCACAAATACCATGGAGTTTCATCCCACAAATTTGGAAGATAATTTTTATAATGGTTGGGGAAGATATGATAATGCATTCTTTTCTCACACCCTTATAGATGAAACTCATATTTCACTTGACATGCAGGATGTTGAAACTTCTACATCATACGAAGGTCTCACATTCACAAGATTTGAGAAGGTTGCAAATTTCGATCATGTTGAATATAAATTCACTGAAGATGCGGATACAAGTTTGCATGATGATTTTGAGGATTCAAATGAAGAGATACCATGGATAGTGAACAAAGAATTAGAACCAAATGACAAAGAGATTGATCAATTGGAAGCAACTCGAATAAGTGATCATCAAAATAGATTACTTGACATACACTTTGACCAAAAATATTTGAGGGTTGAAAAGGAGGGCCATGTTTTCAAATGGGTACATGACCATGGTTTGAATTTGAATGATGTTTATGGTGAAATGTCGTTAAAGGTGAATGAAAAACAAGGTATGATTTCTAATCACACCTTTGAAAACATTGTTTTAATGAATGGAAAAGAAGTTGATGCACTTGAATTGTTAAATCAAATTCATCAACAATTACTAATTGAATCTAGGGTAAAAACTGTTAATGATCTTAATTTAGTAAATATCCTAGATGCTTGCAAACAGTTACACAAATTTGATTGGCCTACAAATTTGGAAAATGATTTGGCTTTAAAATTTTTAGAAATAGGCTCTTGCTTACAAAGTCTCATTGTGGATAAAGAGAGCCTACTTCTAAATCATGAATCGAATTATGAAATGGATACTTTCAAGAATAGACAAGATAAAATTGAATATCATTTATTGTCTAATCATTTTAGTATTTTAGCGCTCACCTATGAGAATACTAATGGAATTAAATCTAATTGGTGGGGTGAGCAAGGGAAGTTAAAAGTTGTTGCATGGTGTGGTATAATATTGTTTTTTTTGGATTCCTACAACATTTGGCATGCACATCATGTTATATTTTTGTTGAAATGTTCTAATCATATTTGGGATCCAGGAAAGTGATAATCCAAGCTTTGCATCATCTTGTATTATATTGTACATTTGTATATAGGTTTTGATTTTTGGTTTTAATGTTTTCAAATTTTCATTTTTGGATTGCATTTTGGTTTTGGATTGAATAAATTTTGATTTAAAGTTATGTGTTGGTCCTATGGACATGTTTGGTTTGTTAAAAAAAAAAAAAATTGAGATGTCAACTTATGCCTAAGATCAGGATAATATGAAACATTGGAATTGTGTTGTAGAAAGCTCCACAAGTAACACAAACATTTTTAATAATATCATTTGAATCTTGTGATGCATGAAGTTGTCAGTTATTTTTATGGCAATACTCCATCTGCAATTCAAAGGGCAATGCATTCATATTACATCTCACTTTGCATATACATGCCATCTTAGTTGCATATGCATTTCGGATACAAATCATTAAAGTGTGTCAAATCCTCTTAGGGTTATGCTATAACATAAATAAGAAAAAATCCTAAGGTTGGGAACTGAGGCCCAAGATATCTAGAGCCAAGCACATTTTATTCATATTAAAAAGGATCTTGAGCAAAATGATCAAAACCTTGCTTGGAAGAAAAGGTCAGGCGAAAGAAGTATTTCATGTCTATCCTATTATGCAACATGATCCTTAAAACAAGTGGTTTTTACCACTTCCATAAAGCTTAAAGCCTAAAATCAGAATAGTAAGGATAGGGTTAAATCCTCATCAAACTTAGGTTGAGGATCCAAATCCCCAAAGCTCTTATTTGACCTACATGGAGTAGTAAGGATAGGGCATAATTCTCATCTCGCTTAGGTTGAGAATCCGATTCCCCAAAGCTTCCATTTTTCCCATTTCATCATAAAGCTTGGATTGGAAGGATCGTACTACATGTCCTCTGCAAAGGATGGGTAGTCATCCCAAAGGTCCAAGCAATAAAAGTAAAACTAATTTTTCCCATTTCATCTTAATATTGGATTGGAAGGATCATACTACATGTCCCTAGCAAGGATGGGTAGTCATCCCAAAGGTCCAAGAAATAAAATTAACTAATATTTTCCATTTTATCTTAATATTGGATTGGAAGGATCGTACTACATGTCCTTAGCAAGGATGGGTAGTCATCCCAAAGGTCCAAGAAATAAAAGAAAAAGAATGAATGAAGCCAAATCATGGATTATGGGGTTAAGTATGCCCATGCGTGGCAGCATGTCTTATCTAAAAAAAGACCACTGACTGTTCAAACGAATAGACTAGCATGACCATTTCATCCATAACTGGTTAAATTATTTTTCTCAAAGTGAGGTAATGAATTCCAAATCAAAGTAGTGAGGTATTTCTTTTGTATTTTTGCTTGATAATGTTGTAATGATATAAAATAACATTTTTTCTTTTTCTCTTTTTCTTGAACTTTTCTTTTCTTCCTATGCTAGGGATACTTGCTCGGATTAGTTGTAGAGCAAGGGATTTTTATTCTGGGTAGGGGTGAGCTTGTCCTTTTGCCAATTCTCAAATATTCTAGACCATGTGCATGATAGGATAGTAGGGGAAACTTTTCGCTCAAGAAACCACTTCTACTATGTAGCAAAGCATGGACATTACAAATATAATCATTTTATTGTGAAAAGATGTGCTTGGTTTAAGTAAATAACAAGATCAATTCTCTGTGCTCAAACTTTATTTAATTGAATTTTGTGGACTTTGATATAAGAGAGATTAGTAATCATGCCAGATAAAATCAAGATATTTATTTTTGTGTTTGTGAAAGTGAGGGATTCCAAATAAATGCTAATTTATCCAAAATAATTTGAAACATATAACCGCAACATTTATAAGAAGATATATATAAATACTTTTTGAGAAGTTTTGAGAATGTTGACTCTCTATTTCTTCTTTATGTTGTTTTTGGGTTTCGAAAGAGTCAAGAATATTGCTGTTTTTTTATTTTTATCATTTTTTTTTTGAAAGAATTAACAAGGGCCATAAATACAACAAATAGTTTTGAATATTTTGATGATTATGAATGTTTTTGGTGTTTTTTTTTAAATTTATAAATTGAAAGAAATACAAGATAGTGATTTTGAAATATTTTAAACAAATATATACAAGGATGAAATGACCAAATTTATACATAGTAACGTTTAAGATGCAAAATATTCATGGGTTCTTTAAGTTCTTTACCATCTAAGGTAGATAATTTGTATGCTCCCGATTCAAATTTAGCAGTGATAATGTATGGTCCAAGCCAGTTGGGCTCAAATTTACCTTTAAGGTCCTTAGTTGCATTAGTATTTTTTTGATTTTCTTTTAAAACAAGGTCACCGATCTCAAAGGATCGATGATGAACTTTCTTAGCATATGATCTTTTAAGCTTGTTTTGGTAGGCACAGAGATGCTCCAAAGCATTGATGCATTTTTCATCTAGGAGTTCCAGCTGACTGAGTCTGCCAGCTTGATATTCATCTCCTACTTCGGTATCTTGAAGTAGTAGAGCCAAATAAGGAACTTCTAATTCAAAGGGAAAAACTGCTTCAGCACCATAAACCAAAACAAAAGGTGAAGTTCCAGTGGGAGTCCGAACACTAGTTCGATAGGCCCATAAGGCTGGATATAATTGAATGTGCCGATCGCGGCTAAATTTATTGACCAATATTTTGAGAATTTTGATTAAGGTTTTGTTAGATGCTTCTGCTTGACCATTATCCTGAGGATGATAGGGAGTGGACCAGCGATGTTGAATCTTATATTTTTGGCATAATTTTTTAACATTTTTATTTTTGAAACAAGTTCCATTATCAGAGATGAGATTTTTAGGAATTCTGAACCTACAAATGATTTGATTAAAAATAAATTTAGAGACTTGTGTGCCAGTGCGAGAAGCTAAAGGCATAGCTTCAACCCACTTCGTGAAATACTCGATGGCGGTTATGATGAATTTGTGTCCATCAGATGACACAGGATTGATTTTGCCAATAATATCTAAACCCCATTTTGAAAAGGGCCAAGGAGATGAAATAGCCTACAGTTCTTGTGCAGGCGCATGGACAAGGTCAGCATGTTTTTGGCACTTGTCACAATGGTGCACATAATCATGTGCGTCATTCTCCATGGTAGGCCAAAAGTATCCTATCCTAAGGAGCTTTTTAGCAATGACACTACCATTGAAGTGTCCTCCACAAGATCCATCGTGGGCTTCACTCAAGGCTGATTTAGATTCTTCTAGATTCAAACATCTTAATAGGATACCTTCAAAAGATCTCCTATATAAAGTATTGCCAATTATTATAAATCGACTTGCTCGTCTACATAATAACCGATGCTAGTTTCTATTAGAATTGGCAGGGAAAGTCCCATTTTTGAGAAAATAAAATATATCCGTATACCAAGGTCCAGGAATAGTTTCATTGATTAGAAACACATCCAAAGGTTCTAAGCATGACTTATTTGAAGCGGGTTCTTGGAGGTGATGAATAATGATAGTGGAATATTTGTCATCTAACTCCAAGGGCAGGAGAGATGCAGCTACGGCCATAGCATCAGCTGCACGGTTGTAAGTTCGAAGAATAGCTTCCAAGGTAACTTGATCAAATAGAGACATTAATTGTAAAACATAGGCTTTATATGGGTGCAATTTATCATCTCTGGTCTGATAAACTTCATTAATTTGGTTTATAACAAGTTGAAAATCACCAAAAACTAACAAATGTTTAATTTTTAGTGCCAAGGCAACTCATAATCCAAGGATTAGAGCCTCATATTCAGTAGTATTATTGGTGCAAGAAAATGTCAATTTTAAGGATAGAGGAATAAGATGTTTTTACGGGGATATTAAAATAATACCCGCACTAGCCCCACTCATGCATTGGGCTCCATCAAAGTATAAGGACCATTGTTCAATATGGTCTGCCTCTAATTGAAGGCATTCATTAGGAAACTCAATGATGAGGGGATGGGTAGACTCTAAGGGTGCAGTAGCTAATTGATCTACTATGATTTGACCCTTAACAAACTTCTATCCTATGAACATGAGGTCAAACTCGCTTAGAGCAAGAACCCACTTGGCTGTGCGACCCGATAAATAAGGTCGACTCATGAGATACCTTAAGGGATCATATTTAGCAATGACATAAGTTTTCTGACTAAGCATATAATGGCATAATTTTTGTGTGGCAAACACGACTGCTAGACATAGTTTTTCTAATGCTGTGTAGCGGGTTTCATAACTGACGAAGGTTTAGCTAATATAATAATTAGCACGTTCTCTCTTCTCATCATCAAGCTGAGCTAACATAGCTCCTAAAGCAAAATCTAAAGCAAAATATACAGGATAAATGGGTGATTAGGTCTAGGCGGTGAAAGCATAGGTGGGTTAAGGAGGTATTGTTTGAGAAGTTCAAAAGATTCTTTACATTTGTCGTCCCAATTAAAAGGGACATCCTTCTTAAGAAGTTTAAGAAAGGGACCGGTTTTGTCCGCCAGCTTATCGATGAAGCGACGGATGGCTTGAAGCTTACCTTGTAAACTTCGTAACTCAGATATATTAGTGGGTGCGGGCATATCAATGATAGATGCAATATTGAGAGGGTCGATTTTGATACCACATAAAGAAACTAAAACCCCTAATAGTTTACCGGACTTAACTTCGAATATGCATTTGGTTGGATTTAATCGAATAAGATATTCTCTTAACCGATTAAAAACTTTTCTCAAATCATCTAAATGATTATCTTCATTAATAGAGTGAGCTATAATATCATCTACATAATCATGTAGGATATCATGCATCATATCATGAAAAATATAAGTCATAGCTCGTTGATAGGTTGCACTTGCATTCTTTAAACCAAATGGCATCACTTTCCAACAAAAGGTACCCCAAGGGGTAATAAAGGCTATTTTAGCCTGATCTTTAGGAGCTATCTTGATTTGATTATAACCGGAGAATCCATCCATTAAGGACATCATCCCACTCTCGACAGTAAATTCAATGATTTGATCCATGTTTGGAAGAGGAAAATCATCTTTAGGGCATGCAACGTTAATATCTCTAAAATCTATGCAAACCCTAACTTTGGTGGCTTCTTTCTTGGTGATTGGAACTACATTTGAGATCCATTCAACATAATCAATAGCTTGTATAAAGACAAAATTCAAGAGTTTTTCTAACTCCCCTTTGACTAGCAAAGCCACTTTGGGATGCATTTTTCTAAGTTTTTGTTTAACGGGTTTAGCATCCGGATGGACCACTAGGTGATGCATGACTACAGAAGGGTCTAGACCTGGCATATCTTCATATGTCCAAGCGAAGACATCTTCATATTCTTTAAGGAATGCAATGTATTTTTCTTGTTTTTCTTGACTTAATTCTGATCCAATATTGATTATGTGAGGACTATCCTCAGTTCCAATATTAATTTTAATGACGTTTTCTACCTCCATGTGTAGATCTCTTTCAAAGTTAGGTGGGGTAGGTGAAACGCCCAATTCTTGTAATTCTTGTAAGGTTAAGTTGGATAATTCATCTTGAGGATTAGTGGTCTCAAGTTGGGCTATAGTTGGTATAGAACCATCAAAATAAAATCCATTGTGTAACATATCTTCAATGGAGACATCGTGGAAGATATCTCCTTCCAACTCCTCATTAGAGTCAACAATCATTTCAGGGTAAGCTATGGATAGCATGTTACATGTAAATGGCTGATTTTTTAGAGGCAAATCATCACGCCTATCCAAATAATCTTGATAACATATGAGTTGATCATCATCTTCAAAAGGAAAGGGTTGACCCTTACTAGGAAATAGGCCCACACCATAGCGGGCAGGCCATGGTTCTACCTCGAAAGGTTATTTCATGCCATTTTGGAAAGGTCCCAAGCATTTCCCTTTATATCCCATTTTAAGCATTATGGGTTTAGCTTTAATATATTCATTGGTAAAATAACATCGAGCATATCCCTCATGATGAGTTTTGATATTTCGGGGGATTCTTCCCCAATCATATCCTTTATAAATGAAGGCACAACTCCCTACTTGGTAAGTACTTCCCATAGGTTTTGGGAGGCCCAAAGTACGAGGAGATGGCGGCAAGTTATTTAAAAGAATTGAATCTTGCATGAAAGCATTTGTTTTTTCTAATATTAAGATTGTGGATAAATCCGATAAAAGTTCATCAGAAAGAGCATAAGATGTAGAAGGATCATTCCCTATATCTTTAGATGTGGAAGGTATGATAGATGTTGATAATGTGGAAGTGTTAATAGATGGGTCTATAGGTTTTGAAATTATAGGGATAGAACATGAAGGATTGGTTGTGGATTGAAGATCTTTTTGAGGTTCTAGAGTGGTTTGTTTAGAATATTGTTGAGTCTATATATGAGGATGAAATTAATGGAGGGAAATAGGTGATGCTATGGGTGTGTTTTTCACATTTTTAGATGAAAAATAAGAATTAGGATGTGTGGATGATAGAGCAGGGCAAAATTGCACTCCAACAGGTTCCGCCAAAGCACACATATCAAAGGGTCTAGGGTCACCATGGATAGTGACCAACTGATTTTTAAATTCGAATTTAACACATTGGTGTAAAGTTGATGGGACAACCCACATTGCATTGATCCAAGGACGACCCAAGAGTATATTGTACGATGCGGGGCAATGTATAATAAACACGATGGTATCTAGGGTTCGAGGACCAACTTGCAATGGGATGGTAATAACTCCACATGTTTCTTGTGTTTCGTCATTGAAAGCTTTGATAATCATGTCAATTTTCTTCATTTCATCACTTCTAAAGCCAAATCATTGGTAGAAGTCAAAAGTGCAAATGTTTAGAGATGAACCATTATCAATCAAGACTCTTTTAATAGCTACATCTCCAATTAGAGCAGTAATATATAAGGGATTATCCTTATGTAAACTATGTTGTGGGATATCTTTATCCCGAAAGTCAATACAATCAACTTCTCGAGTGATGATAGTATTGGCCATGGCTTTAGGTTGAATATTTTGAGGTACCATCATTTGGCTTAATGTAAGCATCAACTCATCCCTATGGGTAGGAGAAGATCTTAATAAATCCAAAAGGGAAATTCTGGCTATAGTATTGGATAATTGTTCATTAATATTGTAAGGGGGTTTAGGTTGAACATTGGAAGCATGATTCCCTTTATTAGGATTTTTCAAAACAAAGGGAGCTGATCCATTATTTTGGTTTGGTTCTTGTTGAGAATTTTGAGCCTATTGTCGGGTAATGACTCCAATGGTACCTACAATGTTATATTGAAGATGCTGAACTGGTCTCGGTTGAGCATTTATGGCTTGTTCATTTGGGAGGAATTGATTAGAAGAAGGTCGAGTAGTAACTCTTCTAGGAAATGGTTCTTCTGGAACCATAGCATCTGTGATGGGTTGAATAGGATCTGATTCGTTTTCAGAACTATTCGATTGGTTTGAAGTGATGTCTATTTCACTTTTAGTATCTGATTCTATATCACTAGGATCGAGAGTTTGAATATTATGTAGGGGCCTGGTCGTAACCATGGATAAGGTTGTGTCAAATATTTGAGGATCAGGATTAAGTAAATGTCCACTAATAGTCCCTACATATCGGGTAGGAGGGGGAACATTATGATGTTCAATTTGATTGGCCACCTCTTTACCATGTCTTGGTAAAGGGTGTTGAAATATATCTAATGATTGATTAGCATTTTGATTTTGATTTTGGGGAATGTTCTTTTGAGGATTATTAGGAGCATTTTTTTTAGGTTGGAAGGCTTGCACCTCCATTTCATTATTATCAATCAGATCTTGTATTTTATGTTTCAACCTTTTACAAGAGTTGGTAGAGTGTCCAGGTCCTCTATGGAAATCACAGTGTAAGTCAACTCTATATCCGGGTATAGTTGGATCGGGTTCCTGAGATAGTCGGTAATTGGATCAAACCTCTTTCTAGTAATTGAGGTAAAATAGTTGATAACGGTTGATTCAATCTAGTAAATTCTCAGGAGGCTTATCAGGAGGTTTCAATATAAATTTTTTTATTGTCTTCGTTGCATTGATATTAGCAACATTTTTGCTATTAGTGACTCCATCACCTACAACTTGTTTGTTTTTATACTGATTTCTGGATGTTTTCTCATCATCCTTCTTCCTAAGTTGGCATCTCCTAATGAGGGCATCTTCTACTCTTCGAGCTAAATCTATAGCCTAATCGAAGGTAGTTAAAGTAGCAGTTGATAGCTCATAAGATATTTGTTCTTGCAAATTATTGATAAAAATGTCCAACATTTCCCTATAAGGTAGCACAAAGTGCTGTTTTCCTGTCAACTGCCTCCATCTAGCTAAGAAATTGGCAAAATATTCATCCTTGTCTTGTTTTAAGTTGTATAAATCTTTAATGGTGACATGCCTCTCGATGTAGGCACTAAATTGATGGACAAAATATTCAGTTGTTTCTTCAAAGTTTCTCAAAGAATGAGTGGGCAATTGATAGTACCACTCTAATGCCATTCCACCTAAACTTTTTGGGAATATTTTTAGTAATAGCAAGTCATTATGTGATATATCATGACATGCTATCCTAAACATGTGAAGATGCTCTATGGGATCTTCGGTTCCTTTATATATAGGTAGGATGGGCATGGGAAAATGCTTAGGGTACGGTTGTTCTACAACTATGGGATCCAAAGGTTGACTACATATCTCTCGATAATTGTACGAGGGACGGTAAGGATCTATCTGGTCCATACGCGAAGCTAATTGTTTCACCATGGCTTCTAGATTACTAGTTTGCCCACCATATTGGTTCGATAGGGTATTGATATGGGATTTGTGAGCATATGATGGAGGGATATGAAGATTAGATGCTATGTTGCTATTGTGTAAATTGTTGGTAGGAAAGGTGTTATGATGGAATTTTGAAGTTGTATTATGCTATATTCTAGATTGTTGAAAATTGGTGTTTGACTTCATTTTAGGTTTTTGTTTACTTGAAGCATATTGATCAATATTTTGGCAAATTAAAGCAATGAAGGAAGGTTTCTTTTGTGTGGGAATGATTTTAGGCTCAATAACAGGTTCCTTAGGAGGTTGGGTAACCTGTTGTTTTGGCATGTTCTGAATCATAGTGACCATGTCTCTATTGGATGGTCCAGCATTATCGCTTTCTTGATCAATGAAAGACAAGGGATTAGTGTGCACATCAAAAATATGTTCCATGGCTGCTTGAGTGTCACTAATTTGCCATTTATCAATACAAACTGCCATATTAAGAGCACCAATGTTATTATTGAAAAATTTCTAGAAATGATCTAAGTTGTCAAAAGCAATAGTTCCATCTGGAGCTACTCTAGGGGATGAGGATCCATCCTCTTTAACATTTTCTTCTTTTTCATTGTCTTCACCTAAGTCATCTTCTGGTTGATCTAGAGTTTCTCCTTTCGAAATTGGATCCTCGGGAAGGAAATTTGGGTCTCTAGTTTTATCTTCTAACCAATCTTCTTCTTCTCCTTCAGATTGTTTACCATTCCTAAGTTTAGGCATTGTGCTTAAACTTAGATTTCAACAAATATATATATATATATATATATATATATATATATATATATATATATATATATTATACAAGTTTAAGAGGTATATATTTTAATTATATACCTACTATAATATTTGAAATGAAATGTTTTAGTTTTTTATTATGTTTTTTAGTTTTTTTTTTGTTTTTGTAATAATATTATAAAGATAACAAATAGCACACTAAATGCAAGAAATAATAATAATGAAAGTAATGATCTAGTTTTCTATAAACAATTTATAAATATCATTAATGGGCTCGAGTTCTTTAGGAGTCATGAACTGTTCTTCTTCAAATTGGAAATTTTCTTTCAAAAATTTAATGAAAAGAGCTATAGTGATATTATCTATCTCAGATGCTGGTTGATAGAAGTAAAGCTTGTGGCAATACTCTCGATATAACATAGCTCGAGGAATTCTATTCCATATTTCCCTATCCATAAGAATAACCTCTTGGTCTTTTACATGACCTAGGAACTGGTGTATAATGGCTGCATTCTCGAGGTATTCCTCGAAGGTGAACAATTATAAAGACACAAGAGCTCTCCTATAAGCTAACCATCTATGGCAGGATTGTTGTAATCACAGTGACACTGAGAGGGGGGTGAATCAGTGTGATCTTTAAAATTTCTAATATATATAGTTTTAAATCTAGCAACTACTTAAAACTGATAAACGAAATATCAAATGCAGCAAGAAAGCATGACACACAACACAACAATTTAACGAGGTTCACCAATGTGGCTACTCCTCAAAATGACTGCTTGGACTACCATCCAAATCCAATCAATGCAAAGCTACAACTTTACATAATCTTTTACCAGCACCAACTGGAAGGAGCATTAACCCCTTAACTTTATCTGCTTCAACAGAATGGAGCACCAACTCCTAATTTACCAGCACCTACTGGAAAGAGGCACCAACCCCTTATACCAAGCTGCAACTTGGAAGTCAATAAAGATAATAAAAATGATAGAATAAAACTTTCACGTTGTTCCTTACAGTCTGCTATTTTTTTGCATTCTGCTTGCTTCTGTGCAAAACACTTCGCACTGTCCGATCGCTTCTGTGTACTTCTTCGCACTCTCTACTACAACCGGATGATCGATCACTTTTGTGTGCTATCACTTTGAACATAGATCTCCACCTCTTAACATTTCGCTCTTCTATCACGCAATCACGATATGCAGACTCGAACTACGACTTCGCACTCTGCTCGACACGAATTTCACTTGCGCAATCACTCTGCTCGCATTCGCACTCAATCTTCATGCACACTTTCAAACTCGAAGTAACCCTCCTTTTATAGAAGAAATCTCAGGGACAAACCCTAAGAGGCGTCGGCTATGAAACCCTAGAAAAAGTTGGCTGCCAAACCCTAAAACCCATCGGCTATAACCCTAAGTATGTCGGCTGCAAAACCCTAGAAAAAGTCGGCTGCCAAACCCTAAAATCCATCGGCCCAGATTTAACTTTGTTGGCCTCAAACTCTTCTGCCACCTTCGTCACCTTCCTGTAGCTTATTGTCGCAAAATAGTAACACGTCACGATATCGTGACACTTTTTGTGGTCGTACGCCTTCTTGACCTTGTTGTCATGAAATCATGACCCTTTTGGCCGTTGAAAGCTTTGCCACCGTTCTTGTCATGAAATCATGACACTTCAAACTTTTGCTGACGTCATCCTCATCCTTGTCATGAAATCACGACGCTTTTGGCTTCCAGCGGTTTTTCTTGCACCCTGTCGTAAAATCGTGACACTTTCAGCTTTTGCTGACGTCATCCTCAGTTTTGTCATGAAATCATGACGCTTCCGGCTTCCAATGGCTTTTCTTGCACCCTATCGTGAAATCGTGACACTTTCAGCTTTTGCTGACGTCATCCTCAGCTTTGTCATGAAATCGTGACGCTTTCGGCTTCCGTACATTCCTTGCTTCATGCAGTAGCGAAATCGCTACAACTTTGTGCCTTGTGCTTCCAACTTTGCTTCTACCCATGAAATATTAACTCGTAGCGAAATCGCTACACTTTTATGTCTTGCACTTTCGACTTGTATCATAAATGCTGCACCTTTGAGATCTGTACGTTTGTCTTGTAGCAAAATCGCTACACCTTCGTGTTGTGCTTTTTCAACTCGTAGCGAAATCGCTACACCTTTGTGTTGTGCCTTTTCAACTCGTAGCGAAATCGCTACACCTTTGTGATGTGCTTTTTCAACTTGTAGCGAAATCGCTACACCTTTGTGTTGTGCCTTTTCAACTCGTAGCGAAATCGCTACACCTTTGTGTTGTGCTTTTTCAACTTGTAGCGAAATCGCTACACCTATGTTTTGAGCACTTTTGACTCGTAGCGAAATCGCTACATCTTTTTCACTTAACACTTTCTCCCTGCTTCGGCCAGCGAAAATTCAACATGTAGCGAAATCGCTACAGTTTCTCGACTTAGCTTCTTGGCCTCCGACATGTCGCGAAATCGTGACAGTTTGCCTTGCACCTTCTCTCTCTTCATTTTTGTCATGAAATCGTGACACTTTCGGCTGTGCCTTCTCTCTCCTCCGACTTGTCATGAAATCATGACATTTTCGATTGTGCCTTCTCTCTCCTCCGACTTGTCATGAAATCGTGACATTTTCGATTGTGCCTTCTCTCTCCTCCGACTTGTCGTGAAATCATGACATTTTCGACTGCACCTTCTCTCTCCTCCGACTTGTCATGAAATCATGACATTTTCGACTGCACCTTCTCTCTCCTCCAACTTGTCACGAAATCGCGATAGAAAACATGTCGCGATATCGCGACAGTTTTCTAACTTGACTTTTTCTTCGAATTTTTTCTATCTTCTGCATCTGAATGACTTCTGAACTGTCTATCCACTGCATCATTGGATCTAACTGCCTGTGTTGACAACAATGACAAACTTCTTGCAACACCTTGCTCAACAATCTCCCCCTTTGGAATTGTTGGCAACACCTGTATACATTCCTGTAACTCTTCTCCCCCTTTGTCAATAATACCAAAGGGCTGCTACAGACTCCCCCTGAGTCCATCCTCACACTTCTCAGGCACAATTTGTTGCAACTGGCACAAATTATGATCATGAGCAAAAGAATAGTCAAATACTCAAATGCTCCCCCTGAGAAAGTGATCCCTGTAGCTAGTCACTTCTTAGGAAGTGTGACTACTCCTAATTTGCTTCGAAGGTACTCAAATACTTCCTTGGGCAAAGGTTTTGTAAAGATATCCGCTACTTGTTCCGTAGTTGGGACATAGTCCAATTTAACTTCTCCTTCGCAACTTTCTCCTTCAAGAAATGATACCTTATAGCAATGTGTTTTGTCCAGTGAGTGCATTACTTGGATTCTTAGAGATGTTAATTGCCTTTGGTGTTATCACACTTTACCGATATTGGTTCACTGAAATTAATACCTAGATCTTTCAAAGTTTGTTTCATCCACAAGACTTGTGTGCAACATGTTGCTGCTGCAATATATTCTGCCTCAGCAGTAGATAAAGAAACTGACTCTTGCTTCTTACTGTGCCATGCAACCAATCTGTCCCCCAAATAGAATGCTCCTCCACTGGTACTCTTTCTGTCATCAACACATCCAGCCCAATCTGCATCTGAATATGATATAAGAGTGAAGTCTTTGCCTTTTGGGTACCACAACCCATACTCCATGGTGCCCTTGAGATACCGAAAAATCCTTTTAACTGTTGTCACATGAGTCTCTTTGGGACTGGCCTGAAATCTAGCTACCATGCAAACTGCCTGCAGAATATCAAGTCTAGTGGCTATTAAATATAGTAGACTTCCAATCATAGATCTGTACATGGTTTGGTCTACAGGTGGAGATTTGTCTTCTTTACTCAATTTGCAACTCGTTGTCATGGGAGTGCTGACTGGCTTATAGTCCTCCATAGTGAACCTTTTTAGCATTTCTTTCACATATTTGATTTGGGAAATGAATATGCCTTTCTCATTTTGATTAACTTGTAGCCCAAGAAAGTAAGACAATTCACCAATCATAGACATTTCAAATTCATTCTGCATCTTATTTGCTAAGTCTTTACAAGATTCATCTTTGTTGCTGCCAAATATGATATCATCTACATAGACAACTAGAACAATGAGATGCCCACCTTCTATTTTTACATACAGATTACTGTCCACTAAACCTTTCTTGAATCCCTATTGAGAGAGATAATTATCTAGCCTTGCATACCATGCCCGTGGTGCTTGTTTTAATCCATACAGTGCTTTCTTTAATTTGTAGACAAGGTTAGGATCTTCACTAATTTGAAAGCCATCTGGTTGTTCAATATAGACCTCTTCTTCAAGTTTCCCATTTAAGAAGGCAGATTTTACATCCATCTGATAAACTCTGAAGTTCTTGTGAACTGCTAGTGCCAAAAACATTCTAATAGCTTCTAGTCTGGCCACTGGTGTGAAAGTCTCTTCAAAATCAATGCCTTCGACCTGTGCATAGCCTTTGCAAACCAGTCTTGCTTTGTTTCTAATGACTTGACCGTCTTCATTTAATTTGTTTCGAAATATCCATTTGGTGCCAATTACATTCTTATTTGCAGGTCTAGGTACCAGTTCCCAAGTTCTGTTCTTTTCAATCTGATCTAACTCTTCATTTATTGCTTTCATCCAGCTATCATCTTTGCTAGCTTCATCTATGTTTTTGGGCTCAATGCTTGATAAAAGAGAGTAATTACTTATTACTTTCCTTCTTGTTTGAACACCGGCTATGGGATCTCCAATTATTTGATCTGTTGGATGATTTTTCTCGCTAGTTGCCAGTTTTAAATTTCTTATTTTCTTGTGCTTCTGAGTCATCGATTAAGTCAACTAAATCAATTGTAGGTTTGTTTCCTTCTTCATTTACCTCATCTCCTTCAAAAACATCTTCATAGATTGGGTAGTTTTCCTCAAAGTCAATTAACCGTGTTCTACCTTCATCAAATTTAACATCTGCACTGTCCACAATTTTCTTGAGTCTCTTGTTGTAGCATTTGTAAGCTTTACTTTTTGGAGAATATCCAACAAAGACACCTTCATCTGCTCTATCTTCAAATTTCTCGAGATTGTCATCAGTATTTCTGATATAACACTTACAGCCAAATACTTTGAGATGTTTTGTTGTTGCTTTTCTACCAAACCACAACTCATAAGGAGTTTTGCTTTCATGAGTCCTTAACATATATCTGTTTTGGAGGTATACTACTGTGTGAACTGCTTCTTTCTAGAATCTGTCTGCTATTTTATTTTCTACCAGCATAGTGCGTGCCATTTCCTGAACAGTTCTATTCTTTCTTTCTACTACACCATTCTATTGGGGAGTTCTAGCTGCTGAATATTGTCTCCTGATGCCATGATTTTCACAGTATTCTAAAAATTCATTTGAAATGAATTCTCCTCCTCTATCTGATCGTAAACATTTGATCCTTTTTCCTGTTTCATTCTCAACTAGATGTTTGAAGGATTTGAACATTTGAAAAGCTTCTGTTTTATCTTTTAAGAAAAATATCCAGGTCATTCTGGAATAATCATCGATACATAACATAAAGTATTTGTCTCCATTTATGCTTTGTGTTCTCATGGGTCCACATAAGTCTGTATGTATAAGTTCCAGAGGCTTGCTGGTGTGGTACTCTTTTGTTTTGAATGAAACTCTGGTTTGCTTTCCCTTCTGACATGAGGCATAGACAATATTTGAAGGTTTTCTAATGGTTGGAATATCTCTCACTGCTTGTTTTGAGCTGATTTTCACTAAGTTGTCGAAACTTATGTGTCCAAGCCTCTTGTGCCACAACCAGTTCTCTTCTTCTTGTCCAATGAAGCACATACCTTCTGAAGATTCTGAGAGTGTGTACAGGTTGCCAGACGTCCTTGAGCCGATTGCTATTAATTTCCCGTTGTTTATTTTTCTGACTTCACAACCCTGCTTCTTGAAGACTACTTCATGTCCTTTATCACAGATTTGACTCACACTTAACAGATTGTGTTTCAGACCATCCACAAATAGAACTTCTTCTGACTTAATTTTCCCATCACTAATTTTGACAGATCCTTTTCCGATTATCTTGGCTCCATCATTGTTTTCGAACTTTACAGAGCCACCCTCATATTTTTGTAGTTTTTCAAACTTCTGTTTATCACCTGTCATATGACTTGAGCAACCACTATCAAGAATCCATGGAACACATTTATTTTGAGCCTTGAAAGTTGTCTGTACTATTAGAGATTCCTTTTCTTCTCTGAGTTGTTCTTTCTGTTTCCATTCTGTTTTGACCGTGGTATTGGATTCTAGCTTGGATTTCCCCTTTTCAGACTCTTGCACATATCTTTCAGAATGATTTCTACTTTGTTTTGCCCTATATGGTTGAACTCTTCTTTTTTGAATTTGATTTGAAACAGAGGTACTATGACAGTTTCTAGCAATATGCCCAAAGTTGTGACAATTGAAGCATTCTATTGCATAACTTATTAGAGGAGCAAAAGCATTTCTACTAGTGAAACTTCTTGGTCCTACATTATACTTGTAGTCAGCAATTTTATGTCCATAAGCATTACATTTGAAACAGAAACCATAAAAGTAATGATTGAACCTGAAATATGGTCTTTGCCAAGTTGTTGCAGGAGCCTTCGATCTTCTTTTCTTTTGATGTGTGACCTTGGTAAAGCCATCATTGTCAGTTCCTATTTCAGGACTGGCATTACTGCTTTCTTTTGCCTGATTTGTTTTTCTTTCAACAGCCTGTTTCTTGTCTTTACTCTTTTCACATTCAACATTGCTTGCCTTTGGTCCATTTGATGATTCTCCTTCAGTAAAGCCCAGACCGAATTTGATACCTGTGGGTCTTTGATCGCTTAGGATTTTGTCCAGCTTCATCAAACTTTCTTCACGTTTTAAATGACAGCTAATTTTTCGATCCAACTCTTGTATCTGTATTCGAAGACCAACATTTTCTTCTTCCAATTTGCAATAGTAATCTATCTTCATGGTTACCTGTACTTCAAGATCTTCTGACATTTTCTTGTACTCTTCTGTCTATGTTTTTAGACTGGCTATAATGTCACTTGCATCCTCAAGCTTCCTTGATAGTTTTTTATTTTTTCTCTTCTCAGATTTCCATTCTATAAGGGCAGAAACTAGTTCACCTTCTAGATCAACTTCAGCCTCAGTTTTTTCAACAAACAGTATAGAGTTCATACCTTCTTCCTTCTCTGAGATTTTTGTCTTTTCAGAATTTTTGACTTCAAATGCCATGAATAGAGCTTCGCCTGTTCCTTCTTTAGAATCCTCACTAGAGTCTGTCTTCTGAGGAATATGCATTCCTGGATATAAAGCTTTTCTTTTTGAAATTGCCTTTTCTGAAGTTAGATTTCTTTCTCCATTCACCTTTATCTTGATGTGAAGTTTCCTCACCTTTGTCCTTCTCATTGAGAGGACATTTGGTTGCAAAGTGTCCAATTCCCCCACAGTTGAAACATTTAAAAGGTAGTTTTCCTTTGTACTTTCCTTTGCCCTTTCTCAACTTCCTAACAAAATTTGCTTCCATTTCATCTGAAATTTCTTCTTCTTCAGACTCTTGTTTTGTGTCTTTCCCTTTTTGGGCTTTAAATGCTGCTTCTCTGTCTGTAGGATTAGACTTTCCTATTCTCATTTCATAAGCCGTCAAGGAACCATGCATCTCATCCATACTGAAATGATTTAAGTCTTTAGCTTCTTCTATGGCAGAGACTTTAGAATCAAACCTGTGAGGAAGCGACCTTAAAACCTTTTTCACAATAGTAGCATCATCCAACTCTTCGCCGAGACCTCTCATTGAATTAGTGATTCCATTTACCCTTTGCATGAAGGCTTCTATGTTCTCATCATTGGTCATTTTTAGTGATTCGAATTGAGCTCGATGAGTTTGCAGCTTAGCTTCCTTGATCTTGTCATCTCCCTCATGAATATTCTCCAGTTTGTCCCACACATCTTTTGTTGAAACACAGTTTATGATTTTGACCAACTCACTGTCCACTAATCCACACATGATGGCATTTTTAGCTTTAGAATCATTTTCAAACTCCTTTTTACCGATGCTGTCGGTTGGAGCAGTAGCAGGAGCTATGTAACCATTGACTACAGCATTCCAGATGTCAAATCCCAAAGCTCGGAGATATGTTTGCATTTTGATCTTCCAGAAAGCATAATTTGTTCCGTCAAACAGTGGTGCCTTGTTTGAGGAGAAACCTTCACCACCTGCCATAATGTCACTACTGGGATCACCCTAGCTGATTGAGCCTATTCAGGTACCTAGCTCTGATACCAATTGTTGTAATCACAGTGACACTGAGAGGGGGGTGAATCAGTGTGATCTTTAAAATTTCTAATATATATAGTTTTAAATCCAACAACTACTTAAAACTGATAAACAAAATATCAAATGCAGCAAGAAAGCATGACACACAACACAGCAATTTAATGAGGTTCACCAATGTGGCTACTCCTCAAAATGACTGCTTGGACTACCATCCAAATCCAGTCAATGCAAAGCTACAACTTTACATAATCTTTTACCAACACCAACTGGAAGGAGCACTAACCCCTTAACTTTATCTGCTTCAACAGAATGGAGCACCAACTCCTAATTTACCGGCACCTACTGGAAAGAGGCACCAACCCCTTATACCAAGCTGCAACTTGGAAGTCAATAAAGATAATAAAAATGATAGAATAAAACTTTCACGTTGTTCCTTACAGTCTGCTATTTTTTTGCATTCTGCTGCTTCTACGCAAAACACTTCGCATTGTCCGATCGCTTCTGTGTACTTCTTCGCACTCTCTGCTGCAACCGGATGATCGATCACTTCTGCGTGCTATCACTTTGAACATAGATCTCCACCTCTTAACATTTCGCTCTTCTATCACGCAATCACGATATGTAGACTCGAACTACGACTTCGCACTCTACTCGACATGAATTTCACTTGTGCAATCACTCTGCTTGCATTCGCACTCAATCTTCATGCACACTTTCAAACTCGAAGTAACCCTCCTTTTATAGAAGAAATCTTAGGGACAAACCCTAAGAGGCGTCGACTGTGAAACCCTAGAAAAAGTTGACTGCCAAACCCTAAAACCCGTCGGCTGTAACCCTAAGTATGTCGGCTACAAAACCCTAGGTATGTCGGCTACAAAACCCTAGAAAAAGTCGACTGCCAAACCCTAAAATCCATCGGCCCAGATTTAACTTTGTTGGCCTCAAACTCTTCTGCCACCTTCGTCACCTTCCTGTAGCTTATTGTCGTGAAATAGTAACATGTCGCGATATCGCGACACTTTTTGTGGCCGTACGCCTTCTTGACCTTGTTGTCGCAAAATCGTGACCCTTTTGGCCGTTGAAAGCTTTGCCACCATTCTTGTCATGAAATCGTGACACTTCAAACTTTTGCTGACGTCATCCTCATCCTTGTCACGAAATCGTGATGCTTTCGGCTTCCAACGGTTTTTCTTGCACCCTGTCATGAAATCGTGACACTTTCAGCTTTCGCTGATGTCATCCTTAGTTTTGTCGTGAAATCACGACGCTTTTGGCTTCCAACGACTTTTCTTGCACCCTATCGCGAAATCGTGACACTTTCAACTTTTGCTGACGTCATCCTTAGCTTTGTCGCGAAATCGTGACGCTTTCGGCTTCCGTACATTCCTTGCTTCATGCAGTAGCGAAATCGCTACAACTTTGTGCCTTGTGCTTCCAACTTTGCTTCTACCCGTGAAATATTAACTCGTAGCGAAATCGCTACACTTTTATGTCTTGCACTTTCGACTTGTATCATAAACGCTGCACCTTTGAGATCTGTACGTTTGTCTTGTAGCGAAATCGGTACACCTTCGTGTTGTGCTTTTTCAACTCGTAGCGAAATCGCTACACCTTTGTGTTGTGCCTTTTCAACTCGTAGCGAAATCGCTACACCTTTGTGTTGTGCTTTTTCAACTTGTAGCGAAATCGCTACACCTATGTTTTGAGCACTTTTGAATCGTAGCGAAATCGCTACATCTTTTTCACTTAACACTTTCTCCCTGCTTCGGCCAACGAAAATTCAACATGTAGCAAAATCGCTACAGTTTCTCGACTTAGCTTCTTGGCCTCCGACATGTCACGAAATCATGACAGTTTGCCTTGCGCCTTCTCTCTCTTCATTTTTGTCATGAAATCATGACACTTTCAGCTGTGCCTTCTCTCTCCTCCGACTTGTCATGAAATCGTGACATTTTCGACTGTGCCTTCTCTCTCCTCCGACTTGTCACGAAATCGTGACATTTTCGATTCGCCTTCTCTCTCCTCCGACTTGTCGCGAAATCGTGACATTTTCGGCTGCACCTTCTCTCTCCTCCGACTTGTCACGAAATCGTGACATTTTCGACTGCACCTTCTCTCTCCTCCAACTTGTCACGAAATCGTGACAAAAAACATGTCGCGATATCGTGACAGTTTTCTAACTTGACTTTTTCTTCGAATTTTTTCTATCTTCTGCATCTGAATGACTTCTGAACTGTCTATCCACTGCATCATTGGATCTAACTGCCTGTGTTGACAACAATGACAAACTTCTTGCAACACCTTGCTCAACAAGGCTCTCTGAAGTTCATGATAAAAGACGAGTTGATGAGGATCCAAGATTCTATCTAGGACAAGCCTCTTGATTTGTTTACGTTTTGTTGACCTAGATGAAATGACACTTAGCCTTCTATCAAGTTCGTCCCACAAAAGTTGATTTATATCTGTTTTGGGCACACTAAGCACATAATTGATTTCTATGGCTGCCAATTGGTTTTCAACATTTATAGTAATTGCTAATCTTTTCTTAGGAGCTACCATCTAAACATGATATGCAACTTATTAATTTTAATGATTTGAAATGCATCTATGTTTTGGTTGTTTTATTTTTTGTTTTCAAAAGGTTTAAAATGTATTCATGTCACGTTCACCAAAATGTATCGCTCCAAATTTTTTGCATCCCTACCTTCAAGCTATAGGATCCGTGCCCGGAAGGAGGATGGGAAAAGGATGGTGCGGTACCTCAGACTGAGAGGCCTTATGAAGGTCCCACCTCTCGAGGGAGGGGTATTATGGTGATTTTTCGATGGATGGTGGGGTTCACCAGGAAACGTTTGAATGGCAGTTTTCATGCCTAGGTTGGGAATGTGTTTGATGTGTTCAATTCTAGCTTTAATCATCCAAGTCCTAGGTTTGGCCAAAATGCATCTAAGCTATTCTATATGAAATGCAGATTTAAATGAATACAGAGAACAAAATTAGATAGAAAATAGAGATAAAAGGCTAAATTACAGAGCCATACCTGATCCGGATGTCTGATGGAGATTCTAATTTTTGAAGCAGTCAAGATTGTCTGGAATTTGATAGGATCGTATCCTATCTGACAGGATCGTCTGAGATCTGATCTGGATGTCTGATGGAGATTCTAATTTTTGAAGCAGTCAAGATCGTCTGGAATTTGATAGGATCATCTCCTATCTGACAAGATCGTCTGAGATCTGACGAATTCGTCAGAGACCTGCAAATAGAAAAACAAATGCAAAATACAAAGAATGCAACTATGATAATAGAGGGAAACAGTGTAAAATGACAATAACAATATCAAAATGAGAATTATAAATAGAAACATGAATGCATTATACTGATTTAATGACAATTATAACTTAATTATGCATTTGATCTAGATGGGTGAACTCCAAGATGCAAAATAATATGAAATAATCATAATATTAACTAAATGCAGGATAATACAGCAGATTGAAAAGAGGAAAATGCAAAATTTGGGCATTGATTGCCCCCAATGATGATTGCAGTTGAAATCGTCTCTGATTCGATAGGATCGCCTTCGATCTGAACAGGATCATCTACGACGATGTAAGCTTGCTCTGGCTAAAAAATACTAAGGTACCTGCAACAAAATTTGGATAGAACAAGTGCAAATAGTAATTTAGGATGTCTAGTGTGTGTAGAATTTGAGTTACAAGGAATTTCAGCCAGGGGGATTCTAAGGGGAGGGCCTAGGATTAAATAGGCTTATGAGGGAGGTTAGGTGGTTGGAGATCATCCCTATTTTGGAGATCTCCAATGGGGAGGGTCTCTAACGACATAGACACGCTTCTGCCCGAATTAGAGACGCTGTTGGAACAGAGACTAATTATGAAAAATTAGTTTTGGGACAAGATCGTCTGGACATCCTAACCCAGACAAAATTGTCAGATTTGGGGCGATATCGTCTGATCGGTGATGATATCGTCAAATGGTCAAAAAAAACTCCAAAAATGGCATAGGAAACGAGGAAATGGATTAAGCGACGGTTTGGTAGCGATTTTGGAGGTTGAAATTTGAATTTGAATTATTTATTAGAGTAATTGTAATTATTAAGATTTTACTGCGTCAATTTTAGGGTGCTACAAACTTGAACAATCACTTCACACATCCGCTTGACTAGGCTTAACCAACTCTACTCAACCAATCACTTAATGAAACACTCCTTTCTCACAAACCCTAGTCCAAGCATATAAACACCAACTCAAAATATTTCCAACAATGCTCAATCACAAATCTCACATAACAATGATACTCATGTTCTTTTCAAACCCTAGTTCAAGTTCTTTGCTCAACAACTCACTTCAACAACAATGCTTATAAAACAACTCTCACATAACAATGATACTCAAACCCTAGTTCAAGTTCTTCACTCAACCAATGGCTTCAACAACAATGCTTATAAAACAACTCCCACATAACAATGATACTCAAACCCTAGTTCAAGTTCTTCACTAAACCAATGGCTTCAACAACAATGCTTATAAAACAAGGTTTTAACAACAACTCATTATTCCAGAAAACCTTGAAGCATTAACTCAACACACTCAATAGGAAACCCTAATCAAGTCCTTTTCACTCCAAACTTATTTTCTAGAAAACCAATCAATCAACTCAAATATGGAAGAATGTGCTCATACCTTTTTCTTGATGATTAAGGGATCTCATAAATCTGCCACAATCAAAACAATTTCTATGCCAAACTCAAAGAGGTTAGAAGATAAATCTTTCCCACAATGTAATGCAAAAACTCAATCACACCTTATCACTCCATATTTAAAAACAACCATCAACATACATAAAATATTTTCCAAATAACACCTTATAATCTCCCAATTAAAATAAATTTAACATCCACCAAAATTTAACTCAAAAACCTCTTTAATTAAATTTTAATAGCAATAAGAACTTTGGCAAAAATCAAATCCACTTTCCTTATAACTCCTATAGCATAAATCAATTTCCAAACAAACAACTTTTCATTCTACCCTTATAACTCCCTTTTACCTTAGGAAAGACTTTAGGCAAATAAAAATTTATTTAACAAAAATTACCTTTGCCACTTATGAGATTCGAACCCCCAATATCTGCCTCCTCGTGCGCCCTAGCCATGGGCTAGACCACCACGTGTGCTAGACGTATGCTTGGAACCCAAAGAGCACCTCGTGCTCTTTCTTCCAACCTTGGCGCTCAAAATGAGCGCATTCAAAATGTTTTCCTCCGCAGTGCTCAAGACCAACACGCAAACAACCTCCACGCGAATCGATCGTGGATACTTCCACTCCCAATGCCCTCACAAAATGTGTGCTGCCAATGGACCACCGCATCCAATGGGAGTGAGGCTTAAGCCCTCCCTTTTTCATCTTTTCCCTGGCGCTAAAAGACAACTCGAATTTGTCTTCTTCCTCAATGATTGCATGAATTATTCTCTCACTTGGTCGCATGAAATTTAATCGATGAAGGGTAAGTTTAATGCCCCTTTGGCATTGCTTTTATATATGAATTTCACCTTTTGTCATGGACGTCGGTGCTCCATTAAATTGATGATGTCGGCACCTTCTTAAGACCTTTATAATTTATAAATTATTTAAATTCTAAAAGAATTTAAATTTTATAAATTATTTTATAAACCTTTGACTTTAATAAAAATTAAAGCCTTCTTGAGATAAACTTTAAACCTTTCTTTGTACTCCATGGGTTTGATGTAAATTATTTTGCCACCATGGTTTTAATAAAAACCTTAATTCTTCCATCACAATATTTAAGGAATCCTTTATATCCTCATAATGGTTTTAATAAAACCATTTCATTTTCCATCATGGTTTTAACACAAACCCTTATAAAACCATATTTTGACACCTTTTCTTCAACTCTTCGCATTGTTCCTGGTGGTAGTAATGATGTACTCCATGGTGTTAATGACAACTTCATGTGTTCACCTTGGCATCAATGACAACTTCTCATATTGACATCAATGACAACTAAATGAGCTCAAAATGTCCAACAATCTCCCCCTTTGTCATTGATGGCAACCCAAATTATTTTTACTAAAAACTTGACCTTTCCTTTGTTCTGCTCCCCCTGGGACATTGCTCCCCCTGGCTCATTGCTCTCTCAAGTACCAAATATCTCCCCCTTACTCAAATATCTCCCCCTTTGACATCAATGGCAAAGGGTCACCTTTGGGGCTCGGGGCTAAGAATGAGCCTCTTAGCTTAGCCCCTCCCCCACCTCCTCTAAAGGTGGTTAATTCTAGGGTGGGAGTATTTCTACTCCTAGAAAGCATTGTTCTTTACCTTTATCCTCTCTTCTTCTTATCTGATCCTTCTGATTCCTCTGACTATTTCTTTCAATGTTCCTATCCATGTCTACATTCCTATCCATGTTCCTGTTCTTGTTCATATCCATGTTCCTATTCTTGTTCATATTCCTGTTCATGTCTACATTCATATCCATGTTCCTATTCTTGTTCTTATTTCTGTTCATACTTATTTCTAGAATGTCTGCTCTACACCACTTTGTTGTGTGACCATCATTATTGCACTTATAACACTTGATGTTATTATTCCTTGGAGGTGCAAATGTCTTAGGATGTCTCCTAGTGAAGCCATATCCTCTTCTATCATGAACCCTGCAATTCATTGCCTTGTGACCAAACTGATTACATGAGTAGCAATACCCATGGAAAAGTTATATGTTCCCATATTCCTATATTTCATGTGTCCTGCACTATGAAGCCATGTGCCCAAACCTGTGACATGAAAAGCATCTCCCATTGAAGTTTCCTTGTCTTGACCTCATTGGTCTCTTAGTCTCTCTTGACCTATTCTGATTGTTGTTCCATCTGTATCTTCTTTGTGCATTGTTCCTGTTCTTGTTGAACTCTCTATTGTCCAACTCATCCTCAGATGTCTCACTCTCTTTTACATTATCTTCTTCTGAAATATCTTTATCTGAAGTTTCTTCTCCTCCAAAACTTGAGGTTGACTCTCCTTCCCATTTCTTTTGAACCTGTTCAAATCCAAGACCTATTTTGCTTGATGTAGGCTTTTGCATCTTGATGAACTTATCCAAGTTCTTTGAGCTATTTTTGAACCCTTTTAGCTTGACCTTGGAGTCTTCTAAATCTTCTCTTAGTAGTGCCACTTCTTGTGCTAACTTTTCACATTCTAAGATCTTTGCTTCTAACTTATCCTTGAACCTTTTTGCCTTAGCCTTTGATTTTTCTAAATCCTCTATAAGCATCCTTCTCTCTTCATCACATTATTGAAACTGAAACTCAAGTTTAGAGTTTTGTTTTCTTACCTTCTTTACTATTTCAAGAGCATAGATAAGTTCTCCCTTGAGATCATATCCATCCTTTTCTGAATATTCCTCTATTTGTTTACCTTTGTCCACATCTTTATTTTCTATTGGCTTGTCTTCTGTAGGATCACCTACTTCTTCTTCTAATGCCATTAGAAGGTTTTCATCTAGTCCTTCAAGTACATCTTCATATTCATCATCACTGAAACTATAACCATCCCTTGTACAATCATCTTCAAGATGTCCAAAGTTACCACATCTAAAACACTTGAGAATTATTGGAGTCCTTTTCTTAACTTGCTCTTTTTCTTCAATCATAAAAAGAACTTCATCTCTATCATTGTCTGAAAAACTAGCATCACTATCACTTGAGTACTTACTTGCCTTATCCGCATAGTAGCTCCTCTTTTGTCTTTGGAAGAACTTCTTTCCTTGTCTGCTTTGTCCATCCTTGCTTTTCTTTTGGTGCCTATATCTTTCTGATTCCCTATTCCTGTGATCCTATTTTTCTTCACCATTGTTATTCTTAGCTTCTTGACAATCTGTTGCAAAATGTCCATACTTTCCACAATTGAAACATTTAACAAATTTTAGATCTCTAGATCTTCTATAGTCCTTATCTCTTCTACCATAATTGGCTTCTTCATCACTGGATGACTCATTGCTTGATTCTGACTTCTTACCCTTTGTCTTCTTGATTGCTTTGAAGGTTGCTTCCTTCTGGGGAATAGGATATTTTGTTCTTATCTCAAATGTTGTGAGCATACCAAGCAACATATCTCTTGTCAAAGTATCACCATCTATTGACACTTCTATAGCAGAAACCTTTTCACTGAATCTCTTTGGAAGAGTTCTTAAGACTTTATCACAAACATCTGATTCATCAATCTTCATTCCAAGTCCTTGCATAGCATTAACAACCTCATCAATTCGAAGTAGATAAGTACTAATGTTTTCCTCATCCTTCATTCTTAATTCTTCAAATTGTCCTTTGAGATTTCGCATCTTTGCTTTCTTGACACTTTTATCTCCTTCATAAATATTTTGCAATTTATCCCACATTTCTTTCGTAGTTTTACAATGCATAACTTTCATAGACTCTGTTCTATGCAAACCTCTCAAAAGTGCATTCATTGCTTTTGAATTGTAGTGTTGTAGAAGCTTACCTTCCTTATCTGTAGGAGGATTAATTAAGGGATCGTATCCAAATTCAACTGCTTCCCAAATTTCATTGCCAAGTGCCATCAGGTAAATCTTCATCATCATACTCCAAAATATATAGTCACTTCCATCAAATACTGGTGCTGAATTATCTGAGGACACATTCTTAGAATCCATTGTGTTCTTGTTAGCTTTTCCTTCAAGTTGTTAAACTCTTCTGAAGGAACCCGCTCTGATACCAATTGAAGAACACAAGCTTATACTGAGAGGGGGGTGAACAATATAAGACCACTTTTTACTTTTCTTTCCAAATCAGTATATGCAATGTATAGATAGCAATATCAATAGCAGTAATCAAAGCAATGCACAAATCACCACACACAATAGAGACACCACAATTTACGTGGTTCACCCAATGTGGGCTACTCCATGGAGAAAATATTTCACTAAAATTTTCTCAATCAATCTCTTGGGAATCCTTTCCCTATTACAATGTTTATGGACCTCTGTCCAAAGGAGATACCAATCCCCTAAATCAAGTTCATGGATCTCTATCCATAGGAGAACTCCTTCTCCTCTACTCTGGTTGGTGATCCTCTAGAAGACTACTACCTCCACTACACTGGCTTGTGGATCTCTCTCCACTGAAGACTCTTATCCCCACTCAGAAGACCTATCCTCACTACCCTAGCTGATGGATCTCTATCCACTAGAGACTACTATCCTCTCTACTCTATCACCTCCAAAGATCTATCTCAAATATACACTAAACATAGTCCTTCGATCTAGCACAAATCTGCTCAATATCTATCTCTAGTATAGCACAAATCTATCCTCAAATATACACCAAAATCTATCCTCAAATATACTCAACAAGTCCACACAGAACTTGCTTAAATTTGCTCAACAAGTCCACAAAACTTGCTCAAATATTCTCAACCAACAATCCTCAACAAGTCCCAACTTGCTCAAATTCTCAAGCCAAACTTTCAAATCTCTCAACAAGTCCACACAGAACTTGCTCAAATCTCTCAACAAGTCCACTAGAACTTGCTCAAATATGCTCAACAAGTCCACACAGAACTTGCTCAAATATTCTCAACAAGTCCACACAAAACTTGCTCAAATATACTCAACAAGTCCACACAGAACTTGCTCAAATCTCTCAACAAGTCCACTCATAGAACTTGCTCAAATCTCTCAACAAGTCCACACAGAACTTGCTCAATATTCTCAACAAGTCCACACAGAACTTGCTCAAATCTGCTCAACAAGTCCACATAGAACTTGTCCAATCTCATAGAAACATAAAGAGAATTGTTAGAGACTCAATATGTTCTATACTAATCACAATGCTCAATTACTTTCAATCACTCTCTTAGAAACATAAGGAGAATTGTTAGAGACTCAATATGCTTCAATTTCAACTCAATGCTCAATCACTTTCTCAACTCAATTCAGAATATAGAATAGTTTATTTTATGGAACTTGAACAATCACTTCACACATCCGCTTGACTAGGCTCAACCAACTCTACTCAACCAATCACTTAATGAAACACTCCTTTCTCACAAACCCTAGTCCAAGCATATAAACACCAACTCAAAATATTTCCAACAATGCTCAATCACAAATCTCACATAACAATGATACTCATGTTATTTTCAAACCCTAGTTCAAGTTCTTTGCTCAACAACTCACTTCAACAACAATGCTTATAAAACAACTCTCACATAACAATGATACTCAAACCCTAGTTCAAGTTCTTCACTCAACCAATGACTTCAACAACAATGCTTATAAAACAACTCCCACATAACAATGATACTCAAACCCTAGTTCAAGTTCTTCACTAAACCAATGGCTTCAACAACAATGCTTATAAAACAAGGTTTTAACAACTCATTATTCTAGAAAACCTTGAAGCATTAACTCAACACACTCAATAGGAAACCCTAATCAAGTCCTTTTCACTCCAAACTTATTTTCCAGAAAACCAATCAATCAACTCAAATATGGAAGAATGTGCTCATACCTTTTTCTTGATGATTAAGGGATCTCATAAATCTGCCACAATCAAAACAATTTCTATGCCAAACTCAAAGAGGTTAGAAGATAAATCTTTCCCACAATGTAATGCAAAAACTCAATCACACCTTATCACTCCATATTTAAAAACAACCATCAACATACATAAAATATTTTCCAAATAACACCTTATAATCTCCCAATTAAAATAAATTTAACATCCACCAAAATTTAACTCAAAAACCTCTTTAATTAAATTTTAATAGCAATAAGAACTTTGGCAAAAATCAAATCCACTTTCCTTATAACTCCTATAGCATAAATCAATTTCCAAACAAACAACTTTTCATTCTACCCTTATAACTCCCTTTTACCTTAGGAAAGACTTTAGGCAAATAAAAATTTATTTAACAAAAATTACCTTTGCCACTTATGAGATTCAAACCCCCAATCTCTGCCTCCTCTGTGTGCCCTAGACCACCATGTGTGCTAGACGTACGCTTGGAACCCAAAGAGCACCTCGTGCTCTTTCTTCCAACCTTGGCGCTCAAAATGAGCGCATTCAAAATATTTTCCTCCGTAACGCTCAAGACCAACACGCAAACAACCTCCACGTGAATCGATCATGGATACTTCCACTCCCAATGCCCTCACAAAATGTGCACTACCAATGGACCACCGCATCCAATGGGAGTGAGGCTTAAGCCCTCCTTTTTCATCTTTTCCCTGGTGCTAAAAGATAACTCGAATTTGTCTTCTTCCTCAACGATTGCACGAATTATTCTCTCACTTGGTCGCATGAAATTTAATCAATGAAGGGTAAGTTTAATGCCCCTTTGGCATTGCTTTTATATATGAATTTCACCTTTTGTCATGGATGTCGGTGCTCCATTAAATCGATGACGTTGGTGCCTTATTAAGACCTTTATAATTTATAAATTATTTAAATTCTAAAAGAATTTAAATTTTATAAATTATTTTATAAACCTTTGACTTTAATAAAAATTAAAGCCTTCTTGAGATAAACTTTAAACCTTTCTTTGTACTCCATGGGTTTGATGTAAATTATTCTGCCACCATGGTTTTAATAAAAACCTTAATTCTTAAAACCCATGTTTTATTAAAAAAATTACCCTTATAAAACCATATTTTGACACCTTTTCTTCAACTCTTCGCATTGTTCCTGGTGGCAGTAATGATGTACTCCATGGTGTTAATGACAACTTCATGTGTTCACCTTGGCATCAATGACAACTTCTCATCTTGACATCAATGACAACTAAATGAGCTCAAAATGTCCAACACCATTGGTGTAATAGATGGTTGTCTATTGGTGGGAGATTAACACTTGTAAAGTCGATTCTTGAGGCAATTCCTATGTTTTTGCACTCGACTTTCATTCCCAAAGGAGTATTAGAGACACTTATTTAGATTTATTTGGACTGGATGCAAGGAACATGAAGTCATTGCTTTAGTTAAGTGATAGAGTATTGCTAGACCAAAGGAGGAAGGTGGTTGGGGACTTAAAAATATCCATATTTTTGGTTCTTCTTTGGTAGAAAAAAGTTTATGGAGGATTTTGACCAGAGAAGGATTATGGAAAAATATTATTAAATAGAAGTATATTCGTCTATGGACCTTTATGGAATGGATCATAAGTCCATATAAAATATTAAAAATGTATCTATTCAATGGAAGGCACTAGTACAGGCCTTTCCTATGATTGAAAAATATTTGGCTTGGAAAGTGGGCAACGATGAACAAGTTAGAATATGAGCTGATTCTATTTTGGGTTGTGGAGAAAACATTTTGTTACCGAAAGCTATGATAAGTTCTTTACAAGACAAAGGTTTATATTTTCTTCATTAGGTAGGATAATCAAATTCTTCTAATCTTTGGACCCAAGGTTTGAAGCAAGCTCAGGTCTTGGGTCTTTTTGATGAGTAGGTTGTTTTATGAAAGGCTTACATTAATAGTCTTAATAAGATTTATATCAAGCTAAGAGTTGAACCAAATACCATTGCTTGGGCATACAACAAATTTTGGGGTCAATATACAGCTAGACTTGGTTACAAAGCAAGTTTTGACCCTCATCCTCAAGGGCCTACTTGGTGGTGGAAGAAAATTTGGAAATTATTTGCCCAAAAAAGATAATTATTTTCATGTGGTTAGCTTTGAGAAAACAATCTTTGACTTGGAAAGTTTTATAGAGGAGTAGAAAAGGTCCAAGTATTTGTATGATGTGTTAGTTAGAGGAGGAAAACATCACATATTTGTTAATCAAATGCTCTTTTTCTCAACAAGTTTTGTTAGAAGCTAAACAAATAACTAGAGTACAAAATATTTGGAAAGGAGAAACAGTGGAGGTATGCTTAAGATAGTGGTTTTTGAAAAAAGATCTAAAACAATTTCTTTCTTTACCATGTCTTATATGTTGGGGTATATGGTTGGCACGAAATGTAGCTATTTTTGAAGGGAAGTTAACACCCCAATTTCAGGTGAGGACTTTGGTTTCAATCAATGAATGTCTTGGAAAACATAAAAAACCTTGACAAGTAAACAATTTGTTCATTGAAAAGTCTCAACCATAGTTTTTTTTTATGGTGCCAGTTAGAGATAGTCAACTTTTAGTAGTTTGGGAGATATTTTGTACTTCTCAAATATCCACTATATCAAATTTAAAGCAGGTCTTGGGATAGGTTCCAACAATTTTACTAAGTTTTAGGTATTGAGATTGCTATTGAAGTGTGTTGTAGAGAGAAATGTGAAAAAAATATAATTTTTTGGATATTCTACTCTAGTCATCATTTGGATGAATAGATCCACTCAATTAAAAAATAATCTGCTTAGACTAGTGGGAGATGAACTGCTGGAGGCAATTTATATTTTTGAAAATATTTCTTTTACTCATGTTTATAGGAAATTAAGTCAAGAAGTAGATATGTTCTCAAAAGAAGGTCAACAAGTTCCAGAAGGTTTCTTGGAAATGGAAGAGAACAAGGATGGAGTTTCTTCTTTCACCCACATATCATACCCTTAGTTTCTATGCTATCTTTGGTTTTTTACTATGGGCCTATTCTTTTGATTAGAGCTTTATGGCATATTTTAATTGTTTCTTTTCTTTCTGCTAGTTTATTTTTTACTGTTTTCTATCCAAGTTTTGGACATGGAAGTTATTTTGATGATTAAGTATTGATATATAATAATATTTATCTTTATTATCCCCATGCTATTTTGAAGATGGGTTTTTTTCCTCTCTGATCTGCTCAACTATAATTATATTTTGACTCACAATAATCTACTTTTATCTGGCTTTCTGTTTGTGCCAAGGCACATGAGAAGTATAATTTTATTTTATTTTTGAAATAAAATTACGATTTTTTTATTGTAGAAAAAATAGAAAAAAATATTGCATTATTTTTAGTCAATTTAATAAATGCAATACCTTTATAAAAATAAATTACCATTTTTCTTTTTTTAAAATTACTTATTCTTCATATGAGAATATAGTAGCCATATTATCAACATTTAACATTTTAAAAAGCTATTTTTATATCTTCTTTTAAATTTTTAATTCTAAATACTTTGAGTAAATTTATCTTTTAAAAAAAAAATGCAATAAGCTTTATTTAGAGACCATCACTATATATATTAAATCTACTTTTTAAATTTATTTATTAGGATATACTAAATCTACTTTTATAAATAAGAAAAAACTTATGAATGAGTGAGCCTTATTTTCAAAGTATTTGCTCCAAAATATTTGGAGAATCATAATGAATGAAGGATTGTCATAAGAAAATATTTATGCCAATAAAGAAAATTAATTTATATAAGTGTTACTTAAAGTAAGGATGACCTAGCTAGGGGATATATTTTTTGGTTAATCAAGAGAAAATAAAATGTGGTTATCCCCATGGACATGACAAAAAATTCATTAAAATTGATTATCAAGAGGTGATGACTAGTCATCATTTAATGGTTCTTCAAGATAAAGAGCTAAAATAAAAGTTCAATAGATACTAGCCAAGTTTATAAAATGGATTAAAAGGAAGAGGGATTGAATCACAATATTCAATTGCTTTTATTTTCAAATATATTTTTTATGTTCTTAGATTTTCACATGGTGTTCTATTTATTTATGAGAATTTGGTATACATAGTGCATAAGGGATTTAAAAAAGATGTTTCAAGATTAAAATTGTGTCATATAATCAAGAATGCGAAAACCATATAAGGTTGTATTTGAGTAAAGTTTTTGTATGATCTTATATAAATATAATTTTCAAAACCTGTAAATATGTATAAACTAACTTGTTAATAGTTAATTTTTATTGTAGTTGCAAAATTACTATAGTGGCAAAGGCTTTGGACCTCTCTTTGAGAGGTCCAAGGTTTATACACCACTGAGTATGAGAGGATCGAGACCGCTCATCAAATCCTGTATAAAAATAAAAAAGGAATATTTTTTTAGCCATAGAGGAGTCTAAACCAATCCTATCAACTCACCCAATCCCTAATATGGAAGCAAAGAGCCTGGATAGATGGATTCAAGTCGTCAAATAGAATTATGATGTTGAAGATAGAAGAAAAAAAATAAGGAAAACACTATAAAGTGGAAACCACTAGATGTGGAGTTGTTTAAATTGAATTTTGATGGAGCATATAAAGGAAATCCAAGAACAAAAAGAGAAGGAATAATTGGAAATAATAGAGAGATTTTGTCTCATTATGCTTTCAATAGTGGATTTAAGATAAATAATGAAGCTAAATCTTAGACAACTTTGGAAGGGTTAAAAATATGCAAACAAATGAAATGAAATAAAGTATGGATGAAAGGTGATTCACTCATAGTAATAAATGCAATTTTGAGGAAAGCAAAGGCTCCATGGAATATACAAGAGATAATTGTGGAAATTAGGTTTACACATACATTAAGGGAAGGAAACAAATATGCAAATAGGCTATCCAATAGAGGGGTTTTAATTAAGAATCGTGAAGTTAAATTCTCTTTTTCTTGGTTAGAGGAAGTAGTAAGTTTAGTTGAAGCTGACAAGAAAATATTGACTACCTGAATCAAATAATGATTAAGATTTACTTTAATGTTTTCTATTGGTAATATTTGCTTTATTTTATAATATTAATGTGAATTTATATATACTACTTATTATAGTTTTGTGGTTGCACTTGTGCTTTAGGAAGGAAACTAGCAATTCAGATCTGGTAAATTAGGCTATGATAGTGTGATGTTTTATAAATATTGCTCTACTAAGATGCAATGCATAGATAGTAGAGGTGAAGTTTTGGTATTAAGAAGGCTACTATAGGAAAATGTTAAGAAGTATTTTGAATTCTAGAATATTTATATTCACACAAAAAATTGAAAATATTCTAGAAAATGAAAATCAAGAATTCAAACATTTTATGTAAACTGATGTAGGTTTTTGAAGAACATAAGCTTATACTGAGAGGGGGGTGAACTGTATAAGATAAAGATTTTTAATTATCAATCCAAATGATAACAATAATAACATAAAAGAAGTAAATATTACACACATCATCACACACATAAGAGACATGATTTAACGTGGTTCACCCAATGTGGGCTACTCCACGAAGAAAATATTTCTTATAATTTTTTCTCAATGAATCTTTGGAAATTAATTCCCTATTACAATGCTTTTGGACCTCTGTCCAAAGGAGACACCAATACCCTAAGCTCTGGTTTGTGGATCTCTCTCCACAAGAGACCTCTGTCCCCACTGCTCTAGTTGGTGATCTTCTAGAAGACTTCTGCCCCCACTGCTTTGGCTTGTGGATCTCTCTCCACAAGATACCTTTATCCCCACTACTTTGGCTTATGGATATCTATCCACTGGAGACTACTATCCTCTCTAATATATCACCTCCAAAGTCTGCTTTCAATTTTGCCTCAAATATGTACAACACTCTGTCTCAAATCTGCTCTAACTCTGCTCACAAATTTGTGCCAAAATCTATCTCAAATCTGCTCTAACTCTGCTCACAAATTTGTGCTAAAATTTGTCTTAAATATGCTCTAACTCTAATCACAAATCCATCCTCAAGTTTTCTCAAAGACTTGCTCATTCACATTCAACACTCAAACCAATACTCAAAACTTTCACACAATTATTCAAATAATGAACCACAACTTGCTCAAATATTTCCAAAAATGCTGATCAAACAATCCTTTTCGCTCCACCTTATTTTTCCACAACATTCATTATAGCAAACACTTCAAACAAAGTATGATGTGCCCATACCTATTAATTTATCTTTTAGAGATATGTCTTCAAAACCTGTCTCACAAATAACCAATCCTTTTTGTGCAACAACCTATTTCAAAAACTCCACATAAATATTCCACGTCAATAAAATATTTTACCATACAAAGATTCAATAAATTGTCAAACCACTTTTACACCTTATTACTCCTAACTTTGCAAATAAAATTTCATCAACATGGATCACCAATTACATAGGCTAAATATTTCATTTACACCTTATATCTCCTAGTCATTAATGCATTTCAAAAGATAAATAAATCACCACTTCAATTTTATACCCCAATGCACTAGCAAAAAAACCACCTTAATTTTTGCTCAAGAAAAAGAAATCATTTCATAACCCCTTTTATTGCAAAAATAAATTCAACATAAAACTCCTTATATCTCCTAGCTAGAGCATACCTTAGCAACTTTAAACCTTGGGAATAAATTATTTTTTATCAAAAATTAATCCCTTTGCTATCGCCTGCCATCGATAATTGAACTCGGACTACCTTCTGGTCCCAAGCCCTAGCCACGACTAGTCCACCGTGTGGGATAGCCACCCACATGTAAACAAAGGAGCATGATATACTTTTTATTATTCACTGTTGATGCTAAAAATAAAATCCAACCACACACACGAAAAAGGCCTCTGCATGAATCGAATGCTACACCTTCTACCCTCCATGCATTGCGCAAGCCAAGATTACTAGCTTGACTTCCACCTCACTTCGAGTGGGGACAAACCCCTTCCAACCTTTGGCCAATGCGTTGCTTCAAAAATTGTGAAATATCCTATCTATTTCTCTTTCGATGTGTCAAACGAAAATCGAGCAAGGCAATTACTTCGAGGTAAAATTATTTTGAACACCTTGGCTTAGGCTAAACTTTAGCCTATAAATACACATACCCTTCCTCACATTTGACGTTGGATCACTTGCAATTCAAATTTGGTGCTTCAAATTTAATTATAATAATTTAAATCCAAGTAATTTAAATATTATAAATTAAATATTAAAATCCTTTCTAGGCCTTTTATTTTAAGGATAACCTTTCTACCATTAATGAATATTGTACCTTTGCAAATTACCACCAGGGTAATTTTTTTAAGGATAACCTTGTCACCATTAATGAATATTTTAAGCTTTTTAAAATTACCACCAAGGTAATTAATGAATTCTTTCTCAAACATCATGGAGAGGTATTCCTTTCTTCTTGCTACCTTATACCTCATGTGCCACCATGAAGAATATTCTCACAAATATTTCAATCAACTTAGGACATTGTCATTAATAAAACCTCTTGACATTAATTCCATCAATTTAGGATATCAAACCTCTTGACATCAATGACAAAAAAAATATGCTCAAATTTTCAACAATCTCCCCCTTTGTCATTGATGACAACCAATTTTCTTAAACATTTATTTTTTCTTTTTTCAATTCTGCTTCCCCTGAGAAACTGCTTTTCCTAACTGAATGCTCTCTCCCTAACTCAAATCTCTCCCCCTTTGACATCAATGGCAAAGGGACTCATTTGGGGCTAAATATAAGACTCTTAGCTCAACCCCATACCCACCTCCTCTCCTTGATGTGATTAATTTTGGGGTGGGAGTAAAACTACTCCCAATTTCCTTCTCAGATACTCAAAAGTCTCTTTTGGAAGTGGCTTAGTGAAAATATCCATAATATGCTCCTTCGTAGTAACATATTCCAATCTGAATTGCTTATCCATTACATGTTCTCTCAGAAAATGATATTTGATCAGTATGTGCTTGGTCCTCAAGTGCATCACTAGATTCTTTAAAATGCTTATAGCACTTGTACTATCACATAGTATGGATATAGGATGATCATGCTCTATATTGAAGTCCTTTAAAGTTTACTTCATCCATAACACCTATGTACAACAAGCATCTACTGTAATGTACTCTGCATCTACTGTGGATAAGGATACTGATACTTGTTTCTTGCTTAGCCAAGAGACAAAACAATCTCTAAGAAAAAATGCTTCTTGACTTGTGCTTTTTCTGTCATCAATACTGCTTGCCCAATATGCATTTGTATATGCTGAGGGTAAAATTATCACTTTTGGGATACCAAAGTCCAAAATCCACAGTCTCTTTTAAATACCTGAGAATCCTCTTTACTACCATTACATGTCTTTCCTTTGGTGCTGCTTGAAATCTTGCCACCAATCCCACCGCCTGCATTATATCTAGTCTTGTAGCTATGATATATAGTAAGCTACCAATCATAGATCTAAATATTATAAATTAAATATTAAAATACTTTTTGGGCCTTTTCTTTTAAGGATACCCTTGCCACCATTAATGAATATTGTACCTTTGCAAATTACTAGCAAGGTTAATTTTTTAAGGATAACCTTGCCACCATTAATAAATATTTTAACCTTTGTAAAATTACCACCAAGGTAATTTATGAATTATTTCTCAAACATCATGGAGGGGTATTCCTTTCTTCTTGCTACCTTATACCTCATGTGCCACCATGAAGAATATTCTCACAAATATTTCAATCAACTTAGGACATTAAATATTTTATCATTAATCAAACCTCTTGTCATTAATTCCAATAATTTAGGATATCAAACCTCTTGACATCAATGACAAAAAAACATGCTCAAATTTCAACAATCTCCCCCTTTATCATTGATGACAACCATTTTTTCTTAAACATTCATTTTTCCTTTTTTCAATTCTGCTCCCCTTGAGAAATTGATCTCCTTAACTGAATGCTCTCTTCCTAACTCAAATATCTCCCCCTTTGACATCAATGGCAAAGGGACTCCTTTGGGACTAAAATTAAGACTCTTAGCTCAGCCCCCTCCCCACCTCCTTTCCTTGAGGTGATTAATTTTGGGGTGGGAGTAAAACTACTCCCAATTTCCTTCTCAGATACTCAAAAGTCTCTTTTGGAAGTGGCTTAGTGAAAATATCCACAATCTGCTCCTTTGTAGTAACATATTCCAATCTTACTTGCTTATTCGTTATATGTTCTCTCAAAAAATTATATTTGATCGGTATCTGCTTGGTCCTAGAGTGCATCACTAGATTCTTTGAAATGCTTATATCACTTGTATTATCACATAGTATGAAGATGATCATGCTCTATCTTAAAGTCATTTAAAGTTTACTTTATACATAACACCTGTGTACAACAAGCAACTATTGCAATGTACTCTACCTCTACTGTGGATAAGGATACTGATGCCTTTTTCTTGATTAGCCAAGAGACTAAACAATCTCCAAGAAAAAATGCTCCTTGACTTGTGCTTTTTCTATTATCAATACTGCCTGCCCAATCTGCATTTGTATATGCTATGAGGGTAAAATTATCACTTTTGGGATACCAAAGTCCAAAATCCATAGTCCATTTTAAATACTTGAGAATACTCTTTACTACCATTACATGTGTTTCCTTTGGTGCTGCTTGAAATTTTACCACCAGTCCCACCGCCTACATTTTATATGGTCTTGTAGCTATGACATATAATAAGCTACCAATCATATATCTATACAATGTCTATTTTACCTCATGATATTCATCCTCTTTACTCAAATTGCATCTTGTAATCATGGGGGTACTTACTGGTTTGCAATCTTCTAACTTGAATTTCTTCAGCATCTCTTTTATATACTTGGTTTGTGAGAGAAATACACCCTTCTCTGATTGTGAAATCTATAGGCCAAGAAATAAGGAAAACTCACCAAGCATTGACATTTCAAATTCATTCTGCATGCTCTTTGCAAATTCCTAATACATCTTATCATTTTTGCCTCCAAAAATGATATCATCCACATAAACAACTACAATTAGTAAGTAATTTTATTCATTTTTGATGTATAAGTTACTGTCCACTATTCCTTTCCTAAAACCCTGTTTCTATAGATACTTATCCAAACTTGAATACCAAGCTCTAGGAGCTTGCTTTAGTCCATAGAGTTCCTTATTTAATCTGCATACATAATCTAGTTTATCAGTTAGGCTGAATCCCTCAGGTATCTCAATGTAAACCTCTTCTTCCAAGACACCATTGAGAAAAGCTGATTTAACATCCATTTGATATACTTTGAAGTTTTTGAAGCTCGAGAAGGCTAAAAAAGTCCTTATGGCCTCAAGTCATGCAATAGGAGCAAATGTTTCATCAATCCCTTCAACCTGTGCATAACCTTTGCATACTAATCTTTCTTTATTTCTGACTACCTGAACATCTTCATTTAACTTATTTCTAAAAACCTATTTAGTGCCAATTACATTTTTATCTTTTGGTAATGGGACAAGTTCCCAAGTCTCACTTTTTTCTATTTGATCTAGTTCCTCATCCATTTCCTTGACCCAAAACTTATCTTCTCTTGCCTCATTTAAATTCTTGGGCTCAATTTTAGACAATAATGAAAAATTTACATGCTCACTTGTTCCTATTATCTTCCTCCTTGTTTGTCTCTCATCTGGATTTCCAATTATTTTATCTCTTGGATGATTTTTTTGCACATACCTGGATGGAGTCTTAGGTGGTGTTCTTTGCATTTCTTCTTCTTCTAATTCTTCACCTAGTTCTTCTTGGCAACTTTCTTCTTATTGATACACAATTTCTCGAGTTGGTTCTTTTGACCCTGTCTTCTCATCAACTGTCACATTTATACTTTCTATAATTGTATGTGTCCTCTTGTTATAGCACCTATAGGATTTGCTCTTAGTGGAATAGCCAAGGAAAATTCCCTCATCACATATTAAATCAAACTTACCCAAATTTTTCTCTTTTCGTCTTATGTAGCATTTGCTTCCAAAATTTTTGAAATATTTTATAGTGGCTGGTCTCCCTTTCCAAAGCTCATATGGATTTTTGTAGTGATTTACTCTTACTTGAGCTCTATTAATGATATACACTACTGTATGAACTACATCTCTCCAAAAACCATATGAAATATTAGACTCATTTAACATAGCTCTGACCATATTTTCAACAATCTTATTTTTCCTTTCAACTTTTCCATTTTGTTGAGGAGTTCTTACTATTGAATATTCTCTTTTGATCCCATGATGTTCATAAAAGTATATGAATTCATTTGAAGTAAATTCTCCTCCTCTATCTGATCTTAAATACTTAATCATTCTACCTATTTTATTCTCCGCTAATTCTTTAAATACCTTAAACTTCTCAAGGGCTTCTAAATTTTCCTGTAAGAAGGTTACCCAAGTCATTATGGAGTAATCATATATAAACAACATGAAGTAACTTTCACCTTGTAGACTCTTTGTCCTTGTAGGACCACATAGATCGATGTGAACTAATTTCAATGGGTTTAGATGACGTAAATTCTTTTGAATTGAAATTTGTTCTAGTTTGCTTCCCATGCTGACATTGTGCACAAATTATGTTTTGTGGCCTTTTTATCTTGGGTAAATCTCTGACTTCTTGCTTGTTGTTTATTTTCACTATGTTGTCAAAGTTCATATAACCCATTCTTTTATCCCACAACAAAATCTCATCTTCTTATGATAGAAAATATTTTTCTCCCTTAATCTCACCTAGCATATAGAGATTGTTTGTAGTTCTATTTGCATCTGCAATGAGATTTCTAATTTTAGATTTTATGATCTCACATCTATTTGGATGAAAAGTAACCGTGTACCCCTGATCACAAAGTTGGATTACACTTAGTAAATTGTGCCTCAATCCCTTGACATACAAAACATTCTTTGTCTTTGTTTATATAAACTCAAAGTTCTTTTCCCACAGATTTTTGTTGAACCATTGTCACCAAATTTTACTGATCCTCCATTGATTTCTTTAAATACAAGAAATTTAATCTTGTCTTATGTCATATGACTAGAAAAACCGCTATAAAAGAACCACTATTTTCCCTTATCTTGTACATGAATATTTGCTTGTACTAACATTGACTTTACTTTCTCTTGCTCTTTTCTCTCTCTCCTAACTATTGAAGTTGTATTCTTTTTGCTTAATTCAGGGAATACCATTTTACACCATTTGGACTTGTGCCTAAAATTATTGTATTTGTAACATATGATATTGTCATTTATGAGAGGTGCAAAATAATTGAAATTTCTATCAACATTATCTTTCACATAACTAGTGCAATGTACAGATCTATGACCATATTTGTTACATGAAAAATAATAGCCATGGAAGAGATTTTGTAACCTATTGGGGTGCCTTGAATAATATGGTAGCGTGCTTCTTATTTTGTTGCTCCTATAATTGAACTTTGTCCATGAATCTTATATGCATTCTTCCTTCCTGATGCCTTTGCCTTTCAATGCATTAGCATGAGTCATGTGCTCTTCTTTGTTTGATGTTTTTGTTCCTTGGGAAATTGACTCTCTTTTTATTTCCCTAACATTAAGTCTTGCTATAATTTACCCTTAGTCTTTTCAACTTCCTTCCTTAGAGAGATAATTTCTAATTTTAATCTTTCACTTTCTAACTCTCTTACATTTAACAATTCTACCGTATCCTATTCAATTTTATTTCCCTCTTCAACTTTTACCTTGATATCTATGAGGTTTTGTAGAAGTTCTTCCTTTGCTTCCTCATCCTCTAGGATCTGATCCTTCAAACTTAAATTCTTCCTTCTAACATTTTCCAAGTTTCTAAGAGCAAAAAATAATTCCTCTTTTATATTGATCATGGCCTCTTCTCCATTTTTTGAGGTCATGTATGTTCTTGTGGGATCTTCCTTCAAGATGTTAGGCTTTTCATGAAGGAACCCGCTCTAATACAAATTGAAGAACATAAGATTATACTGAGAGGGGGGTGAACAAAATAAGATAATAATTTTTACTTCTCAATCCAAATGATAAAAACAATAACATCAAAGTAGTAAATATTACACATCATCACACACATAAGAGACATGATTTAACATGGTTCACCCAATGTGGGTTACTCCACGAAGAAAATATTTCTTATAAAATTTTCTTAATGAATCTTTGGGAATTAATTCCCTATTACAATATTTATAGACCTTTATCCAAAGGAGACACCAATCCCCTAAGCTCTAGTTTGTGGATCTTTCTCCACATGAGACCTCTGTCCCCATTGCTCTGGTTGGTGATCTTCTAGAATAATTCTGCCCTCACTGCTCTGGCTTGTGGATCTCTCTCCATAGGAGACCTCTATCCCCACTACTCTTGCTGATGGATATCTATCCACCAGAGACTACTATCCTCTCTGATTTGTCACCTCCAAAGTCTACTTTCAATTCTAACTCAAATATATACAACACTCTATCTCAAATCTGCTCTAACTCTGCTCATAAATCTATGCTAAAATCTACCTCAAATGCACTCTAACTCTGCTCACAAATCAGTGCCAAACTCTGTCTTAAATCTGCTCTAACTCTGCTCACAAATATATCCTCAAGTTTTCTCAAATACTTGCTCATTCACATTCAACACTCAAACCAATACTCAAAACTTTCATACAATTATTCAAATAATGAGCCGCAACTTGCTCAAATATTTCCAACAATGTTGATCAAACAATCCTATTCACTCCACCTTATTTTTCCACAAAATTCATTCTAAAAAACACTTCAAACAAAGGATAATGTGCCCATACCTCTTAATTGCTCTTTTGGAGATATATATTCAAAACCTATCTCACAAATAACCAATTCTTATTGTGCAAAAATCTATTTCAAAACCTCCACATAAATATTCCACCTCAATAAAATATTTCACCATACAAAGATTCAATAAATTGTCAAACCACTTCTACTCCTTATTACTCCTAACTTTGCAAATAAAATTTCATCAACATGGATCACCAATTACATAGGCAAAATATTTCATTTACATCTTATATCTCCTACTTGTCATTAATGCATTTCAAAAGATAAATAAATCAATGCACTAGCAAACAAACCACCTTAATTTTTTCTCAAGAAAAAGAAATCATTTCATAACCCCTTTTATTGAAAAAATAAATTCAATATATAACTCCTTTTATCTCCTAGTTAGCGCATACCTCAGCAACTTTAAACCTTGGGCATAAATTATTTTTTATCAAAAATTAATCTCTTCGCTACTACCTACGGTCGGGAATTGAACTCGCGCTACCTGCTGGCTCCACACCCTAGCCATGGCTAGGCCATCACGTGGGCTAGGCACCCACACATAAACAAAGGAGCATGATCTCCTTTTTATTCTTCAATGTTGATGCTAAAAATAAAATTTTACCATGCACACGAAAAGGGCCTCCGCATGAATAGAATGTTGCACCTTCTGCCCTCCATGTGCTGTAGAAGCTAAGCTTGCCAGCTTGGCTACCACCTCACTTCAAGTGGGGATAAACCCATTCCAACCTTTGACTAATGTGCTACTCCGAAAATCGTGAAATATCCTATCTATTTCTCTTTCGTCGCGTCAAACGAAAATCGAGCAAGGCAATTACTTTGGGATAAAATTATTTCAAACACCTCGACTTAGGCTAAAATTAGTCTATAAATACACATGCCCTTCCTCACATTTGATGTTGGCTCACTTGCAATACGAATTTGGAATTTGGAATTTAATTATTATATTTAATTATAATAATTTAAATCCATATTATAAATTAAATATTAAAATCCTTTTTGGGCCTTTTCTTTTAAGGATAACCTTACCACCATTAATGAATATTTTAACCTTTGTAAAATTACCACCAAGGTAAATTCTTTAAGGATAACCTTGCCACCATTAATGAATATTTTAACCTTTGCAAAATTACCACCAAGGTAATTTATAAATTCTTTCTCAAACATTATGGAGAGGTATTCCTTTCTTCTTGTTGCCTTATACCTCATGTGCCACCATGAGGAATATTCTCATAAATATTACAATCAACCTAGGAAATTAAATATTTTATCATTAATCAAACCTCTTGACATTAATTCCATCAATTTAGGATATCAAACCTCTTAATATCAATGACAAAAAAATATGCTCAAATTTCCAATAGTTTCTAGTTATAGCAATTTAATTGAGATGAGAATTGAATCTATTTGTAAACTATCATGCTCTAAAAAAGAGAGATATTTATCAAGGGTGGGGGACTCGAGTACAAACCCTTGTTCTCCAACATAAAATAATAGTCAATATTCATTGTCAAATGGTAAGAGTTCAACTAGTTAATATGTCAACTTTCAAGGTAAAAACTAGGATTAAAATCTTGATGAGCGATATATAATTATGAAGATGTTGTAATACCATATAAATTCAATCATGATGCAATATAGGAGGAGCCCATTTCAATCCCTTATAACCAATTTAAAATAACAATTGTCTTTTTAATTTTAATATATTTAAAATAAAATAAAAAGTCAAAGACCTTAAATTTATATAAAATCTCTAACTAGGTTTTAATGCTTTATTTATAAATAATAAAAAAATAAATAAATAAAAATATTTGTTAAACAAAATTAGGAAGTAAGTTCAAGTAACGAGCTAGTGTATCAAGTGACATTAGCTCATCTAATTAGATTCCTCAACATTAAAAAGGAAGAGACTTGGGTTCAAATCTTGTGAAGCGATACACAGATAATATCCAAGCTTTGTTGTAACCACTATGTGGTCATGATGTAATATGGGTAGGGCCCATTTAAATCCCATATAACCAATTAAAAAAAGTAATGAGCTAGTGCAAGTAGGAAGTGAGGTCCATATTTTATTATTTTAGATTCATTAGGGAGGAGCAATGAGCATGTGTGATTAGGAAGAGAGTGTAAACAAGGAGAGATTGCAGATAAGGAGTGAGTGTAAGAAAGTGTAATAAAGGAATGAGCCTCATATTTTTAGGTTTTAGATCTTCATGTAAATTTAAAACATAAAGGATTCTTAAAAGAAAATTTTAAGTAGCATGGAAGAAAAGTTATTTATGAAAACCCTAACTAGAAGTGAGGATTCCCTAACTATAAGTATTGATGCCTTGATTGGGGAGTTAAAAAGAGTAAGCCTATGGTAATCCCCAACCAAGTAACAAATATTACATCAAAATTTATTATCAAGGACGAGATATTAAAGCATGATATAACTATTCTTAAAAGCTAAGGTTTAATATGTAGGTTCCATGGATATTGGCTAGGCTTTTTAGAGATTCAAAACTAAATAAAGGTGAAGTGGGGACTGAGTTCGAACTATTCCATGTCTCTTCTTCTAAAATGATTTTTCCTAATAGGTGGTAGTTAATGGTTTAGGAGGATACGACCCTATATTTAAGACCATGAAGTGATTTTTTTCATGGAGGTAGAAATTATTAAAAGGCTTATAATGTGGATTAGATTTTTTGGACTCCCATATAAACTTTTTAATAAGGATGCTTTAAAGAATATTAGCCATACTCTAGGGGAATTCATCCAAGAAGGACCAACTATTAAGGAGCAAAAGCATATTTTACATACTCGAATATGTGTTGCCATGGATATTTCAAGATCTTTGCCATGATCCATTAACATAGTATCTAAATCAAAATAATGAGATGACCAAGTGGATTATAAAAGCATTACATTCCAAACTCATAGATATTATGAGGCTAGAAATATAAAAAGAAATCATAAAGTGAAGAAGATGGAGAAAGAGATGGAAAATTTTGGTCATGAGATAGAAGAATCGGATCAAATAAGGGATTTTCCACTGTAAAAAATGTCAAAAAAAGTCCCTTTGCATCATGAGATGGAAAAGGACATCATTGTTCGCTTGAAACAACTATTAGAAGAAAAAAATAAGGATAAGGGATAAAAACTACAATGTGCAAGTTTAAATTTAGAAGGGATTACAAGTGTATAGGAATATTTAGATGTAAATGTTAAAACAAAAAGGACAAAAGAAGTCAATTTTAATCCAAGTAGATCATCTTCATTTTTATCAAATTGTATAAAATATTTTCCTTGCAACAAAAAGGAAAAATATATGGAGTATATCCATGGAGTAGCATAAAGTGAAAGGAGTATGGAGGATATCCATGGCAAGTTAGGATTTCTAGGGTAGCATAAGAAAGTAATTACTATGGAGGATGGTCCTTGCACTTTAAGGATTCTTTAGTGGGATAAAGAAGAAAGTGTTTTTGATGCTATTGATTTCACTTTAAATTCTCTAAGGCAACATAAGCATAGAGATGATAAGTTTCATTATAAATAGTATGGAAAAACCAAATAGATTGATGAGGATGAAAGTTTTGGCAGGAATGTAAAAAGGAGATGAGTACCATCAAAGCAAGAACAAAGAGAAAATGAGACTCAAAGAAATATCAATTTACAAAACCCAAAAAAAATATCTTAAGTGCTAACAAAAATTTGGCCTAAGCTCATAAATAAGAATAAAAAATGATGGTGAAAAGTGTATCTTAGAATACTAGGGGTATGAATAAGACCCCTAAAAAAGTGTTATTAGGGATTTTTTTTTTCTGGTGATTAAAGAAAAAGGGTTTGAAAGGGGTCCTCACCCTTTTACAATGAAATCTTGAGCTTGTTAAAAAAAAACTAGCTATGCATTGAACCTTTGGATCTAGAGTTATTAGGGAATTATTAGGTTGCTCTAGTATTACAATTAATTCTAATTTAATAAATAAAAATAAGTAGTAAGGAATGTAAGGGTGCATTCAAAAATATTTGGATGATTGGGGATTTTCTAACAATTTCTACTATAGGAGCTTTGGGAGTAGCAAGGAATGTAAGAATGCATTCAAAAAGTATTTTAAAATGGGGGATTATTTAGCAATTTCTTCTATAGGAGCTTCATGAGGTATTGGAAATTTATGGGACAAACACAAATCATATGGACAAGATCTAGAAAAAAAATCTAATTAGGTTGTTGATATTTTTTGCAAGAAAGATGAAAATATAAAAGTTGGGGATATAAATGTATATGATCCAATTATAGTTACTTCTCATAAAATACATTGAAATGACCTTAGTTTATTTATGTTAAATTCAATTCCAATTCAGAATTGTGATTTATGCATTCTTGTAGGGGACTTCAACATAATTCTATCTCCTTCAAAAATGAATGGTGATACTCTTAGACTGTCTAAATCAATAAAGGATTCTATTTCATTTGTTAATTCAAATGGCCTTTGGAATGTTATTCCTTCAAGATTTCAATATTCAAGGGATAATAGTCACATTAGAAAAAATTTTATACCAAAAATATTGGATAGGGTTTTTGGTATCTAATACATGGCTGTAAACAACTCTTTAAATTTTTTATTATGAGAAAGATCAGATTATGAGCCCACTCTTAAAATGTGATATACTCAATAATAGTCATTCAAATCCATTTAATTTTAGTCTATGTGGCCCTAAGACCTGGCTTCTTCTAGATGGTTATGTTATAGTGGGATGAATCAAGGTTTTTGAAGGATCACATATGTATAAGTTTATTCAAAAGATAAATATCTAAAGGGGAAAATGATAATTTGGAATGTAAAATATTTTGGCAACATATGTAAGACACGAGAGAATTAAATCCAAGTTCAACAATTTATTAGAGATAGTAGAAATCAATGGAACAAACTAAAATCCTTATGTTATCATAATGTAGTGCAAAAATAAAGTATTTTGGGCCTGCAAATTTAGGTAGAGATGACTTAAAGAAGGAAAGAGAAATACCAAATTTTTCCATACTACAACTAAAATAGATTTGATCAAATAACATTAGCTCAACTAGTTAAATTTCTCAACTTTCGAGGAGACTGAGGTTCGAATCTTGTCAAGATCTATATGCATAATTTCCAAGTTGTTGTAATACCATTATGTTGTCATGATGTAATGAGGACGAGGCCTATTTAAATCCCATTTAAATCATTAAAAAAACTATTGGTCATGAATCTGCCTAAGTATAAAAATATGTGCCCTAAACTCGACCAACATTGAGAGGCCGAAGGAAATAGATGTCCTTCGGGCCAATCTCCAAAGAGGGCTGGCTCCCTTACTAATCTAAAAATCGATATAAATCTTAGGGATAGAAATTAATAGAAAGGGATGGGAAATATGGCTGTATGCTAGAGAAACATAGTGAGGATGAACTTACAACTAAATAACCACGTCAAGTTTTAATCAACATTTAACAGAAATAACAACACAAAAACCAATCACATATTACACATATGACTTCTAATTAACACTTTAACATTCACTTCTTCATTGAAAATTAAATTCAAACACAAAATTTAATCTATCTAACAAAGGCATGAATATAACATAAATGATAGGTAGAAAACAATTACATACACAACTGATCCAGGAACTAGAGTCCAAAGTCTTTTGATTGATGCAAAAGTTTAAACTCAAAGTGTTTTTTAGTAGAATGCTCCCCTCATTTTTACATCAATTTTCTTAGTATTTATAGAGGGTTGCACCTCTGTAATTGAATGAGAATTAAAGAAAATGGTGGCAAACTGTAGCTTTATCGATAACAACATTCTTTTCAGGAATAGCAACGAACAAATAAATGAATGCTTTGGGAAGCTGTGATCCTTATTCAGTGGAGAACATATTGGAAATCAGTAAGAAGGAATGATGGAAATTCATTTTGGAAGTCGGTGCATCGAAAATGAGCACCCACCACAGTAGACGATACCTTGAAATCAACAAGGTCACACTAGAGTCAAGGGTGCAATATTTAATTTTGGCCATCCTTCAATAATAATTCTAGAAATATTAACTCCCTTGCCCCAAGAATTGAATTTATCAGTCCTTGAAATTTTCCAAAAATGATCTGCACTAAAAGCTCCATCAAAGATGATTTTACCTGGAGGAAATGGTGGAAATACATTTTGCCAGGGCGTGGGGGCGAAAAGGGATTTCGTTGGCAATTTGGGAAAAAATAGAATTTTGTCGTGATTTCAACCAAAGATGCTTCTTTGCCACGACTTCACCTGAAATGGGTTTTCGCTGCGAGTTTGCATGGAAACATAGTTTCACTGTGACTGCTACCCAAAAATGGATTTTGGCTGGTATCTATTCCCAGTTTCACCCAAAAAAGGCTTTCACCTAGATTTGAACCTGGAATGTGCTCTCACCAACATTTTTTCTTAGAACATACTTGAAAATGCATTTCGCTAAAAATTGGAGCGAAAAGGGAATTTCGTTGACAATTCTACCCGAAAGTGAATTTGGCCGGTAATTTCGCCCAAAAATGGAATTTTGCTGGCATTGGGGGTGAAGATGGAATTTTCTTGGCAAAATTTCTGGAAAGTGATTTCGTTGGCGAAACTACCGAAGAATGATTTTCGTTGTTCCTGGGGGCAAAAATGAATTTCACTGCAAATAGGGGTGAAACTGCCCGAAAGATGATTTCGTTGGTGAAATTCATTTCATACTTAGGCAAAATTTTGGTAAAATTTGAATGTGGCAAAAATGGACACCCGACCATTTTTTTCGCTCAAAAAATGGTATATCACTAAGGAGAAAGGTGAAATTGACTTTGACCATTGAAAATGCATGATTATGGGTAAAAATATTCTTATTTTCATTGGAAAAAACATTGAAAGGGGGATTTATACCAGCAAAAATACCAAAAACAATCAGCGAAAACATAAAAAAGTTAAAGAGACCAATGACAACACATAATTTATATTTATATTTAGGTGTTTTTACAAAAAAAAATTAGTGTGGTAAAACTACCAACACTTTTTGTGGGTCACGAGGTATTCAACTTGTCTGGATACAATCGACCACAAACCTTTATCCATTGGGCTCAACCCTCACCTCCGCTTGCTGAATTGGATGGTTCATTTAATTTGGTAGCTTCCTTCTACTCTCTTTTTTCCTGTGACCATTCTTTCTTCTCCTTGAGATGTGCACTGGTGGTCTCATACACTGCAACTGTCTCCATCCAAGAATATGAATTGAGCATCGAAGGATTATGGAGCAAATCAATAATGAAGCACAATGTTTGGATCTGGTCCAAGCTAATGTGATTGGCTATTTGGCTCAGTTCTAGCAAGTATGAGTCGATGTGGGTGAGCCTCTTTATGAATGATAATACCTGATCCTATTTAATTAGCTTTGTCTAGCCATCAATATTTGAGGTATCCTCTAAGAAATCTCTCTAGACTGCCTCTAGCTCTCGCTTTGATAAAATCTCCATATGATCATCAGTGAAACTTGAGAATCTGGCATCAGCTACAACCTTGAAATAAATGAGCAAAATACAATGCTCCTCATATATATAAACCAACTTACGACTTTCTCTAGCCAAATCTAATCTGGAAAAATAACTACGCAATTTTATCCTGGCATTAGACCAAGCTCAGTCCATTCCACTCATTGGTTTTAATTAGAGGGTAGAATGAGCCAATGATTAAATATTTAGTGCCATCTCCAATTTTGGTTCTAGCTGCTCTTCGATATATTCTAATGTTTCCTTGTTGAGTATAATCATTGTTCGAGCCTCTTGAATATATAACATAACCAAAAGTGCTTTCGCTATCCATTTTGCATAATATTTAGTCAAACGACAGTGAGACTCCCTGATTTTCTCCTTGGAGAAACCCACTGATTGTATTGCCTTTTTGATTAGTTGATTTTGTAGAGATTTGACTTTGGCAGTAAATTATTGCGCTTGTTGTTCTGCTACTACTAGAGCTTTCTGGTGTTCCTCGATTGCTTGCTTATATTTTACAATTTATTTCTTCATCTCATCTACCTTATGTTACAAATGCTATGCTTTTGATTTTGCTATTTCTAGTAGGGCCTTATGTTCAACCAAAGCACCTTCCAACTCGATGATATTTGCTTCAACTTCAAAAAAGTTCTTGAAATTCTCACCGTGCAAGTAGATCGAGCTAATCTCCACTTGAGTATTCCCCATATTTTTTGCAATGTCAATATTTGTAAGGTCCTTTGTAATGACTTCATAAGCATAATCGCTTGGAGCCATCTCTCATTGGGGCTTTCAGACCTATGGAATCATTTTCACAGTGTGGGACTCCATAGCTTCAGGGTCAAAAGAGACCTTCAATGTCTTCGCTGGAGTTTGAGCCTCCTTTCGCTTATGGTTTTTCAACCATCATGATGATTTTTTTTGGGCTTGATTGATATTTTTTGCAACAAGGTGCTCCGACACAACTTCCATCTCTGAATTTGGTAGCACCTACAACTCAATAAATAAGGAAAATAGAAAAAGAGTCTGCTAAGGATCTAGCTCAAAAATAGGAATAAAAATGGGAGTGATTTATGGAATGGAAATAGGGGGTTTGGCTACAGTTACCCTTACTCTAGAAGGGGCTGGTGTACTTATATCTGTGGGATAACTAATCAGAATGGAATATGAAGGGATAAAAAATGGATTGGAAGCAGACGTGAAAGAACTAAAAGAAAAGGAAATAGAAGGAAAGGGAATAGAATAAGGAACGTTGGTGATCGATGATTGAGTAACGAGAAGCAAAACTGAAGTAGAATATATATCGAATAGGGATGAAATAGAAATGATAAATATTGAATGGGATGCGACGATCATAAAATGCTCTTGAATAAGGGGAGAAGATATAGAAAACATATTTGTGGGCTCTGACACCATTTGAGCCGATGATAAAGGTGACTGCAATACTGGTTCTTTCTTTGCTCAATCTTCTGCCATATCCTCCTCAACCTCCTCAATATTAATGATCTCAATATTCTAGCCAAGATACTCTCCCTGGACCAAAGGAATAGTCTTTTAAATATTAGCCTATGTGGCTACGACTGCAGGAGGGGGGTTTGTGCTAGACAAAGAGACATCACCGGTTATCAGCTTCTTGGAAACTTTTGGAAAAGAAAGTATCTCACCCACACTCCTTTTCTTATGCTAAAACTAATCTTTTGATGATGGCTATTTTTCTTCTTCTACATGTGGCACTTCTTTAGCCTTTGATCGCTCTTTTCCAGCCATGATCTCTTCGCTGTCAGATTATTGAAGGCTTTGAGGCACACCATCAACAAAAGTAATCGGTTGGTAGTCCCAATGCTCATCATATATAGTTGAAAATATCTCATCCATCACCAGGTTGTAATGTGATCCAATATTTCCTCGATGGGCCCTCATAATCCACCAGTTTGTGATTTTCTCCTTAGACAAATCAGACAACTGATTCTTCATTTTGCTAAATAGGGTTGGAGGAGGAATATGGACTTTAGGATTATATTCAACTACCATATCATAAAAATTATGCCATGGAGGGAGTGACATCATCTTCTCAATGTGCCACTTGAGATTGGTAATAACATTCTTTTCAGGAATAGCAACGAATAAATCAACGAACACCTTGGGAAGTTACAATCCTTATTTAGCAAAGAACATCTTGGAAATTAGTAAGAAGGAACTATGGAAATTCATTTTGGAAGTTGGTGCATAAAAAATGAGCACCCACCATAGTGGACGACACCTTAAAATCAAAAGGGTCACACAAGAGTCAAGGGTATAGTATTTAATTTTGGCCATCCTTCAACAATAATTCTAGAAATATTAACTCTCTCATCTCAAGAATTGAATTTATCAGTCCTTGAACTTTTCCAAAAATGATCTACACTGAAAGCTCCATAAAATATGATTTTACCTAGAGGAAATGGTGGAAATACATTTCACCAAGGCATGGGGGCGAAAAGGGATTTCGCTGGCAATTTGGGCAAAAATAAAATTTCGCTGTGATTTCGCCCAAAGATGCTTCTTTGCTACGACTTCATCCAAAAGGGGTTTTCATTGCGAGTTTGCTTGGAAACATAGTTTTGTTATGACTGCTGCTCGAAAATAGATTTTTGTTGGTACCTATATCCAGTTTCACCCAAAAAGGCTTTCACTTGCACTTGCGCTTGGAATGTGCTCTCACCAACATTTTTGCTCAGAACGTGCTTCAATATGCATTTTGTTGAAAATTGGAGTGAAAAGGGAAGTTCGCTAACAATTCTACCCAAAAGTGGATTTAGCCAACAATTTCACCCAAAAATGGAATTTTGTTGGCATCGGGAGTGAAGATGAAATTTCATTGGCGAAATTACTGGAAAGTGATTTCACTGGCAAAACTGTCGAAGAGTGATTTTCACTGCACTTGGGGGAGAAAATGAATTTTGCTACAAATAGGGATGAAATTTCCCAAAAGATGATTTCACTAGTGGAATTCATTTCATACTTGCATATATAACTCCATGCACAAAAAAAGCAAAGAATTTTTAAAACCTGCATGTGTTTCAATGATTTAAAGCACCGAAAACACCTTTAATATCTTAGCTGCTAAAAAAGCAAGGCATGTAAGCAAGATAACGTTTTTCACTTTTAGGATGAATTTTCCAACTTGAGCACCAAAAATTGAGTGTAGTTCATGTTTTAACTCTGGAATGAGAAGGAAGGGATGAAAAAGAAGTTTTGCCAGCGAAAATACCTTTGCTAGTCAAAAATGACTTTCACTCCTTGAAGATTTTTTTAAACATAAAAATTAAATTAGAAACTATGTACATATTCACATTCTTGATCCTAAATTTTAACTAATAATAGGCCTTCAAATGAAGACCATTGATTGGGATCGACAACACACAACCATCCATATCCTTCAAATAATATGAATTAAATTGATTTACCTTGGAAATCTAAAATGGACCTTCCTAGATTACCTCAAACTTGTGATTTTTTGTGATTTCATACTTGTGTTTAGGCGTAAATCCTGACGAAGTATTCTTCATAGTGTTTAGGGGAAGTTATGCCCCACGCATGAGAAGAATATTCTATGGTAGGTGCCATCAACAAGGTGATTCCATTTTAGTACCGCTTATGTTCCACGTATCGTATGATATCTAAAACTCACCTATAATCTCCCTCACGTAAGGGCGGGTGATTTTTGTTGATCTTTCTAAATACCTATAGTTTCCCTCATGTAAGGGCGGGTATTTTATACGGTATATTGGCCTAGCAAAAGGTATATCGAAAGGGGGACCAATTGGTGATATAAGGAACCTTCACTATGGCCGTTGTTGCAAAGTTAATGACTGATCCGCATCAGTTATTGAAAGGTCCAAATTATACACCATGGAAACATAAGATGAAGGCAATTCTCCAAATGGAATATTTGTGGGATATTTTTACTGGAGTAGCAACTAGGCCTTCACCAACAGTAGGATCCACAGGTCCTTCCGTAGATCAGATAGCTTTTGACAAGAAAGACAGTCGAGCAAAGGTGCTCATTTTGTTTGCTATTTTAGATGAAGTGCAACCTCATATAGCTGACAAAGCAAGTGGTAAAGAGGCATGGGATGCCCTTAGAACCATCTATGAGGGGAATAATGATTCCACCATTCTTCATATTCAACAACAACTTCATAACCTGAGTTTGAGACAGGGTGAAACAGTTGAACTCTTTCTGTGCAGAGTGTCTGAGTTGAAAGAGAAATTGAGTTCTTTGGGAGATACTATGGACGAAAAGCTTCTCATTTCACTTGTGATGAGATATTTACCTTCTTCATTTGATATGTTGATAACCTCCATCTAGGTGTCTCAACGACAAATTACCTACATCGCGTTGGTCAATTTGCTTCAACAACAGGAGGCATGCCAACTTCACAAGGATGATTCTTCCAATACAGCCCTATACACCAAAAAGTAGGGTTCTAGGAAGAAAGGTAATGGGCAAAAAGGAGGCAACTCTCAAAAAGGAGGAAATGCTCAACAGGATACAAAATGAAAAGGCAAACAACCTCAACAGAAGAAGAGGTGGTGCAAGATCTGTGAGAAAGACAACCATGACACCAACAGGTGTTGGCATAAGAACAAGCAAAAAGGCCAAAACAAACCACAAAATAAAAACAAGCAACCCCAGGTGAATGTTGTTGTTGAAGAATCTAACTCAGATTCTGAATGGGCACACAAGGTGCTCATGACTACCATAGATTCCACACGGAGGGATCCCATTTGGTATGTCGATTACGGAGCTAGCAAACATATGACTGGTGACAGATCGTGGTTTGAATCATTTGTAGCCAAAGAGGGCAAACCTGTCACCATTGCTGATGATAAAACCTACAGGGTTCAGGGAGAGGGTATAGTTTCAGTCACTCTTCCTGATGGCAAGTTTCAGATTGACAAAGTCCTCTATGTTTCGGGATTGGCTAACAATTTGTTGTCAGTGACACAAATCCTGGATAGAAATATGGTTGTCAACTTTCATGTTGAGAATGGAAAGAAGTGTTGTACCATTACCAGGAAGGGTAAGCAGTTGCAACGACTTCATATAAGCATGACTTATTTGCACTAGATGCTATCTCTACTCCACATGTTGCCATGACTGTCTCTACTAAGGAGGAAACTTCCCTATGGCACAAGAGATATGGGCATCTTAGTTCTGGCTACTTACTTGAGCTCAGCAAGTATGAGATGGTAAAGGGTCTTCCTTCCCTATCTGCCACATTGCCAGTGTGCTCTGATTGCTTGGCAGGAAAGCAGCATAGAGTACCATTTGAGAAGAGCTCTATAAGAGCACGAAAACCTCTGGAGCTAATTCACACCGATCTATGCGGTCCTTTCACACCCAATAGTGTTGGAGGGAAGAGGTACTTTCAGTTATTCGTAGATGACTACTCACGAAAGATGTGGGTTTTGTTTCTCAAACTGAAATTTGAAGCTTTTGCATTCTTCCAACAGTTCAAAAAATCCATTGAGAAGGATTTATGGGCTTCTATCAAAACCCTCCACTCAGATCGAGGGGGAGAGTTTACCTCTAATGAATTTTCTGCATTCCTAGATAAGCATGGGATCAAGATACAGTTAACAACTACCTATACTCCTCAGCAAAATGGAGTTGCTGAGAGAAGGAACCGTTCTATCATGGAAATGGTTCATTGTATGCTCACAGGAGCTACTCTTGGGCAACAATATTGGGCAGAAGCTGTCACCACTGCAGTGTATCTGTTGAATAGGGCACCCACAAAGGCCCTAAAAGGAATGACTCCACAGGAAGCATGGAGTGGTCGAAAACCCTCCATATCTCATCTACGTATTTTCGGGTGTCAAGCTTTCATGCACATACCGAAAGAGAAAAGGAAAAAGCTAGATGAGAAAAAACTGAGATGTATTTTTCTTGGTTATTATGAGCACTCTAAAGGATATCGGTTGATAGATCCTTTGACCAAGAAAATTCATATCAGTAGAGATGTTGTCTTTGATGAAGCTTTCACATCACAGAGCACATCTACAGTACACCAAGATATTGTGGAACCTAAGGAAGAGAAGATTCCTTCGTCAACAGAGACAGGAGGTCCTTCTACATCTTCTTCACCACCATCGAAGAAGAATCCTAAATGGTGTACAAATACAATCAGAGACGCAAATTTATCCACTCCTCCCAATTTGAATTTGGATAGACCTCGTACACGCAGTATGGCTCAAAAGGAAAGAGAAGCCAGAGAAACTGGTGAGGTTGATGATCTTTGTCAATCTTTTGAGGAACTTTCTATGACTCCAAGTACAGAAGTTGAGGATATGGATATTGATGATGAAAGGGCATTCATGTCTACCATAGATAGTCTTGAACCTGCATCAGTGCAAGATGCTCTCAGTGAGCCTCAGTGGAAGGCCGCTATGGATACAGAGTATGAGTCTCTGATGAAGAATAAAACTTGGAAGCTTGTTGATTTGTCGCATGGAAAGAAACCTATTGGCTGCAAATGGGTATACAAAGTCAAGTACAAGGCATATGGAAAAATTGATAAGCATAAGGCTTGAATTGTTGCAAAGGGCTATGCTCAAAAGGAAGGCATCGACTATGAAGAAACTTTTGCACCTACTGCTCGGATGACCACAATTCGGGTTATGTGTGCTATGGCAGCACAATATGGGTGGAAAGTTCACCAGATGGATGTCAAAAGTGCCTTTCTTAATGGTGATCTCCAAGAAGAATTCTATATGACTCAGCCTAAAGGATTTGAAGTGGAAGGCCAATAGCAGAAAGTTTGCAAATTGGTCAAATCCTTGTATGGTCTGAAACAAGCTCCTCGAGCTTGGTATATAAAAATGGACAATCACCTTATGCAGCATGGATTTAAGAGATTTCCATCGGATGCAAACCTCTATTTCAAGAAACGGGGTTCTGAGATAGTGTTGCTTGTACTCTATGTGGATGATCTGCTCATTACGGGGAGTTCGAAACTATGATCTCTCTCGTCAAAAGAAACTTGTGCAAATATTTTGAGATGACGGATCTCGGACTTCTCCATTACTGTCTTGGTCTGGAATTCAGCCAGAAGGAGCACTCCATCAAAGTGTCTCAGAAAAAGTATGCCAAGACATTCTCTGGATAAATATCACATGACTGACTGCAAGCCAATGGCAACTCCTATGGATAATGGACTTCAGTTATCGCGATATGATGACTCACCTCAGGTAGATGGTACTCTCTATCGACAGCTGATTGGGAGTCTCATATATCTGACCAATACTAGGTCAGATCTCGTTTTTCTTGTCAACTATCTTTCGAGGTTCATGCAGGAGCCTAAGACCACTCATTGGAAAGCAGCAAAACGTGTTCTTCACTATGTCCGTGGTACTATGGAATATGGCCTAGAATACAAGAGGAACAACAAATTCTTCTTGCAAGGATACATGGACTCCGACTATGCCGGATCATTTGATGATCGCAAGTCAACTTTTGGATACATTTTGCATCTGGGATCCGGTCCTATCTCTTGGCACAGCAAGAAGCAACAGGTGGTTGCTATTTCATCAACAGAGGCAGAATATCGCGTCGCACGTGAAGCTGTGTTCGAAGTGATATGGTTACGTCGCATTCTGACAAGTATGTGCCATCCATCAAAATCTCCAATACACTTGTTTTGCGATAATTAGGGTGTTCTGAACCTCGTCAAGAATCTAGTCCATCATGAAATAACAAAGCACATTGACACACAATGTCATTTCATTCGAGATGAAGTTCCAAAGCACCGAATTCAGCTTCAGCACATTCCCACCGATGCTCAAGTTGCAGACATTTTCACTAAGGCACTTGGACGTGTCAAATTTGAATTGTTTCGCTGCTCACTTTGTATTGCACAATGATGTAACATTGTGATGTAAGGGGATGTTAGTAGTCTAGTATAGCTATTAGTTATTACATTACCCAAATAATGTAATAAAGGGGGATGTTAGTGTACTTGTATTTTTCTTTATTTTGGTTACGACAGACTGTTACAACTCCTGTAACAGATCCGTTCCACCGGTGACTATTCCCGGCTATTGTAGTCCTATTTAATTATTGCTGTTCAATACAATTGTTGTTCATTTGAATCTAACAGAATGAGCCAATGATTAAATCTTCAGTGCCATCTACAATTTTAGTTCTAGCTACTCTTCGACATATTCTAATGTTTCCTTGTTGAGTATAATCACTGTTTGAGACTCTTGGATATATAATAGAACCAAAAGTGCTTTCCCTATCCATTTTGTGCAGTCTTTGGTCACACGACAGTGAGACTCCCTAATTTTCTCCTTGGAGAAACCCACTGATTGTATTGTCTTTTTGACCAGTTTATTTTGTAAAGATTCGATTTGGGTAGTCAATGCTTGTGCTTGCTGTTCTGCTCCTCAAGATTTCTGGTGTTCCTCGACTACTTGCTGATATTTTGTAATTTCTTTCTCCATCTCATATAACTTCTACTACCAATGCTCTACCTTTGATTTTGTTATTTCTAGTAGGGTCTTATGTTTATCCAGAGTACCTTCCAACTCAGTGATCTTTGCTTCAGCTTCAAAAAAGTTCTTCTTGAAATGCTCACTGTGCAATTATATCGAGCTCATCTACACTTGAATGTTCCCCATATTTTCTAAAATATTAATATTTGTAAGGTCCTCTGTAATGACTTCATAAGAATAATCACTTGGAGCCATATCTCCTTGGGGCTTTCAAACCTATGGAATCATTTTCATTGTGTGGGACTCCATAAATTCAGGGTTGAAAGAGATCTTCTTCAATGTCTTCGTTGGAGTCTGAGCCTCCTTTCACTTACATTTTTTCAACCATCATGATGAAATTTATTAGGCTTGATTGATATTTTCTTCAATAGGGTGCCCTGACACAAATTTCATCTCTGACTTTGGTAGAACATACAGCTCAAGAAACGAGGAAAAGAGAAAAAGAGTCTACTGAGGATCTGGATCAAAAAGGGGAATAGAAATTGGAGTGATTGATGGAATGGAAATAGGGGGATTGGATACAGTTACACTTACTCAAGAAGGGGCTGGTGTACTTATAGCCATGAGAGAACTAATCATAATGGAAGATGAAGGGATAAAAAATATATGCAAAAATGGATTGGGAGTGGACGCAAAAGAACTAAAAGAAAAGGACATAGAAGGAAAGAGAATAGAAGAAGGAATATTGGTGATCGATGACTGAGGAATGGGAAGCAAAATTGAAGTGGAATATATATCGAATGGGGGTGAAACAGAAGTGATAACTACTAAATGGGATGCGAAGGTCACTAAATGCTCCTGAATAAGGGAAGAAGATAGAGAAAACATATCTGTGGGCTCTAACACCATTTGAGTTGATGATGAAGGTGACTGCGATACTGGTTCTTTCTCTGATCGATCTTCCTCCATATCCTCCTCAACCTCCTCAATATTAATGATCTCAATATTCTGGCCAAGCTGCTCTCCCTAGACTAAAGGAACAATATTTTAAACTTTAACCTATGTGGCTACAACTGTAGGAGGAAGGTTTGTGCTAGACAAAGAGACTGCACCAGTTCTCAACTTCTTGGAGACTTTTAGAAAAGGAATTATCTCATACACACTCCTTTTATTATGCTAAAACTACTCTTTTGGTGATGACTATTTTTCTTCTTCTACATGTGGCACTTATTTAGCCATCAATCGCTCTTTTCTAACCATAATCTCTTTACTATTAGATTATTGAAGGCTTTGAGGTACAACATGAGCAAAAGCAATTGGTTGGTACTTGTACAAATGCTCATCATATATAGTTGAAACTATCTCATCCATCACCAGGTCATAAGATGACCTGATCTTTTGGTGGGCCCTCATAATTCACCAGTTGATGATTTTCTCCTTAGACCAATCAAGCAGCCGATTCTTCATTTTGCTAAATAGGTTTAGATGAGGAATGTGGACTTCAATATTATATTCAACTTCCATATCATAAAAATTATGCCATGGAGGGAGCGACATCATATTCTCAATGTGCCACTCGAGATCGGTAATAACATTCTTTTCAGGAATAGCAATGAATAAATCAACAAACACCTTGGGAAGCTGCAATCCTTATTTAGCAAAGAACATCTTGGAAATTAGTAAGAAGGAATGATGGAAATTCATTTTGGAAGTTGATGCATAAAAAATGAGCACCCACCACAGTGGACGACACCTTGAAATCAATAGGGTCACACAAGAGTCGAGGGTGCAATATTTAATTTTGGCCATCCTTCAGCAATAATTCTAGAAATATTAACCCTCTCACCCCAAAAATTGAATTTATCAATCCTTGAACTTTTTCAAAAATGATTTGCACTGAAAGCTCCATCAAATATGATTTTACCTAGAGGAAATGCTAGAAATACGTTTCATCAGGGTGTGGGGCTGAAAAGGGATTTTGCTGGCAATTTGGGTGAAAATGGGATTTCACTACGATTTTTCCCAAAGATGCTTCTTTGCCATGACTTCACCCGAAATGGGTTTTCACTGCTAGTTTGACTGGAAACGTAGTTTCACTGCGACTGCTACCCGAAAATTGATTTTTGTTGGTATCTATGTCCAGTTTTAGCCAAAAAGGCTTTCGCCTGGACTTGCGCCTGGAATGTGCTCTTGCCAAAATTTTCGCTCAAAACATGCTCGAAAATACATTTCATTAAAAATTGGAATGAAAAGGGAAGTTCACTAACAATTTTGCCTGAAAGTGGATTTAGTCGATAATTTCACCTAAAAATGGAATTTTGCTGCCGTCAATGTTGAAGATGGAATTTCGTTGGAAAAATTACTTGAAAGTGATTTCACTGGTGAAATTTTCGAAGAGTGATTTTCATTGCACCTAGGGGTGAAAATGAATTTCACTACAAATATGGGTGTGATGAGCTAAAAATGCGATACTATGAAAGCAATAAAGAAATCAACTCAAAGAGACAAATAACTGCACAAAATAGAATATATTTCAATAAATGGGGGGGAGCTGAAAAACTCCTTGTTACAATTATTCTGCCTTAACAGAGTTGATTTGATACAATAGATACAATTGCTAGGGTTCTCCGAAACCCTAGCTATACAAAAATGAGTGTCTTCAACTATGCTTCGCTCCCAACAGAATGAGTGGGCTTGTGAGATATCCGATTTCGGGCCACTCTAGCTTCAACAACTATCCAATATTGAATGAGAACCTGTAGATCTGCATACACACAAACAAGTAAGGGGATTAGTAATACATGTGAGGGCTCCACAGCGTGAGACCCTCAACTATCAAATAAACCCTAGATCTATTAACAAATTATGTAGCATATAAAATTTGTAGTTTATGCAATGAAATAATAACCAATGGTGATTTACCTTATTTGGTGATGTTGATTGTTGCTTCATTGTAGATTTAGTGGTAGGGTGCCCTAACGACACCTGATGATTTGATGCGGTAAGCTCTAGTTTGCGTTGATGATGATGATAGGCTTTGGAAGACGCTTGGCAGGCTCTAGCATGAGCTTGACAGGCTCTGGAATGAGCCTATGGGATATGGTAGGCTCTGGTGAGCGCTTGGTAGGCTCTGCAATGAGCCTGGCAAGCTCTGGAAGGTGCCTATGGGTGAGGGTTTAATCTACAGAAGTAGATCATGGGGATGCGAAGGATGCGACAGATGGGTGACAATGGCGATGATAGAGAATGGATGTGGAAGTGGTTGGAATGGTGGAAGTCCTATGGCAAGCTAGGGTTTGAGTCAGCTCTCACAAGTAGATTCAACCGTTGGGATCTTCAGGGCTCTACAACCTTCTGCTTCACAAGGGCTTCTTCAACAATCTCTCCAAGGGTGAGAACATTCCAGGGTTTGAGCATTTGCAAATGCTCTTATTTATAATCCAACCTAGGGTTTTCTTAGGGTTTTAGCTTAACACTTTTGATCATGTGGCTAAGATTAAATCAAATCCTAAGGCTGAGATTGTACTTTAAGTGTGACATGGATTAATGAAGATGGATGGCTGAGATTAGATTAAATCTAATGGTTGAGGTTAATTGGGTTTAAATATATATATTTTATAATAAATATATTAAAATATAATAATAAAATATTATATTAAATATAAATAATATAAAATAAATATAAATTAAGTCCAAAGGGGTCGAAAAGTGGTGGGAAAGGGCTAAAGTGGGCCTTTTGAAGGTGGGAAAGGCATGAAATGGTTAAATGAGTGGTGGGAAAGGTGTGTGGTGGACAAGTGGGTGGTGGGATGGTTAGGATGAAGGATTAATGGCTAGGATTTGGTGTCTACAGATGCCCCTTTTTGTACCATGTTGCGTGAAGCACAATATGGTGCAAAAATATGAGACACCTGCTTGGGCTATGGGCGCAGAAGCAACTTCTCTCTATTGTTGGATTTGAGCACTCAATGTTGAAGACAAAAGAATAAAGAATTTTTGGAATTTTTGTAGCTTACCCCCTCAATTGGTGAATGAGTTGCAGATGCATCTCACGAGCCAATTGAAAAATTTGTGCAAATGATGAATGATGTGGTACCATTTTTTCCCCAACGGTGAGAAGGGGGATGGTGCAAAATGTGATGTGATTGTGGATGATATGAATGATGTAAAATGTGATACCATTTTTACCCCAATGGTGGAAAGGGGGTTGGTGTAAAATACCATGTGATTGTGGATGATATGAATGATGTAAAATGTGATACCATTTTTGCCCCAATGGTGGAAAGGGGGTTGGTGTAAAATACCATGTGATTGTGGATGATATGAATGATGTAAAATGTGATACCATTTTTGCCCCAATGGTTGAAAGGGAGTTTTGTCAAGTGTAGATGTCATGATCATGTAAGATGTATCCCATTATGGGAGGATCAAAATCAAATTGTGGTTGCCCCAAATTTTGGGATGATTCGATGTTGTTGAATAGTGTGCTCTCTGATGCCATTGATATGCAAGTATGATGATGCAGATAAAAAGAAAAAGAACCATGGATGGCCTACTAGTGACTATTTTGATAATTCCCACAATTGGAACCAATCATCCTAGCCAGTGCCTATCATTAGGTTTTTGAAGAAAAATGATGAAATTTGAGTTTTTGTTCATGTGTTAAGCCTCACGAACTAGGCCATCAATGACAACAGTTATGCAAATTGTTCTTGGCAAGGTTTCACTCCAAAATGTGAAGTACCCAATGTGATTGTGAATTCGAACAATGAGATAAGTGATGATGATCATGGTGAAGTGTCCTTATGGTGGTTTGTTCATATTACCGAATTACATGGATGCAAATCGTTGCAATCGCCAAGGAGATAGAATAGACCACTAGATACGAGGTTCGCTTGAATTTGTAGGTGAACTGGACAAATGTTGGATGAAATGATTGATGGATTGAGATATGGTGATGGAAGAATGTTGGATGAATGAATGTTGTGATTTCGCTAAATGTAGAGTTGATTGATGTTTGATTTGTATTTTGTGCTTCTTTTAGTGGTTCATTTTGCATGAAAATAAGAGATTTATTGGTCAAATCAACTCCAATTTTTGTGAAATTGTGTGGGATGATGAAGAATATGATGCAGAATGGTTGAATGTTGGTTTTGTGAAAATTTGGATTTATTTGATGCATTTTGTGACTCGATTTGTGCATTTTGAATATTTGGTTTGTTCTCGAAAATTATGCATGCAAAATGATTTATGTTTTCACAAAACCTGATTTTATGATGTGCATGATGTGTGGATGAAATTTGGTGAAATTTGGAGGAGGTAAGCTACTATTTTGATTGATTTTGTCTTCATGCCTTTTGGCACCAGGCACCTAGCTGAGCCTACGACATACCGCAGGCACCCAGGTGTTCCTGGGTGCGCCTACTGGCGCCCAAGTGAGCCTACAAACTGCAGGCACAGTCCTACACCTGAATGCACTAAGTAAAGCTATAAATAGCTTTTTGAGTGAATTGTGAGGCTCATTTGTGTGTTTTTAACTTTGAGAAGCTACGTTTGAGGAGTGGAGTGGATTAGTGAGGGAGGTGAGGGTAGTGGAAATTGGCATGGAAGCTATGGTGGTGGAGGGATCGAATGCTTCTGGTGGGGCCGAGGCACAATTTGCTCCAGTAATGTTTAAAAACACTTTGTCTTTTGTGCAAAAGTTATTTTTTTTTAAATAGTATTAATAATAAATAAAAAATGTTTGTTGTTGCAGTTGAGGGAGATAGAGCCTCATCATCACTTCTCTCCTCTTGTTCCCGGGATGAGGAAGAAGCTCACAGATGGGGATTGGGAGATTTTGGGGAAGGTGGGTTTGGAGGGGTGGCTAGGTTGGATGTTGTGAGGGTGGATGAGGGGTATCTCTCATCATTGATAGAGAGATGGGATTCTAATAGGGGGACCTTCCAACTATCAATTAGGGAGGCTACTGTCACACTTGAGGATGTATACCACATCCTCAAGGTGCCAATAGAAGGGGAGAAGGTGGTGGTTGGGCATGACAAGAAGGTGGAGATGGAGAAGATGTTTGGGGAGTGATGGCAGGAGGTACAGATGGGAGATGGAGGTATATGCTATCTAAGCATGTACAAGGCGAAGGAGTTGGATGCACTCCTAGCCTTGATCATGTTCATGTTAGCGAACATAGTGCTACCTAATAGCATTGGTTGTAGGTTCCCTTGGAACCTATTGGGGTTGGTGAGTGATCTACTCATCGACCCAAGGGGATATGCATGGGCTCCTACATTATTGGCATAGCTATACCAAGAGCTTTATGAGGTGACACGGAGAGGGAGGAAGGGTATTGGGTGCAGCTTCCTCCTATAGTGCTGGGCTTGGGAGCATTTTAGTGTGGCTCAGCCAGAGGGGTTGCCATGCCAGGCATGGCAGATGAGGGAGCCCTATGCTAGGTGATGGGTAGTGGTGGAGGAGGTGCAATCGAGTCGAGAGGTGCATACCAACCAGTGGTATCAGGATATGTGGTCGAGGTTGACTCGGGCTGATGTGATATGGAGGCCATGGTGAGGAGCCCAATGGGATGGTGATGAGGAGCAACTACATCGGGTGAGGTAGGCTCGATGGTTGATTGGGAGGAGGGATGAGGAGGTGGAGTACTTTTAGTACTCATGGGTGTTGAGGTAGTTTGGCTTACCTCAGGATGTGCCGGATGAGCTGGTGTTGTATCGGCATCGATGGTATGAGGTGGGGCTTCCATGTGTGGAGCCATGGTGGGTGGTGATAGAGGATGATGAGCAGCTAGAGGTCCTAAATGTAGATGATTTCGAGGTGACTCTAGAGTATGTAGCTTGGTTTGGTGCCCAACCAGTATGGGTACCAAAGGTGGTGAGTGGTGGGGAGGCAACAGTAGTGGGGTCGAGGATGACTCCAAAGAGGATGAGGCCTCAGTGATCGATGAGTCAAAGGTGGTCGAGGGGAGTAGCCCAATAGGCTCCTAAGATGGAGGTGGCAGATGAGGAGGGGGAGGATGATGAGGAGATGGGAGAGATATCCGAGGTGGCTAGGCTATGGGTTGAGGTGGAGCAACTTCGCGAGGAGCGAGAGACTACTCTTGAGTCTCATAGGGAGGCCTTGGCTACTATAGCTCGGATGGAGGTAGAGCGAGTGGTAGTTAGGGCTGGTGATTAGGAGACAATCATGAGGCTTCAAGCAGAGATTTTGGCTAGAGAGCGACGTCATCATATTGACCTACGATGACTACGTGCTAGCGAGGCCTATGCACACTCCTTGGAGGATTTGTGTATGGCTAATCATATTCCTTTTCTAGATCCTCCATCTTCCTCTAGGACCGAGCCATCGAGGCACATAACATCTATACAAAGTTCTAGGGCTAGAGCTCCTACTAGGTCTCAGGGGTCCACTCATAGACAGTAGCTTAGTGCTTAGATGCACTTTTGTATATGAGCCTTGGTGCTCCATTGTAGCCTTTATGGAGTTCATTGTACATATGATATTTTTGATATATATATATATACATGGATTTTTATATATTTGTGATATCCTTTGTGTGAATGCTTTTTATATTTTATGCAATGCATGTTGAATGAAAATGTTTTATGGATGATTGATGCAAGCTAACCATGATTTATATGCATAGTGTTATGGATGATTAATGCAAGCTAACCATGATGTGATGTATATGAATGCAAACTATATGAGAGGAATGCATGATGTTCGAATGATCATTTTTAGTTCAGAATTTTGTTGGCCATTTTTGTTCATTGTTTTGCAATCGGGGGTACTAATCTTGGTGGCTTTATACGGGTTGATCCATGATGAAGACATGGATGCTAACATGGAAGAAGATATGGATGTTGATATGGAAGAAGATATGGATGTTGATATGGAAGAAGATATGGATGTTGATATGGAATACTAAAATATTTTCAAAGACTCAAACAGACTAGTGCTATCAACCAAACTCACTTGACGGTTGTCTAACTTTCTTTAGGACCAATGTGTGTGCAAGTGAAGTTCATGTACCAAATCTTGAGCATGAAAATGACCCTAGGCAATCAAGAACCAGTGTGTGTGTGCATGTGAAGTTCATTAACCCATTATGAGTAAATTGGGCATGACCTATTATGGGATGGACCAAGAAGCTAGCTTGCCCGTATGTGCGGTCAGAGGTCTCCCTTTTTGGAAGAGAGACATGTCACCCCGCATGAGCTTACTCCACTACTAGTCAAGCATCTATAGCCCCGGTGGAGACTCACTCCATAGTCCAATGATCTGATATTTAGGCCTTGGGGATGACTACATAACTTTCTGAGGGGAATGTAGTATGATCCTTACAACTTTAGGGATCTATGGTGTGTGCATAGAAATTGTTAACTTTGGATAGAGCTTTGGGGAATCGGATTCTCAACCGAAGTGTGATGAGAATGTGACCCTATCCTTACTACTCTATATTTTGTGTTTGTATTTGGAGAGCAACTGTGATAGTGGTGAAAACCACTATTTTTTATTTTGGACTATGTTGCATGATAGGACAAGCGAGGAATACCCTTTTCACTTCAAGGTGCTACCCAAGTATGGTGTTATCCCTCTTTTACTCAAAATGTTTTTAAGATGTGAAGAAGTGTGGTTGGTGCAAGATTGTTTTTGGAATCAGTTGACAATACTCAAGATTTTCTTAATGTGAGAAAAGTGCTTTTGGTCCTAAAGAAAATTGGACATCTATCTGGAGGCTGCTAGACACACTAGTAGTGGCTGAGTGAGTGAAAATTTTGGCTTATTGTGACTTTGGACAAATGGGATTGTTGGAGGGGATTGCATAAATGCTCCCAAATAGGTACCCCCAGTTGTGGAAACTTGACTCTTTTATTTTGGCCATATCATCACTACTATAAATGATCATTGAACGTGGGATGGGATGAATGCAATATGCAAGATTAAAGAATGCAATGGAATGCATGTGGGATGTAAAATGCAGTGGAATGTGTTTGGAATGGATGCAAATGCAATTGTGAAAATGTAGTATGTATGAATGCAATGTGAAAAATGCATGCTAAAATACCTATATGAAAATGCAATATGTATGCAATGGGAACATGCCTATGTGAATGATTTTTTTTTTTTTTTTTTTTTTTAGCCATGTATATATACACATATAGAACATCATATTAACAATAAAATGCCTTTAAATGGATAACATTAAGTGGTTCGGGTTCCTCTACTCCCTCTAAATCGGCAAGTCTATATGTACCATTACCCACTTTTTGAGTGATTATGTATGGACCTAACCAATTAGCTATGAACTTGTCACGAAGGTGCGGCAAAGCATTGGTGTTTTGTTGGTTCTCTTTAAGTACAAGATCCCCTACCCAAAATTCATGAAGATGGACTTTGGCATTGTAAGCACGCTTGAGGCGGTCTTGATAAACTCGTAGGTGTTCTAGTGCATTGACTCACCTCTCATCAAGAAGAGTGAGTTGGTCAAGACGTGCTTGTCTAGCGGTGTCATCATCTATGAATTCTTGCAAAGAAATTCGCAATGAGGGAATCTCGAGCTCAAGAGGCATGATAGCTTCAGCTCCATAGACCAAGGAAAATGGTGTTGCTCCTGTTGGCATTCGGATGCTTGTTCGATAAGCCCAAAGTGCCAAAGGGATTTGTGTATGCCAATCTCTATGATTTTCATTGACTAGTTTCTTGAGAATAGCAATCAAGGTCTTGTTGGTAGCTTTAGCTTGTCCATTTGCTTGTGGGTAATAAGGAGTCAAGAAACTATGTTGGATATTATATTTCTCACAAAGTGCTCGAACATCCTTGTTTTTGAAAGACTTGCCATTATCAAAAATGATTTTAGAAGGAATACCAAAATGATAGATGATATGGTGGAGTATGAAATCCATGATTCGAGCTCCTGTCGTACTAGTTAAAGGAATGGCCTCAACCCACTTTGTGAAGTATTCAATGGCTGTGATGATGAATGTATGTTATCCCGAGGAAGGAGGTGAAATTTTTCCAATTAGATCTAGGCCCCATTGTGAAAAGGGCCAAAGGCTTTGTATAGGTTGTAAAGCTTGTGATGGTATATGAGTTAAATTGGCGTGTTCTTGACATTGCTTACAATTTTTGACATAGTTGCAATAGTCACGTTCCATTGTGGGCCAATAATAACCCATGCATAAAAGACACTTTGCAATGGCCATTCCACTAAAATGACCACCACAAGTACCATCATGGGCCTCCTCTATGGCTCTTTGAGCCTCACTTTGTTTGAGACAACGAAGAAGGATTCCATCATAACCCTGTTTATACAACACATCCCCCAAGAGAATAAAATGGGCTACTTTTTGCTTGAAAGAGCATTTTGTAGACCGAGACATATCAGATGGGAGTGTTCCAAATTTTAGAAAGTCTACTATTTTGCTTGACCAAGACTCATATGGTTCCGAATGGATAAAGCAAATGTCTTTTTCATCCTTAGGATCAGTACGGACAATGGTTGCTTTAGAGATTGTGGAGATTATTAGGGGTTGTACCTCTCCTAAGTCATATTTTGGAATCAATGATCCAAGAGAGGCCATCGCATCTACAAATCTATTAGTCGAACGAGGTAAGTTATCGATTTCATACCATTCAAATGTTGAGAGCAATTTCATTGCTACTTCATGATAAAGCTTAATGGTAGGTTCTTTGCATTGGTATTCTCTTGGTTACTTGTTTAACAACAAGTTGAGAATCCCCAAATATCTTGATACGCTTAATTCCCATAGCTATAGTTGATTGAAGACCTAATATTAGGGCTTCATACTCTATAATGTTGTTTGTGCATGAAAAGTCTAGCTTGAATGATAAAGGGATGGGAATCCCTTAGGGTGTATGAAAGACAACTCCAACACCTTGACCTTTCTCGCACTTAGATCCATCAAAGAATAAGGTGATATCGACGTCTTCCTCTGGAATGACATATTCTTCTAATTCAGTGACAGAAAATACTGAATCATCTGGGAGCTCTATAATCAAAGGATGATCACTAGGTAGTGGAGCTTCCACAAGTTGATCGGCTATAACTTGACCTTTAATGGATTTTTGACTGATAAATTCGAGATCAAATTTTATAAGGAGCATTATCCATTTAGTGGTATGAGTGTTATTGTAAGTGCGAGACATCATATAACGCAGAGGATTTTCTCTAGCTATGACATAAGTTGTATGGCTAAGCATATAATGTCGAAGTTTCTTAGTGGAAAAAACCATTGCTAAGCACAACTTCTCTACGTAAGCGTATCGGGTTTCATAACTCACCAATGTTTGACTAATGTAATAAACAACTTGCTCTCGATTTTGTTCATTTTTTTGTGCAAGCATTGTTCCTAAAGCAGAGTCTATTGCTGAGACATAAAGATAGAAAGGGACCCCTAGACGAGGAGGAGCTAAGACCGATGGAGAAGTTAGGTATCGCTTGATGTCATCAAAGGCTTTTTGACATTCATCTATCCATACAAATGACACCCCCTTTTGTAATAGGTGATTGAATGGCCTGCATTTATCAGAAAGTTGTGCAATGAAGCATTTGATTGATTGAATATTTCCTTGTAAACTATGCAATTCCTTAATGTTCATTGGGGGAGGCATTTCCATTATGGCCTTGAATTTGTTTGGGTCCACTTCAATGCCTCTTTTGGAGATAATGAATCCTAAAAGTTTACCTGAGGTAACACCAAAGACACACTTTTTGGGATTTAACCTCACCTTATGCTCTAGAAGTCGATCAAAAATATTTTCCAACACACCAATGTGCTCTTGTCGAGTTTTAGATTTAGCCAAGAGATCATCCACATAATCTTCGATAATATTATGCATGTAATCATGAAAGATATAAGTCATGGCTCGTTGATAAGTAGCTCCTACATTTTTAAGGCCAAAGGGCATAACCTTGAAGCAAAAGGTCCCCCAAGGTGTTGTGAATGCTATTTTGTGTTGGTCATCCAGATTTATTCGAATTTGGTTGTATCCTAAAAAACCATCCATGAGGGAAAGCATTTCATGGCCAAGGCAGGTATCGACAAGAGTATCTATGTTTGGAAGAGGAAAGTCATCCTTAGGACATGCTTTATTGAGGTCTCAAAAATCATTGCAAATGTGTATCACCCCATTAGGCTTACGAATGGGTACCATGTTTGAAAGCCACTCAGGATAGTCAATAGGAACAATGAAATTGATATCTAGAAGCTTTTGAAGTTCTTCTTTGACTAAGAGGGCCATGGTAGGATGCATCCTCCTAAGATTTTGTTTGACCGGTTTGGCATCAGGATGTAAGGTGAGGTTGTGGACCACAAGATTAGGGTCAAGGCCAGGCATATCCTTGTAGGACCATGCAAACACATCTTTCTTCCTCTTGAGGAGAGTGATGAATTGCTCTTGTTCATCGGATGATAAAATTTTTCCAAGCTTGACAATTTGTGGATTGTCAGGATCTGAACTAAGGTTCACTTCGATAGTATCTTCAATAGACATATGTGAACCTTCCTCAAGTTGATGTGGTGTTGGGATAAGATTAATGTCATCTAAGATGTCATCCAACTCTTCCTATTTATCATCATCTAACTCTACCTAAAAAACCTCGGGTCTCTTGGTTGAATATGGGGGTGAAGGTGGAGGGGAAGGAGGTATGTAATTGGCCAAAGCCTTTAACAATTCCTTGGATAGGATGAATTCCAAAAAGGAGGGTGGGGAGGAAATCTGGTCCATATCAATAAGGCTTATGTCAATTGGAATTGGCTTAGCCGAATTGTATGGATTGCGGAGTGGGGTGAATAAGTCAATAGGATTCATATTGACTTATAGGCAGAAAGGTGTGATGGCTTGGACAAATGGATGGGTGGGATGATTGGATTTGAACTGATGTTGAGTCTTGCTAACCCTGGATAGCAGCAACAAACATGAAATCAAATTCTATGTACATGTAAAGAATATTTTTTTTTTGAATATTTTTTATTTTTTATATACATATGTTACAAATTTTGGATTTGGCTGAATGGCTCAATGGAATTCATGTGGGAGGTGGTTCACCAGGTGGGTCAACTTGTTCTTGTGGAAGAAGCAAGTGAAATATGGGTTGATGGATGGGGAACATTCTGAGGTAAAACTCATCCTATTGGGTAAGGGGAACAATGGGCTGAAATTCCTCTTCAGAGTCATCAGAAGCATTTGACATTACTTCAAACTCTTCATAACTTTCCTCATCAAAATCTGGGATTGGGTAGGAAAAATTGAGGGGGTCATCCTCGTTCACTTCATCGATGCTAAGCTCTTGAAGGGCTTGCTCAAGAGAGGAGGTTGAGGGAAATGGATGGGTGTTGTTATCTTCATCATTGATGCTAAGCCTTTTGAAAGCTTGCTCAAGAGAAGTCATGGATGAAAGTGGGGTGTAGCCTAAGCCTGAATGATCATGTGCTCCTCGATATGGAACATCTAGGATATCATGCATCCCTTGTTCATGGGAACCTAGACCTTGACCTTGCCAATTAACCATGTGGAAGTAATGGGATGGAAATCCTACCATGTTTGGTATGTTGGCATGTCTTGGTTCTTTAGGTTCATCAAGTGGGTTTATCCCAATTGAGGAATCTAACCCTCCATAAACAAAGTTGATACTATTTGGAGCGGAGCCCATGTCGTATACAACACCTATGGTTAAAGGATGGTCATGTGGGTGACCAAAATCCTTGGCTATGGGAATGGCTAGGGGTGTGATGGTGACGTCTTGGACCACGTATTCACCAATACCAAGATTAGTGATGTGGACTTTGACTTGGGCTGATGTGGTGGATGATGTGGGCATGGATGGCTCAGGATTGGATGTGGTTATGGGTGTTGGTGGTGAATTAAATATTTCACAATCTGAAAGTTTGACTTGTGAAACATCTATTGATGGAGCAGGGTTGGATGATGATATGAAATTAGAAGAAGGTGGATGGGGTATTGATGAAGAAGAAGAAATGGTTGTGGAAGAAGGGATGGTTGAGGTGTACGATGTGACGATGGTGGATTGATTTTGACCACATGTACAAGAAGAAATGGATGATTTAGGGGGTGTTGTGATGGGTAACTCCTCTAAGATGAGAGCTTTAGAAGAAGATGTGAATGGATTAGAAGAATATGGATGAGAAGATGAAGAAGGTGGATTGGATGAATATGGGGATAAAAATAAATGAGTGGAAGGCAACATGGATTCATAAGGATTTGAAATAAAATTGCAATACTTAAAAGGTTCTACATCTACGGGGATGCAATGGACTTGTCCATCATGAACGTATTTCAAGCATTGATGGAGTATTGAAGGAACACATTTCATTTCCCTCATCCAGGGTCTACCAAGGAGTACATTGTATGCCATGGTTCCTTCCAAGATGTGAAACATTGTGTGCAACGTTCTGGCCCCTACTTCAATGGGCAAAACAATAGTGCCAACTGTGGTACACAAAGCATCGTTAAATGCTTTGAGGGTGAATGATGACTTGGAAATGTGGGAAGGTGGTAGCTTGAGGTGGTGAAGGGCAGTGGTAGTGATGATGTTAATGGATGAGTCGGTATCTATTAGGACTCTTTTGAATGGCTTCTTATCTATCAAGGCCATGATATGCAATGGAGGATCCACGGATTCTGAGGTTATCGACTTAATTTCAAAGTCATAAAAGGTGATGGATGGCTCCATGCATGTCCTAACACTCCCTAAAAAATTATTGAAGGCATTAGAGTCTTGGGATTCTAACTCAATAGACTTAAGGATCTCCATCAAATCTTCTCTATGCCTAGGGGATTGTTGGATAAGCTCATATACAGATAATTTAGTTGATGCCATTTTCAAGCTAGTAGTCAACCGACTACTTAAGGTTACCATTGGCCTTATAGGGTGATGGATGGACTGATTTGGTGGATTGGATAGATGGATTGGTGGGGATGGATTTGGAGATGTTTGGATGGGTGATGGATTTGAGGGTTGTTGTACATTCTATTGATTTTTCCTTTGCCCTCTTGTGACTACATGGACTACTCCTACAAAATTTTGGTATTGTTGAACATGGTTAACTTGGTTAGGAGGTGTTTGATGGTTGTTACCTCCTACAGTAGTTTGGGCCTCTCCATGGTTGGGCAGAGGTGTCTAAAAAATTCCTAAATTTTGGTTTTGTGGAGCTAAAGGATTACCCACATTGATGGCCCCCAACTCTATAAGGTCTTGGACGATGTTCTTAAAAACATGGCAAGAGTTGATGTCATGACCATTTTGCCTATGATATGGGTAAAATAGGTGTTCTCTATAATTCTTGGGATGTTTTGTAGGGTCATCGGGCCTGAATTTAGGTAAGGCTAACTTGTTTGTTTCGTACAACCTTCAGAAAAGGGAAGAATACGACTCCGCTAAGGGAGTGTATTGACGTTGAGGTCGGGTGTATTGGTGATGGGGAGGTTGTTCCATAGCTGGCACTATGTTTTGCATCGTTGGTGCTTGTGTGACTGATGGGACCGCATGATAAGCAATTGGTTGTTGCATAGGTTGTTGAGCCATTGTGGGCTGGCTCATCACCACTTGATTAACTTGATTGGGTGTATTAGCCATAGAGGCTTGTGATGATTTATTTTGGCCAGATTGATTATTTTGGTATTGGCCCTTGTTTTGCCATTCTTTCTTCTTAGGCTTGATGATGCCCTCTTGGATTTTGATTTCCTCAATGATGCTAGCCTATGCTAAAGCTTCTTCAAATGTGCGATAAGTATTAAGTTGAAGCATCCAAGAGATGGGTTTTAAGCAACTCTTGGTGAATAATTTGATAATTTCATCCATTGGTAGGGAGAATGGCAATTTGGTTATGACTGCCCTCCAACGGTTTCCAAAATCATAGATAGGTTCATCATCCCATTGTTTTAGATAATAAATGTCTGATAATGAGACCTTCTTTCTAATGTTTAGGGAAAAAGGTCCAAGAATAGATCCATCAGTTGAGTAAAAGTGTAAATGTTGTGTGTTGGCAACTGATTGAACCACTCTATGGCGTCTCCCCCTAATGTTTGAGGAAAATTTTAGAGCATGAGGGCATCATCGATTTGAATTCGAAAACATGCATGAACAAATGAGCTCACATGCTCCTTAGGGTCCTCGGTTCCCCTATATTTATCAAACTTCGGTAGTGTGAAGTCTATCGGATATGGCGATGATGGCACCGAAGGATGAATTGGTTGGTGGATCAGTTGACTTAAGGTCAATTTTTGGCTTGACATGCCAGGGGTGTTTTGCATCAACTGATCAATCTATTTTTGCATGGCCTGTATCCTAGGATCTTCCCCAAGAACTTGGAAGCCTTGGATTACCTGATGATTGGGAGATGGACTGGAAGAAAAATGTTGTGGAGTGATTAGCCAATTTTGGTGGAATGGATTGGTTTGAACATGGGGTGAATATTGATGAATGAAAGAAGGAGATGATTGATGAGGAGGATGTTGGAAGAATTGGTTGAGAGGTTGGCTAGAAGAAATGGTAATTGGTTGGGTTGGGGTATGAATTGGTGGAGGATTGGGGATGGAAACCACCAAATATTGGGGTACCCATGTTGGATTTTGATTGGCTATGATGGGTTGGGTTGGAACCACTTGGATCATAGGGTCTACCTGAACTTGTTGCTTAGCCTTTCGAAGCTATGAGAGCAATTTGTTCATGTAACCTGATATATCCTATAGCTCTTGTTCGGACATGGTAGACATTGACATAGTTATGGTTGGATTGAAAGATGAAGGAAGTGAAGGAGATGGATTAGAAGAAATGGGTATGGCACAAGTTACACTTGATGTGGCAACTTGGGAGGTTGGGGCTTGTGAGGCAGCATTCACATACTCCTCATACAAGGGATTGGAATAGGTTTGGATATGGCTAGATGAAGGGTAAGTGTTAAAAACACTTGTGTTTTGGGTTGGGCTAGAAGAAGAAGGTATACCATATTCATAGGTAGAATTATGATATCCTTGGGTGGTGGTGGATGGACAGGTTGTAGCCAAGTCTGGTTGTTCAACACAGTCTTGACTAAGGGGCTCAAGAACATAGTTAGAGGCCTTGTAGATAGCCTCTACCTTGTCCATGTCTATGTGGGTGGTAGGTTGCTCAATGTTATGTGGAAGGGATCCTACTTGTGGTAGGGATGGATAAGGGTTTGCCACCAAAGTAGCAGGGGGATTGGATGTGGTTTCCATTAAGTTATTTTGATTTATTACTTTCTTCTGATTTCGTGTTAATACCATAAAGTAACTAAATCAAAACTTAGAACTATCAAAATGAACACAAAAACTGAAACTTGTACAGAATTAAAAAATGAAAGAAACAATCAATGCTAAGTTGTTACCTTGTGTGGCTTACCTCATACATTAATTATTTTCTTCATTAATGTGTATTCCTTTTAGAGTGATAGTTTTGTGTGTTTTGATGTTCTAATATTGCTTAATAAAAACAAAGGTAAAAACTAAGGCTGGTTAGGGCAACGAGATTCTTGTTGGTAATGACCTCCAACAAGTTTGCTCGGGGTAATCCTATGGTGTCTAAGGCAGATATTGGTGGATGGAAATGACGACCACCATCACCAAATCTCAAGCAATGGCTGGTGATGAAATCCAACCACTACTATTTTAGAGTGAAACGTGCAGTGTGTGATTGATTCTTTAAATTTCCTATTCTTTATTGTGTTCAAACAATGCTAAAGATCACCAATTTTACTCATCTAAATCAGAATCCAATATCAGAACGTAAATTTCACCTAAAGAGTGTGAACTACACCACTCAAGACCCCCTGCCTAAATAGCAACCGGAGGGTTCGTCCACCTCTCTGCCAAAGGAGTCACCCTAGGGCAGGATTAATTTTTGCATCTGAATATTGTTCCTATTTAGATATGCAAAATAAAGCAGTCTTTAACTCCTAAAAATGTAGATTCTAATAATGCTCTTTAGTTTCAAATGCAAACAAAATATGCAAGCAATCACTCGAATTTGCAGATTTTAAAATAGGAAATTTAAACTATGTGAATGTATGCATGAAAAACCCTAAATGCAATCTACTATGAATTCTTTTCTAGATTACTTAATTTATATTCATTTTATATCCAGAATCTGAAAAATCATACCAAAATGAAATACGTAAATTGCAAAATTGAAATAAGGGTTATGGGACTTACTCCGAAGCCTACGCTCTGCATCAAATTGTGTAGTGGTGCCTATGTAGGCAAATAGGCTCGTGTAGGCACAAAAAGGTGCCTGTGATGGTCAAAAGTCATCATAGAATACCTACGCAACTTCTGCAACTATTACAAAATTCTTCAGAAACCCTAATCGGTGGAATCGATGAATTTTTTGCTTCTAAAAAACCTATAATAGACAAAAACAAAATGAAATCAGCAAAGTAAATTAGATTAATAAATGAAACCCTTGTGGGGTCCCACCATGATCGCCATTTGTAGAGCTAAAAATGTGACACTATGCAAGCAATAAAGAAATCAACTCAAAGAGACAAATAATTGCACAAAATAGAATATATTTCAATAAATGGGGGGAGCTAAAAAACTCCTTGTTACAATTATTCTACCTTAACAGAGTTGATTTGATACAATAGATACAATTTCTAGGGTTCTCTAAAACCCTAGCTATACAAAAATGAGTGTCTTCAACTATGCTTCGCTCCCAACAGAATGAGTGGGCTTGTGAGATATCCGATTTTGGGCCACTCTAGCTTCAACAACTATCCAATATTGAATGAGAACCTATAGATCTACATACACACAAACAAACAAGGGGATTAGTAATACCTATGAGGGCTCCATAGCGTGAGACCCTCAACTATCAAATAAACCCTAACTACAAATGAATATAGCATACAAAACCTTAGATTATACAATGAAATAATAACAAATGGTGATTTACCTTTTCTTGATGATGATGATCTGTTGCTTCATTACAGATTTAGTGGTAGGATGCCCTAACAACACCTAATGATTTGATGTGGCAAGCTCTAGTTCACATTGATGATGACGATAGGCTCTAGCGGGTGCTTGGAAGGCTCTAGCATGAGCTTGGTAGGCTCTAGAATGAGCCTACGGGATATGGCAGGCTCTAGTGAGCACTTGGTAGGCTCTGTAGTGAGCTTGGAAAGCTCTGGAAGGTGCCTGTAAGTGAGGGTTTAATATATAGAAGCAGATCATGGGGATATGACAGATGGGAGATAATGGTGATAATAGAGAATGGATGTGGAAGTGGTTGGAATGGTGGAAGTCCTATGGCAAGCTAGGGTTTGAGTCAACTCTCACAAGTAGATTCAACCATTGGGATCTTCAGGGCTCTACAACCTTCTGCTTCACAAGGGCTTCTTCAACAATCTCTCCAAGGGTGAGAACATTCCAAGGTTTGAGCATTTGCAAATGCTCTTATTTATAATCCAACCTAGGGTTTTCTTAGGGTTTTAGCTTAACACTTTTGATCGTGTGGCTAAGATTAAATCAAATCCTAAGGCTGAGATTATACTTTAAGTGTGGCATGGATTAATGAAGATGGATGGCTGAGATTAGATTAAATCTAATGGTTGAGGTTAATTGGGTTTAAAATATATATATATATATTTTATAATAAATATATTAAAATATAATAATAAAATATTATATTAAATATAAATAATATAAAATAAATATAAATTAAGTCCAAAGGGGTCAAAAAGTGGTGGGAAAGGGCTAAAGTGGGCCTTTTGAAGGTGGGAAAGGCATGAAATGGTTAAATGAGTGGCGGGAAAGGTGTGTGGTGGACAAGTGGGTGGTGGGATGGTTAGGATGAAGGATTAATGGCTAGGATTTGGTGTCTACGGGGTGAAATTTCTGGGACCAATCAGACAACTAATTCTTCATTTTGCTAAATAGGTTTGGAGGAGGAATGTGTACTTTGAGATTATATTCAACTTCCATCTCATAAAAATCATGCCATGGAAGTAGTGACATCATATTATCAATGTACCACTCGAGATCGTGCCATTCTGGATTGTTCCTTCATTGCATGATATCTTCCTTGGGGCAACAATGAAAACTCTTTGCTTTAAAAAACTTCACAAATTGACCCAAAGAGTCATATTTCCACTGTTGGAGCAATTCGACCAAACCAAGGTCATAGAGGGTTTCAAAAATTAGCTTGTTCTGCCCCACTTGGTTTATCTCAATGTCACCAAAGTGAAATGGCATGTCACACATGGTAGGCTTTCTTCGATCCATTCCATAGGTGTCATTGATGAAGTTGCTTTGCCAGGTAACCACAACATGAAAATGCATTCTATAGTGAAGTATGGAAGGAGGAAAACTTGTCAATAAAGCCAAAAATCTGTACCACAACACCTTACGTAAATAGGAAGATATCACCTTTCTTCTTCGCTATGATCTCCTCCTTCGTTGCCCTCGATAATCTCTTACATGCACCAAAAATAAGCTCGAGGGTAGGGCCTAGGAATATACAGTTGAAATTATAATAGGACTCCCATCTTGAAATACTTTGAGTCCATAAATAAATGGGTAATTTTTGATCTACCTCATCGATCTGTTCCACAACTATAAATGAAAAATGCTGGTGCATGTAAAAAAAGAAATTCCATACAAAAAATGAAAAGTATTTGAACACCACCTCTTCTTTACTTTGTACCTTCTCCAAATGTGTGGCATCCTTTGAACCACGTAATTTTCCCAATCAAAGAAAATTGAATTAGTGCTCGCATTCACCATCATCAGGGTATAAAACTCTACCTATGAAATACAGTGTGTCATCACCGCTTGCTATTTGAACACCATAAAATTGGTAGAAAGACCAACAACCCATGCCAAAATGGAAAATAGGTCTGGATTCTAGAAATTTGTTAGCAGCTTTGACAAAGCTGATAGCTCTCCAAACTATGGAGTCTCTTTCAATTGACTCTCCATAAACTGGTGCAACAACATAGTTGACTTGTATCTTTCCTCCTACTCCTCGAGATTAAGCTTTTTGAATATTATGTTCAAAGGAGGTCTGACTACATTGGCTAAAATGTTGAACAACCTATGTATGTTCGTATTTTGAATGGTTCTCTATTGAAATAAATAAACAATATTTCATTATTGAAGCAGTGTTTAAATAATACACAGTATGCTTCAATTAGCTCGGGAGAAGCGGATCCCAACAATAATCCGCTCAATATTAAGCTAAAGCTGTAACAAGAAAATAATGTAATAAACTAAGAAGTGCTAAAATATATTATACACTAACATCCCCCCTTATTACATTATTTATGTAATTGAAGAACTACTAATATCCCCCCTGATTACATCATTTGGTAATACAAAGAGAGCTGCGAAACAATTCAAATTTGACATGTGTAAATGCCTTAGTGAAAATGTCCGCAACTTGAGCATTGGTGGGAATGTACTGAAGCTGATTTTGGTGCCTTGTAACTTTGTCTCGAATGAAGTGACATTGTGTGTCAATATGCTTGGTTCTTTCATGATGTACTAGATTCTTGACAAGATTCAAAACACCGATGTTGTCGTAGAACAAGTGTATTGGAGATTTTGATGGAAGACCCATACTTGTTAGGATGCGATGCAACCATATCACTTCGCACACAGCTTCATGTGCGGCGTGATATTCTGCCTCTGTTGATGAAATATCAACCACCTGTTGCTTCTTGTTATGCCAAGAGACAGGACCAGATCCAAGATGAAACAAATATCCTGAATTTGATTTACAGTCATCATATGATCCAACATAGTCGGAGTTCATGTATCCCTATAAGAAGAATTTGTTGTTCCTCTTATATTCTAGGCCATATTCCATTGTGCCATGGACATAGTGAAGAACGTGCTTTGCTGCTTTCCAGTGTGTAGTCTTAGGCTCCTGCATGAACCTCGAAAGATAGTTGACAGTAAATATGATATCTGGCCTAGTGTTGGTCAGATATATGAGACTCCCAATCAACTGGCGATAGAGAGTACCATCTACCTAAGGTGAATCATCATATCGCAATAACTGAATTCCTATTTCCATCGAAGTTGACATTGGTTTACAATTAATCATGCAATATTTTTCCAATAGGGTCTTGGCATATTTTTTTGAGACACTTTGATGTAGTGCTCCTTCTGGATGACTTCCAGACCAAGAAAATAATGGAGAAGTTCAAGATTTGACATCTCAAAATATTGACACAAGTCTCTTTTGATAGTAGAAATCATTATTTTTGAACTCCCTGTAATGAGTAGATCATCAACATAGAGTACAAGAAACACTATTTCAGAACCTTGTTTCTTAAAATAGAGGTTTGCATCTGACGAAAATCTTTTAAAACCATGCTGCAGAAGGTGATGATCCATTTTTATATACCAAGCCCAAGGGGCTTGTTTCAAACCATATAAGGATTTTACCAATCTGCAAACTTTTTGCTGTTGGCCTTCCACTTCAAATCCTTTCGGTTGAGTCATGTAGACTTCTTCTTGGAGATCACCATTTAGAAAAGCACTCTTAACATCCATTTGGTGTACTTTCCACCCATATTGTGTTGCCATAGCACAAAGAACTTGAATGGTTGTCATCCGAGCAGTAGGTGCAAAAGTTTCTTCATAGTCAATGCCTTCTCTTTGAGCATAGCCCTTTGCAACAAGTCGGGCCTTATGCTTATCTATTGTACCATCTACCTTGTACTTAAATTTATACACCCATTTGTAGCCTATGGGTTTCTTTTCATATGGCAGATCGATAAGCTTCCAAGTTTTGTTTTTCATCAAAGACTTATACTCTGCACCCATAGCAGCCTTCCACTAAGGCTCACCAAGAGCAACTTGCACTGATGCAGGTTCAAGATCATCTATGGAAGACATAAACACCCTATCACTATCAATATCCATATATTATATATCTCTCTCTGGATCTACAAAAAATTCCTCAAAATATTGACACGGCTCATCAACCCCAGTATTCTCTGTTGCAGCTTTCTCTTGTCGAGCCATGCTGCGAGTACGAGGCCTATCCAATGTCAAATATGGTGGAGTGGATAGCTTAGAGTCTTTGATTGTATTTGTATACCACTTTGGATTCTTCTTCTGAGGTGTTGAAGAAGATGAAGACGGACCTCCAACTTTTGATGAAGGAGATTTATCAATCTTAGTTTCCACAAGGTCTAGGTATACATCTGATGTGTTTTATGATGTGAAAGCCTCATCAAAAACTACATCTCTACTGATGTGTATCTTCTTGGTCAAGGAATCAATCAAATGATAACTCTTAGAGTGCTCATCATACCCAAGAAGAATACACTTCAATGTCTTCTCATCTAGCTTCTTCCTTTTCTCTTTTGGTATGTGCATGAAAGCTTTACATCCAAAAATGCGTAGATGAGAAATGGAGGGTTTTTTGCCACTCCATGCTTCCTGTGGAGTCATTACTTGTAGAGCCTTTGTGGGTGCCCTATTCAATAGATATACTACTATGGTGACAGCTTCTACCCAATATAGTTGCTCAAGACTAGCTCCTGTGAGCATGCAACGAACCATTTCCATGATGGAACGATTCCTCCTTTCAACAACTCCATTTTGCTGAGGAGTATAAGAAGTAGTTAACTGTCGTGTGATCCCATTTTCTTTCAAGAACTTAGAGAATTATTTAGAGGTGAACTCCCCCCCTCGATCTGAGTGGAGGGTCTTTATAGAAGTCCCTGACTCCTTTTCAACAGATTTCTTGAATTGCTGAAAGAAGCCAAATTCTTTAGATTTTAGTTGAAGAAAGAATACCCACATATTTCGTGAGTAATCATCTATGAATAAATGAAAATACCTCTTACCCCCACAACTTTTGGGAGCAAAGGGACCACACAGATCGGTGTGAATCAACTCTAGAGGTTTCTTTGCTCTTGTAGAGCTCCTTTCAAAAGGAACTCTATGTTGCTTTCCTACCAAGCAGTCAGAGCAAACTGGTAAAGTGGTAGAAAGGGAAAGAAGACCTTTTACCATTTGATACTTACTTAACTCAAGTAAGTAACCAGAACTCAAATGTCCATATCTCTTGTGCCATAGGGAAGTTGCCTCCTTTGTAGAGACTATCATGGCTACATGTGGAGTAGAGATAGCATCTAAGGCAAATAAGTCATGCTTATATGAAGCAGTGGCAATGTTATTACCCCTCCTGGTAATAGAACAACACTTCTTGCCTCCCTCAACACTAAATTTCACAACCATATCTTTGTCCAGAATTTGTGTGACTGACAAAAAATTGTTTGCCAATCCTAGAACATAGAGAACTTTGTCAATCTAACACTTGCCATCAAGAAGCATGACTAAAATAGTACCTTCTCCCTAAAACTTGTAGGTTTTATCATTAGCACTAGTGACAGGCTTACCCTCTTTGGCCTCAAAAGATTCAAACCATGATTTTTCACTAGTCATGTGCTTACTGGCTCCAGAATCAACATACCAGATAGGATCCGTCTGCTTGGACACTATGGTAGTCATGAGAACTTTGTGGGCTCTCTCAGAATCCATGTCAAATTCTTTAACAACAACATTCAATTGTTGTTTGTTCTTTTGTGGTTTGTTCTAGCCTTTCTGTTTTGATTGTTTATTCTTATGCCATCTATTTGTATCATGACCTTCTTTGTCATAGATCTTGCAATATCATTTTTTTTGTTGAGGTTGTTGAGTTTGTTTCCCTTTTGAATCCTTTTGTGAATTCCCTCCCTTCTAAAAATTACCCTTCTTCTGGTTCTGCCCTTTCCTGTTGATGTAGAGGGGAGTGTTAGAAGAATCATCTCGCTGTAGTTGGCATGCCTCCTCCTCTTGAAGCATATTAACCAATTCTACAAAAGTAACTTTCCCTTGCGATACCTGAAGGAAAGTGATCAACACCCGATAAGAATCAGGTAAAACTCTCAATACAATTGAGGTAAGGAGCTTGTCATGAACTGGTTCTCCTAAAGAATTCAACTTTGCTTTCAATTCAGACACTCTACAAAGAAAAAATTCAACTGTCTCCCCTTGCTTCATGCTTAGACTGTGTAATTGAGATTGAAGAAATAGAATAGTGGAATCATTCTTTCCCTCATATATAGTATTAAGGGCATCCCATACCTCTTTACTATGTTCACAATCAGCAATATGGGGTTGAACTTCATCAGCCACAACAAGCAAAATGAGCACCTTTGCTTTGCTATCTAGCTTGTCAAAGTATTTTTGAGTAGTAGATGGAGCTGTAGCACCAAAAGCAGATGAAGGTCTTGTTGTTTCTCCAGATACAACATCCCATAAGTCATCCATGACTAGGATAGCCTTCATCTTGTTTTTCCATGGTGTGTAATTAGGACCTTTCAACAACTGATGAGAATCAATCATTAATTTTGCAAACATGGTGAAGGTTCATTATAACACCAATTGGTCCCCCTTTCGATATAATTTTTTCTAGGCTGTTATACCATACAAAATACCCACTCTTACGTGAGGGAAACTATAGGTATTTAGAAAGATAAAAAAATCACCCGCCCTTATGTGAGGGAAACTATAGGTAATTTTTAGAGATCATACGATATGTGGTACTTAAGCAGTACTGAAAGGGAATAGTCTTGTTGATGGCACCTACCATAGAAAGTTTGCAATCCTCATGCGTGGGGTGTAACTTCCCCTAAAAACTTTGGATTTCAAAACTTTCATCAGGATTTATGCCTAAACACAAGAACTATTAGGGTAATTGATGGAGTAAAAAAGTGCAAAATGGCAAACTTATCTCTCCTCGATGATTTATAGAGAACAAGCTCAGACATCATTTTGGCAGCTATATTAGGTGGTGGATACAGTAGCACAATCATGACAGCTTTACCTGTAAGTGCTGGCCAGAGGTATCACAAATACCGAACACTGTAGTGCAATAAATTGCACGGATGGGTTTTAATTATTTTGGGGACTTAGGAGTGAATTTCATTTTAAATTTTAATGTTATAGTGCAAAAAATGAAATATGCAACATACAACATAAAAGTGCCCACATAAATAACCCACTAGGTGTCGGGCACAGTCGAAAATGCACCTTTACAATAATGCCAAATTTGCTTTTCAAAAAATTACTCACTTTCCCCCTTTGATTTTTGGAAAAAAAATACCCCCCTTATAAAAAATTTCTCAACAAAGCATTTTTATAATTATTTTATAGCTTTAAAGTTAAAAAAAATATTAATTTTAATTTATATAGTTAAAAAACCATTAAAAAATAAATTAAAATCAAATTAAAAATTTAATTTTAATTTATATAGTTTAAAACTATGTAAAATAAATTAAAATCAATAATTAATCTTAACTAAAGAAAAATAATAATAAAAAAAAAACTTTGAAAAAAAATGTTTTTACCTTTTTTTTTTTTTCCAAGGGGGGGTCGGCGGGATTTGAACCCCCGACCTGCAGGCTCCTTGAGCCTTACCGCACAATCCACCACCAGGTGGACTAGCGGGCTAATCCAAAAGGATCAGGGACCCCCTCCTATTTGAGGAGGGTCTCGTAACCCCTTCCCCTATGTGGCCGCATGGTCGTGGCTTTCTCGGTGGTTGGCGACGACAGTAGGACGCCCGCGACAGCTGCAGCAGGTGGCCATGGCTAGCGATGACGGTAGGGCATCCCACGACGGTTGCTGCTGTAGGTGGCCATGGTTGCTGCAAGGTGGCTACGGCTGCAGCAGGTGGCCTGCGTTGTAGGGGGGGTGGGGCGCGCGTCGCGTGAAAAAATAAATCACGCGACGTGGGGGGGGTTGGACGCGCATCGCATGAAAAAATAAATCATGCGACGTCGGGGGGGTGGGACACGCGTCGCATGAAAAAATAAATTACACGAAGTCGGGGGGGGTGTGCGTCGCATGAAAAAATAAATCATTTGACGTTGGGGTCGGGGGGAGGAAAGAAAAAAAACACGCTGCATGGGGGATCCAAGAAGAAAAAAAACACGCTGCGCAGGGGGGAAAATGCACTGCGTGCACAGGAAAACGCACTGCGCTGAAAAATTTTCTCAGACCAGTGCTAATTTTGTTTTTTTTATATCTTCTAGCAATCCTCTGCTGCGAAAATTGTTTTTTTTTTCAGACCAGCTCTAAAAATATCATTGCCACCTCCTCTCTCTCTCCGCCTTCTGGCTCTGATGCCAGATCTGATACCATGTTGAAATAAACGAACAATATTTCATTATTGAAGCAGTGTTTAAATAATACACAGTATGCTTCAATTAGCTCGGGAGAAGTGGATCCCAACAATAATCCGCTCAATATTAAGCTAAAGCTGTAACAGGAAAATAATGTAATAAACTAAGAAGTGCTAAAATATATTATACACTAACATTCTCATCGCAAGGTGATAAAATTTTGAAATTACTAAAATAAACTCTATGCAGGCATGAACCAGTGTCCACAATAACCAAAAAATATGTGCATGGTATGCTCTGGTACGTGAGCTCTCGGGTGTTAATCCTTTCGTTACAACAAATTCCACCTCTTGGTGCAATTCTTCCATGCCCTTGTTAAAAATGGTGCAATCACTAATGTTTCCCAATGCATCATAGTATGGTTCAAATTTCTCATCTTCTTTCTTCTTGATTTTCTTATATTTTTGGCCTATCACAACTTTATTCTATTTCTTCATTGTTTCCATGACTTTCACTTTCTTTGCTTCTACATTTTTCCTTGCCATATTTGACCTTCAGATAGTAGAAAGCTCAAAAATAACAAAACCCTTGAGCTGAAGCAATCCCACACTTCAAGTAGTGAATTTGTGCATAGGAAATCTACAATTTACTATTTGTTCAATTGAAATGTTCACCCTTCTTATAGCTTTTGACCACAACTACCAAATTTAATGCATGCAACACACCTACTGAATTGGGGTGAACATGAGATTTAAATCTCATGCTTTCCCATGATTTCTAACTATTTTGCCATATCTTTCTCGAGCATTGTGAGAGATCATTTTGCATTTTTCCTTCTAGGGACATGCAACCTGTCATTAACAGTTAGTTTTACGAAGCGCAACTACTTTCTTTCCACCTTGAACTGTGTGACTGGAGTGCTTTTTGAGAGAAACTATCTTTTTTGTTGATTTAAAGTGCCAAAAACACCTTTGGGCAGTTTCTTTGGTGAAATTACCTTCGAATTGTGCACATAACTGGAGTTTTGCTACCGAAAGTAGAGCATAAAGCGCTTTCACTTCCCTGGATACCAAAAATAACTTTTGCTAACTTGAGTACCCGAAAAGCATGCCAACTTGGTCAAATGCCTAAAAATACTCCTTGATGGATGAAAAGATTAAAACTCGATGCACTTAACTCCATGCATCGAAAGAGCAAAGAATTTTTAAAACCTGCATGCATTTCACTGATTTAAAACACTGAAAATACCTTTGATATCTTAGCTGCCAAAAAAGCAAGGCATGTAACCAATATACCACTTTTCACTTTTAGGGTGAATTTTCCAACTTGAGTGCCAAAAATCGAGCATAGTTCATGTTTTCACTCCGAAAGGATAAGGAAGGAATGAAAAAGGATTTTTGCTAGCAAAATGATTTTTGCCAGGGAAAAAAACTTTTCCAGGTGAAAATGACTTTCGCTTCTTGAAGATTTTTTTTTAAACATAAAAATAAAATTGGAAACTATGTACATATTTACATTCATGATCCTGATTTCTTACTAATAGTAGGCCTTCAAATGAAGACCATTGATTGGGATTGGAAACACACAACCATCCATATCCTTCAAATAATATGAATTAAATTGATTTACCCTGGAAATATAAAATGGGCCTTCCTAGATTACCTCAAACTTGTGATGTTCACCTGGTTTTTCCTTGTTCTCATTCCATTTTAACACAAGATCATCCACGTTAAATGCCTTCTCTAAAGTCTTCTTGCTAAACCAATTTGTTGTCATCTGAGCATGCTCCATGAAAGCATTATATGATTTCTCCCTTTCTTCTTCCACCCGTAATAGCTAAGCTAACCTTGCACTTAAGGGATCAAATTCATCATTTTTATCATCAAGTAATTGCAAAGAATGAAGGGTCAACAACTCAATATGAATGGGCAAGACTGCTTCCTTATCATACACCAAAGAATAGGGGTATGTCTTGATAGAATTTTTAATTGAGATGCGATCAAACCATAAAGATTGGTTCAAGAGAAAATGCCAACTTCTCTTGTTGTCACCAAGAGTCCTCTTCAAAATACTAAGCAGATCGTTGTTCATGGATTCAACCAAACCGTTTCCCTACCGATAGTAATTTGATAAAGTTTTCAAATAAATACCATACTTACCTACAAAATCACTTATTTTGGTATCGATGAATGAAGTTTTGTTGTCTGTTACAATCACATATGGTATACCAAAATGAGTGATCAATCCTTCAAGGAAAGTGATGACTACCTCCTAGTTTGCCTTCTTAGTTGTGACTGCTTCAACTCATCAGGTGAAATAATTAGTTGCAATCAAAATGTATTTATGTTTGGTAGATGAATTAGGATCAATGATCCCAATAAAATCTAAACCCCATTGTTGAAATGGTGCTTCTACTTAAATCGGGTGAAGAGGCAAAGGTGCATTTTTGCTCTTGTCGACATACCTTTGGCATTTAGGACAACTTTGAATGACCTTAAATACATCTAAAAAAATGGTGGACCATAAATAACCTGCTTTGATAATTTTTAAAGCCATGGGTCTTCCTGCATAGTGGCCTCCTAACAACCTAGAATGAAACTCTTCCAGGATTATTTGCTTTACTGATTCTATGACACACCTAAGAAACACTTCATTAATATTATTATGGAACAATCCATCTAGCAACATAACATACCTAAGAGATAGTAGTCTAAATCTTCTTCTTTGTGAAACATTGAGGTGTGAAGGACACCTTATTGAATTGAAGTATTCCACAAGGTCCTCTATCCAATCACGATCAATTGAGGAATGACTAGCAAGATTTCTTTCACGTATTAAATATTCATGTTGGTAAACCATTGATTCGAGGGTAGTGGTCTTTGCAAGCTCTTGACATAGTGCTCGACCATGAACCAACTTGGTTGGTCAAACTTCAATATCATATTATTGGATTTTAGAAATCCAACCAACTCTCTTGTCTCCAAGTTCACCTTGGATAATTAAACTTTGGACATCTGGATGAACAACATAAACAATTGTTTTACTTTACGAAACAAAATTCCAAGACTTCTTCAGAGAATTCATTACTGCATACACTTTCTTCTCATTGAAGTTATACTTTTCCTCATGCGGTTGAATAACTTAGCTTACAAATGTTATTGTCTTCTCATCTCCATATTCTCCCTTCTGTGTGAGCACAACTTCATAACTTTCTTGTTCACCAACAACATAAAGGATAAAATACTTCGAATAGTTGGGGTTTATCAAAACAAGGGCTTGAGCAATTATTTCCTTGATTTACCAAAATGCTTACTTCCTTTGCTAAATCCATTTGAAATCAACATATTTCTTCAATATTTCAGTCATTGGTTTCACAACTTGGAAAAAATCTACAATAAACTTTCAAATAAAATTAATCTGACCAAAAAATGACTACAAAATTTTCTTGCTAGTTAGTAGTGGAAGCTTAAAAAAAGCCTTAGTTCTAGCTATATTAATAGCTAAACGCTTTTATGAGATTACATGGCCTAGGATATTTTCCTCCTTCACCACAAAGATAGACTTCTTTTGGTTAATGGATATCCTAAACTCTTGATATTTTTCAAACACTCATCGTAAATGCAAGTTGTGCTCCTCCCTCTTATGAGAAAATATAGTCATATCATCCAAATAAATAACAATGATTCAATTTAATAACTCTTCGAAAGCTACTTCCATTCCTCTCTAAAAGGTTGCTCCAACATTCGAGAGACCAAAAGGCATTCACTAATAAGCAAATGCATCCCATTTTGTGGTGAATGTCATTTTGTGTTGGTCTTCATCCTTGACCCATATCTAATTGTAGCCAAAGAATCTATCTAACAGAGAAAATCATTGAGCTCCTACAACTATGTGAAGAATCTGATCAATCTGTGGCAAAGGATAATGATCCTTCAAAGAAGCCTAATTTAAATTTCAAAAATCAACACATAGGTGAATATCTCCATTATTTTTTCTCATAGAGACCAAATTAGCTACCCAGGTAGAATTCTTGATTGGGTAAATAATTTTATCTTCCAACATTTTCAACAGTCCAGATTTCACCAGGACTTCAATTTTAGGATTTACTAGTCTCTATTTCTACCTCAAGGGTTTCACTCCTTCCTATAGTTTAATAGTATGCTAGATTATATTATTATTATAACCTTTAAGGTCCTGATAACTCTAGGCAATAATGTTTGGAAATTCATAGTATAGCTCCTTGATTAGCTCAAGTTCTTCTGGAGTGCAATTAGTTCCAACCTTTATTAACTTTTCAGGTTCCAATTGTAGCTTGATATATTCCTTCTCATCTACTTTGATCTTATGTTTTTTAGCTCTATCATTCTAATCAAAGATACTTTCGAGCGAAATCAATCCTTTCAAGATATGGTTATTTATTAACTGGATTAGTCCTATATTTTACAATTTATTTCCATATCTCATCTACATTTTTGCTACCAACGCTTTGCCTTTGATTTTTATATTTCTATTAGAGCCTTATGTTCGTCCAGAGCACGTTCCAACTCGGTGATATTTGCTTTAGCTTCAAAAAAGTTCTTCTTGAAATGCTTACCGTGCAAGTAGATCGAGCTCATCCCCAATTGAATGTTCCCCATATTTTTTGTAGTGTCAATCTATGTAATGTCCTCTATAATAAATTCATAAGCATAATCACTTGGAACCATCTCTCCTTGGGGCTTTCAGACCCGTGGAATCATTTTCACAGTGTGGGACTCCATAGCTTCAGGTTCAAAAGAGACCTTATTTAATGTCTTCAATAGAGTCTGAGCCTCCTTTCACTTATGGTTTTTCAACCATTGTGATGAAATTTGTTGGGATTGACTGATATTTTCTACAATAGGGTACTCCAACACAACTTCCATATCTAAATTTGGTAGCGCCTGCAACTCAAGAAACATGAAAAAAATAAAAATGGTCTTTTGAGGATCTGGCTCAAAAAGGGTAATAGAAATGGGAGTGATTTATGGAATAGAAATAGGTATTTGGCTACAGTTACACTTACTTAATAAGACAATGGTGTACTTATAGCCACGAGAGAACTAAACAGAATGAAAGACAAAGGATCAAAAATGGATGCAAAAATAGATTGGGAGCAGACACAAAAGAACTAAAAGAAAAGGATATAGAAGGAAAGGGAATAGAAGAAGGAACATTGGTGATTGGTGACTAAGGAATAGGAAGCAAACTGAAGTGGAATATATATCGAATGGGGGTGAAATGGAAGTGATAACTACTGAATGGGATGCAACAATCACCAAATACTCCTTAATAAGGAAAGAATATAGAGAAAACATATTTGTGGGCTCTGACACCATTTGAGACGATGATGAATGTGACTGCGATATTTGTTCTTTCTCTTCTCAATATTCCTCCATCTCGTCCTCAACCTCCTCAATATTAATGATCTCAATATTCTAGCCAAGTTGCTCTCCCTAGACCAAAGGAACAGTCTTTTAAACGTTAGCCTGTGTGGCTGTGATTTCAGGAGGAGAGTTTGTGCTAGAAAAAAATACTACACCAGTTCTCAGCTTCTTGGAGACTTTTGAAAAAGAAAGTGTCTCACATACACTCCTTTTATTATGCTGAAACTACTATTTTGGTGATGGCTATTTTTCTTCTTCTACATGTGGCACTTCTTCAGCCATTGATCACTATTTTCTAGTCATGATCTCTTTGCTATCAAATTATTGAAGGCTTTGAGGCACAATTCTAGCAAAATCAATCAATTTGTACTTATCCCAATGCTCATCAAATATAGTTGAAAACATCACATCTATCACTAGCTCATAAACTGACTCGATATTTCCTTGGTGGGCCCTCATAATCTACTAGTTGATGATTTTCTCCTTAGACCAATCAGACAACTGATTCTTCATTTTTCTAAATAGGTTTGGAGGAGGAATGTGGACTTTGAGATTATATTCAACTTCCATCTCATAAAAATCATGCCACGGAAGTAGTGACATCATATTATCAATGTACCACTCGAGATCATGCCATTCTATATTGTTCTTTCATTGCATGATATCTTCCTTGGGGCAACACTAAAAACTCTTTGCTTTAACAAACTTCACAAAATGACCCAAAGAGTCATATTTTCACTTTTGGAGCAATTCAACCAAACCAAGGTCATAGAGGGTTTCAAAAATTAGCTCGTTCTGCCCCACTTGGTTTATCTCAATGTCACCAAAGTGAAATGGCATGTCACACATGGTAGGCTTTCTTCGATCCATTCCATAGGTTTCATTGATGAAGTTGCTTTGTTGGGTAACTACAACATGAAAAAGCATTCTATAGTGAAGTATGGAAGGAGGAAAAACTTGTTGATAAAGTCAAAAATTTGTACCACGATACCTTACGTAAATAGGAAGATATCACCTTTCTGCTTCACTATGATCTCCTCCTTCATCACCCTCGATAATCTCTTACATGCACCAAAAATAAGCTCGAGGGTAGGGCCTAGGAATATACAGTTGAAATTATAATAGGACTCCCCTCTCGAAAAAATTTGAGTCAATAAATAAATGGGCAATTTTTGATCTACCTCATCGATCTGTTCCTCAACTATAAATAAAAATGCTAGTGCATGTAAAAAAAAAAATTCCATACAAAAAATGAATAGTATTTGAACACCACCTCTTCTTCACTTTGTACCTTCTCCAACTGTGTGGCATCCTTTGAACCACGTAATTTTCCCAATAAATTAAAATTGACTTAGTGCTAGCATTCACAATCATCGGGGCATAAAAATATACCTATGAAATACAGTGTGTGATCACCGCTTGCCATTTGAACACCATAGAATTGGTAGAAAGACCAACAACTCATGCCAACATGGAAAATAGGTCTGGATTCTAGAAATTTGTTAGCAACTTCAACAAAGCTGATAGCTCTCCAAACTATGGAGTCTCTTTCAATTGACTCTCCATAAACTGGTGGAACAACATAGTTGACTTATATCTTTCCTCCTGCTCCCCGAGATTAAGCTTTCTGAATATTATGTTCGAAGGAGGTTTGACCTCGTAAGAAAATGCTTCTTTGATTGCATTGGCTAAAATGTTGAACAACCTATGTATGTTTGTATTTTGAATGGTTCTCATCGCAAGGTGATAAAATTTTGAAATTACTAAAATAAACTCTATGCAGGAATGAACCAATGTACACAATAACCAAAAAATATGTGCATGGTATGCAATGGTACGTGAGCTCTCAGGTGTTAATCCTTTTGTTACAACAAATTCCACCTCTTGGTGCAATTCTTCCATGCCCTTGTTAAAAATGGTGCAATCACTAATGTTTCCCAATGCATCATAGTATGGTTAGAATTTCTCATCTTCTTTCCTCTTGATTTTATTATATTTTTGGCCTATCACAACTTTCTTCTGTGTCTTCATTGTTTCCATGACTTTCGCTTTCTTTGCTTCTTCATTTTTCCTTGCCATCTTTGAACTTCAGATAGTAGAAAACTCAAAAATAACAAAACCCTTATGCTAAAGCAATCCCACACTTCAAGTAGTGAATTTGTGCATAAGAACTCTACAATTTACTATTTGTTCAATTGAAATGTTCACCCTTCTTATAGCTTTTTACCACAACTACCAAATTTAATGCATGCAACACACCTACTGAATTGGGGTGAACGTGCGATTTAAATCTTATGCTTTCCTATGACTTCTAACTATTTTGCCATATCTTTCTCGAGCATTGTGAGAGATCATTTTGCCTTTTTCCTTATTGGGACATGCAACCTATCATTAACGATTAGTTTTGGGAAGTGCAACTACTTTCTTTCCACCTTGAACTACGTGACTGGAGTGCTTTTTGAGAGAAACTATCTTTTTCGTTGATTTAAAGTGCCAAAAACACATTTGGGCAGTTTTGTTGGTGAAATTACCTTCGACTTGTGTACATAACTGGAGTTTTGCTACCAAAAGTAGAGCATAAAGTGCTTTCACTTCCTTGGATCCCAAAAATAACTTTCGCTAACTTGAGTACCCGAAAAGCATGCCAACTTGGTCAAATACCTAAAAATACTCCTTGATGGATGAAAAGCTTAAAACTCAATGCACTTAACTCCATGCATCGAAAGAGCAAAGAATTTTTAAAACTTGCATGCGTTTCATTGATTTAAAGCACCGAAAAGACCTTTGATATCTTAGCTGCCAAAAAAGCAAGGCATGTAACCAATATAGCGCTTTTCACTTTTAGGGTGAATTTTCTAACTTGAGTGCCAAAAATCAAGCACAGTTCATGTTTTCACTCCAAAAGGATAAGGAAGGAATGAAAAAGGAGTTTTTATAGAAAAATGATTTTTGCCATCGAAAATACCTTTTCCAGGAGAAAATGACTTTCGCTTCTTGAAGATTTTTCTTTAAACATAAAAATAAAATTAGAACTATGTACATTTTTACATTCATGATCCTGAATTTTTACTGATAGTAGGCCTTCAAATGAAGACCATTGATTGGGATTGGCAACACACAACCATCCATATCCTTCAAATAATATGAATTAAATTGATTTACCCTGGAAATATGAAATGGGCCTTCCCATATTACCTCAAACTTGTGATGTTCACCTGGTTTTTCCTTGTTCTCATTCCATTTTAACACAAGATCACCCACCTTAAATGCCTTCTCTGAAGTCTTCTTGCCAAACCAATTTGTTGTCATTTGAGCATTCTCCATGAAAGCATTATATAATTTCTCCTTTTCTTCTTCCACCCGTAATAGCTGAGCCAACCTTGCACTTAAGGGATCAAATTCATCATTTTTATCATCAAGTAATTACAAATAATGAAGGGTCGACAACTCAATATGAATGGTCAAGACTGCTTCCTTATCATACACCAAAGAATAGGGGTATGTCTTGATAGAATTTTTAATTGAGATGCGATCAAACCATAAAGCTTGGTTCAAGAGCAAATTCCAACTTCACTTGTTGTCACCAAGAGTCCTATTCAAAATACTAAGCATATTCTTGTTCATGGATTCAACCAAACCGTTTCCCTACGGATAGTAATTTGATGAAGTTTCCAAATAAATACCATACTTACCTGCAAAATCACTTATTTTGGTATCGTTGAATGGAGTTTTGTTTTCTGTTACAATCACATATGGTATACCAAAATGAGTGATCAATCCTTTAAGGAAAGTGATGACTACCTCCTGGTTTGCCTTCTTAGTTGGGACTGCTTCAGCCCATCGAGTGAAATAATTAGTTGCAATAAAAATGCATTTATGTTCGGTGTATGAATTAGGATCGATGATCCCAATAAAATCTAAACCCCATTGTTGAAATGGTGCTTCTACTTAGATCAGGTGAAGAGGCAAAGGTGCTTTGTTGCTCCTGTCAACATACCTTTGGCATTTAGGACAACTTTGAATGACCTTAAATGCATCTAAAAAAATGGTGGACCATAAATAACATGCTTTGATAATTTTTAAAGCCATGGGTCTTCCTGCATAGTGGCCTCCTAACAACCCAGAATGAAACTCTTCTAGGATTTTTTGCTTTACTGATTCTATGACACACCTGAGAAGAACTTCATCAATATTATTATGGAACAATCCATCTGGAAACATAACATACCTAAGGTCTAGTAGTCTAAATATTCTTTGTGAAACATTGAAGTGTGAAGGATATCTTATTGAATTGAAGTATTTGACAAGGTCCTCTATCCAATCACGATCAATTGAGGAATGATTAGCAAGATTTCTTTCACTTATTAAATATTCATGCTGGTAAACCATTGATTCGAGGGTAGTGGTCTTCACAAGCTCTTGACATAGTGCTCAACCATGAAACAACTTGGTTGGTCAAACTTCAATATCATATTCTTGGATTTTAGAAATCCAACCAGCTCTCTTGTCTCCAAGTTCACCTTGGATAATGAAACTTTGGACATCTGGATGAACAACATAAATAATTTTTTTACTTTACGAAACAAAATGCCAAAACTTCTTCAAAGAATTCATTACTGCATACACTTTCTTCTCATTGAAGTTATACTTTTCCTCATGTGGTTGAATAACTTAGCTTAAAAATGTTATTGTCTTCTCATCTCCATATTCTCCCTTCTGTGTGAGCACAACTTCATAACTTTCTTGTTCACCAACAACATAAAGGATAAAATACTTCGAATAGTTGGGGTTTATCAAAACAAGGGCTTGAGCAATTATTTCCTTGATTTACAAAAATGCTTACTTCCTTTGCTCAATCAATTTGAAATCAACATCTTTCTTCAAGATTTTAGTCATAGGTTTCACAACTCGGGAAAAATCTACAATAAACTTTCAAATAAAATTAATCTGACCAAAAAATGACTGCAAAATTTTCTTGTTGGTTGGTAGTGGAAGCTTCAAAAGAGCCTCAGTTCTAGCTAGATTAATAGTTAAACCCTTTTATGAGATTACATGACCTAGGATATTTTCCTCCTTCACCACAAATATAGACTTATTTGGGTTAATGGATATCCTGAACTCTTGATATTTTTCAAACACTCATCGTAAATGCAAGTTGTGCTCCTCCCTCTTATGAGAAAATATAGTCATATCATCCAAATAAATAACAATGATTCAATTTAATAACTCACTGAAAGCTACATCCATTCCTTTATAAAAGGTTTCTCCAGCATTTGAGAGACCAAAAGGCATTCACTAATAAGCAAATGCATCCCATTTTGTGGTGAATGTCATTTTGTATTGGTTTTCATCCTTGACCCATATCTAATTGTAGCTAGAGAATCCATCTAACAGAGAAAATCATTAAGCTCCTACAACTATGTGAAGAATATGATCAATCTGTGGTAAAGGATGTTGACAATTTTGGGTACTTTGGGTACATTGCCTTTGCTCAAGTGTATAAGTTGTCATTGATGTCAAGAAGCTCTTGAAGGAATTTGATTTGATGTCAAATAATTTGTTTTGATGAAGGTTACGGCATGACAGTTTCAAAGGTCTTTTGTAAACCCCAAGTTGGTAGGTTTAAAGATTACAGGTGGATGCATTAGTTTAATGCATTTGGGTCCAGGAGGAAGTATTTATTTAAATAATTAAAAACCTTGTTAAGGTTCCCTTTAATTATTTTTAAATAAATATTAAATTATTGTTTGCAATGGGTTCTCCTAACCCATGGTGCAAATGTCTTAACTATGTGGGCACTATGTTTTAAGATTGTGGGTGCTAGCCAAGACCTCCGCCGACGTGTTAAACTCCTTGCCAACATCAAGAGATTATAGTAAAAATGCATATAAATCTCCCTCGATGAAAATCAAGAATCATCCCATTCGTATTTTGAAAAGAGTTGCTCACTGTGATTTCATGATCTGCTGTTCAGATTTCTTCTCCGATTGTGTCTTTGCTATTTTTGTAAACTTGCTGTTTGACTGTGTCTTCACCGTTTTCGTGAATCCGGTGTTCATTTGTTGTAATCACCATTTGTCATAAATCCATCGTAAGGTTTTCGTCTTCGTGTTCACATCAGAAGAAAGGGAGGCACTGTTGTTTTATTTAATCCCTGGCGTAGAAGGAACAAGGCTAATAGCGTGAGGTTTAAACCTCACCAGGTGCCTTTGGTGCACCAGTAGCGGCTAGGCTATTGGCGCGCTACCCAAACGAGAGGTTCCGCATTTGAATAACATGAAAGGGTTTTTCATCGTGAAGTGGACGCAACGGGTGGTGTTAGAATTTGTGCGCAATTTCTCCATAGCATGATTTTTGATGTTGGCCAAGGTATTTTCGAAATTAATTTTTGCTAAGTGTATTTTGCGGATGGAGGAAGTTTATTAGAGGGAAAAATAGCTTAGGAGTTATAAGGAGTTTAAAGCTTGTTTTATTTTGATAAAATATTCTTTTGAAGGTGTTGTTTGAAATATCTTATTGCATTCTTATGAGAAATAAATTTTATTTTTGATAAGACTATAAGGGAGAAATAAGGTGTATAAGGGATAAATTTTTCTTGTAATGTTGAGAGTGCTTTTGGTTGATTATGGAAATGAAAGCATGATGTTTTAAGGTTAAAATCGCTTCTTGTGTGAAGTTGTGAAACCTTAAGTGGGCAGCTTTGAGATTGACATTTGCTTTCATTAAATTGGTAATAATCAAGCTATTCTTTACTTGGTTAAAGTGTTGGGCTTACTCCTTTGTTGATGATTTGAAAAGTTGTGTGTGCTCTTGTTGATTTGAGTTGGTGGATGCTTTTTGTTCAAACAATATTGGAGAGAAAATGAGTTCTACTTGTTTCCTTTTCTGATGTTGATTGTGAAATTCTTCAAGGTTGTGTTTTGAGTTGAACGGTGTTGATTGAACCTTGTTTGATGAGCATTGTTGTTGAAGCCCTAATTGATGGTGAAAAGAACATGAGTATCATTGTTATGTGATTATTTGCATAGTTGGCAATTTTTGGGGTTTCATGTTCTTGAAAGAAAGCATTCTATCCTATCCATTTCAGATATTGAGTTGAGTTTTTAGATTTGAGATTGAGTTTGAGCTGAGTTGATTTGAGTTGAGTTTTGAGATTAGGAGTTGAGTATAGAACATATTGAGTCTCTAACAATTCTCTTTATGCTTCTATGAGTTTGACAAATCACATTGGGTCTCTAACAATTCACCTTGTGATTTCCTACTAAGTTTTTTTTTTCTTGGTGAGCTTGCTGAGTTTTTGGACAGGTTTTTGTGGGGACTTGTGAGCATTCTTGGATAGGTTTCGATGGGGACTTGTGAGTAGTTTTGGATAGGTTCCGGTGGGGACTTGTGAGCAGATTTGGATAGGTCCTAGCAGAGGATTTGTGAGCTAAGTTTGATAGTTCTATCAGAGAACTTGAGGATAGAGGTGCACTGGTTCTTTGAGAAGAACCTGAGGATAGATTTGGCAAGTCTTTGAGATGGTTTGTGTGCAGATGATTGATTTGTTCAAGCATTGGATAGATTTGATAGATAGAGGAAGACTTGTACTAGACCGACTGACTATGTTTGGTATAGGTTGTTGAGCTGCTGTGGATGTGATCATAGAAGGCAGAGGTCTCTTAGGCTAAGCATTGAGGACAGGAGGTCTTCGAGGGAAAGGAGTTCCACGTGCTGGCAAGAGGTAGAGGTAGTTGATCTTCTAAGGGATCATTTCCAAAGCAGAGGGGAAGGTATCTCATTTGAGTAGAGGCTCATAAATTTTGATTGGGGGAAGGTATATCCTTTGGGCCGAGGCTCATAAACATTGTAATTGGGAAGGATTCCCAAAGAAATTTGAGATAACTTTTAGAGAAAATTTTTGTGGATGTAGCCCAACCATTTTGGGTGAACCACATTAAAATTGGTGTCACTTTGTGGATGATATTGTGCATTGCTTTGATATTGCTTTGGGTATATTGCTTTACTATTTTGAAGTATAAAGGAAAAAGTAAAAAGAGGTCTTATACTGTTCACCCCCCTCTCAGTATAAGCTTGTGTTCTTCAAAGGATAATGATCCTTCAAAGAACCCTGATTTAAATTTCAAAAATCAACACATAGGTGAATATCTCCATTATTTTTTCTCACAGGGACCAAATTAGCTACCCAGGTAGAATGCTTAATTGGGTAAATAATTTTATCTTCCAACATTTTCAATAGTCTAGCTTTCACCAGGACTTCAATTTTAGGATTTACTAGTCTCTATTTCTACCTAAAGAGTTTCACTCCTTCCTACAGTTTAATAGTATGCTAGATCATATTGTTATTGTAACCTTTAAGGTCCTGATAACTCTAGGCAATAATGTTTGGAAATTCATAGTATAGCTCCTTGATTAGCTCAAGTTCTTCTGGAGTGCAATTAGTTCCAACCTTGATTAACTTTTTAGGTTCCAATTGTAGCTTGATATATTCCTTCTCATCTATTTTGATCTTATATTTTTTAGCTCTATCATTCTAATCAAAGATACTTTTGAGAGAAATCAATCCTTTCAAGATATGGTTATTTATTAACTGGATTAGTCCTTCATATTCTTCTCCATCAAGTATTCTTCCTTCCATACTACTAGCCTCTTTTATCAAGAAGTTCATGATCTTCTCATCACTTTCAAACACTTACCAGTAGATATTCTTATCAAGAACTAAAGGCTTGTAAACCAACCTTACGGTATTTGGTTTCTTCACCATGTGCTCAATTGGAGAAAAGTTGGTGCCAAGGGATGCTAAAATATCCATGTTTATTTTATTCCTATAAAATTTCTTGAATGTTTAATACCATGAAGGATTCAAAAAAATACCAAACCTTGGTGTGATATACCTTCAGATAATGCTACTTGGAGACACACTTGTTAGTCACTTGATTGACAATCAACTCTAAATCTCCAAAAATTTGAAGTTGTTTGATCCTAAGTTTCTTTGCTTTCTTCAAGCCTAAGTACAATGCTTCATATTCAAAAACATTATTTGTACAACTCCAGGTCAACCTATATGAATATGTCTTATATATGCTAGAAGGGGAGATGAGGACAAATCCTGCTCTGATGTCATTTTTGCATCTTGCGCCATTAAAGTAGAGCTTCCACAACTAATTTGGAATAAAATCTTGATCATCAGATCCCTTCACTTTAGCCTTTTCAGTATTAGTAATGGAGTAACAACCAATCTCAATTTCCATCATCGCATTAAAATAACTCATTAAAAATTCATCTTTTGTATGAAGCTCATCCAAAGTCTCTTCCATTAAATACAATTCTCCTATTTCTTCAGTCATCATATTGATAGAATCCATGGAGTTTTCTTCTTCTTCAATCCTCTCTACTGGAAGGCTTCTCATTATAGTTTTAGATTCTTTTCCCTTTGAAAGGAACTTCTAGGTGAGAGTAATACAAGGATAGATAACCTCCCAATTTAGTAGTAAACTCTCTTGAGAGGCACATACTAAAATATGGCTCTAGGTCAACTTCAACCACCTCTTGAATCATAGTGAAATGATATATCTTATGCAGGAAAATGGGGATATCTTTGATGAAACCTACTGTTCTTATAGGAGTACCGTATAACTACAAAACTTTCAAGCTACTCTTGGTATATTCCATGTCCATAACATCACAAACCACCTTTGGTATGATAGTCATTGCGACACCAGAGTCAATTATGCATTTATGCACAATCCAACCCTCCATACAGAGAGACAAATAAAATGGTGGTGGTCTATTATTTTTAGTAGCTGAAGTTGTAAGCATCTAGGTTAACATAGTCTAATTAGGTTTTTATTTTTATATTTAATAGAATTTAAATATTCTTATAATAATTTAACCTGTCCAGGCAATTGCAACGCATCGTAGAGACTAGCCTTGGCGAGAATCTCCTTAGTTCTTCAACAATGTTATACGTGGATAAATTGGACTCCCTTCCTTCGTTAGAAGTTTCATACTTACTCTGATATTGTTTCGTAGCTTCCACCCTTTGCCATTTAGTCAATGATGATTATTTAAGGTGTTCTTTTACCTGTTCCTTTGTATTAGCTTGTGCTTACAAAGTTGATGCTTTCACTTGAGAGATTCTTTCTTTTTTTTGTGTAGGAAAGATATATTTCAAAAGAATAGGTTCTTTCGACTTGGATGCTGAGCCAGGTGCCTTAACTTGTGCTTGTATTTTTTCATTCTGCACATTTGGTTTAGAAGATACTTGTAGCGACTCCATTTCACTTGGTTCCATGGTGACCAGATTTTTCCTAGATCTCATGAGAACTGAAACTTATTTTACCAATGTCTGCACATAGTTCAGACGAATCATGCAAGTTTGTTCACCATGTAGATCATTGCAGGTAGAGTACCAATACATTTTATCTGATGGGCCATCTTCTTCATTTGTAAACATGGTTGAATTCATTTTAGGGGTCTCCCTAGTCAAAACTGCTTGCTCTCTGGTGATTGGTGGAGGTTGAAATATCCCAGGCTAGAAATATCTCTCAGATTACCTTTCTTAATTTTTGTGATTTCATTTGTCATCACCCTCATTTTTGAGTTTATTTATTGTATCTCTTGTATAAATTTAGCTTGAGGATCGAGATTTGAGGGTGCTGGGGGAGTTGGTAATGGTAGTGACACTGATAGAGATGATAGTGCTAGGAATGGGACTGGAGTGGGCAACTATGGAATGGAAGGAGTAGGCAATTATGGTATAGATACTGTCGATTTTAGAGATGAACTAGGATTTCACAAAGGAACTAGATACATGGGGGACATTGGAAAAGACTAATAAGATGCATTGGAATATAAATGCTATGGGAGATAAAGAAATATAGGCATCATCATATTTGATATAAGCTTACCAATAGTGATTAAATTAGCTTTGACCTTCTATGCTTTGGAGTTCAAGGCCAAAAATGTATCAACATTGGACTGAAGGATGGCCATGCTAATGTTGGAATTGAAGGCTCAAAGATAATAAAATGTAACTTGTTCAAGAGCCAGTCAAAGACCATCAAGAAATTGCTACCAAGTTCGAGCAAACCTAACATTGAAGTCAATGATTTCCTCCTACAGATGCCTTTAAATATTAGTAAATTGATGCAATAGAGAAAAAGGATCTGCTTGTTCATTTAAACCTTTTATCATTAGCTCAGCCAACTGGTCCCATGTGGAAATAGTGGTAGGTGGTAAAGACCAGTACCAATAAAGCAATTCCCTCTGAGAGAGAGCATGATCAATCTGATCATGACATATTTATCTTTGATGCTATGAATAGTTTCTAAATAAGCCATGACTTGAACATGCTCATAAGCTATTTTTCTTGTACCATCATAAGTAGGCAAAGCCTTTAATGCTGCTAGTGAGATCGAATTTTGAGCTTGCTGATTCAAAGCTATGAAATGATTAAATGCTGAAAAATATCATGGTGGCGATGGATTTTGGGCCATTTGGACCGAAGAATTTGCTCAGGTAGGAAAGCTAGTGGAAGTACTAGAGGAACTTGAAGGAACAAAAAATGCACTAGCTACTTGTAAGGATGTTATGATTGATGGGATAGTCAGAATGACTAATATAGGATGCTCTCCTAAAACTTGGGTATCAAGCTCAAAGAACTCAATAGGATTTTCTAAATTTTTGGCCTTTGATCTTGTGATCATGAAGTACAGCTTTTACCAAATTCACGTTTGGAGAGTTTTGGGTAAAAATGAGTCTCCAGATGTTCTAATCAAATAGTAAAATATGAACATCAAATATTAATATTTCTTAAGATGGAACTTTCGAGGTCCCACCGGGCGTGCTAAAATTTTTTGGTCACAAATCTGCCTAAGTATAAAAATATGCGCCCTAGACCCGACCAACATTGAGAGGCCAAAGGAAAGAGATGTCCTTCGGGTCAATCTCCAGATAGGACTAGTTCCCTTACTAATCTAAAAATTGGTATAAATATTAGGGATAGAAATTAACAAAAATGGATGGGAAATATGGCTGTATGCCAAAGAAACAAAGTGAGAATGAACTAACAACTAAATAACCATGTCAAGTTTAAATCATTATTTAACAAAAAAAACAACACAAAAACCAATCACAGATTGCACATATGACTTCCAATTAACACTTCAACATTCACTTCTTCATCAAAAATTAAATTTAAACACAAAAGTTAATCTATATAACAAAGGCATGAATATAACAAAAATGATAGGCAAAAAAAATCACATACACAACTGATCCAAGAACGAGAGTACAAAGTATTTCGATTGATGCAGGAGTTTAAACTCAAAGTATTTTTTAGCAGAATGCTCCCCACATTTTTACATCAAATTTATTAGTATCTATAGAGGGTTGCGCCTCTGTAATTGAATGAGAATTAAAGAAAATGGTGGCATATTACAACTTGGTTGGAAATAATATTCTTTTTGAGAATAGCAACGAATAAATCAAAAAACACCTTGGGAAGTTGTGATCCTTCTTCATCATATAACGTCTTGGAAATCAGTAAGAAGGAACGATGGAAATTCATTTAGGAAGTCGATGCATAAAAAATGAGCATCCACCACAGTGGACGGTGCCTCAAAATCGACAGGGTCACACTAGAGTCAAGGGTGTAGTATTTAATTTTGGCCATCCTTCAACAATAATATTAGAAATATTAACTCCCTCATCCCTAGAAATAAACTTATCAGTCCTTGAAATTTTCCAAAAATGATCTGCATTGAAAGCTCCATCAAAGATGATTTTTCCAGGAGGAAATGGCAGAAATATATTTCGCCAAGGCATGGGGGCGAAAAGGGTTTTTTATAGGAATTTGGGTGAAAATGGAATTTCACTGCGATTTCATCCAAAGATGCTTCTTTGCCATGACTGCACTCGGAATGGGTTTTCGCTACGAGTTTGCCTAGAAACGTAGTTTTGCTACGATTGCTGCTCAAAAATGGATTTTCATTGATATCTATGCCCAATTTCACTTGAAAAAGGCTTTCGCTTGGACTTACACCTGGAATGTGCTCTCTCCAGTATTTGAACCTGAAACATGCTCGAAAATGCATTTCACTAAAAATTGGAGCGAAAAGGGAAGTTCGTTGACAATTCTGCCCAAAAGTGGATTTTGTTGGCAACTTCACCCAAAAATAGAATTTTGCTGGTGTCAGGGGTGAAGATGGAATTTCGTTGGTGAAATTGCTGGAAAGAGATTTTATTGGTAAAATTTTTGGAGAGTGATTTTCGTTGCGTCTAAGAGCGAAAATGAATTTCGTTGCAAAGAGGGGCAAAATTATGTGGAAGATGATTTCGTTTGTGAAATTATCTTCATACTTAGGTAAAATTTTGGCAAAATTTTAATGTGGCAAAAACGAACACCTCATCATCGTTTTCGCTCAAAAAAGGATATATCATTGAAGAGAAAAGTGAAATTGACTTTGACCATTAAAAATGCATGATTTTGGGCAAAAAAAATCTTTACTTATTTTCTTAGGCAAACACATTCTTTACTTATTTTCGCTGGCAAAAACATTCTTTACTTATTTTCACTAGCAAAAACATTGAAAGGGGGATTTATACCAGCGAAAATGCCAAAACAAATCAATGAAAACATCAAAAAGTTAAAGAGACTAGCGACAATGCACAATTTATATTTATACTTAGAAGATTTTACAAAAAAGTTCTAGTGTGGCAAAACTGCCAACAAGAACTAAAATGGATTTTTCTTTTTGTTGAATAAAAATATTTCAAGGTATCCTATCAAATATTGAGCAAGTTAAGGAGACTCAAGGTAAGCCTTTGCAGAATAATCTATCAAAGGTTTTTTGAAATGCTAAAGTTGAAGACACCAAACTATTTTTGATATTTAATGAGGAGAGTTAGAATACAACACTCATTTCAAGCACATAAACCATTACTTGCACCAATACAATAAATAGTGAATCAGTATTCAATAAGGAGTTAATATAGTCCAAGGTGCATAAGAGGAGAAAGTCCATTTAATGCACTAACATCATACATCGGAGACATGAGCCAATCAGCACATGCATATTGCAAGCAAGGTATAGTTTTACCTATTTAATATTTGCTTTCCTAAGTTTAGGAAATTATAAGGTACCTAATACAAGGTTGAAAGTTATTTATTAATGCATTGAAATATCAACCTTAGAAAGTAAGATATTATAAATTGCTTGAGATTTAAACATTACAATATTTGCAAATATTTAATTTAGGAGATATAAGGGTTTCTACCTTGGATAATTATAATAATATATTACAAATATTATTATTTTCTAAAATTCCAAATTAGGGAGTTATAAGGTATACTACTTCAAATGTTAGTTTCTTGGAATTTAGAAAAATTAAAACCATTAAAAAAGGAAGGTTAAAGGAGAAAAATCATTAATTGCTTGGAATTTGAAAATAACATTTTGGATTAGTCTCTTACATTAATTTTTGAGGCATTAATCCAACTAAAATATCTTGAAGGAAAAGAACCTTACTAAAACTTGAAGGTGCATCACTATTTATCCTTAGCTTTCTACTTACTAAATCAATAGGGAGACATAAGGCAAGAAAGTGAAGTTGAACATTAGGGAGATAAAATAAATTCAACATAAATTAAGAAATCTAAGCATACTATCAAGTTTTATAGTGCATTAAAGCACTTGCTAGATAGAAGGAATTCTAAAAAACTTGAGATTAAAAAAGATTTTATCAAGTTTAAAAATTCAATAAAGACAAAGTCTTCTACATATCTCAAAAGATTGAAGAATTAAAAGATAGTATTTGATCATACTCTAAACTAGGGAGACATAAGGAAGCCAACTTCAAAGGTAATAAAAATATATATAAACATCAAAAGGTGTATTTTTTAAAGCAATATGGAGGAAATAATTAAGAATGCATTCAATGAAAATAGTGAAATGCTATTTCATGAACTTAGGTTTTATTCACAAAATTTGATAGAAAACTTTGATGGATTCAAACTCTTGTCTACAGAGTTAAAAAAAATATTCTCTTTATTTTTGAAGGAATCAAAGGAAGAGAACTTTACAACATTAATTGGATATCTTCATGAAAATCTATTCAAGACTTGGTGGAATACTCAAAATGTGATTATTCTTTCTTTAGAAGAGTGCTTAATGTTCTATTTTTCATTAATCACTTTTGAGTTCTTTCAAGGAATGAAACAAAAGAAAGTAAATGCTAGTAATGAACCTTTGAATCCAAGTCAATTTTATGGTGATGATAGACTAACTTATCATGAAGCAAATATTCTTCTAATAACAATGTAAAAACGAAGAAGGAGAAAGAGAAAACATGGCAGAAGAGAACAAAATAAAAATACACAATAGGATACAAAGAAAGAGTATAATGAAGAAAGCACAAAAAATTATTCTAATACTAAAGTTGGAGAACAAGAAGAATGGTATCAAGCTAAAGAACATTTGAAGGATGAAGATCCATATTGAAGACTAAAGTCTTCAATACCCAAATAATGTAATATAGGGGGGTGTTAGAGTATATTACATTATTTGGTACATGCTAATGTACCACAAATATAAAGTTTGAGTTACTTCATGCAATGTAATAAATGCACAAATGTTAGAATGTGCAATTATTTAAATGTGAATATAGTCCACATGTACATGAGTCATAGGATAAGTTAGATGAAGATTCATCGGTAGAGTAAAGGCCAAGGCACATATCTTTCTATATATATGCCTTTATGTGAGACCAAGGAGGTAGAGAGAAGGTGAGAGACACAATGTTACTATAGTGAGTAGTGAGTAGGTACAATGTAGTTCTTCATTGAAAATTTTAGAGTGTTCAAGTTCTCCATGATATTGCATTGTACTATTTTTGTGAGCTTTCATTAATGGTATATTATTGAGTTATTGCAGAAGTTTATCTCATTATTTTCCTACATATCATAGTTTTATTATTATATAATTATCATAGCTTAATTATTTCACATCTTGTGTTTGCATTTCCTTAAATATACATCCTTAAAAGCTAACACTCCTAAGGACTAATCCAAAATATCTTTCACCAACCCGTGGGGAACCTTCCACTAGTAAGTCATGCATTTTGGACTAAATAACACAACAACTACCTACCAGGGAGCCATGACATTCATCCTTTATGATATGCTTCATTACATCATGAAATACTATATCAATTACCTTCTTGATTAGTCTTTAACTAGGGAAGATCATGTTTGAGATCTAGGGGACGTCTTTAAGTGGCTAAGGGAGTACAAGAAATGCATAAAGCCTCAAAAATACATGATTGGGAATACATGAGGAAAACTATTGGTATTAATTACTTAGCAATATGAAATTGAATTCAATCCTAATAAGATATCTAATATAGTTGATATTCCACCCTCTCAAAATCTAACCCAGCTTAAGAGTCTCCTAGGAAAAATTCAAGTCATCCAAAGATTCATCTCCTAGGTAGTCGACAAGTGTCATCATTTCACCAAGTTTTTAAGAAAGGATATGGTCCTTGAATGAGGCATTGATTATCAAGTGACCTTTGATACCCTCAAACCCTATCTTTTGCCCTTGTCTATCCTTGTCTCACATAATTCCTATAGGCCCTTGTTGCTATATATAGTAGCCATTGACTATGCCTTAAGAGATAAGTTGGAATAGTACAACAACCAACATAGAGAAAGGGCTATTTTTTATATTAACAAGACTTTGGTCAATTATGAATTTTAATACACATATTTAGATAGTATTTGCCTAGTCATAGTATTTACCTCTCATAAGCTTAGACACTATATGCTAATACATAAGACTTTTATCATCACTAGGGTTGATCCCTTATGATACATAATTTCCAAACCTCACCTCTTGGGATGAAGCACTATTTGAATCATTGAACTTAATTTAATTTTAATTTTAAACTAGAAGTATATGAAAGGCTAGTTCATTTCTAACCAATTAGTGGTTGCATCTTTATAAGCTAGCCATCCCTCATAGGTATACTTTCTTGATGAGTTATTTTTCAACCTAGAAGTAGATAAACCTAACTCCTATACTCTATACTTTGATGGTTCTAGATGTATCAAAGGAGCAATGGCAAGAGTCATCTTGGTCACTCCACAATAATAACCATTCCCTCTATCTTTTAAGCTTAAGTTTTCTTATACGAACAATATTTTCAAGGATGAAGCCCTTATCCTAGGGATATATGCAACATTAGCTCTCTAAATTACAATCCTCTCTATCTATGGATACTCTCAACTAGTAGTCAACCAAGTCAATGGTTTCTATCAAAGCAAATATGATAATCTCAAGCCATACAAGGATATTTTTAACAAACTAATGGTTACTTTCAACAATGTCACCATTAATACTACCCCTAGATATAGTAAGCACTATGTTGAATATATTCCCTTTGATGCATCTCTTATTCCCTTAGAGCTTAGTGAAAAGTAAACTATTGTTGTCATTCGACAAACTAGGGAACATGCAACCCTAAAATCTAGTTAGCTTCCTCTAGAAGTATTTTTTATAGAAGCAGCTTCATCTCCTAATCCTTAGTATAAGGATATCTTTACTTACCTTAATGATAGCACTTTTCATGATGGTTTGAACCACAATGAGTACAAGAACCTCAATAAATATGCTTTTAGGTATGTAAGCATAGGTAATATCTTGTAGGTATGTAAGAAAAGATAATATCTTATATCATCTTAGTCTTGATTCTATTCTTCCTAGGTGCTTAGACTTAGTCAAATACCAAGCACTAGTCAAAAAGTCCCATCATGGATCATGTAGTGGATACTTTAGTGGTGTTATGATCACTAGGAAACTCCTATGGCTATGTTATTATTAACCCTCCATGAAAAATACTCTTGAGACTTTGTCAAGAATTGTGATAAATTTCAAAAGCATGACATCAATAATAGACATAACCATAAAGAAGTTTGTGTACCTCATAAACTACTATAAGCTCTTCCCTTGGTCCTAGATGATCTAGACCAATAATTTTCTTATTGGTATGCATGATATTTACAATTATTGGTATGCATAGCATTTGCAACACATCCTTCAATGTGATAGTGGGCTCCTTACACAACTAAAAGATATTCATTTTTGAATACCATCTCTCAACCAAAGTCATCAATAGAGCTCGATCAAACTCAACCTTTGGAATTAGTACTACATGGTAAAGCTCTACTATTGCTAGAAATATGTGATTGATAAAATCTAGTAATCTCTAGATGCCTCTAATACCTGAGGTCATATCTCTTTACAATCAAAGGCCTATAGGCTCTCCCATAACAAATTCATATTGGAAGTATTACATTATTTGGTCCCATTATAAATATTTATATTAGGATGTGAGTTTGATATTTGTGTATATAGAATGTATAAAGTTATTAGGTGTGAGAATATGTTATGTAATTAAGTGTGTGAGGTATCTAATTAGCAAGTGAGATTTATGAGTGTGATGTATCAAGTTCAAAAGTAAGGAGTTATATGCAATCATGAGAAATGTTTTCTTTATGTAATGTATGATATCTATTATGTCTTTTTTTTTTAAAGTGAAAAACCCTTGCAGAGCTGCCTTGGTCTGAGAGACCATGAACAGGGGGTTCTACACCGTCAAAGTCACTCGGGAGTCGCACCCGACCCTACCCGCACCAACATTATCAATTGGATTTTGGATACCCAATTCAACTTTTTGGTAGGGTGGAGATTTAAACCTAGGACCTCCCTTGGAGGATTTCCCTCTCCTCTCCAACTCACCTACAACACCTGGGTGATATCTATTATGTAAAATAGGAATATGAAGAGTTAATTTTTCCCATAAGTTTTGAAGAGAAAAAATATGAAGAGTCATGTAATGTGAAGAGTCTCATGTAAATATATATTTAAGATAAAACTCTATAATATGTATCGAAATAGCATTGCATTTATGCATTGCTATAATATACTTTTAAATAAAGTTTTCAGTGTCTTATTGTACAATATTCTTGATAAATGAATGTACAATTTTGTGATATTATTTAATATTAAGATCTTATGAGAATAGCATTGATTTTCTACCAGTGGTATCAGAGCCTCATTAGTGAGATCCATAGTAGCTATCTAGGGTGAACTAAGGAAAGCAAACAAATTGGAAATAAGCCATATTGAAGGAAGTGTTTGTAGGTTCTAGAGTGATAGCAAGTGATTTCCAAGGAATGTTGAGACATTAAACCAGTTTGGAGGAGAAATATTGAACTGAAAAATAATGGAGAAAAGAATTGGATGAGGAGATTAGAGATATAAGAATAGAGGAAGATTCACGAGGTTGAACGAGAGTGCAGTAAAATTTGGAGGAGACAACATTTTGTGATATTTGAATTCCCAGATATCGGAGATATACGAATGGAGGAAGATTCATGGAGTTGAAGGAGAGTGCAGTCAAAGTTGGAGGAGACAACATTTGGTGACAGAGCATTTTGCATTCAAAGGAATATATACGTATGTTTGCAAGTAGTAGACTTAAAATTCCTAAGAGTGTATGAGATGAGGAGAATTGAAAATAGCCTAAGAGGAAGGAACAAAATGCTTGGAGGATAAATTTAGAAAGCATACTATAAATATAAAAAACAATAAAAGAAAGAGCATTGCAAACATCACCATAGAACACTGTGAATATGAACGTATAATGCTAGAGGAGCGTGGTTTGAGAGAATTTTAGAAATGATTAAGTATGCTTGAAAAAGAGGGAAGATTTTTGTTGAGAAAAACGAAATACTGAGCTGAATGGTAGAGACGTTTTTCGCAGGACTGCCCAAACTGCCGAACTCGTTTTGGCCATATCTCACTCATCCGAACTCGGATTGAGCTGAAATTTTGAGGGTAGATGCCTGAAAAACCCTAGAACGTCTCCACCAATTTTCATATCATTTGGAGCAACACAGATCCTAGCGCATCCCTATGTGTGAACGATATATTTGGCAAGCGGCTATGCGAGGGTTTCATCTCGGGTTGAGTGCAAGCAGCTCCAGAGGTTGGTTTTTAGGGCCTTCGGGCCCTAGCGGCCAATATTTTTGTGGTTTATGCTCAATATTTTAGCAAGAAATGTTGCAGGGGATACAAGATGGGTTAGAAATTTGTCTTTCAATAGATCATACTGTGAACTTGAGTGACAACGGCTTCCAATTTGCTGCACAAAAGAAAAGTGAAAACCATACCTTTCCACGATGTCTAGGGCAAGGATTAAAGAGACCACGAAATAAGTTTCAAGCAGTTGATCAAAAAATGGCTCATATCTCAAGTGAATCTGGGTCTAAGGTGCACCCACAAAATAATTCTACTATGAAAACCCCTGTCAAGGGTAAGAATTTTGAAGACTCAGTCCCAAAAATGAATTTTAGGGATGCCCTTCATGGTGGACAGCCTCAACCCAATGCTAATATCAATATTAGGGCTTCTCATAAACCTCTAAGAATGCCTAAGATTGATCCCAGGAAAACGGAGTCAGGATGTCTTAAAGCAGCTGATGGAACTCCTATTGTTAAGCTTGATATGGGTAACATTCAGATTGGCATTGAAGATTTGGAAAAAGAGGACTAATTTGTCGGTTCATGGGTTTTCGTCCGAGTCTATCTGCTTTCAAAGTCTGGGCTGCAAAAAGCTGGAAAACTAAAGGTGAGTTACAAATCTCTATTTATCCAAATGGTTATTTTCTTGTTTTATTTGCTAATAATGAAGATAGAGAGAAAACTTTTCAAGGGGGTCCTTGGTTTTTTGGAAGGGCAGGGCTTTTCATGAAGCCCTGGCATACTAAATTTAAAGCCGAAGAAGAGATGCCTTCTATAGCTCCCGTGTGGGTTAGACTCTTTGGCCTCCCTATTGAATTTTGGAATCCTACTATTTTTTCTTCAATTGGAAACTCTTTAGGAACTTTTATGATGACTCATGATTGTACTCAAAATTTTGAACATATTATTTATGCTCGAATTTGTGTTTTAATGGATTTTGACAAACCCCTACCTAAAAAGATCACATTACAATTTGGGGAAGACACTTGGGAGCAAGTAGTGGACTATGAGAACATTCCTTTTCATTGTAGAATTTGCCATGAATATGGTCATTTGGCCGTGCTTGCCCAAATAAAATTCCTGATCAAAAGAAAGAAGATATAAACTCAAGAGGTTTCCAAATACCTAAGAAGAAGAACACTTAAAAAACCAAGTAATGAAGGATCAATCAAAGTCATTTGCTAATATGTTTGAAATCCTTTCCACAAATGATGTCCCAAGTGAGGAAGAGGAAATAATGGAAACTGAAATCTTAGAAACACAATTTAAATATGAAGGAAAGAACTCAGAGACAAACCAACAAATCAAAGGTTTTCAACAAAAAAAAAGGAGAAAATTTACACAAGAAAAACAATATTTCAAATGTCAAAACTTCAAATAATGCAGGTCCCAATATAGACTCCATTGAACCATCTAGTAAAATTTTGGCCGTGTATGAGCATTCTTCAAGGTTAGAAGCCATCTCGGATTCAATTGGAATAAGTCAAGAAACAGGGAAAAAAATTGAAGATGGATTCTAATCAAAAAGTAGGTCGCAAGACCAATCAATATCATATGGTAAAAGAAGGTGAAAAGCTTGTAGAGGAAGGTAAGATTAATGCCCTTCCCAACATTTTTAGCCCTGGTATTAATGAAGATCATCACTTGGAATATTAGAGGACTCAAAGGGAGTCTTTCAAAACAAAATGAAATTAGAAGAATGATTCAGATAAATCATCCACATCTTGTTTTCCTTCAAGAAACAAAGATGTCAATGGAGGATATGGACTTAATTGCCAATAAATTTGGCCACTCGAAAAGTGGTTTCCTCAGCTCCCAAGGGACTTCGGGTGGCATTGCTTGTCTTTGGGACCCAAAAGAGGTAGTTATTCACCATATGGTTGGCAGTTGGGGTTTGTTGGCTATAGCTATTCAAAGTAGACATTCCAACCAGATTATGCTCTGCATTACCGTTTATGCCCCGACTTCTTTGGAGGAAAAAAGAAGACAAGTGGAAGGATATTACTCATATTATCTCTCATTTTCCTAAAGCTTGGATCTTGATCGGAGGAGATTTCAATACCATCCTCTCTATGGATGAGAAAAGGGGGGAAATAGAAATTTGGACAAAAGTACTGACCTCATGAGCGAATATATTGCAAACCTCCATCTTGTGGATATCCAACCGGATAATGGCCTTATGACTTGGTCTAATAGAAGGCAAGGCTTAGCTTGTATAATGGAGAGATTGGATAGGTTTTTGCTCTCTAAAAATTTCTTAATCCATGGTCACATTCCTAAAGTGAAGACTCTTAATAATGTTGGTTCGGATCATTGGCCATCATGGTGGAAATGTGGAAAACCAATGTGAGTTTCTCTCCTTTTCATTTTCAATTAATGTGGCTTAGAGACATTTCCTTCAGACCTCGTGTGCAACAATGGTGGAAGGAAGGTAAACCTAGGCATGGGACTAAGATGTTCTGTTTTGCCAAAAGACTGCAATACATTAAATCCAAAATCAAGACTTGGAACTCGGAAAGAGTTTGGGGATGTTCATAAAAAAACATGAAGTTATTGCTCATCTTGAAAATTTGAATAAGAAAATCCGTTTAGATGGCCTCACAGAGAAGAGAAGTGCAGATGAAATTAAACTCACAACTCAGTTAGAGGAATGGGAAAAAGAGAAGAAATCTTATGGAAGCAAAAATCTAGAATTCAATGGCTCAAAGAAGGAGATCGAAACACAAATTTCTTCCACAAATCTCTTCTAGCTCGAAGATCTCACAACTTTATTTCTTCCTTAAAATCAGATTCTGGAGATGTTGTTTATACTTGGGATGGCATGAACTCTATTGTTGTTGATTACTTTTCCAATATTTTTGCTGCTACTCCTCTTGACTCACCTTCACAACAAAATGTTCTTCAAGCAATCCCTTCTCTTATCACTTCCGAGGAGAACTCTATTTTGACTGCTCCTCGTTACTATCAATGAGCTTCAACAAGTAGTTTTTAAAATGCAAAAAGGGAAAACCCCAGGTCCTGATGGTTTTCCTATTGAGTTCTACCAAGAGTTCTGGGATATCCTTCATGTTGATTTATTAGAGGTGGTGGAAGAAGCCAGGAAATCCAAAGAAATTTTGAAGGTTATCAATAAAACTTATATTACTCTTGTTCCAAAAGCTCAAGAGGTTGATCATATCTCAGCTTTTAGACCTATTGCTTTATGTAATGTTCTTCTCAAAATTATTACTAAAATCATGGCAGAAAGGTTGAAGCCTCTTTTGCATAAGATTATTTCCCTGGAGCAAGGGGGATATGTGGAAGGACGTCAAATAGTAGATGAGATAGTTCTTGCTCAAGAAGCCATCCATTCCATGGATATGCAAAATTCTCCTTCTATGTTCATCCGAGTTAGACTTATCCAAAGCTTATGACAGAGTGGATTGGCACTTCCTTATCAAAGTTTTGAGGCAATTTGGTTTCTCTAAGGATTGGATGGATTGGATTATGGGATGTATCTCTTCAGTTTCCTACTTAGTTCTTATCAATGGCAGGCCTTCTCAGTCTTTCCTAGCTTCCAGAGGTATTAGGCAAGGTGACCCGCTATCCCCTTATTTATTCATCATTCTTGCTGAATGCTTGGGTAGGACTATAACCAAAAAGAGGGAAAACAAAACCCTTGAGGGAGTTACCATTGCTCATGGAGCTAGACCTATCTCTCATCTTCAATTTGTGGATGACTCTACCCTTTTAGGTAAAGCTACAGTTAAGGAAGCTTCTAATATTAAGCAAATCATTAGCTATTTTTCTAAGGCTATCGGGCAGCTTGATCAATGAAGACAAATCTAAAGTTATTTTCTTTCACCGCTCGCTAGACAGGAATCCATGGTCTTGGATAAATTAAGATATAAGAAGACCTCTCTTCCAATCACTTATTTAGGTATTCCCATAAATATTCAAAGGCAGAAAAATAAAGATTGGAATTGGTTGTTGGACAAAGTCAAGAAGAAAATTGGAAAGTGGACCAACAAGTGGCTTTCTTCCTGGGGGTAGAATCACCTTGGTAAAATCAGTCCTTCAAGCTATTCCTATTTATGTTTCTTCCGTTTTGAATATCCCAAAGGCTGTTCTTCGAGAATTGGATCAAATCAGTCATCGTTTCCTTTGGAGTGGTACTAAGGAGAAAAGAAAATGGGCCTTGGTGAAATGGGATACTTTATGTCTTCCTAAGAGTGAAGGGGGGTTAGGATTCCGGTCTTCAATTAATAACAACAAAGCTTTAGCTGCTAAATTATATTGGAGGATGTTGCATAACCCCAATGCTCTTTGGGCCAATAATCTCCGTGCTAAATATGCTGAGAACAAAAGTCCCGAAGACCTTGTTCGCTATCAACTTCCTACCAAAGGTTCTCCCATTTTAGCAGCTTCTTAAGACCGGTGAGGATTTGATAAAGAAAAAATTATTTTGGATCATTCATAATGGTCAACATGCAAATTTTTGGACAGATTCTTGGGATGGTCACAAGCCTTTGATAACTCAGCTTCCCGATTGGAGGCCTTGGATGGAGGAGCTTCACCGAGCTAATTGGATAAAGGTGGCTAATTACTAATCGGTACCATACCGGTAATTCAAAGGTTGGTAGATATTGGATCCCTATTGAGGACTGGCCTATTCAAATCCCAGAAAGGCAAAGACAAGATATCCAAGGCATCCTTCATATGAGATCCCTCTCTTGGTCCCATGAAAAAGATTGTTTTGGATGGAACAACACTACTAAGGGTGAGTATTCAGTTGCTCAAGGTTATTTGACCTTATGCCATAATAATCCCAACCATTCTTCTCACATATTTTCTCAATTGTGGGCTCAAAAGCTCTGGCCTAAGGTGAGGTTCTTTAATTGGCTTTTATTGCATCGTAGGGTGCTTACCGGTGAGCAACTTATGAAGCGTGGTTTTCATGGCCCTTTTAGATGTGAAATGTGTGAAGAGAATGTAGAAAATATCAACCATATTTTTATTGAGTGTACTTTAGCCTCTCGAGCTATGGAGGAGAATGGCAACTTTACTTGGCTTAAAGTGGTCCAATTTTTTCACTTTTGAACAGCTTTGGAGGGATTGGCCTAATCAAGAGGGTGTTGATCATTTTATTAGGCAGTTAGTTTGGATGGGTTCTACCATTCTTCTTTGGAATATTTGGAATGAAAGGAACAACCAAATTTTTAATCAAGATAGGAAGGATATTCACTATATTTGGCAAAAGACCATAGCCAACTTAGTTGAATCAGTCCATCAACTCCTTAATCACCCCCAAAACTCCCACCAAAGATGGGATCAAGTGATGCAAAGATTGAAGATTAAACCTTCTAAGGGCAACCAACTTAAAGGGAATGTGAGTATTAGTAAGATGGATAGGACTAGAAATTGGCAACCTCCTCCTAAGGATTTTGGAAAAGTCAATACCGATGGAGCCTCTAGAGGGAACCCCGGAAAAGCCAAGGTGGGAGGAATTGGTAGACTTTCGGATGGCTCCCTGGTTTTTACTTTTGCCGAGAATTTGGGTATTCTTTCCAATAACCTTGCCGAGGGGTATGGTATCCTTAGAGGCCTTCGGGAGGCTACTAAGGTTGGATGGGAAAAGGTGTTAGTTGAGTCTCGACTCTCAACTTATGATTAATCTCTTGAAGACTCCTTCTAAGAATCATAAGGTGGATTGGAGAATAAAAAGAATTATTGAGAAGATTCAGTTAATCCATATGGGATTTTTGAAAGTTGATTACAATCATGTGGTCAGAGATCAAAACAAGAGTGCTGATGCTTTAGCTAATTGGGCTTTGGACAAAGGTGATCTTACTTGTTATGGCCACCCTCCTATATGGTGGGCTTCTCAAATTAGGGAAGCTCTTCTTTCTATCATTTCTTTGGATGGCTCCAGTTCTGAAGGTACCTAGTTTCTTCTTGTTTTTTTTTTTTTGTTTCTCTTTGGTTCATTCAGTTTTTTTAGTTCCCTAGCTCATTCTATTCTTTATTTTGTTTCCTCTGTTGATTCTTGCATTAATAGTCTTCTGGGCTAGATAGGTCATTGTTTTGTTCATTTTTTTTTCTTTTGTCTTCTTTGTTTTTTTGTTTAGTTTTTTAAGGTGGGTGGGTTCTTTTGTTTTGTTTTGTTTTTGTGTTCTTTGTGTTGTTTTTTGTTGTTCTTGTGTTTTTGTTGTTTTGTTTTTTTTTTATGTTTTTTGTTATTGTTCTTGTGTTTTTTTCGTTCTTGTTCTTGGGTTTCTCTTTGTTTGTGTTATTTCATTTTTTTTATGTGTGAGTGTTTTCTATGTTTTTTGTTTTTGTTTATTGTCTGTTGTTGGTTGTTTTTATTTTTATTTTATTTATTTTATTTTTTAGGTTTTGGTTGTGTTTATTTTTCATGTTTTTTTGGGTTATGTCTTTGTAGTGTTCTCGTTGTTTTTGTCTTGTTTGTGTTTTGTTATGTGGTTCTTGTGTTTTTCTATGTGGTTTGTGTTGTGGTTTCTTTTATCTTATTGTGCGTGTTTGGTTGTGCTTTTGGTTTTGACACACTCAAGGAGCATGTTTTTTATTTTATTTTATTATTTTTGTTGTTATTTACTTTTTTTAATTTGGTTTTGTGTGTTTGTTTGCTCCTTGAGTATGTCAAAGGTGGTAGGCCATGTCCGAGTCCTGGGCGTTTTTGGCAGAATGGATACCCCTACCTCCTTGGGTCTTACCCGAAAGTGGCATCCCTTTTGGGATGTTTTCCACAAATAAAAAAAAAGAAAAAAAAGAGAGAAATACATGGTGGGATAACACTCAAGAATCATAGGTTTTGAAACACTATGAAGCATATATATATTTAAGTTTGAGCACTCACGAAAAGCAAAATTATTATGAGAAAATGAGACAATCAGATGCTTAAGATAAGCACATAAATTAAAGGTAATATTTAACCTTTATGATATTTAATGAGTTAGGCACCAAATGGATTTGAATTTATTTAATTTTGGGAGTTACAAGAAGGTGAATAATAATTTGATTATTAAATTTAATTTTTGGAGTTATAAGGAGAAGGATAATTAAATTGAATGAATGAATAGAGGTTATAAGAAGGGAAAATACATATTTGAAAAGAATAATTAATGATTTGAAAAAGGAAAATTGAATTGATTTGATTAAAGAATTACATTCATGATTGAAGAAATTGAATTAATGATTGATGATGAAAATAAAAATAAACTGATTTAAATAATTGCATTATTGAGGAATTGAATTGATTGAAATTAGGAGATATAATAAGAATTAAATTGATAATGGAAGAAATTAACTTGATGAATTTTAATTGAAGAATTGAATTATTGTGAGTGAGGTATAAGAAGATTTAAAATTTTGAAATTGATTGAGAATTTGAAATTGATAGAAGAAATTAAATTGATTAAAATTAAAAATGAGATATAAGAAGTTTATTGAACTTAAAATTTGAATGAATTGATTGAAAGAAGAATAAATGAAATATTAATTTTTTTTTTTTTTACATGGTGGAATTGGTAGCCGCCACGAATTCAGGCAGGTTGTCCAGATTTTATGGCCGCCATATTATTCTGCATTGTCCGCCCTGGAAGCCACCACACAGATCTTTGCGCGTTTTGCCCCTATAATCGCCATGTCACAATCATTTAAACATTTTATGCCACTGAAAGTACCATGAAATGGAAAAGCGTTCAGTCCGACAAGGCTCGAGATTTGAACCTTGGACCTCCGCCCCACTTATGGTGTTTGGATGAACCAATTGTTCTACACCTCGGACCTAAATATTGAAATTGAAGATTGAACTAATTGAATTAAAATTTTGGAGATGCAAGGAATTCTAAAAAATTAAAGAAGAAAAATATTATGAAATTAAAAAGTGAAAGATTGATTAAATTTAAGAGAGAAAAATAAATTAAATAATTGAAAAAGGTTGAATTCAAATTAAAAAAAATTGAATTTGGGAGCAATAAGGAATTCCACATCAAACGAAATTAAAGTAAAAGGAATATGATTTCCTCTTACTTGTATGGTCTTGAGTGCATCAAGACCATAAAATTTTAAAGGAACAAGCTTCATAAAAAGAAACTTTCAAAAACAAAATATTTCCATAGACATGTAGTAAGATATAATAAGCCACAAGAAATCTAATCGAAACCAAAATTGGAATACGATAATAATTCATAGTACATTGATTTAGGGGAAGGTCACCACATGATAGACAATCTTTATTGGTTTGATCTAATTCAAGTAAAAATAAGTATACCAATGAAGATAGTAGGTGATGAAGTTTATCATGTACAAGGATCTTGTAATGTCACCCTTAGTCTACCATATTCTAAATGTACCTTGGGAAATGTACTTTATGTTCCCGACGTAGCAAATAATCTTATTCCAATATCACAATTATTGGATAAATAAAGAATGGTGGAATTCAAATACATTAATAGAAATAAGAAGTGTCTTATTAGATGATAAAATAAAATTGAAGCCATGGGATCCTATAAAAGTGGAATATTTTCCTTGGATGTTATAGAAATTTCATAAAAACATTTAAATCAAAATTTTCCAAAAGAAATATATCAAAATAAGTATTACATAGAACACAAAACTTTTATGGCAAAAGAATATGACAAATATTCCTTGATGAATCCTTTAAAAGAATAGAAAAAAAGGTAATGGAACAGATACAATACTAGCATCATAAGCAGTACCAAAGCTAGAACCAGAGAATGAAGACAAAATGGAGATACTGAGATATTGAAGATAAAAAGACCTTCACACCAAATAATGTAATACATGGGGGGTGGAGGTATTACATTATTTGGTCCTATTATAAATATTTATATTAGGATGTGAGTTTGATATTTGTGTATATAGTATGTGTCAAGTTAGTAGGTGTGAGCATGTATCATGTAATTAAGTGTGTGAGGTGTCTAGTTAGCAAGTGAGAGTTATGAGTGTGATGTGTCAAGTTTAGAAGTAGGGAGTTATGTGCAATCATGAGAGACTTTGTCTTTATGTAATATGTGAGATTTATTATGTAAGAGAGGAATATGAAGATTTAAGTTCTCTCATGAATTTTGAGGAAAGCAAAGGTCAAGATTCATGTAATGTGAAGAGTCTTATGTAAATATATATTGAAGAAAAAGCTTCATATTATGTATAAAAGTAGTGTTCCATTTATGCATTGCTATAGTAGATTTTTCAATAAATGTCTTAGTGCTTTATTGTGCAATATTATTGATAAATGAATGTATGAATTTATGATATTATTTGAGATTGAGATCTTGTAAGAATAGTGTTGATTTTCTAGCAAGTCAAACTAGTCAACCTATTAGCCTCAATGCTTGCAATATCAACTACAAAATAATGCACAAATCAAGAGCAAGCAAAGTCACCACCTCTCAAGAAAAGCATCATTGGGTGGCAAAAGTGCCACTAGGCAAAAAAATATCACTTGGATGGTGAAAGCATTGTTACATGGTAAAAGCATCACTAGGTATAAAATCATCATCGACTTGCACAAGCATTGGTGCAAAAAACACTACTTTGGGTGTGTTTTTCATGGTAAAAATAAAATTTTGAGTCAATATTTTTTTTATTATGGATGTGTGGTCCTCCTCTAGCCACAGGTAGTCTCACCCAATTTGCTCAATGTGGTGGTCGGTTAACCATCAAAAATTGCTATAACAATAGGGATCTAGAGCTCCTTTCTCCTTTCCTCCATGGTAAAAATGATTTAGCTTTTATGTCCTAACCATTTTACACCAAATCCTCCTTGACTAATTTCTATTTTTTATCCTTAATTCTTCATCATAGCGTCAGTGTGAATCATGGTCAAGATGAGTTTTCTCAATCTAACTTGATTTTCCCTACAAAAAGTAAGGGGGCAAACCAGGACATAACAACACTTAATGTTGTTAAAAATATAAGATTTAACATAATATCTAACCAAATAATCAAAAGCATCAATCATCTTGCATCACTAACCTTAAGCAACATCAAATTTATCTGTCTCAAAATTGGAACATATTATCAAATTTTGGTACATTCATCATTCAATAAATGCATCAAAAGGGATAAATGTAAACACCCAATTTTGAGTCCATCATCAAGATTCCTAAACTTACCAATATCTTTATCTATTAGTTAATCAAGCATCTAAACTAAATTAGTCATCTTTGACCTCAAATCGTTTGTTGCTCTAGAAGCAAAAGTGTTGGTGACACTTTTGCTCCTAAGTAGCACTTTTGTGTAATTTAACTTTATTTACCTTTTATTGTCCAATAGAAACAATCATTTTAGCAAAAGCATTAGAGCACTAGCACCACCAACATTATCACCCTCAAGTTCTACTAATTGACAAACACCAAAACGGTAAAGTTTTATAGTTAATACCTTCTAAGTCATCAGCCAAAAATGGACATGATTGCATCAGTCTAATCTACAACTCTACCAAAAATCCAAAGCCCAAAATTTATCATTTTCAATATTCAATCCTTTAATTTCATCTTGATCATATTTCAAAATCTTACCCTTACCAATATTATCATATTCAATGCAACCTGCTCCCAAGAATCCATGGCTTTCTATAAATTCAACACTTGGGGGAGCCCAATCCATGATTTTTTAAGGATAGCAAAGCTTTGCCAAATTTTCATGTTTTTTAAAATGACACAAAACTTCATCAAAATTTCATAGCACTCAATATTCAAAACATGGAAATTTTATGCTAAAATCATGTCAATATGCAATAAAAACTCACAATCCTCCTCAAGCAACAAGCAAGCTAATCAAGCTTCCTCAACATAAGGGAAAATCAAACTTGGTACCTTGGAGATACAAATTTGCTTGCACTGTGCTCTTTTCCCTTAATTTTTATCATTATATTTATTTTGTAGTTGTAATATTTGAATCATTGCATGCTCACATTTACTGTTGACCATCATACTTACATTTATTTGTCATATTATATTTTTATATCACTAGCTTATATATTGCACAAATAAACTTTCTACCATATTGCATCTATAAGATCCCCTGCATCCCCTAGTTGGGGATCCTCAATGTATTTTTCATAAGATAATAAATGTATTGTATAAGCATCAAGCTATTGTATATATAAGCAAAATCATGGTTGAATTGTAAGTTAAATGATACTACTAATCTTTGTTCAATCATAGTGATAGAACATGAAGGCATTGTTAATTGACAAAATCATTGATAGAGTTATTTTTTATGCAATGGTGCTTTCACCACTAAGCACATAGTTTTTATTTTCATTAATTTATATCTTTTATCCCATATAAAAATAGGGTTTTATGTTGGACAGGGGAGCCACCTGCTCTTCTCTGGCTTAGGCAAACCCTTTTGCTGCTGATTCATAATTTTTTTATCTCTTTTGTAGGTGAAATAAAAGAACCATCAAGAAGTAGTAGCTTAGTGATGCTTTTACCTCTGTGGTAGAAAAATTAGGTTTTTCTAATTTAATGTATTCACTTTTAGCATTTAGATCATAGGACTATTTATTGTCTATAATCAGTTTATTTTCATTTGTATATTTCTATTTATTCTATTTGTGTTTATTTATTTCTATTTGCATGAAAGAAACTAGTTAAAATTAACCATTAGGGGACCATATTTAATCTTATTATCATTAAAAAAAAAAACACATGTACTTAAATTAGGTTGGTTGGTTGCATCATCCTTGAACCATTACTTTTGAAAAGAAAATTTGTCTTTCATTTATCATCAAAATCAAAAGGTATTTTAGTTATTAGTCTTGATTTCCACATTCCATGATGCATTTGTATTTTATTTTAGATTAAGGTTAAGCTTTATCAAGAAAATATTAGGAGAAACATAGGTGTTCTCTAACTAATCCACTAAACCCTAGACATTAAGCTCACAAATTACTCCTATCCTCAAGGTGAGAAAAGAGTGGGAAGTGCCATGGTAGATCCCCTAAGAGGCTCTTTATAATCTCCCATTCCCCCTCCTCACAAGAGGGACCATGCATTTGATACCCTAACTTTTGATATCCAGTGTTTATGGATATACACTCAAGAGATAGACCACTCTGATACCAATGGTCTGCAATTCATAATTTTGAGTTAAGAAGGGTCAATGAATACAATTTATAAATAACATAGTATAACAAATCACAACATAGAACTATATAAACAAAATAACATAATAATTGTATTGCTTAGAAAATATAGTACAATACAAACAATCTCTAAGAACATACATGAAGCTATCACATTGCATTCATTACTCATTATTTTTACAATAAAGGGTGCATCTCTCTTTATATAGTGTTTTATGTATTGGAAATCCACCATATCAAATATCGAAGGTCACCCATATGGAGATGAGGTGGTTCACCTTCTATGAGTTAGAAGGTCACACTTATGAAAATGCAATGGTTCACATCCCATAAGTTACAAAGTGCATATTAAATTAACATTATATGCATATGACTTGTCATTTTTTTGTTTTTCTTCTACCTATGTGTCAACATGGCTAGAGATGTATTTTGGCTACAAATATCTAAATGAAGAAAATCACTATTTTAGTAAATATGTGTAAATGTATTTTTTAGGATCTCTAGAGCATTTTTCCATATAGTTGGATTAGGAATTTGGCATAGGTTTCCCCTCAAAATTTCTAAATCTTTCTCTAATATTTCCAACATATTTTGAATGGAGTCTGAAGTAAAGATTCATGCCCCTGACTGTGTGAATAGGACTAAAAATAGGTTTTCAAACATTTTTGAGATTTTTTTGACATAAGTATATGTTGAGAACTCATATTTATTCATTTAAGCTCTCAATGCATACTCCACAGAACAAAATAGAGTCCTACGCATAAAATTATTCCCTAAAAATATTATAATATTGGGATCACCCACTTACAAATAGGAAACCTTAATTTTCCCTCATATATTTTTCAAAGAAAATTTCTTTCAATTTTATTAAATTTATATGCCATACCTATTGGTAATCTTGAAATTGATATCATTTATATGTTATATATTGGAACATAGTCTTTATGATTTGTAGTCTTCTAGCCAATATTAAGAACTTACCTTTTCATTCTATCCAAAATTGTGTCCCAAAGCTTCTTTTTATTTCCTTAATTATATAAAGAAATACCTAGATATATTGATGACACTTTCCAAATTTAGCCCTAAAATATCTAAAATCGTTCATTCTAAATATTAAAGTAATTATAATGAAAAAGACCCTATATTATAAAATATTAACCAACTATCCAACAATATTCTCATAGCATGATAATATTTATTAAACCCCATGGCCTTACGAAAAAAAGTGATGTCATCAATAAATTGGAGATGACAATCAAAGAGACCCTTGTTGCAACTTAAAACAACTTTGATTTTTCCTTTTGTTTTTGCCTTTGAGAAAGCTCCAGCTAATACCTCAATAAGAATAATGAATAGGTAAGGAGATAGAAAATTTCCATGGGATGATTCAAAGTATCTAGTAGGGGATCCATTGATACAAATAGAATATTTTGGAGTCTTATAGCAACATCTAATCTATTTACACCAACCTTAATCAAAAAAAATATCATACAGAAAAATCTAGCAAGCCTTATTATAAGCTTTGTTCATATCTAATCTTACAAGTATACCTAGTTTTTCATGGAATGGTGAGAATGTGTGGCCTTTGTATAATTACTATAGTATCAAAAAAATAATTCCATGAATAAGACCACCTTTTTTTTTTAGATAACATAATCTAGAATATTTTTCAATCTATTTGCCATAATTTTTGAAGTTATCTTATAAATCATATTGCAAAGGCTTATTGGATGAAGATCATCAAAATATTTTGTTTCACCTTTCTTGAGAATGAATGCAATAAATGTGGTATAGGTCTCACTTATTATGGAATTTGTTTTCTTGGTCTCTTCAATTGCATCCAACATATCACTCTTCAACAAATCCCAAAAGTTTTAAAATAAAATTGCAAGAAACCCATTAGCACTAGGTAACTTATTAAGGTAGAAAGATAAATTTACCTCCTATTGCTCCTTCATAAAGATCTTCTTCATCAGGATTTCATTTTTTTCTTGTGTGATAATTGATATACTATTTTAAAAAATCTTACCTTAATCCTCTTTATCTTACCAAATATTTGATAGAATGTCTTTTAAATAACTAATTGTTTTTTTTTAATATCTTCCCTTTTAAAGGTCCAATGAATACACTCGCTGCCTATGAATTTGCAACAATCGCATTTATGCTGAAGAATATGTGCCCACATTTCACTGTGTATGGAATAGATAAATCAATATTTATGGATGCCTTCTTCTTCTCCTTAATGCCAATTTGAATCCCTTATTTAATGCTTGACTGTGCACTTCTATTTTCCCTGCGTTCTCCTTCAATACTGGATGCTTAAATAGCTTGTATGCTCCTTGAAATGTTAGACAAGTGGCACCTTGAGAGTTACATTCCTGATGGGCATTGGTTTAGATTATTTCAATGCTCATTTCTCCCTTATGATGATTATACCTTGTAACCTCCAAATTATGGTATTCAACTCTTAAGAATAGATGTTACTTTATCTTTGAGTGCTTCTTTCATAAGCATACATTAAGGAATATATGGGTGCCTTGTTTGGATGTGCCAAGTGGAAAAAGATGCTTAGGATCTAAATTGCAAGTGGCACTCTAATTCATGCATGTAAGACTCCCTTCAATATCTCTTATTTCTTGTATACTTCTTGCCAGTGAATGCCCTTTGAGTCTCATCTTCAACTCTTTCTTTCCAAGTGAATGGTGATGCTGTGAGATTGGATCCATCTATGGTGATTCAAGAGAACTGCAATGGTGGTTCTATGGTACTCCAACGATGGATTTAGGTGTTTCATTTCAGCTAGTAGTTCATACAAGCTGTGGCTTGGGTAATGCTCATGTGTTTTCACCTTGTAATTTACTTCTTTATACTTACAATGTGTTGTCCTTAGTGCTATATTTTCTACATCCATATGTAATATATGATGAGCTCCTTGCGTAGGTCTTATTATTGTAGGTTAATGCTACTATAGGAACTAGATTCAATGATGAATATGGTGTCTTTAGACACCTTGAAACTTAGCTAATATGAGCCCTTCGTTGGCTCTCTTCCTTAGCCTAAAATTTTCTCCTTTACTTTTTTGAAATGACCGCTTTGTAGATATCCTTTGTAAGCTATTGTAGTGTCTTTGAGACACTCTAGATTTATCCTTTTTTTCTAAGTTTTCCAATGAGATATCCCTCTTGGATATTTGAAATCTGATGCTTCTAAAATTTGGAATTGGATCTTTGCTAGTCCTTCTCAATCTTCAGTCTTCCAATATTGGAAATTCTTCAACGAGATATTCTATGGGTCTTCTCTTCAAATTTTCAATGGAGATCTCCAATATCCAATATTCTTAGGACTCTTTTCCTTGAGTCTCTTCCTCCTTCAATGGGGTATTATTTCTAGGGTCTCCTCCTTAGTTTGTAGTCTTCAATATTCAATGGAGATCATCAACCTCCAATCTTCTCCTGGAATCATTTTTGAAGTCTATTCAATTTACAATAAAGATCCTTTAGCCTTTTTCTCTCTTCTACAATTTACAGGCTTGCAACTCTTACAATGTGACCTTTTCTTTCAGGTATCCAAATCTTTAGTTTTCCTATATAAATCTTCCCAAGTTTCTTTTAATCTCCATTTCCTACAACAAAGTGTTAGAAACTAGAAAATGGTAAATCTCTAAATCTAGAGATTCTGAATCTTCACTAGTT